>JARJCX010000050.1:0-600000 GCA_029282285.1 Mycena rebaudengoi | reverse complement strand
TGATGGAATTAAGGACGATACAGCTGCAATAAATGCGTTCCTGCAGAGGGTCAGTCTTTCTCTTGATATGTAGCATGACCGTTGACACCCGGTATAGTTTTCTGGTTGCGCCATATTATGTGACATTCAACCTTTTCATTCTATTCTTGGTCCGCTGACCTTTCTCACAGTCATTGAGGCCGGCACATACTTGGTCACGGGCACGATCTTCGTCCCGCCAGGCACGATCATCGTCGGACAAATGTTCTCTGTTATCATGGGCTCAGGCCCCAAGTTCGCCAACCAAAACGCCCCAACCCCAGTTCTTCGGGTAAGCGCACCCGCAATCTCTCATGCCTTGTCGAAGCGCTGATATGGGGAAGGTCGGGAATCCAGGAGACATCGGCGCAGTCGAGATCAGCGACCTGGTCATTACAACCACGGGCGGATCGGCTGGCGCGATCGGCATCGAGTGGAATATCAAACAAAGCGCTCAAGGTTCGGCAGGTATGTGGGATGTGCATGTCCGCCTCGGCGGCACGAAGGTGTGTCAGCTAGTTACTCTCCCGAGGCGCATATTCTGAGAAAGGGTTCTACAGGGCACCAACATCAATGCCGCCAACTGCCCCACGTCGTCAACGAACGCAGCAAAATGTGCCTCCGCGTTCCTAGGATTCCATATAACGCGCTGCGGCTCAGGGTACTTCGAGGTTGGTGCATAGTTTTCTTACTTATTTGAGGTGTTTCGCTGCTCAGGGTTGATTCAGAATGTTTGGGTTTGGAATGCAGGTGCGGGAATATGTGGCTCTATAAAAAAAATCTGGTTCAGGCATCCATTATTTAGACCATGATTTGGACGATCCAGCCGAGTCAAAAATGAACGTTTTCAGTGGGCGAGGCGTACTGGTGGAGTCAACTGGCCCCGTGTGGCTGGTCGGAACCGCATCGGAGCATCATGTCAGTGCACGAAGGTCTCATTGAACTCATTTAACTCACATGCATGCACAGGTCATCTACCAATATGCATTCAACAAGGCTCACGACATTTGGGCCGGCCTTATTCAAACGGAGACACCTTACTTCCAGCCCACGCCTAAACCGCCCGCCCCCTTTTCGATAAATCCTTTGTACGGAGATCCTGCGGGGCCACTCACGGATGCCTGGGGTTTGGTGATCACGCTCTCGTCCAACATCTTTGTTTATGGCGCCGGTCTCTATAGTTTCTTCCAGGTACTGTCTTTTCCTTTGGATTAAAGACGCTACAACCTAATCCTAGCACCCAGACATATTCTCAGGTATGTCTCCCTCTGCTCTCCAGCGGTCTGTTGCGACTTGGGATCAGACCTGTGTACTTGGCTTGTGGGCCACTGCTTCGCATGGCAGTACGAGTCCAGTCCAGGGGTATACAATCATTGCGTGGGCACTATGGGATAGTCCTATTAGGCGAACTCTGTTCTGATTGTATTTTTGCATGAGATCACCGGCCAGATGGACCCTACCAGACATTTTCATCAAACACTCACAGCATACACGGCCAGTGTAGCGTCTTTCCCACGATACGTATGAAGAGAGGCCAGGGCAATGTTTTTCAAATTGCCCTCGAATCTTGTTGAGGACCGTGTAGTTATTCCGTCATGAAACCATATATCACCGTCGGTAGTGAACATGCGACTTGTAAAATGCTCGTCTCCATGATATATGATCCCGCGAAGCTTGGTGACCACCCTACGACCATCACAATTAAAGCGCAATACCGGATCCAGCTGAATCTGCTTACTAGTAATAGACAAGCACAGAACTGCGGGAACAGATGTCAGTGTCGTCTTCCTATACAATGGCGAATCTACTTGATCATCTAAGCATCTTCGACAGGAACCCGTTTTATGCAGAAAATGATTCCGGATCCATTTACCCATACTGACGACCTGTCCAGGCTCACAGCGAAGTGCGGGAGGTAGAGTCACCGTAACATGATGACCAAAAGTCTGTACATTGTCTCCCACCTGGAAACCGCAGCGAGCACAACATGTAATGGCGTAGCCATTTGAACTTGAAGGAAATATGTGATCCACCAATCGATCAACACTGGCATTGCTGTGCCCGTAAGGAAAATATTCAGGAGACTTTGTATGAAGCATGCGACGTACCATGTCCCTGCCATGCTCTAGAGTATACCGGCCTCCGAACGCTTGATTAAATCCATTGATCAGCGCCCCCATTTCATCGGACATACTCTTCAGTTGCACTGTCCTCAAAATAATGTCATCCATCCACAAATTACACAAGATACTGAACAAAGAATCATACGCACAACTGAAATCCCGGCTGTCCCATCTGAGTCCCATTAAAGGCAGCTTACCAGCGGTTTGCGATTGATCTGCCCTGGACTTCTTCGTTTTTACGGATGCAGTCTCAGACTCAGAGCGCCGCCGCTTAGCCGAATCTTGTTGAGCCCCTTTCTTTCCCGTCTGGTGCCATGAGTCATAAACGACTGAGTCCGGGACACGAGGACCCATCTCACGGCGCCATTTTATTGCACCATGTAAACTAGCCAACTCATAATTGGCACCTTTCCATGCCTGATAAGATCTGAGCAAAGGGATTCGGTACAAGCCCGTAACATGCTTGGGTAACACACCTTCGAACCTTAATCGAGTTATGTCATCAAGAATTTCCAACTCCCTCAATTCTTGCCGAAGGTAACCGGACATCCCACTGGTTATCTTACTAGCGTCGAAGCCCTGCATAATTGCTGTACCAGCGGCAGAAGTGCCTCTGGAGAGTGCCACATAATAAGATAGATGGCTCTTGCAGTTGCCCAATTCAACCAAATTTTCGTCCCGAGACTTTCCCTGTGATCCGTAGTCAGTCATTGCAAAATTTAAAAGAATATTTACCTGCTGTCTTATCACTGATAATAATGAGTCGTTAGGTAGGAGGCAAGTGACGTGAGTATGTGACCGCGGTATAGGAATAACGTTAACAGGCAGGTCTGCAATTTTAATAGGCCTAGGCGGCTTATAAAGTCTAACGAACAAAGTCTCAAGGATGTTCTCACCATGCTCGCCGATAGTGGCATCCCATCCGACGACGTGAGCCTCTTGACCCTTCGTGATACATAATTCGGTTGCGTCGTTAACCCTCAGCATCACCGGCATCCCAATACATAGACCGAGCCTCCCTGGAACGTGATCGCTAGTGGTGGGTGTGGCGTCCCACAGTGCGGCCCTGATTCTGTCGGATATACTTTTTAGGGAGGACTGCTCACATCCTTTCCATCTTCCTCTGTTTACAGCTTGCTTACTGATTTTATCCACTGAATAAAAATGAGTGAGGACTTGATTGGTATCTCGAGCAAATCTATTTGCCCCCATCTCATTGAAGATGTCCTTCTGCACATTCCATGCAGTGATAATGGAAACATTCCGGAACAGGCGGTTACTGACGACTGGAGCATTGGGACCACTACCGGCAACTCTAGAGCGAAGGAACGAGATATCATCCGGTGTACACGCACCATACCGCATATTTTCTAATGCAGTGCGGAGTTGAGCATCCTCTTTAGTCTGCGTGACCTGTCTCATATTCTGACGCAGAACGACGACGGTCGTGACCTGATGCCAAAGTATCCTCCCAAGGATGGCATTCTGATCTGCCTGGCTGATGACGGCCTCTCCTCCGTTTAGAGCGACAGCTCCACTATACAAAGAAGCACCTGTAGTGGGAGGAAGCTGCGCGAAGTCGCCGGCCATAATAGTGCTGAGCCCACCGAACGGGACATCGTGAACATTGCGTGATTTAGCTGCCTGACTGGCGAGAACCTGGAGGTCGCTGCATGAAACCATGGATATCTCGTCTAAGAGAATGTAGTCCACGCCTTGCATGCGCTCGTTTATGGCCGCGACCATCGACTCTTCGCTTCTGAACCCGCCGATGTCATCAACATTCTTGCTCTTCCCGTCTCTGGGTATCTGGAATACTGAATGGTACGTTGACCCGTTTAAAAGAGCAGCAGTAGAGCCTGTGGGAGCAACAATTATATATCTATACTCTTCGTTCCGCTTCTTGAAGAACGTAACAATGGCTTTAAATATCTGAGACTTACCAGATCCACCCATCCCACCGATGTACATCCTCAAGGGCTCCACTTGCGAAGAAGATGCGTGATTAGCGATAAGCTTAAAGGCTCTGTCCTGCTCAGCATTCAAGTTAAAATAGACGGATGTGTCGTCAATAATAGATTGGGCCTCGGCTGAATTGACCTTGAAATCCCTGGTAAAATAGTCATGGGGTAAAATACTGACCTGATTGTGCTGGGAATTATCGCCAGACGACTCGGCCGTTTTTGCGGGCATGTTGGCGAGCTTATTTAATACGAGGGACTCTTTGGCCTCTTTCACGATGTTGGCCCATGTAGTACTAGTACGGAAAAGGGGCATTAACCTATCCGTTTCAACCGGAGGGAGAGTGTCGACGCATTTCTTCAGCCATCCGCTAGAGTACAAGAGCCTCCTGGCGGTCTTTTGATCCTCTTCTATCTTGCGATTCCGAGAACCCATATTATTTAAAGTGGCATCCGTGTAGTTATCTTCGTCCATGCCATGGTCGAAACCATCTTCATGGGCAACAGAGGGCTCCGCTTCCTTGTATACCTGAGCAAAGATGCGGGAGAACCCAGAGTTAGCAGCTTCAGCATTTTTTTTCCTCAAGTTATTGTAATGATCGTCACGGGCGTCGTTGCACTCGTACCGGACATTGAAATTACATAGCAACTTTTTCTGCAAAGAGGTAAAACTGTAGGAATTGAAGGCCGCATCCCAGCTTTCGTTAATCCCCTTTAAGTCGGAAGGATCTCGCCAAGGCTTGAACAACATCAGCATTACGCAACAATAATACTCCCGGTCACCTTTATCGCTGCGAGGAAGGGCACCACCTATGAAATTGGGAATAATACTGTCCATCCGTGTGAAATCACACCGGACAGAATGGGATTGATATAAGGGGTGTTGTGGCTGAAAAGAGTGTTGCGGATCAGTCACATCACGAGATTTAACATAAGACTTTTCTAGAATAGTGACGTCGTCATCATCTGTTAGCCATTCATCATCCAACGCAACATCCCATCCGTGGTCTGTACCATCCTCAGTACAGTCAGCGCTCACGAATTCATCAGAGCCGCCGTCTGTATCATCAATCAAAGTCTCAGACAAAGCCGCGCGGAGTGTGGCATCATACTGTTCATCCTCCGCGAACCTTTCTCGCTCCCGCCGAGTCCTGGTTTTCTTGAGAGATGTCTGGACCCACTCGTACAAATTCAAATTGGTATATGCTAAAGGGCGAAAACAGTAATCATCCACACTGGTAGAAGCAACATACCTACCACTCTGTTTCTTAATCGCTACAATCTCCTCCTGCATCTCATCTGGTTCAGGTACCTCCTCAAATGTTTGCCAATGTCTACGCACATGCATAGCATGAGATCTCCACCAGAAATTCACAAACTTATGACTCGAATATTTATCAGGGTTTCCTAGGATATACATAGACGCCATCGGGCTCCCTATTTCCATCTTAGTGGATAGAGCGTTCACCATGCGACGCATAAGTATTCTAGACTTTTCACGTGGGTTCACCTCGTCAGAAATCAACTCTTCATTTTTTTGGAAGACGTCATAAACCGACGCGAATATCTGGTATGTCTTCAAACTGAGCTTGGATATATAATCCGATACATAGGAAACCACTGCCTTTACAGCGGTACCAGACAACAGACAGGTTACGTCGGTATTACACCTGTTCAAGTAAGTCACCAAATGTGAAAATGTATTCAAATTCGGCTCTAACTTTTTCATGTCTATATGACCGTCAACCGGATCCACCACAGTTTCAGTGAATAACTCACGAGGAAACCGAGCGCGACATACTCCATGCTTGGTCAAACATCCCTTTCGCTCAAATTTCATTTGTCGTACTGGTTTCATTGTCCCCTTTGCTCTCCATTTCTTTCGCGCTTCTTCGTCCTTATGCTGTTTAAGTGATAGATGGCATGTATGAACATTCGACCTCAGAAGCAGGTCGTCAACCTCAACCCGATACCGCTTCCACCATTCGCTCAGTATGGAGCATCTATCACAACCAGTGCACCCCACACGATTGCATTGGAGGGGTGGCGCATGCGGAAGAGTATGGGTGGGGGGTTTATAATCGCTTCCAGATTTGCGGGCTGCTCTAACTTGGTCGATCGTTCCAGTGCTGAATTCACCTTGACAGACAGACTCCATATAAGCGACCAGCTTCTTCCGGAACGACGAGGCAGGATCCATCACCTTCTGGCGAATTTCTTGTGGGGACAACGCATTCAACACCCAAAGGAGTAAATGTAGATGTAAAGTAAGTCTTCCTTGCTGTTCGACTGTACCATAATAACTATTAGTGTGACCAAACCAGCCGGGATACTCATCCTCCCAACACAAAACGTGCGCAAGAAACGCCTCGACCATAAAATGAAAAAATCGTGCCGCGGCAACAGGATTACGCGACACCAATAACCGGCGGTCGTCAGAGGACAGTATCGACGGAGAAAACACCTGCCCAGTCTGCGCATAATAAAGGCTGATAGGATGCCTACTGTCTGCCCAAGAAAGTGTTATAAACCAGGTAGGAGTGCCACGGAACGAAATCATGGACCAAATCTGGTTTCTCATCCACTTCTTTGAGGTTAGTGAGCCCTGCACGTGACCGTTGACTCTGTCCAGGTCCTGTATGATATCAAAACAGATCTGCTCCGCATCGCTTGAGGGCTTCACCATCTCACCGGCCACCATCCGATCAGCTATGTTCGCAGCCACTTCCGGATTAACCGACAGCAATCTACGTGAAATATCATCAAACTTAGTTTTCTTGGCTAGTGCGTTGGTTGCCCTACTGGACGCTTTCAATTGTTCATGATTGAATGCGATCATAGGAAAATACATGTCCTCTTGAAACCTCTTATCGTGGTACATCAACAGAAGTCGCTTGCTCGTCTTTTCACTGATCTTGTTCACGTGGGAAGGATGCCCCATTCCGCCTAGTCCATACGGGAACAACCAAGGAAACATCCCAGGGTACGCGTCTAAGCTGTCATACATTGATATAGGCTTCTCGCTTCTGCCGATCCCAAGCATGTCTCCCTTGTCAGTCAGATGCCTCAATGCCACGGACTTCATAGTACGCATGGACGCCTTGGCGTAATCCGCGCCACTCAATCCATGAACAGCGAAGGTACAAGGTCCATGAGTTGTCCCATGCTCTTCTCCGTCATCATGCACGCTCATCGCCGGCGGTAAAATAGCCGAGTCGTCGCCTGGATCATACAATTTAATCTCAGGATACACGCTTGCAGGTATACCATTTTCCGGATAAGAATCTAAATTGGCCTGACTGATCTCAAGGTCCTTGTAGCCAGCATGATTCAGCTTCAGCCAATCGAGTGCAGCCGCAACCTTGTATCGACGCACCAACATAGGTGTCCGCTCAAAGTCTTCCTGAGTCGGAGCAGAGGAGCCCGTGAAGACAAAGGCGAGAACTTCACTCAGCTCATCCGAGGAAGGCGGCAGTCGGTGATACACCTTCAATACTGGTTGAGAGAACATAATTACATTGGCACTCATACGGACCCTCCCAGAAACGACTCTAACAACACATACACTATGGCGAACCTTGGCAATCAACACTCTCTCTGCGTAGCTCAAACCTTGAAGCTGTGGCGGCACTAAGCCTAACCACCTGTTATTGGCCAACGCATTCAATGGCATTTTACCATTTGATACTAGACTGGTCTCACATTCAACGCACACCATGTTACACGATTCGTCCAACACCGGTCCCCCAATTTCTGCAACCGGATCTTCGCTGCTCATACGCTCTCGCCTAGTAACCCCGTTGTTGATCAATGGGGCCAAATGTAGCTCGAGATCCTCGAGTTTAGAAAGCTGACTACACAGCGTCAGACAACCACAAATTGCACAGCCTGCTTCCTCAAACTTATCTACTGCGGTAGCACTGCAGAACCTACTTATTATACGGTGAGCGATTTTGTCGTCTCGTGGTCGAGGGGGGAATGCAGTTCCATGGCTGGCCCCACAAGATAATCGCCTCTTCACACGCAGTTTATTAGCAGCCACACGCATCCTCTCAAGATCGGTCATCCTCCTTGCTCTTGATCGAAACCGGGTATACTTTATCATCCCCCTCTGCAGATAAGCTAGCTTGTTTCGACCCTTCTTCGCATCTGAGGTCGAATATCGTTCAATAGCAGGGGGGACTATCTTGAACACACTCAAGACAGAGGCACAATCGGTACAGGTATGAAACTTGAATCTGAGCTTACAATCACTCACAGACATTCTCGAGGCGAGCTTGATTCCGTGGAGGTTAGATAAAGACATTACCTGTGGTTTGGATATTGGTCGAACGATAACTTCCAACGGAACTCTTGCGAGGATGACCTGAGGATTAGCAGCAAGTACTCCCGGACCACCTTGCACTTTAACTTGATACAAATACAGCAGATCGAAATGATCGTTCAAGTTGTTCCCATTCTCATCCACAACATACGGCATAATCATCGCCTTCTCAAATAACCCCTTAGTGCGTCTCGTATTGCCTCCTCCTACCCGATCGATGATATCACTAATATCATCCAATACAGCGGAAAGCCTGTCAGTTCGACACCGAAAGTAACTGAAAGTCAAGAAATCAATATGATGGCCGACTCGGAGCCTCACCCGACGCACATATCCGACAAGCGCTCCAAAGAAGGTGCGCAATCTAGAAGCCATGTCATCATCTTCTCGGATCGCGACAGTGTATATAGCATACATGCAAATCAACAATGAAATCCATGAATTGCATCTGGTAAACACTGAGCAGTGTCGCTCGCAGAGCACTGAATGGCAATGTCTACATGTGAGCGTGCGGGGCATAGAAAACGGCCATACATGCTCCTTGGTAACCTGAACCGATACCCTCACCAAAGGCGAAACAGACGACCGAAGCACCGGCCTAACTGCTCATGCAATACTTTCCCAAAAGTGGGGTATACAGGACCCGTCAATGATCCATCGGCACCCAGCGCAACATCCGGCGTATAAAGGTCCGACACATCCAAGTATCGGAGATCAATGACTCCAGAACGAACTCCACAGGCGACGCCCACATACAAGTCGACTTCGAATCCATAGATCATGTTCACAGATATGCCATATTCATAAAACATATTCAGAAGATGAAAGTGTGAATATATTTCACAACCTCCAGACACATCATAATCATAATACATAAAAGAGGGGGCTGTCCGAAAACAGCTCCCATCATAATCATAATACATAAAAGATGGACCACAACAGTCCACCGGAATCACAGTCTCTATGAAAAGAGAGAAATGAGAAAAAATGGGCACATTACACCGAACAGAAATATCCACTCACCAGGAACATGTAATCCTTCGATACCGCAGCACGACCCGTTCGGTATCGCCAGGGAATTTGGCGAGCAGTCTCCAGACGGGCAGCGAAGGGTACACGAGTAAGTGTCTGACACCCGATCAGCACCCCGAATTACCCCAACACACAGACATACCTCCAGCGCTGGCACTTACGAGAGCCAATCGTGCACAGAGCAAGAATAAAACGAGAAGCATCAGAGGATTGAATAAGGTGCGTAGCAATTGGCGTTGTGCGATGGTGCAAAACTGAAAAGTCAGACTAGACGGAACATGGCTACTTAAGGCTACGAATGCCAAGGCACGCCAAGGGATAAATCCGACCACTGATCCGATCGAACGGAATCTGACTCACATTCAGTTCGTCAATTCCTTGGTATTCCTTGGCTTTCTTCAAGTTCAAATGTGCATGACCAAAGACATTAGAAGTGCCCATCCCCGACACCATGAGGGAGGACATCAACACTCAGATACCCTGTGCTCACCCACTGGACTCAGACGAATACGTCGGAGGCGTGTACTATTCTTTAAAGGTGCACTACATGGGTCCAAAAGAATCTACATTCGTGCAACTTACTGCCGAATTTACGCACAGGCTTTATTGAAGAACCACCTGACGTATCGTATAATTAGACGCCTCACACACATGGATTCCACTCGCCGTGGCTCTTTATCAACGCCGCAAAAGAAACGTATTTTGCCTGGTAATCGCATACATTCCACAATCCTATACCGCACATCGACAGGTAGACCAATGTCAGGCAAAAGACTTACGGTAGACTTAAACACATGCCCCTTCCCATTTAGCTCTGACAAACCTATCGCTTTTTCTAATTATTGTACAAACTGAGGAGTGACTACCAAGCTAGTCAAACCGCGACCGCAGAATATGCAATGCGCTCCTCCATTTATGATAGCACACTATCAATTGATACAACTCCGAATATAATTACATTGCCTTCCCACTGTACAATAGAGATGAAAGTCAAGCAAAACCACTTTCGTCCACTCGAACAGACCACCGACATTTCGGATTGAAACATGCCCCACCTGTCCTCCACCTCACCCTCGCTCTTGCCAGTCTATCGCTTACACGGTCTTCATTCCACGCGATGCGAATTATGTGACGGTCCCTGCCGACAAACCTCCATAAGCCAGGGCAAGCTGCTCCACACTCCCGATCCCAATCGCGTGTAGAATCCAGGAGGGACACCAATTGAGGAAACGGCGACGCGGATGGCAAATACGTGGGACTGACATCAGAGGGGATCTCTTCCCATAGTCCGTACGCAAACCCTTTCAAACTCTCGAACCGCATTGTAAGCTCCAGATATGAGCAGAGCAAATATCCCGGGCCGATCGCATTCGTCTGGTGAGAGCAAGGCGCGGCGTATAGCAATTCAAATATATCAGAATTGGAGGCGACAGTCAGTGTTATCGTGAGACCCTGAAGCTCGATCAGCCAACAATCAGACATTGATGCAAAAAACTTACCGGGCAATCTTCACGGTGAAATGAAATATACGCTGATCCAGCCCGAGCATACGGTCTGGAGCACATTGCATCGCTATTGAGGATGAACCCCATTTCATCAATTAAAAATAGTTTCCACGAAGCTTGATACTGGAATGGGCAGATGAGATTCAAGTTGGTGGGGTTGGGTGGATCGGAAGTAACACATATCGCGGCCAGCGCCACAGATCCCACGATCAGACTGCGAAAGTCATCGAGCCTAGAGAAAAAAGTTTCGTACGACGCGTCCGGTATGAAGGGAGATACATAGCGCCTGATACGAGCAGATAGCAGTGCCTGAACGTCCCGCATAGTATCCATAGATAAACAGCTATATGTGGCGAGCTCCTTCAGGCTCATAAAGCTGAGAGTATGTGCGATCAGCTCGTTAATGCGCCAAAAAGCTGACGAGGGAAGCTGAGCCGAGCTCAAGTCAGGAATTCGGTGTGGAATGGGGAAATTCATCATTGACAATTAATACAACGACAGCCCTTAAATACAACTGGTTATTAATACCGAGGCAATAGGCCATCACGGAGAACCCTGTAGATCGTCAGCAAAATTACGCAGCCAAGCAAGTGTGCATACCTTTTTATAATGGCTTCCACTAGAGCTGAGTCCTCCCTAGTGACGTTAATGAACGGCTTGGACTTGGTGGCACCATGCTTGACAACTAGGACATTTCCTCGCCATGGTACAGGTAGATCAGGAATTAATCGGTTGATTATTCGATTAATCGGTTGTACGTCGGAACCAACAGCGTGTTGACTGCTGATGATGATAGAAAATGCGTTGGAAAGGGTGCGCGGTTCGTCGAACGGAAAACGGTCCACTTTGATCGTGTTCCTGTCGAGATCGTAGCTCGCGACCCCTCCATCACGCCCGCAAGAAATCCAGAGTTCAGTATCTAAATCGTCGGTAGTAGCAGCGACGTTAAGCCCTGCAACTACGGGAACCCTCGCCCAACTTCTCGTTCCATGTCCATCCCCGTCCGGAAAAAGCCATCCCCAATGAGTACGACGATGTGGCTAAGAGCGCAAACAGGTAAGCTAGGTGAATCCAGACAGAAGAGGGGACAGAAGATTCTCACCTTGAGGATAATAGAATTCAGGTTCCATACCCAGGCCACTTGCACGGGCACCGCTTGCGTAGTCGATTGCATTTGCAGCGGTGAATTAAACACGGATGGAATACTCGCTGAGCATTAAGTACGAACATTAACACATGCCAAGGTCGCCCAGCCAAACATGAGTCACCTAATATTCGGATTACCAGTCATTACTGAGTCATAATCGAAGCCACAGAAACCACAACCACACACGAACTGGCATCGACCTGCATACAGACATAATCAAACAAAGACGCGATACCTGTATCTACAATCGACTCGCAAAAATACTGACAGCAGATTAGCGAATTACAAAGCAGCCGAAAAAAAAAGGAACACACCTCAGTCAACAAGAACATCGTGGTCGTGCGATCTGATATACCCTAGCCGAATATCGCGAACCTCGGCGTAGAGTAGCACGTCACGCTTCACCCCATCCATGACAGGCGAATTCGTCATTTCACCCGACAACCCTGACACTCCTGAGACCACGGCAGTCCATTCCAAACATACGAGCGCTGACGAAACGCTGGAGGATTCGAGGATCGGTCATGGGTACAACCAAATCACTGAGCTGGGGCAAAACCTTCTCCGCGAAAGTCTGTTCGGAATTTTCCATCAAATCATGGAAGACCCCGTTGTCGACGGCTGATAAATCCAACAGAGAGACCGAGCAGAAGTGACCGAGGAATATGGCGGAGAAATCGGATGGAACAGGAGCGGTATCATCCCCAATAAGTGTGAGGGTCTCCACGCTGGAAAAAATAGTGGGATTGTGTGTCGTGCAATGTAAAAAATTGGCAGTGTCGTAGCCGCGGATATGAATTATGAGGTTGGACAGCTGTGGCATATCGAACAGCGAAATATCGCGAGCTAGACGAAGTGTACTCCCAAAATTCATTTCCATGCAAGTCAAACTGTCCAACACGCAAGGTACAGAGCCATCCAGCCCAGACATTCCGGAGCCGAATAAGGCCAGACATCGTAAGCGGGGAGCGCCCGCAATATACCGAGGGAGTGCATAGACGGGAGAACTGATGCCAAACGCCGGCATGTTCGCAGACAAAGGCGGACAATCCCATTCAAATCGCAAGATTCGTCCTGGATTCGATCGCAGCGTATGCAGTTGTTCCAAAAAAAAAAAATTTGCACATTCCACATCGTGGATGCGCACTGCGAGGAACGATATCCGATGCACCACGCGTGATATACAAGGGAACATGCTCCTCGCGTAAGACAGCACATCGCGAGACGGATCGCCCCGAAGATCGACCTCGAGGTAAAGGTCGCTGCACATATTTTCACTTCTGTCGATCCACATAGCCAAGACGTGAACCGGTAGCCGATGGGTTATGACTATGTGGGACCAGAGCGCCGGACACGAGAACGCCGCATCTCTCCAGAGAGTGGAAACACCGACGATGGCGCTGATGAATAAAGAGGAAGTAATCAGAAAAGCTGCGTCTGCCGAAGTAAGGCATACAAGAAGTAATCGCGCTAGCTGACATAGGGAGATTCTGGTATAGCTTCAGAGAGAGACGATCCAATGGTCGAGAAAAGGGCCCTATCGATGGCGAGCGAGAGAAGCCTTGATAATGACAGATGACTAACACGCCAAGCCCGGTAACGCCAAGATCAGCCGATGACATTGCGGTATTATCAACTTTATTTTCGTAGTATAAAAGGAGAATAGGCTTCACAAATATACATCCGACATACCACACACGATGCGCATTGGTGCGACCTTTTCTCACTTAATCAACCATCTCAGGAGCGATTCTAATAAGAGACATTCTCCGCCAAGGAAAAAAAGACAGGCAAGTTATACGCAATTGATGCTTAATATTACTCACGCCAATCCTAGAACACAACCCCATCGCTTACAGCAACCGCCAAAGCGACCGAACAGCAGACAACCAAGTCGGCGGCCACCCTGCCGGTGCGTAAGTTGGACTGTAAATGCGAACGAGGAGCTAACAAGCGCAAGGCACTACCTCGAGACTACACCGTACATTATTTGACCACCGAGGATGCCGCCAACGAGGCTATGGCAACAATACTGGATGGTGTTGTCGGATTCGATACAGAATTCATGGCAAGGCGACCAAGTCCAGAGGAGGCAATTCTGGAAGACCTATTCGGAGTGTCTGGCAACAAGAAGGCCGCGTTATTGGGATGGCAGATGATCGAACTTAGCAGGAATCCGAATTACGTGATTCAATGGGACTTGACCGGACTTTGCGTAGTTCAAATCGCGAGAGGCGATGTCGCGTGGGTCATGGACTTAACGAGAATGCGAGGTAAGTTCTGTCCAACGATGCACAGCGCTTTCTTATCTGTGTGTATCCAGCTTTCCCCAGAGAGCTCAAGAGAGTACTGACATCACTGGACATAACCAAGACTGGTGTAGGGCTAGTGAGTGACATACCGGTCATCTGGAATGACACCCGCACGGAGATCAACAATCTAGTTGATGCCGGCCTAATGGCAAAGCTCTTATACTGCGAGAAATATTCAGACTCGGGGTATAACAACCTATCCATGACAGTATCAGTGGCAGAAGTTCTGGGAGCATATATTCCCAAGGACCTACGGCTTAGCGACTGGAGCATAGACCTCACACCCGAGCAGATACAATGTATGCGAAACACTGGTAGACCTTCCACATCTAAATAATTACACAGATGCCGGCCTAGACGCCATCGCCTCACTGCAATTATACAACAAATTAACCCTTGCATTGGACGAGAAAGCGACCAGTATTGGACAGGATATTCCTGAAGATTGGTACAGCTTCAATTCTGCCAGGGGCGAACCCACGCGCGTGGGGTTGAGTTGCAAGGGAGAGGAGTTGCCATGGTCCCCTAGAATCTGTCCGTGGTTCTTTTTGGGTAAATTCCAGGGCTACTACCAGTGAGGGACGGCACTACCTATCGATTGTATATAACTTTCTCGAACTTCAATATCATGTTTCTAAAGTTTCCAAGTGGCAAAAAAAAGTACATACCAGTCCCGCTTCAACGCCACTAAACATCGTCGCCTTTAGTTGGAAGGGGTACAATTAATCAGCCGACCAATACGCCAAGCCGAAAGGGTCGTACTCGTAATCTACAGGGGGGCTGGCTAGACTCGCCATCCAAGCCATAAAGGTGTCTGAGGAGCTAAACCACGCGTCATCGACCCCATGTTCAGGAGAACATGACATGGGCAGAGCATGTGAAGGGGCGCTCGTCGCGTCGATGGCCACGGTGGCCGGAGCAGAGGAGTCGGGCCAAGAGGCAGGATGTAATGGGAAAGTGTTGGGGGCTACCGCTCCATCAACAGCAGGAGAACATGACATGGGCGGAGCATTCGAAGGGGCGCTCGTCGCGTCGATGGCCACGGTGGCTGGAGCAGAGGAGTCGGGCCAAGAGGCAGGATGTAATGGAAAAGTGTTGGGGACTACCACTCCATCAACAGCCAATCCGGATGAAGAAGGAAGCGCCTCCCCTTCACCTCCGTTCAACGGACGAGGATTCCCATTTGACGAAGTATCAGGATACTCACGCGTCGAGGGCAAGCTGCAGGGGACTCCATTCGAGGGCCCAATGGAAGGCAAACCATCCGCGGCCGCGTTTCCCTCCGCGAGTCGAAGCTCCGCGACCGACAAAGACCTCACGGAAGGTGAAGATTCCATTAAAGGCGAAGATTCCGTTAAAGGTGAAGCCTCTGCGGCCGCATCGCCATTTGCAAGGAGAACCGCACCGCATTCGAAGGGCCTCTTGACCCGCTTTCGAGGGGCATACTTATAAAACGGGTGCGCAACGGCGTGCTCTCGCCTCTTCTTTAATGCCATGCGAATAAAAGGCCTCTGCGCCACCTTCCCCATGGAATTCCATTCAGCAGCGGCAGTTCGACTCAAGGAAGTCTGAGACCCGATCCCTCCGAATTTGGTGGATCCTTCGAGAGCGCCAGCGGCCCGGCGCTCTTCCAAGAAATGCGACCTGAAACAAAAGAAGGCATTGGGGGGACGCGGGATCCTTTCCGTGGACCGTACTCTTTTCGTCGAGATGGTCTCCGTGGCCACTGGGAGCTCGCGTGAAGAATCCGCGTCCACAGCACCAGACAGACTTGCAACATTGGCTGTAGTCATCATAGACGAATGGCTGCGGTCGTCGTCGTCGACCAGGTCAACCTCAATAAAAGCAGCACAGTCAGAGCAGTAGGAGGATTAGCCACGCCAACTTACTTCATCAGGAGCGATACCCGTTGATAATACGGTTCCATCCGCGAGATGATACTTCAGTCGATCGCGCTTGCGATTGATGGAAAATATCCCTGATGGCCCATCAAGTCCATGAAGTTCCGGCAATAACTGAACAGGGACCAATCGCGCGATATCCGCGTCGATGTAGTAAGAATCTGGGAAGGGTCGTGTCAATACTTCATGCAAAATCGAGTGATACACTTACTCAAATGAAATATTCTTTCTACACCTCCTATGATGACGAAAGCCGCGTAAGTCGTCCGCCGCAGCTCTGCATGAGCTTGAGGTAGCAATCTATACACGCGAGGTTATCTTCAATAAATCACATTCGAAGATCGCCCACCTCCCCAGCGAATTGACCATGCCCCCCTGGGTCCGCTTATAATATACCAGGTCCTGCATCAATTAGTGCAAGTACTCAATAATGTATCACCACGAACCCCTCTGTGACATTCCTTGTCCCACGCCAGCCCATCCATAAACCGACGTAGAGCTTCCGGGCCCTTGACGGAACGATCCTGGGCTTCCCAAACAAATATGTCCCCGCTTTGTATAGAAGCGCGCTCGGTTAAGGTCAGACTACGCTGTACCATAGGAAATAGTCCAGTGAGTACCGCGTAGAAGAGCAGGTGCGCTTCGTGTGCTGAGGACAAGTATACGCCACGATGGGTCGGTAGCTGATGTGTGAAGACCTTTTCCATACCCAAAGACAAATGACAGAAAAGGTGGTGGGGTCAAACGGCGAAAGAAGGCGATATCATTGCCACAATCACACCTTATAAGCAAAAGACCCACTCACATTCTTTCGGTGTGACCACGGGCCAGGAACCAAACGAAGTCGGAAACACACAAAGTCTGGCATATTAATCGCGGATAAATGATAGTCAGCTTGCGCCCACATGCTCCACCCGGCAGAGAGGCGACACTAACCCAGGCCGCCAACAAAGAAAACCCAGCGGCACGATAAAGCACCTTCACCGGATGATGAAATTAGATTACGGCAATTAAAGCCTGTACCGCACTACACATACACAAAAACACCATTTAGACAAAGCTGATGAGCAGAAAACAAAGAGAAGAAAAGAAGAAAAAAACCGATGCCATGAGCATCATATTGAACGGCATGTTTGTTGGAGACTTCCGCCCTAATGGCACATCTGTTTATATTATTCCCGAACCCACCCACGGCAAGTGATGCCAGCCGAGCAAGTGCGATGAGTCAAGAGGTCGGATCGGTCGATAATCTTGACGGTCGAACAATCGGACCCCAAGTAGACCAATGACTGGGTGGAATGAAGCGAGCATTCCGAAGCACCTGGTGTTCCTGTACAGACGTCAAATAGGCTAGCTTTCTAGGAGAAATAAGTAAATAAATAGCCAAAAAGCACCTAGCGTCACCGGACATGCCGAACGAGGAAAGGAGCGGTCGAATAGGTCAGGCCACTACAGTCACAGTTAACAGTAAAGTCATTGACCAAACTGCAGGTGGACCTCGGGAAACATCTCCGCGCCATGGATCAAAAGTGAGGACTAGGTAGTGCCGCGTCAGATGGCGGTGAACACAAGATGCAGCCACATGCGGACTCTGGCGCTCAACAAAGAGCACCGCGAACAACAGATGTAAATAAAATGATGTAAATGATCGGATGAATTCGGATCTTGGTGTCATTGATGTCAGCTCCAATCATTCCTAGCACTCAATAATCAATTCTATGTCCGTACTGCGGCAGCAAACAAACTTCATTTGCGCCGTATATATTACACGACTAACTTATTTAATAAATAAAAATTACATGCATCGAGGGCCTCCTCAAGTAAGTCAGAATCCCTCATGCTATAACTTCGAACCGTGCCGCAGCTAAATCTACTTCCATCCAATATCACCCTCAGGGAAGGCGCGAAAACCCCACTGCACATGAGAGGACGAGAAAAGTCAGCTCCACCGTAACCCGTCCCCACCGAATCCTCAACTACGATGAGTTCCAGTAAAGGGCACCTGCCATACATACCACTCCCTATATCTCCCAGCATCCCATCGACCCCCCACTCTGTTTCCCTGCAGTCCAAGGAGCGAAGTCTCCGCATGCCACACAGAAGGGCCCCAAAATCCGCCCCGCACACGTAGTGAAGAGCAAGGCTCGCCACGGTGATCTTCTCGAACGCAGGGCCGCATAAAGAGAGCAGTGGTGACATAAGTTGGGACTGCTCTATGAGCAAATCCAATGTATCGAGTGCCGGCATGACCAGCCGACTCAACAGCTGACAAGACCCAATGGACATGGGAGCGAAGTCGAGATGTACAAGGTGAGCCAATACAGGCGCGGTACCGCTTGTCGCTTTAGTTCCAGTACAATCCACAAAGCGAAGCCGTAGACGGGTTAGCCGGGGAGTCGAACGAAACACGTCTAACAGCTCTGAGAGCCCGATGTCCAAAGGGGTCCAGAGGTCCTCTAACCGAAGATCGGTGATATCCTTACAGAACTCGTAGCCGGCAGCGCTCGAAAACAGACATCGATGGAGGGTAAGGCATGCCAACCGAGGAGCATACCCGTCGAAAATATAACGAGGATTTGCGCTCTTCACCGACATCCCTCCGCCTAGAAGATTGAGGGAGGGGAAATAATCGGGAAATAAGCGAAGGTGTAGATCCACAAGTGTAGATGCGTTGGACGAGCAGAGGTGATGCACGAGGCGTGTAGTAGCGTCTGCGTCCTTCGAGTCTGCATAAAAATGGCAGCATCTACTGAAGGATGGCCCCACGAGATCAAAAACCGCATCCACGAAGGCGGTAGGAGAGTGGAATGATTTCGGGAACATGACGGCGCGAGGCCACCCGCGTCCAATCACCAAATGGATCCGCAGTCCACATCCTTTGGATCTGTCGATCCACAGTGCTACCCTCTTCAAAGGGGTCCACGAATCGACGTGGATATTCGACCACAGTATAGCATCGCCTACCAATACTCCATCCCAGCGTCGACAGACCATGCGTAAGGTCGCCAACAGGCTCGCATAAGCGGGCCTGTTGTCCGCAAAACGTCCGACTGCAATCCGCAGCACCTGCGAGAGTACCTCCAAGGGTAAGAGAGACAAATAGCTCTGGGGCAACGAGTTACAAAATAACCAAGACAACTTTCGGCGAAACTTACCTCACTCGAATCCTTAACTTGGGTCCACTCTCCAGAAAGACGAACAAGGGGCAAATCCATGGGGGGGGAGGGAGGGTAAACAGATGAGTGTGCAGCGGCGAATACGAGACAAATGGGAGAGCAGAGAACCAATGCAACAATGCGATGCGAGCTTTATACAAAAGCCATTCCGTGGCTCGGAGTACAACAAAGACCAGCGGGATCAACAAGACAAAGGTAGCTGACTCGAAAGCCAATTGTTGGCCGATGTATGCCTCAGACACCAGATAAGGAAAGAGCACGTCACCATCCAAAATAGATGAACAGGTGGTAACCGTAGTATCGAATCGGAAGATCTTACCTTCAAAATGTGTTGCTAAACAATGGTCAGTAGTATTCAGCATAAAGTCAACTAACTAAAGACAATTAGATGGATTTTTATGGATGACCCTGTCACAGGCTAAATTTTGGTATCGTCAATCCCATAATGGTCATACTTTTTCAACCTAAAACCTATTGAGAATCTCACCGTGTTACAATCATACTTGAACTATCGCCAATATCAGCATATCATTCATAAGAAAACAAAACCGCATATGTAAAGGACCGTCCGAAATTACATTACTAGTTGCGCATTCATTGCGCGTCGGCCTCCTGGGACCATCCATCCATCCACCCTTCCCTGACTTGTTCAACGATGTCCCAACGGTCCAACCCAAACATCAGCGGCAAAGATGCCCAGAACATTAACCTCCCGTCCCTCCAAGAGACCCTCAACTCGCATGCGCAACGCGCACAAACTACCCTTCGCATCCCACTCCATGAATCGGCAGACACAAAGAGTGCCATCGGATCAACACAAATGGGCACTTCTCCTAACATCCGATGGCGATTGTGGTCGCATGCTCCAATAGTGGGACAACCAGTCAAGGCAGCGGCTCGCATTCCGTCCATTATGTAGATTGATCCACCCAATATATTGGCCGTCGCGCGGGACAGCCACAGGTAATCATTAGGACTCATCAGCGACTCTGCCGCACCAGAGATGAAACAGACAAGCGGTTCGTCTGCACCAGAGCGGACCTCGATGCCGGCCCCGAACGATGCTAAGAAGGCTGCAGGTAGCAGCCACGGCATGTGAAACTCTCTCGCGAATCGTATAACGGACAAGTGATCCGATAACCTGAGACGAGAGTGATCTCTGTTGTCCCAGGATTTGACCTCCACTGGATACATTCGATCAATCTCCTCGAGACACCAGGCGATGAGATGACCGACGAAATATTTGTGGCTAATTCTGAAGATTGCCAACACGGTCTCCAGCTTTGCGACCGGCCCACGATCAACAAAAAATCTAGAGGAAGTCAGTTGAGTACTTCGGAAGAAATTGATTGCTGACTCACTCTGGATCGAATAGAGCCTGTAAAAAAACTTCCAATTGTCCGGGGTCATCAGTCAACACAATCGCCGGGCAACCATGAAGCCTGTCATTTGGGTTCGGAGGTGGCAGACTGAACATAGTCCCGAAAACTCCGGACTTCGCTGCGAGAATACCTCGATAGACCTTGAAGATCGTGTTTCCTGCCCGGAGGACAATGTTTCCATCATCGAACCACAGAGACGAACGTATAAGGGGATTTTCTACAACCACAGCCATGAAGGTCCAATTGAGCAAGTAGGTGCGACTTCGTCCAGCGTTTTAAATGCAACGAATTGCTGCTCTTTTGCTGGGCACTCGGCATTAGCAAATCTACGCCACGCAATCCAATACCGTAATATCTTGAAATTTCCTTATTAGTCCGAACTGACTCACAGCCAAGCAATGGCGACTTGAGCAAGTTATACACGTCATATGAGAGCGTAATACAAGGATACCAAGGACAACAAGAAGGTCCAGATGTCACGCAACAGAAGGCGGAGCCGCAGTGCCCGTAGGTCTCTTCAACAGCACCTGTGATCGAAAATTGCTGAGATAATGACCTTGACGAGAAATAAGACCCAAGTGATTCAATCCATCTACAACTCACCCATAAGGTTGCTGCTGCTCGCACACCACTCCATGATACTTAAGCCACAGTACAAGCTGCGCTTTAATCCTTCATCACGCACGGCATCATCAGTGTCTTCCCCGCGTTGTCTTCTATATCGAGTCTGTAAAATCTCCATAACTAATGCAGTACAACCAGCGGACCAGACGCTCTAAAAAGACAAAAAATAAAATAAAGAGTTGCTCGAGAAAGCATAGCGACATGCTAAGGCACTCACCCCCATGACAGGATGCATCATGCCCAGCGATTTCATCGCATCTATTCCTAAACCGAACATATCATGAGCAGCGCACAGGGACCGGTTCCTCGAATCTGCCAATGAATGCGAGAGCACGCCGTGCAAATGGATCGCAGCGCCGTCCAGCAACGAGTAGAACAAAAAAGACGGCCTAATGATAGCGGATGAGAAATCGGTCCAGTCAACCAACGGAGCCGCGTTTATCGAGGCGGATAGCAGGGAGTCCAAAACCGAAAACTCCTGCTCGATGTCGTCACTAAATGTCGGGGTATTGAACGTCTGGGCTACCGCAGGAGCCTATAAGTATCCCGCCGCAGTCCAAAGCAGAAAGCTCACCCGGATGATGACGAGCGTAAAAACGAACCGTGCGATCGTATAGAACAAACGCCTGCATCACCATGGTGCCTATCGAGAGCGAAGGGGCAACCGGGTAACAGACTCCCGACAAATACTCATCAACGGTGTTACTCGTTCGAGGGGCCTGATCAACCAAATAGCATCCAAATGAACAGAGGGAAAAATATGAAGGGATCGACTCACTAGGCTAGTGTCGTCAAGCAAGGATGGCCAAGGGGTATTTACAGAAGGCCCGCGATCGATATCCCCAGTAGTATCAAAAGGATCGACCGCCATCGCAAAGGATCGCTGAGTGACCAAGACAGACCAGAAAGCATCGACGAGCTCGCGCTTCTCTATTTCATCCACTGGTTTAGCCAGTGTCGTTGCCAAGCCACTTCCTACTCGTCGTATAATTATGCTAGATCCAATGGAGCTACCCAGACGATGCAATTGGGCATACAGTGCAAGGGTGGAAGCTGTGCCCATACAGCTCTTTGAGTCCAGGATCTGGCCACTCCACAGATAATAGTTCGCCAGCAAGACCTTGGCCTGAAGGAAGTAAACGAAGTCCGTGTGGTCCGACGGGACAGGTGAACTGCACAACTTCCAAGAAAGATATCCTACGCCGAACAGGACCTCCGAGAAAAATACAGCCCCAGATATACACCGCGGACCGCAGCGCTCTAATCGAATATGATCGCGCAGATTTGGACAGATTCTCGCGGAATCTACGAGAATCAACAAAAAAACTACAGAAAGACGCATGGGTCGTGACGGCATCAATTCTTTCCCATCCAATAAGACTGAGCTTGCCACACAAGTGAAGGATAAGACTCACAGGCTGTTAGACTCCGATAAAGTCACCTACACGACATGGATGAGCTGTGAGCCTCTCGCTATTGGACCCATCAATACAAAGTCTCACCTCGGCAGTCAAAGGAGGAGCGCTATCAAGGATAATATCTTCTGTATCAAGGGGATCTGACCTGCAAGTAGGAATGAGTGTCATCGCACAAGTGCGACGGACAGGACACGGTATACCTTCCGGTATGTCGTTCCACATACACGAATTCTGTACGATATACTTCATCTGAGAAAGTGGACGAAATAGAGCTCGTAGCGGGCGCTGGCATAGGAGAGGCATCCATGTTGTTCCCAGCTAGAGGGCGGTTCCGATCTTCCGCATTCCTGAGCAAACTCTCAAGTATCCCTGCACGCATTGTGACTGCGAGCCAATCAGTGAAATGAAAACGTTGGAGGGTGTTCTGGTCAAGGGAAGGTCGCATGCCCCGCGAACGCCCGCGGTCCTTATAAGCCTGAATTGCCTTGAGCCGTAGACACGGCAGTGGACAAGGAAGAAGAACCGCAAACGGAGGACGACAAAAATCAGATAGAAATAACCACAAACAACCAATAAAGGCTGTCACGGGCAGGTGATCCGTTCGGATAGAGTGGCAGTGCAATTTTGCTTTTGGCAATTTTTGCGTCTATAAATAAAGAGTTTCGTGTTCCTCAGCCCATTTTTTTTAGAAGCTTGGAAACTTAACTTTGGTCTGAATGAGCCTAAAATCAATTTCCTGAAGTTTTCTAACCCACAACCTGCACCGTGGCAGGTTGGCGCAAGCGGGTTTGTTTATGCTTTATTTGGCTCTGCCCCAGGCCTATCCCAGAAGCTCGCCAATTTTTTAGGAGCTTGGAAACTTAATTTTGGTGGGTCAGAATGGGCCTAAATTAATTTCCTAAAGTTTTCTAAACCACAACCTGCGCCGTGGCAGGTTGGCGCAAGCGGATTTGTTTATGCTTTGTTTGGCTCTGCCCCAGGCCTATCCCAGAAGCTCGCCAATTTCTTTTAGGAGTTTGGAAACTTAACTTCGGTGGGTCAGAATGGGCATAAAATCAGTTTCCTGAAGTTTTCTAACCTCAACCTGCGCCGTGGCAGGTTGGTGCAAGCGGGTTTGTTTATGCTTTGCTTGGCTCTGCCCCAGGCCTATCCCAGAAGCTCCCCAATTTTTTAAGGAGCTTGGAAACTTAACGTCAGTGGGCTAGAATGGGCCTAAAATTAATTTCCTGAAGTTTTCTAACCTACAACCTGCACCGTGGCAGGTTGGTGCAAGCGGGTTTGTTTATGCTTTGTTTGGCTCTGCCCCAGGCCTATCCCAGAAGCTCGCCAATTTTTTTAGGAGCTTGGAAACTTAATTTTGGTGGGTCAGAATGGGCCTAAAATCAATTCCCTAAAGTTTTCTAAACCACAGCCTGCGCCGTGGCAGGTTGGCGCAAGCGGATTTGTTTATGCTTTGTTTGGCTCTGCCCCAGGCCTATCCCAGAAGCACGCCAATTTCTTTTAGGAGCTTGGAAACTTAACTTAGGTGGGTCAAAATGGGCATAAAATCAGTTTCCTGAAGTTTTCTAACCCTCAACCAGCGCCGTGGCAGGTTCGTGCAAGCGGGTCTGTTTATACTTCGTTTGGCTCTGTTTCAGGTCTATCCGATTTTATTTAGAAGCTTGGAAACTTAATTTCACATGTTTACCTCACTTGATGGGTGGCGGCATTTTCCGCCCTCCAAGCACTCCACTCAGTTCCATCCATTTAATGTATACTCTCTGGAATGTGAAAAGTCGTTGTATCATATTATTCAAAGGAAAGATCCAAGAAAAGCTGGGGTATAACTATCTGAAGTCATGTTGTGGTGGACTTTCAGATGCCCCTGCTCGGAGGTCAACCTAGGGCCATGTAATAGGATCACCCGGTAAAGTCTGTACCAATGTGCGAAATGCGAGGACCGATCCATCCAAGATCCATTATCTGATGGACCGAAAGCAGATACTGATGAACATCAATCTGTTTTGCAAAGTTATTTAGCATTAGGGAATATATACGATTAACCCACACATCCGAGTTGTCAAGTCTTCCTGCTTCTATTGTTTGAGGAAATCATAATTTCTTTTTCTAGTGTAGCATAGCCGGCCCCCACCAACTGCAGAAGACGGCCACTCGAAATTGACACCACGACAATTGGAAATTAACGCATAGATTGCATAGCATATACACAACAAACCAATAGGCAGCGGATGTACCGAATCATCGTCAATACATATCGTCTCCAGAGGCATCTCGCACTCCGAGAACAACCGCCCACATTATATTACAACCGAGGTGAGGGTGGCGAATCTTGTCAACATTGACCGAAGGAACCGCGTTCCATCCCGAAACGGTATACCCAACCACGACGAAAGAGCCGAACGGGATCTCGCCGTCGAACAAAGGCAGTCCTTCCGGTTTCCCAAGCAACGCCAGGTCGGTCTGAAAGTTCACAGTCTTTCCTATAGCATCATACACTGGCACTTCATACCATGTGTCAGCACAAGCAACAATTGTTTACACCGCGCACAGACCATTGTCCTCGTATCCTAACGAGTTCCTATTCGCCGCCATAGGCGATGAGAAACCCTTCTGAGGAGAGACCACCCCACTCTGACTAATGTCCTTCGCAGTACCTAGAGAAAATAAGCCAGACGCGGTCAAACCATGTCGCATCTTCTCACCAGTTCCAAGGGGAGAGCCCAACCGAGTCTGGAACATCAACCCCCCATTATTGAGTTGCCCGTACACGACGGCCACACCAAAAGCCATGCAGATAAGCGTCGCAAACCGCTCATATTCTTGATTATGTAACATCCCAGTCAACCATTTCCGTGGCAGAGACTTGCCAATAGAACGCCCGTGAACGAGCCGAGACTCTGTCGACATAACAGAGGAAACACATGTAGCCACTGCACCATCTGCGAGCAAGATATACCGGCTCCCGTCTGTCACCGTGCTTTGCACGGAAATACGGCCCGGGTCTATCCTAGAAGGATTAATAAATCCCCCCCGTGCCTTGACAAATAGGATGGCGGGGACGGCGTTCCTGGCAGACATGTTCAGTCCGCCATGTATTAGTTCGACCCAAAGGAGTAACTAACCCAAAATCAAGCGTAGGTATGCGATTACGCCATAAAGAAAAAGCAACCCGTCCACCGGGCAGATTGTAATTGAATGCATCTTCTTGCCTAACAAAGGGTGGCAAAAGCCGCCTGCCCCCACTGCATATCTATCAGTAAAGAGGTCTAAGTTGATACTAAAACGCACGGCAAAGGAAACAGATCCTTATAAGAACTAGACAGCACTCGATCCTGCAAGAAAGGATCGGACACCCCGCACTTCAAACTCGGGTCGCTACAACGCCCACGATGAGCAGTTATATGGAACGGTTTTGACGACATACGTACTATTTGATCTTGGTAGTCTCGAGATCGGCCTGAAATACGACGCCCTTTTATACGGGATGAAAATAAATCCGATCGAATAATAAAACACTCACCTTGCTTCCGGCTTTATTACCCGTGGTACCCGCCCGCGCATTTGCGACACGATGCACGGCGGCCGCTTTGGTAGAAGAAACAACGACGGAGCCACTGGAATTCAGATCTTTCATATAATCCGAGATCGCTAGGCCTTGTTTCGCGGCTAAATCATAAGGGGCGGAAGTCTTCGCAACATACGCAGCTTCTTCGGCCACACCTTCGGGCACATCTATCGCATCGACTGCTTCCCTGTCCACATAGAAATTGAATAAACAAACGAAACCTGGAACGCCAAAATTACCACTCACATGACACGTTCTAAATTGGTCATTTCTCGACCCTTCCCCTTGGACTTGACAGACACATCGGCCGCTACTTTATCAGAAGCAGTGGCGTCGGCCTCACCTTCCGGAAGAGGATCAGGCCTGACAACGTGGTGAGCGTACAACCGAATACCCAACCACATGCATACCAGTCAGGAGATCCTATGCGGTTGTTATCAGCCAACACCTGGAGAATCGTGGCGGTTTCGTAATCAATGGGATCCTCAGCATCGACCGAACTCTCGCCGTCGTCCGAGACGCTCGCAAGGACAGACGCTGCTTTCGAAGAGTCTCGATGCGACGAAGTAACGTTCAGCGCATTTACCATCTCCCCGAAGAGCCTGACGTAGATCATAAGCCGTATAGCCTCCAGTCCAACATCAGCCAAAACTCACTGCCGCACAGTAGCGATCGTGATGGGAGCCTCGCTGCCACATTCACATCAGAATCAGGCCTCCACCAGAATAAAAAATAGCACTAACTGGCGAGCATCATCAGTAACAGCCCGTTGCCTCTTCACCCTAGGAGGCGAGGGCTCGCTGTCCTTGGTACCATGGCTCCTCTTGGTTTGCCTGACCAGCATTCAGTACATATTTGGGCGTCACAGAGTCACTCGACATACCTGGTGCTCACTGGCGGAGGTAATGAACTGTGAATATTTAGAATCAGGCTACCGCGGTGATAAAAAAGGTCAATACATACCTCGCATCTACCCACGAAGGCGGTGGAAACAGCCTAGTAAATGAACATTAGAGTCAGCAGGATAGGTTCGCATCGACCATGGTCACTAACTTGTCTTCATTGTCAACCTTGACATACTCACTGGACAAAGCAGAGCACTTCATAAATGTTGCATAGAAGATAGAATCACTCACTCATCACTCGAAGATTCAGTTACAAGAACGTAGCCTCTGGTCATCTTTTTCGGTCTACCCACATCGAAATCAGCGAAAGATGAATACCACATTAAGTACGCACGAAGATGCCTGTGGCTTCTCGGAAGTCTTGGGCCGACCAACAGCCTTCTTGGTCGGCGGCTCAATAGGGATCGACGACCTAGACGATAGGTATTCAGACTTGATAACCACTGTGTCAGTCAGAGAGACATACCCATCCGATCCTTCCAGATCGCCACCATCCATCTGCTCTTCCCTTAAAACGCAAACAACTTAAGCAAGCAACTAATTGGCAAGGGAAAAATACGTACGGATTATCGTATCCATCAGAATCCATAGTATCGTCACCACTGCATACAGTGCTGTTAGTATTGCAATTGAAAAGTATATAGCACATACCTTTCAATCGCCTCATTGTCTATGTACCTCCTGGCATCAGCTTTCTTACTGGACCTAGTGGACTTGGTGTTACGTCCACTTGCAGCCTTCTTTGATCTACGCTTCGTGGATCTAAAATCGTCGTTCAGATGAACACCCTACACACGAAGAACCACGAACCTCGCTGACATCTCCGCGACACTGCGGCAACAGTGCCAGATGGAAAAGAATTCGAATTCGAGTGAGAAAAGGGAGGAAGACTAAAAGCGAGTTTATAAGGGCAGGAGACGAAGGATGAGTCATCATAGGCCAAGGAAAGGTTGCAGAGGGCAAGTATAAACAGAGGCGGAGCGCGGCAAGACCAAGACATTTCAGTCACAAGGCGTGACTAATGGCAGTTCCTCATTGGCACGTTGATCCGCCCATTGCAAATCATGATTACATTTTACTCACGCATTAGTCTAACAACAAGCCTTCTAATGTCGCGGCAGAATCGGGTCCTCCTTCAAGATGGGGCGCCGGGACTTCCTAATTACTCATGAGTCAATACGCATCTGCTCATCCCATGCGACATAAATGTACTTAATCACGGTCAACGAGGTACAATATACGACCACCATAGCCAACTATCAGGGCACGAGCTCAAGAATATTAGATGGACGAATTCTATGATACTCCTGCCGCAGGTATGTATCTGCCCGGATACCACGAAACACCAAACAAAACTGGCTATGTTTCTCAGTTGCCCGCCTTGACAAGATTTCCGCAAGACGGACTCTCGCACTGTCGACCAAGGGAGACCCAGCCGACGTGCCTCTGGCAATGATAGATGTATGTGAGACTCACTCACGCTCACCACACCACGTCATCCCCTCCCCAACCCCTCTCACCCTGACCTCCTGTCGTCCTCTGATCTAAAGCGGTAGGTGGACACACTCTCTACCATACAGATGGGAACAGTTAGAAAGGAAAGAAGAATATGCGTCGGCACATCAGACGCACAGAAGGAATTGACTGCCAGAATCCAAGGAATTGCTCTTAGCGTGGACTTGGTACCAACGGCGTTTGATATAGGCCGGTGAGTTTATAAATATCGGCCAAATTCACACTCGAATAACACACAATCAGTACACAGAGCAATAAGTACATATACATGTCTCAGCGCATCAGGATAATCGGTCCAGATAATCCTGAATTCGCTGATGCTATGAACACATTGAGCGATATATGGGACTTTCTCGACCGACAATTTGCCGAGGACACCCACAAATCGTTACAACCCTCTCACATCACGGACCAAGACGTTTTCTCGGCGGCAACCCGAATGTTTTCTCTCAGATCCGATGCACCACATGGAATGGACACAGCGATATCGCCACTGGTCGATACCACAGGCATGCTAGAACGTGCCAAGGGTAGAGAGCTCTTGCATCTCAGCGACAATCATGTCACTTACACAAAGCGACTTTGGGACGTATCTAGCAGGCAAGTTTCGATCAAACAGTTCCCCCACCCCCTGCCCCCCAAATAATAATAATAACAATAATATATACTGATGTTTACACAGACGGGCTCTGTATGTCGACATTGCCCCCAGTAGTATCCGAACCGGGGACATAGTTGAGCTAGAAGTATATTTTGTCGCTGTAGAGAGACCAGATCACTCTCCTGCCATGAATGTTCGACTACAGGCGGTTACTTTACTCGATCCCAGTTTCACCAAGGCATGTCCACTTGAATCCTGTCCACCTCTATCACTAATACCACCCACCTAGGACGCAGAATTGAAGAAGAGGAGAGCAAGAAAGTTGAAACAGACCAGGCGCAAGCTTAAGCGAAGCATTCGGTGCGTAGATTGCCAGGAACAACACACCGAAGAGGAAAGTGTTCCATCGACACCAGAAGACGATTTGGACGCAGAGGGAGAAACGGACACACCGGAACAGGACACATCGCGAGAGGACACGACGGCATCTGACAGGGACTATGTTATGACTGCATAAAACGACATGCTTGTAACTACTATAGACACATTAACAAAGCTATATGCACATGTACACCCCCACCCCGCCACTCTCCCTCGACCCAGTAGATTTTGATTGGGAGCAGGCCAACTTTCGCCTCGCCTTGAAATATATCCGCTGAGATTTATCAGCGGTATTTTTTTTTATCACGCTCCTTATGGCCCAGATGAACTAATTACAAGGAAGGCACGCGCACTGGAGCCAGCCCATGGCATCAATACATCCACATTCAACTCCCAACCATACCGTAAAATGGGAACCGAACGCACACTGTCGAGCAGATTCGTTCCGGGGATGGCATAATAGGAAGGTTTCTTTTTTCTTTTTTTAGCGAACAGAATACGGCATAGTAGGCAATTTTATTTGTGTGACGTCAATCAATTCACCAACAAAGATACAATTGAGGATCAACTGAAACTTCACACGTCCAAAAAGGAAAGAGTTGAATGACGATCCGACTGAAGAACCCATCCAATGTCAATAATTACGAAATTTGCAAAACAGATGGAGGCTGATACACGCTAGTGGCACTATAAACGATACGTCGAAAAAGAACATTACTAGTGATTATAACCGGGGGCATAGGCTGGAATCCCAAAGACGAGGCCAATTCAGCTTCGGCTCGGATTCGCCGAAGGAGCTCTTCGCCAAAAGCAATCACACGATCCACCTCGTACGGGGTAGGCGCGAACCTGTCAGGAAAAAGATAGGGCAACCGACGACAGACAACGCCGTTGACGGTAAACGAGCACATAACATCCGCCAACTCGCTCCCGCTGTATGGCATCGATTGCGCCTCGTCGGCCAATCGCGCCATCTCACCGACGAACGGATGAGCCCACCGTTGAGTCTCCGGATTGTACGACCGGCGTGGAACAGCGTCCTGTGCGGGCAACAAGAACGTGTTAGAGACGTAGGAATCGTGATCCACCCCGAAAGCGTGCTTGCCGTTCCACTCCGTACGTTCGAGAGCGTCGTATCGCACGGTAGATGCGGAAGATACGTCCCCCGCCCATATAGCGGCAGAAAGTAGGGAAATGGTCACAGGAATAGGAGACCCATCGAAATCAGCGTCCGGCAACTGAAGATGTGCCAACGACACTGCGGGCAAATAAATGGGAGCGGTGTTCCCTGTCATTAAGAGATGGGAGGGATAATCGTGCTTCGAATAACCATATTCGGGCTTTGTGAAATAAATGGAATGTTGGGCCAGATGTGGAGTGAATGCCGACATCTCGAAATCAAATCCGATGATCGAGCCGCTCAGTACCGAGCGCTCGAAGTCAATGAGTCTTTGGGCATGTACATGACGAATAGCACATTCCCCGCAAGGTCGGACGATAAAATCGAGGTCGCGGTAGTCGGGATCGCTGGTACCGTCCACGAAATCCACTTCGAATGCAGTGAAGGGGAAGTAATGCAGACTGCGCATCGCCTCCCATTCGCGACAAGGGTTACGAGAGTCCTCCGGACAGCGCACGATGGATATAAGGTTGTCCAGTTTCTTTCCACATATCGGGCAGAGACCTTTGTGAGGAAGATTTAAGCACATGCGAAAGGAATAAAGGATACCCCCTGTCCCCCCGCCATTGCAGCATATTTTATAATGTGTCCGACCAATCAGCAGATAAAGCATTGCACTCAGGGCAAAGAAGCAATCCACTGAAAAGGGAACCACGCTACGTCGAATGACGAAACAAATTACGGCGCGAAACACCAAAGAGAAAAAATACCTCGACTAGTATGGTAGAACAAAATCTCACTCCTTAAAGAATGCGTGCTCAGCAGACCCTTATCAGGGATAAAATGAATTTAAACATACAAAATTGAAGTGATATGCAGCGCGTCCACTTCAGGTGAGAGAAATGTGCTCTTCACAAACCCTACTGACACAGTGAGAAGCTTCACTGACGAGTCAAAAGAGGAAGAATTCAGGGAGTGGAAAGGATCGAAGGCAGGCTTACTCATAGACCAACCGTAAATCCTGCGAAACCCATCCACATGGTAAGCACTGACAGTCATTCCAAGCAAACGGTAAATAAAAATAAAAAGCAAGAAGCAGAGGCGATAAGAACTCACGCATAATCTATTACTCATAAAGGCAAGAGCCAAGAGTATCTTCTCTTCCAAGATGTTTGTCTGACACGACCCTATTACAAACATAAATTCTTTGCGGTCAAACCAAGCCCACGACAAACGCTTGACGTCGCTCTAGAAGCACGCCCAATAAACGCAATCAGAACCTCGAACTACACACCCATATAGTTGCCGACAGATGCGCAAGTTCGGTGATAAAATATAGAAACGTAGCTCCAGACGGTGGGCAGGATGGGCATTGAGCACCTGCGAAAGAGGGTGAGAAATGCCGGCCACGGAATAGAATCAATCACAAACAACATAAAAGCAGATCTTCGAGCTGATACTGCGCGTGACTCATGAATTCCGCGGGAATACAATGACCTGGATCCGAGCAGACTTCCCACTATGCAAAAGCAAGCAATGTACTGTATAGATTACTCCATCCCAGCTGGAAAAACTATTCAGCCATTAGAAGCACGTTGCGAAACATCGCGATACATCACCTCTGTCACCTCCAAGCAGTGGGAGTGGGGGAGGATAATAGGCGAGGACTGCTAACGATGGAATTGCATTTATCCGAAAATCGTCAGTGAATTCCAGACACGTCAGCTAGTGACGGAGGCACGCTCAGCCTTAAAAACGAGAGAACCCCTGCCCCCGCCCCCAAAGAAAAAAGAAAAAATGGAACGCACCCACCCACGTTGCAGCAAAATCCAGTCCTGCAAATTCGCGATTAGCATCAGTGCAACGGGATCGCACCAGAGGAAGCCATGTGAGAGGGGGGAAAAAACCGAATGCCACGAACCGTCTCGGTTACTCCACGAAGTTGACTTCATGAGCTCATAAGCTCGTATACACAGAGATCCGAGTAAGAGAAATAGACACATGCCACCACGTCCGCAGCCAATAGCGCACTAGAAGCGCGGACCTAATACATAGATCATAATATCTGACATCAGAGACAGGTGTAAAATACCCACAGACAATCGCACCAACCCCCCCCCCCCCCCCCCTCCCCTCCCCTCCCCCGCGCACAAAATTGAGTGCCAATATCTTTGCCTAGGTAGAATGAAGTCCATCCCAAAAACGCACAACAAATAAGAGACCAACGATGTAAAAAATGGGAAGGCCAAACATTCGGATTAACCCATACCCACGGAAGCAATGGCCTGCACGCGAGAACTACCGAGATTAAGCTCTCGCGGGTATAATTCAATCCAGAAAACGGCGGACCCAGCTCACCGGACATTGACACGAACGAGCAATAGGGGCCACACCAAATATCTGGATGTCAGTTCCGTTGACGGGATAATCTATAGCCCCTGGAGATAGCAGCACGGCGAGTCTGAGAATTGAAGTGTGCATACCGACAGCAATACGGCCACACACAACCCGGACAAGCCGAATCGAAATCCAGCTCACGGTATCACAAGGGACAAAAAACGAAGAAAAAAAGAGAAAGGCGGGAAGAAAAGAAAAGTGTCGCAAATTCGAATGCACTCGACTACAGCTTGCGTGCTATACGAACTATACCCGCACGAGAAAAAAAAAAAAAAACAGATTGGAGCGATAAGGCACAAAAAGAGACTCACGGCGTTAAACTGTAAGGCTATACGGCATCGGAACCTCATAGCGAGCCAAGAATAAATTTAAGCGAGGATCAAAAGATCCAGCCGCGATACGAACGGCAAAAAGAAAAAAAGAAAAAAGAAGAAAAAGGCACGCAATCGATTATCGCTAAATCACGTTATCGGATTGCTCAGAGCATAAAATGTGGCCCCACGAGGACACCCGCCTTCCGATTAGCACCGACTGCGAGAAAGCAAGGGGAAGAAGGGGCAGGGCAGTATATCAGAAAAAAATCAGAGACCGCGAATCGGACACTGTCTTGAAATTGGAAACCAGCGCGGCGGCATAGGGTCTCTACTCCGTCCAAAACATGATCCCGAAATGGGTCTCATGACTACACCAAAACATAGATCCGAATATTCTGAATCGCGTAAACGGCTGAGGACTCACCGAACTTCTAGCACGCAACATAAGCTCTTCCCCACAGCCGAGAGATGGTCGGTAGTCTTGTGAAATTAAAAGAATCATTGCTGCAAAACTGATTAAACATATGCATGCCGCCAACCCAATCAATGTAGACAAGATTATGCACATGCCCATGTCGGAATTTCGAACACACTACCCACAGTCACAGAAATTCTTCTGCTAGCCAACCACCGTAGAGCTGCATAGTTGTGCGCGTCACAGGTGAATACACTTCTAAAATCCACCTGAGCTATGCCTTCGACAAAGGATGTCCTATTCCGCAAGATGGCGACCAGGTCGGAAGGCTGCAAATTGCCGAAGCCGATACGAGCCAATCCAGGACACACGCGAGTGTCAGCGTGCGCCTCGGACACCAGTCGATCGATGTAAAGTAAATCATGTAGTACGCCGCTCTCCGCCGAGCGAAGTTCCAATCGTACGAGAGCACCTAGCCCCAAAAAAATGCGATCCCATGAGACCGCCGTAAATCTCTTGGACGAATCGGCGAGGATGAAAGTGGTCACATTGGACAGTATAGAGGAACAGGCGGACAACGCGTCAATCTCACGGGTTGTCGACGCCTTGAAGTGGATGATGGCGAGAGAAGGTGCCCGTATTAGACGGAGTATAGCGGAAAATGACACATTGCAGCCGAAAGCAACGTCCAGTTCCGTGAGTCCCGCCAGAGTCGAGAAGTTCGCCGTGTCAGGTGGGACGGCACCACATACAACATACCGAACACACAGTTTCTGAAGTCCGTGCGCGGAGGCACAAACCGTCTTGAAGTCGGTCCAAGACAATGACAGGAGGCTTCCCAGCTCCCGCAGGACCAGTATCCGCAGTGACGCGAAGGTGACATGAGGAGGGAACGCGAACCGACAATGGCGTATGTGAATGGACGACACCCCGGCCGTGGAATCCACCGCACATATTGGTGCCGCGTCCGAGGCCGGCAACGAGGCGTAGTCACCGACGACCACAGACAGCACCGACAGTCGAGGAAAGCGTCCGGGCGAGAGAAGGTCTCGAATGGCAGAGACAAGATCATAGTCGAGTACATGTACACGGATCCGGGTAATGACGCGGCTGTGTCGCGTCAAAACAGATATCAACCCCGGGATGTCACAAGATCGGGCCAACGGCGCCCCGACACGCGCTCGAGAGCGAAACCGAGGAAGAACCATTCGGATCGACACCCCAACCTCCCGCGACAAGACCATCCCGTGCTGAAGCGCATCCAGTCGGACGGCCCCATCAACCGTAAAATGCGACCACAAGGAGGCATTGCCGTGTACAATAGAGCGCCAAAGTCCGCATACATGCGACAATTCCCGCCTCTGACATTCGAATGGAGGGCGCCCTACCTGCAGACCATCCAAACAGCAGCAGAATATCAAATACAGTAACTCTGTGGGTAGATTTGCTACCCAGCAAAACGTACTGGAAGGACCTTGATCAGCACAGATTCAATCACAGCGGCCAGAATCTCACTCAACGATCGGGATGATAGGGGAGGCAGTTGCCAACATAAGATATGTTGGCCGCGACATTAAGGAAGTGCTCAAAAGACATAGAACACTACACTCCGCTTTATACGAAGTCTTCATTACGCCGACGCTGATGTAATAGTACTCTGCCCAGTCGCACCCAAGACAAGCTGGGCACTCTGCTGACAGAACACGACAAAAATTAGCAAGTTCACCGCCGTCAGACAAAGCACGCATTCCAATTAACGCTACCCTATTGCCAACGAGCATGAATATATACATAGCCTACGTGAATTTATTTTGTTTTTTTTTTTAATTTTACCTAGCTTGGACCGAGTTAGAAAAGAACTACATAGCGCAGGTACAACAAAAGAGAGGGAGAGGGAACAAATATGTGATATACAGCGACAGTGCCCTCCGACGGGCATTACAGTATCGCAGTGTCGCCAAAAAAATCATATAATTCGGAAGTCACCTCCGAGGCAACCTCGTCGCCATTTGGTCCGGTTGCCCAGCTCAGCCTGGCATGCCCGCCAAACGGAGGCGCGTTTCGCACCACGCGAAGCCCACCACCAAAGGCATCACTGCGCAACAGGGCTGCCGTCAATCCACCGTCGGCATTTTCTTCTTGATGAGGGAGGGCAATGGAGTTTAAGGAAGGGAACGACATCGTGGGGTTGGAAGTGATTAGCCTTAGGGCGTCCACGACGACCGAGCTAGATGTCCTGGCATCCAGACGTTGAATGCGAGGCCACAACGATATCAGTGATACGACTTCGCCTGGCAATACGCGATCGACAGATAATATCACCGAGGTGATCTGTTTGAACAGCGCCTGGCAAAATCTGAGCGCAGGATGAACAGTCAACGGGCTGTGAACGTGGAGGTCCAAGGTCCGGAGCTTCGGCATTGATATAAGGTCCAACACCGCGCAGGAGGTGACGGACATTGGGCCAAACGCCAAATGGGTGAGGTGCAGGAGAGTAGGAGCAGGGATAATGCAATCGTCGAAGTCAGAGCAGCTGACGAACCAAAGATGGAGTCGCTCGAGGACCGTAGTCACCGTCAACAACGCAAAAAGCTCAGAGAACTTCAGCGCGTACGGGTGCCAGAGATGCTGCAAACGCAAGTCTATAAGGTTCTGACAAAACTGGTAGTTGGTCCCCAAAAAATAGCAACGCTGAAATTGGAGGGTGGTCAAGCGTGGCATGATGCCTCCAAACATGGTCCCAGCGATCTCGTCGGAATGATCTCCCATATCAACGAACGCGCGCTGGACATGCAGCGGGGCGGGGCAAACATGCAAACGCGCATGAACGAGCGAGGACGCGTCGAGGAGGTGTAGATGGTGCATGAACAAGCGCGTAGCCCGCATATCTTCCGTGAACAAGTCGAAGCGGCGGCATCGATGGAACAATGGACCAATAATGTAGAAGAGGTCGTCGACGAAGGTCAGGGTGGGGCCGACTGTGCTGACAGGCGCAACAGAATACGACCGAGCCGCAAGTGGCCCGGTTCTACGGCCCCAAAAGAAGTTAACAGAGATGGTTAGCTTGAGGAAATCGCCAGCTCGCTTCAGGCGCAGGCGAAGTGCGTCGAACGAAGTGCGCTGGTCAACGAAGATGTATGTCCAGAGAAGAGCGTCGCCGACAACGACATAGTCCCAGAAGCGGCACACCAATCGTATGGTGTCCAAATCGGCAACATAAGCATTGTTGTTGTCGACGAACGATCCCAAGTAATCTCTAAAGACGGCAGATAGAACCTCGGATGGGAACTGACTAACATGCGTCCTCTATCAGGGAATTAGTAAAGCCAGGCGATGAGAGGGGCGGCCACTCAACAGGAGAAGGAAAGGAGACGCGCATATCGACAAGAAAACGGGAAACTAGTGCGGACAGGAGCAATTGACCCACGGCTACTTTAGAGAAAACATACAGCCCACGAGCCACATTAAAAAATACGAGTATCATTCGCTGTTCTCACGAACCCTCTAAAAGAAGCAGCCAAGGGTATTCAATAGATAAACGAATGACCGTACTACCACGATTTTCGCACTCGGCAAGACCGACCCGTAGCCAATGAGATCATTGGACACGAAGGCCAAAAACCCAGATCATTATGCCCTAAAGTAGCGAAATTCCAATGTTCTCGGCGGAAAACCAGCAGAGAAGAAAGATCGCCACGAGTAAATGAGAAGCACAGCAGCGGACGATCCAGTAGCAGGACAGAGCGCAGACCAGATCAATTCCAAAAGTACGGTGTCGGGCCAGTTATCGCAAGCGAAAGACGAAGAGATTAAATCACAAAGAACGCTTCAAAATCACGATATCGAACACACAGTGCCGAAAAAGAAAAAGAAAACCAGTCAGTATACACCTGGAGAGGCGAAGTCAAAGAGAAGCAAAGGGAATGACGAGATAAGTCATTACTAAGCACGGAAAGTCATTGACGCGGTCGGTCTTGGCATTCCCTTGGCCCCGATGTTGGCCGCATCTTAAACTCCACACATTCCTCGTACATTCCTCATCACGTTCCTATGTCCACTCTAAACGAAACGAAACTAGCCGTCCTCGAGGCAGCAACGGATAATCCGCATACCGTGCTAAATACTCCGGCCCGCGACTCTATACATCAAATACCCGACATTGTCAGACGATCTGATTCCGGTACGTACACCAGCCACGACCCCAGCCATATCCCCGTACTGATGACAGTAGCCAATGTAGGAATTGATCGTCTCACGCCACTATCAATTGAATGTCAAACGACAATTATCGAGTTACTGGAACCAGACGGAGTACTTTGCATCGGCCGGACATCTCCATACTTCCATGCAGTTATCCGAGACCTGTATTTACGACGAACGCATCGGGCCATCGCACGTTTTGGATTGGATCCGGACTGGGTCATGAAAGCACTGGACACGACACGGAGCATCATATGCGGAGCCATACCATTCGCCATCATACTCGATGAGATAATGCTCCCATTCAGACTCGAAATAATATGCCCATCATCTGCAGAGGAAACGCTCCTGATCCTGTTGAAGGATCACGCCCAACTCGAACAGAACAAGCATACAACGACATACAACCGAAACATATACAGAGGAACCCACATCATGGGTCCCAGAGAACGCCAGCTGGTCATTAGGGTAGCCAGAGGAGAGAATGCAGCGGTACCCGTGTTCTTCTCTCCTTCAACTTCCGCGATGAACTTCGTATCAGCACACGGATTCTTCTGTTCTATGCCAGTGCTCACCTTGGCGCCTCACTATTGCAGACAACGTGTACATGCCCGACCACCACAACAACACACAGGCGTATTCAAACCTACAACGGACAGATCAACCCAAGCCGACATGGAATACCCACACAGATGCAATCGCTCATCTGTGTGCGCATCAACTGTCCGGTCATTGTATGACACCAGAGGATTACTTGTTTATTTCCCATCCAGGCACGGCGCTATCGACGATTCCAAAAGGCGTTTTATTTACGACGATTGACACACGGTAGTATGGTGCCTAGGCAAGTGCGCACAGCACGACGAGCAGTCGAAGGACACTTCATTTGTAATTTCTCGACCTCTCCTAAACGTGAGCCCTCTCTGCAACCGGCAATGACGTAGAAGCACTGAATAAATTATCCACGCAGTGAGAGGTTCAGCTATATATCGCACACATGCATGCTCCCAAATAAATTAATTGTAATCAACATAAATTCCGCATCCAACAACTACAAACCTACAGGAGCCGGCCAAATATCCATGTCATTCGGCTGCTCAGAACGGGAAGATCCATACCGCCAAGAGAAACAGATACTTCTCGCGCGCTTGGATTATTAACGTAAATCAGAAGAATAATATGGAATAATAACAGCAAAGACGCTAAGATTACACACGAACCGCTTGCAATGCGTGACAGACACTCGTGCATTCATCACCATACAATATATGAAGGAAGACCTAGTGACGGTCAGGCTTGGGCTTGGCCCGAAAACCCTGCTTGGCCCGAAAAATCCAGGACCAATCCAAAGTGGACTCGAAGCCTAAATTCTGGGCTGGGTGCCAAAGGCCGACAAGCCGTGACTCGCTGACAGGAGCCAAGAGCCAGAACAGCACTAAACGGAGCCACCTAGAGGAGGATAATATATTATCCTATATCTTATCCTCCCACCATTCCTAAAAATACACGCGGTCATCACGAGGTTCATTGCCTCACCGGAGTCCATACTTCAGCCTCGCAAACACTTTTTCCTAGAGTCGAGAGCCTTTTCTTTCTCCTTCTATAAAAAAAAAAAAGGCAACCGACTCAGGGCTTCTGCCACACTGCGAAAGATCACGTACGCAGATTTACTGCTTGCCAAGACCATAGCCGTCCACTTGTCACGTCTATGACCGTTTACAGCTGAAAACCGAAAGGTTCGGAAGCACGAGCCTCAGCACATAAAAGGGCCACACCGCCACTCGAACGCCGTTCCAAGGCACCATGCGCCATCAGAACTTTAATCGCGGTTCCGATACAGTGGAACCAGATCGCCCATACCTCATCAGTACGTCAAGGATCGGCGTGACATATGGCAGGGTGCTAAAGTAAACAAAGAATCGGATTGCGACACTCGAGCGACAGCCGAAAAGGTTGACACCAGATGCGCCCATACCGCGGCCAATCATATCACGAGCCACAAATTCCAACACCTTACCAAGGGTAAGCAAATACAGTCCACATTCTACGACACGATAACTGACCTACTCAAGTTCTCCCGAATTATCTTCCGCGAGAACAGCACATTGCGCGCGTCAAGCTCGCCTCTGTGGAGTGTGAAACGGACTCAGATTCAGTCAAAGCCGGAAGTTATATCCGCAACAGAATATACGACGCAATTCAAGTATTTATCACCAACCCAGCCACATTGCTGCACATTCTGCACATCACCCGCAGCATTATTTCCGGATCTCTACCACTCGCGATTCTTACAGGCGGAACCTTCATACCAAACGATATGGATATTTTTGTACCCTGCTCACAAGAGCAAACGATGCTGGCGTTATTAGAAATCCAATACGGGTGTATTCCGACCGCATCAGTTCGAGGGCAGAATTACATAAATTCCGAAGTCGCGAACGTGCGGTGGTTATCGACAACAGACTCTGCATGGCACATAAATCTTATGACATGCACTGGTGAATGTCCTGTCTCCGCGCTATGGCACTTCCACTCCACGCTTGTGATGAATTTCATATCATCCAAAGGAATCTACTCCGCTTACCCCAAACTCACGCTTCACCATTGGGGAATCCTGTCCGCCTCCTTCTACTCGCATTCGCTGGACGGCCACTGCAGACGGAAAAGCATAATAAAGTACAGGAAACGAGGTTTTAGTTTCCGAACATCCCTCGACATCACCGGTTCCCGTAGACGCCATGTATGTTTCCGGGACCTTCATGCCCCCAGTCAATACGGACTCTCTACGATGGATCCGGTCTATTCGTTCCTTTAAAGAAATACAACAGCAAGGACTCGACCTCCGTGTACGATGAGGAACACACTTCAATCTGGAGTATCGGCGGGCCGGGTTGTGGGGTAAGTGGGATGATCCATGCCGCTATTTCAATAACCGCTCCAGTCCAAAACGTAAGTCTTGCTAAGTTCTACTAAAGTGAGCTGACCCATCCTGAACAGGTGAAGGACTCCTTTCGTCTTCGGGTACACCGGCCATTTGATGTCACTGCAAATCCTTGATTATAATAGACTGCCCAGCATTATTGATGGAGAGTGGAATGGAATACGCATACATATTTTCGCATACACAGACATGTACCTACTATATTTAAAGAAAACGGTATAATGACAAATCAATGCTAGTTGCAACCACATCCAACCCTTCCAGATTATATTTGACGACTACGCTCTCGTCTGGCTGGCCGATGCTCAGTATAACTTCCAAGCCAGACGCGAAGACGCCACCGGTGAGCAACGACCTGGCAAACTCCAATCCTCCGGCCCGCGTGCGGGAATGGGCCACTACTAGCGAAAGGCCAGAGAACAGGCCGTAGATCCCGCTCCCGATTTCAAGAAGACCATCGGAGATCCCACTCCCCGACTTTCTACAATCTAAACGGCGGAGGCACGGCATGCTACACATGAGAGCATTAAATTCCATCGAAGTCGCCCCACGTAAAGTCAAGGCGGCGATGGCCACCGTTCGAAACGCAGGCCGGCATATCGAGACAACAGGCACCACAAGTTGAGATGGGTGGATCGACAGAACCAACGTCTCGAGTTTCGGCATGGCAATACATCCCAACAATCGACAAGATCCCACTGACACGGGGGTGAATTCCAAATGGATCAAGTCCGCAAGAACCGGCGTTTCGACGGCCGCATCTTCGAAGGCGATACAGTCGACAAATATGAGGTGTAGGCGGGTCAGACGGGGAACGGATTTGATGACCGCATACAGCTCCGACTGGCGAACATCGATCGGATCCCACATATCCTGCAGGCGAAGTTCCACCAAATTCCTACAGAATCCATATCCAGCCGTATTTGATAAGAGACAACGTTGCAGCGTAAGGCACCGCAATCGCGGAGCTCCGTCGTCCAGGATAACAGGGGTCGCTATGCCCGTCGTCAAATCGCCGTCCAAAAGAGCCAAAGCACGTGGCAGTGCGACGTAATCGGGAAATAGGCGAAGATGGAGAGTACGGAGCACCGAGGCGTCCATCGTGGATAACCGGCGCGAGAATCGAGTAGTGGCGTCGGCATCCTTCGAGGCCGCATACAAATGGACGCACCGCCGGAAAGACGCGCCGATAATGTCGAATACTGCGTCGACGAATGCTGATGGTGAATACGACAGGCTAGGAACAATCGCAGCACTCGGCCAACCGCGAGTGATGTTGAGGTAGATGAAGAGACTGCACCCCCTCGACCTCTCTATCCATTTCACTACCCTTTGCATAGGAGTCCACGGATCGATGTATAGTCTACACCAGAGAGTAGAATCCCCCAGCAGAACATCGTTCCAATACCGACACACACTCCGTAGACCGGCCAATTCGAACGCGTACATGGGCCAACCCGCGACGAGGTATTCCACTGCAATCTTGAGTGCCCACGAAAGCACCTCCACCGGCAGATCGTTTATTTGAACCTGATACACCAAAGGAAGAGAATCAGACACAGGCAAGGCACTCACGGTCCCCCCCTCCCAAAAGAAAAAAAAAACTTACCATAGAGCCAGTACTGAAGAGGGTCGATCCGCTGCCAGAAATATGGGGCGAAGACTTTTATAGTGAAACAGCTCACTACTGCACGCCTTGAAAGAGGGTACAACTCACCTCGACACAAAGAGCGTTTGTTGATACCTGAACACCTCCCTTCAGTTGGACCACTATGTGTATAACCCAAACATAGTCGTCGCAAACATAGCCCCGACCCATGCTTTGTTTGCCGATTGCAAGCCAATCAAAATCACGTAAACTGCGCGGAAAGTTTGGGCCCTGCCAGAATCGCAACCACTGTGGGTATTTAAATAAGATTAAACATCTACGACATCCTTCATCAGACAGATTTTTAGCTGATGTACGGCAATAAACTTCAAGTTCATAAAAAAACTAAAATAAAAAAGCAGGATGCCAAAGCAAATCTATTTGGATGCTTGAAATTTTAAATACAAAGACGACGCCACCAAACATTTTGTTTTACAGCTTTCCTCAGGAGTGGACGTATAATTCTAATCAGCAAACCCCGTACTGGGGGTTGGTGCTATTCAGCAACCCAACTCATTCCTGGGTCAGCCTGGCATGGTGCCGTGCGTGGCATACGGTGGACGGGATCAATTCTGAGTGATCTCATCAAAGTTGTTATGATTTCGGATGGATAAGAAACCCATTCTCACCTGTCAACATAAGCTGTTCTTGTTCTAGCTCACCAGACGAAATTTTCCATGGATATATAAGTCATGGTTACCGGCTTCGAGCACCTCGGACATAGAGGAGAGGCAGCTGCCAGCGGCAGGATGCCACAAGACTTAACCATTTATAAGTACTCAACAGCTATGTAAATTAGGAAATATGGAGAAAACACATGTCAACATACCCTCCAAGAACTGTGGCGTACGGCTTACTGGAACGACCCGATGAAATCACAACGTGACTGGGTATAAAATGAAATGGGCACATGGATTGTTGCGATTGGAGCGACGGATGTGGGCATACAGATAACTCTGTTGACTCGCTCTTCTACATATCATCTATGCTCCCAAATATTTTCGCTCATCCCGGATTTTTAATTCCTGAGAATTAATTCTCCCATTCCCCGTATTCCACTTTCCACTTCGACACAACATTTGCATTCATCTTTTCAGGCTTAGTAGTTAGGTACAGTACAGTACAACCACATATATATTCCCTGGTCCTTGCATGGGCCATTATTCTCTTCTTCATTGCTAATGAGAACATGCCACTATGCTTGCTCCGAGACGCACCGACAAGTGATCGCATTGAGTCAATCGCATAACCGGCGTCTTCCGAAGCTTGCACCCAATTCGATGCAAAGCTCTGGAGTCCCAATGCATACATGTATACCGAAACTATATATTTAGCAGACCCCTTCAACCAAATTTACATTAGCGGATGGGAAAATTTACATCAAACCATAGGGACGACATTTCGCTGGGATGGCGGCGATCGACGGTAGTTTGAGTTTTCTCATGGGGTTGCTAGGTAGAAAAACTTCTATTTAGCAGCCCCCGTGCTGAAAGTAGGGGGGTTGATGGTTGGAATTATCCGGAGTTAATACCATGCAAAAATAAGAATAAAAAATAAAATGAAAAACCGTTATCTTACCCTATGACAAGCGAAACTCCACCATCAAGCATGCCAACAGCGATAAACACATAATCTAATACTCGGATAACCATACAGGCGTCCTGAACTCTACTCCCGTCTCCACTTCTATACCCTTCGACTTCAGCCACTCAAGGTCTGCCACATATTCATCTTCCAACTCAACAAAATCCTCGAAACCGACCTTCTTCATCACATTTAACCCCTCTCCTCTCTTCTTCAAGAAACCACAAACAGATGAAGGATCCAACCGACTCACAAAAAGAGTATTGAGGTATGGGCACGAATAAATGTCCACCCCATGCTCGTCAGCAAGTAGGAGTGAGTTCAATACATCGGCACTTGTGGAGAGTAGCTCGAGATGCATGAGACCCGGCAAATGTTCGAAGATGATACGCATGCAGAGAGGATCGCATGCCCACCCAGAGTATGTGAACGAGGTCACTGCATCCATCATATCTGTGCATCGTATACAGGCTTCCAACTCCTGCTCCAACATGGCATGGACATGCAACGAGAGACCAGACGCGCATCTCATCTTAGCCAATACGTGTTTGAACGATGTATGGCTGCCAAAGCAGACATAGAGCTCGGTGAGGAAATCGAGGCGGGGCATAAGCATGTTCGCAATAACTGGTGGATTCGAGCAACGGACGTTGATGACGGCCAGTTTTTGCAAGCTCGGCGCGCCCGCAAATAAATCGCGAAAATCGGCCCACGTAAAGGTGACACGATGGCCCATGTCTCGGAGAACGAGGACACATAAGCGAGGAAATGGGCGTGACACAGACCAGTCGAGGTCGACACCGCGCAAGCGAAGCGTGGTGAGCGCGGGCATGTGAAGAGGGAAAGCGAGCACAGAGTCGACAGTTATTCGATACGGTCCATGAGGAAGGTACGGTTTAAAGTCCATGTTCAGAGCACGGAGCCTGCCAAAAGTGTTGGCTTCGAAAATGGCACGCATTTCCTCTAGCACGCGACGGCCGCGGAAGACAACGCATAGAACCTCGACCTTGAAAAAAAAAGGCGCAAAAGCGCGAAGAACCCCCACTGAACTTGACTTGTTTCCATGTACGCCCGTAACGACGTCTATTACTTTCTTCACGCCGATAAGATGAAGGCGAACGACCAGAGGAGCCTGTTTGCTACGAACCAAGCAGGAGCGCAGGAATGGCAAAGGAACAGTGGCATGAACCTGTAAATGCCCCCAAAACTCGACATTGTCCAAAACTATGGCCCTCCATTTAAAACATACGTGGCTGAGGCGAAGCCGGTCCAATAAAAAAGTCCATTCAAACTCACCGCTCTCCCTCAACATAATCCGTATAACATGGAGAATGATCTCGTACGGCAGACAATGGATTGAGACCCCCCTGAAAAAGGTCAATATTATTCATTATGCACACCACAGAGACTCACTTTCCACTTAAGCTTCCACAGACATTCTTCAATCGTCTGTCCACTTGAGGGGTCATAGCAAACCCAAGCGACAACAGATTAAGTCGGCGATATCTATGGGGGATGTTAGCAGTCAATTGGCATCTTTGCTCCAGTGATTATCTCACCTCTCAAAAGTATTGAAACGGGATAAAGCAATGGCGACACCTTAACTCCTGCATCACTTAAATGCTCCCATAGCCAAGTAAGAAAGCCAAGCCAACCAAGGCACACGGCATGACAAAAAGTCTTTACGACGAAGTCATATATGACCACGTAAGCATTCTTGGCGAACCTCGCCAAATCTATAATAAGTAAACGAAGTAGCAGGCGACCTCCATCAAACCAGGGCAATGGTAATCCCACGGTTAGTCAAAGTTTTGAGGCTTACGACTGTACAAAAAAGTGGGTAGGAAGTGCTGATAAAGAACGATTACCTAAATAAATTTAGGACTCGTAACCCAATCGGAATTGTCAAGACTCCATGGTCCTGATCGACCGACAATCCGCCTCGATATACCTCTACCAAGTCACGACCGCGGGAAGCACCAATATGATTTCGTACCCCAATGTCTCCGTCGCAAAACAGGCCGACAACATCAACGGCTTCGCGAGCACTGTAACTTACTGGGAAGCACCACAGCAAGTCCCACAAGGTAGCTGCGGCGTCACTGCCCGCGAAATCGACGACTCGTTCAACAGCGACGAGTACTTGGCACTGCGAGAGCTCCTCGCGCGGCAATTAGAAGACTATAGCTATTATGCATTTGAGCCCGCAAGAATTGAGACGGAGCTCATGGTTGGTGCAATGAGTGCAATTGACCCGAACGGCGGCGGGCCTTGCCACGGCAGAACTGTATCTTCTACGTGAATCAGCAAGGTGTGGATCCCACAGACCCAAACTATGCGAGGAGCCGCGCAATCCAGTTTGCGGCGCTGATGAATGCGGCGAACCCGAGTGGGGATTACGTGCGTTGCTTTCGGCTTTGTTGTATGATAAGATAACATCCGTAACTGACCTATACTTGATTGTACAGCATACACTTTGTGAGTTCTGCCGATCTTGCTGTGGCCGGCTACTGACGATCCGTTCGGGAGCAGATGGTGTTTACGACAACGCCAGAGCGTTCACCGATGCCGAAGACCCCATGCTCTCCGCCAACCTGGGCGGGAACAGGCGCAACTGGTTCCGCATTACATCAGCGGCATATGCGCGGCTCTGCACAGGCAGGCTCTACCTGATTGTCGAAGAACAGCCGCGGGAGGTTCGTGTCTATCTTTTCTGATTTGTTCGATTTAGCAGCTGAGGCGGTGTACGTGGCAGATTTGGCACGACAGTATTTGGGTAACGCACGAATACCCCGCGGTCATCGCTACTGGTACAGTGACGCAGATCATCGAGATTCGTCCCTCGGAGGTGGGGAAGGCGCTCTAACAAAACAGCATTCGGTACATCCCACACTACCGGGCCGCGCAGAGCCAGCCGCAGATCCAGCGCGTCGCGCTCCAAGTATGCTTCACCTACCTTTGCAACAGACGACAAAACGAGGAACACGCGCATCGCATCACGCGCGAGTGCATCGCGTCGAACAAGCGCGCGCACCTTGATGCGGCGCATTGCATCGACCCGGCGCGGGAGGAGTGTCAGTGCTCTCGCGAGCACGGCACGGTACGGCACGGCCCCGAAAGCGCCGCGCCGCCACATCGCAAGCACAGGCGGGCCGCGCGGGAACGCCTGGCGGCGACGCGGACGGTGCAAGCGGCTTTCGACACAAGACACCGCCTGCGGTGCGAACGGTGGCATTTCCATGCATCCGTAAGGGAGGCTGAGAGCGCGATGGAGGCCAAGCATGTACGAGGGAGAATCGGGATGCCTGAGCAGTGAGACGCGATGAGCCACCATGCGCGAAGCCGTGGGGCGCCAGCGCAGTGCGACAGTGTATGTACCCGCTACGGGATCCGCGTGGGGTATCTCCGCGTGGCGGGCGGCGGGGCCCCATGCGGCTTGCGAAGCTCGATGTTGGTGGTGACGAGGGGGTCGCGGACGAGCTCCGCGATTGCGTTCCTCTACCTTGGTGCGACACTCGAACGCAATGCGTCCACGGCGTCTTCGGACCGGAAGAAGGCGGACTATTGCGCGAGCGGTGGTGCAAAGGAGCTGAGGCTCGGAAGGATGGCGATGCCGTTGGAACGAGGATGGGAAGTGTGTGACACCGCCACGCGCTGGGAGAGAATCCATGGGGTGTCGTACGGAATCGAGGGCGAAGGAGGGAGGAGCGACAACCCATCGCGCAGGGAGCCGTGGGCCGGGCGCGGGAGATCCGACCACGGGGAGCGCGAGGCAATGTGGCGATTGTGGAGTGCAAGCCTAACCGTAGTGCGTGAGGTACTGGTGGCGCAGCGGGAGGCGGGACCCACGCCCCTCGGCCACCTCGGCCATAGCGCAATGCGGCTGAGGCGTCTTCAGACAAGGGCAAGGCCGACCTCAGGAGGGTGGTCAGCGGAATCTCGCATGAGCAACGGGTGCATCGGTGGCTGGCGAAGACGTTGAGGATAAGGAAGAGAAGTGTTGTGCATGTTTGCGCACCACAGCCGCAGAGCACCGCCTCTCAGGGGTGATTTGTTCAGACACTTGGCAACACATAGCTCCCGCGCACGACAGATAGATTGGCACAAAGAGGCGGGCGCGAAGGTCATCTCTACCTTGTGAATGACGAGCCAAGGCGGCGACGCGCTGTCCTCCCGGATGCGTGCGCGGAGGGCCGTATAGCAAGCGCGGAGGGCCGTATAGCAAGCGCGGCGCGCGCTGAGCGAGCTCCACATGACGGTCTCGCGAGAGTCTGGGGTGCACAAACAAGGCCCCGCGCGGAACCGCTTTCCGTGATACTGGCCTTGCAAAGCGCACCAAACTATAAATCACTGTAACTCCACATGCTCGGAGTAGGTGATTCGATCGATAGCTCACACGTAGCGTGCAACGAGGCGTGTGATTGGAGGTGTCCAACAGCGACCTTTTAAAGCACATTTTAAACCTCATCAGATCGCGCACGGCACCTCTTCCCCTCTGTCATATAAAGCAACCTAAAGTCGTGAAAGGTCAGCTGTTATTAATTAACAGAGCTCGTCAAGCATGCGATTTCCCCTGTGCGCGCGAACGTAGCAGCGAAATTCGGAGCAGGACTTGTCCCAAGAGCGCGGAGACAAGCACTTGAACACTCTCAATATTATTACAGAGCTGCCGAATAACTGTGGGCCAGATAAAACCTCGAGTAAACCTACCCGTGAGGCATTCCTGATCCCCCATAGAGAGAGAAGTAAACTGGCGGTCATGAAAGATGCGAATCGCAGAAAAGTAATGGACACACCGAACCGGGCCATATTCTGGAAAGAAGTCAAACGGCTCGCAGATCTCAAACCGCCCCGATATCCGTCACAGCAGCCAGCCTCAAAGGCATGTTCAAAAAGAGGCTCAATCCGCCATAAATCTTTCCTCTGCAGTTTGACACCGCGCAGCACAAAATAAATAAAATCCTCGCCGGATTGCTGCCCGAGAAGACCGAGGATACAACACCGGAAGGATTCTTCATTCGGAAATGGACCGTTGAAGATATGGGCCGACTCAAGGACCACTTGCGCAAGCACTCCCTGGCTAGTGCAGCAGGGGAAGCTGCTGCGTCGTGTGTTGATCTCATGGAAATCCCGAACGAGGACTTAGCCTACCTGTGCAACGAGTGCGTCGTGAGGAAGGGCGGCCCCACGGTCTGGTTCATTTCCGCTTTGATTGGCATATTGAAGAGGACCAAATCACAAGACAACCCAGACAGCTACAGACTGATAGCACTTGAAAGTTGCTTCTTGAAGGCCTTGACAATCCTCATGCACTGGAGGATCCATGACTGGTCCGCAGCGTGAGTACTTATCCCTAAGTAGCAAATGGATTTAGACCGGGCTATTGCGCAAACAACCCGTTTATCCTACACTGCCTAAGGGACTGGGCCATGGCGCACAAATTGACCTGTATGTGCCAGTGGTTGCAACTGATGCCTCCAATGCCTTTCCATCTACAGACCAACCAACACTGGTTGAAAGTGTTCCGACTTGGAATGGGCGGCACAATCTTTGACTGGCTTCACATGCTGTACAAACGAATGGAATACTACGTGCGCCACGGAGATATGGAGTCTGAAGGATTCAAGGCGCTCATCCGCCTCCCCACAGGAGATCCAGCGTTCTCGATTCTCTGGAACCTCTTTCTGGCCGATCTGAAAATGATGCCGGACAAGGATGATATTTTTCCGACGGCTGTTCGAATTTCCTTGCTTGCACAGGCAGACGATATGCTACTATCATCCCTCTCTGCGCGTGGTCTTCAAGGAAAACTCAACACTCTCCAACAGTGGTGCGCGTGAAACTTCATTCTCATCAATATGATCAAGACAACAATCTTGATCTTTAAATATGGGAGATCGTCGCCACCTGCTCAACCGCTCCCGGTCTTCATGCTTGGAACAACTCAGCTTAAGATGGAGACAGAGGAGACATACATTGGAGTGCTATTCCGGACAGATACACAAAATATCCTAGTGGCACATTCATTACAAGGCCAAAGCGCGCACTGCTCGTTAATGTAGGCATCGCCTCATAGAAATTAAAGACATGATGGGCAGGCTGACCCCGAAAGAGCTTAAAGAACTCTACATGGCTCGAATCGACTGCCACCTCACCCACGGATACGAAGTCACACCAAATAGCGAAGATGTCCACGTCAAACAGCCAACGAAGGTTCAAATTAGGTTCATCCGACGCTAAATCTGCACTCTCGTTCAATGGTCACGCCCTTATTCACAAAAACTGGGATAACACCAATTAGAGTTGGACATCTTCAATTGGTCCTGCAGCAGCTCATATATTTCCTTGAACTCGATAATAAGCACCACGCCCGCGCAGCTTTAAATAGCTCACTGGAGCTGTCTGCCAAAGGCGTCAAAGAGTGCTGGGCCTCGGAACTAATAACTGCGGCTGCAAGACTGCCACTCAAATTCCCTGGCCCAGTTCTAAATGCCACAACTTCAATTGAAGATGTTCAGAACTATGCGAAATTGGTGGACAAGTTAATGCTAGAATGGCTTCAAGACATGATCGACTCATCAGAGAAGATGTACTTGCTAGATTAGAGCCTTGGAAGGACGAACCACTAGTGCATAAAACCTCAACCATGTGGCACTACTTAATTATGGTGAAGACTCAGGCACATCGCGAGGCTTTAACCTCAATAATGCTCAATTGGCCGTTGAATTTTTGCGCTCACGGATCATGCGAACCAGCCAGTTCCCCGGGCGAATAGGCTTTTTAGACTCTACAACGTAGCAGTTGAAACTCCAGAGCATGCACTAGTCACCTGCGCGTCCCTGGATTCGCTTGTCGAACTCCGCAAGTTATGTCTGGAACAAATGTGAGCAAAAGCACCAGAATTACAATGTGTCTTGGCGGAAGACTACGAGACAGAGATTCTAGAAGCCATGATTTATTCTAGACCCACTATTGTACTCATAGCTAAATTTGCTCATGATGTCCTCCAAATATTCAATTCAATTCCTGTGTTTCGCGCGAACAACTCCTGATATAAATAATTGGTCTCACTTATTCCGTGCCAATTTGTTTTTTGCTTCTTATAGTTCCTTGGATCTACGGCGGCGAGTGAGCACGTCCGTGAGCTCGTCTTTGGTGCTATGGGGGGGTCTAGGGGCAATAGTGTATTTGAGTGCATGTACACTTAGATAAACCCTGGGAACCGGTGTTCCTAAGCGGGACCGTGCCGTGTGATACTACTTACCTACCTCCGTGTGAGCGCAGGTGGCTGTCAATTGATCAGTACTCCACGGCATGGGGGACGAATGATTAACCGCGGATGTAACCAAGTAAAAAACTGAATCTACTATTTTCGCTGTACCTGGCCCTAAAGGCTATGCAGCAATACTTCTAAATTCAATCTTTTTTAGAAGACCGTTCCATCAGCTTCTCCGGCACAAGGCATGACGGAGCCTGGGTTGTGAAGACGATTGAGCGATTGAAGCTTTCAAGTAACTCTCGAATTGTTAAACCAATGTCATGATTCAATCCAGTTAATCATTGGAAGGGCTAGTGACGGATTTTCTAGGCCACCTACAGCTTGCGGTTTACTCCGGTCACTACATTCCCCAAAAATCCCAACTTGTACCTCCGGCATTCCAAATGCCAGGAAATATAACCGTCTCGCCAGCCTCTCCATTGATTGGAGATTTCGACGTCCAATTCATCGATATCATGCACGTCTGACTTGCCCTGCAGCTTCCTTTCGCACTCCTCCAGTCTCAACACTCTGTCAATCCTAAGCGTCGCTTCTCTGATTTCATCGCAAAGAAGGCGGAGTGTGTCGTAGCATGTCCACTCTTCATTAGCCCCGAGGCCGCGAACTCCGGACAATGAGAGTGAACGCGTGCGAAGATGGATCAAGTTGTATGTTTCTCCGTCAATCTCTTCCTTGTGAAATGAGAGAACATCGTTCATAGCCTCCTTAACAAGTCCCATATAATCAGATATCTAGGCTTGTGTGGAAGACGACGTACAATGAACATGGTTAAATCGGGGAGAGCCTTTATAAACCTTGTCAAAGGTAAACACTGTTCCTTTCTTGCCTTGAAGATCCCCGCAGCGTATGCTTCGGCTATGCCACTCTTGGAACGCAAGTAGTGAGGGCTTTAGGAATAGTAAGTGGACCAAACGTTGACTAGATCGGATTTTGTTCCTTACAATTTCGGTGCAAAGCGCTCTGCATGCTCGAATTTTCGTATCTGCACAGTCTTCGATAGTTCGCGCTGTGGGAACAATTTCAGCGGAATGCTCAAGCACAGCAGGCGAGTTTACCTCGGCGGTGAATATCTGCTTCTCCATCAAGCACGCATCGATGTAGTTTATCCACGGCACAACCGCCAACCCGCGTAGAACAGAGTCGTCCCCGAATATCTCCGACAGCTCCGTGATGCTTTCCTGATAAAGCGCAAGAAGCCCATTCTGCTGGGGTTCGCCGCGGTACAGCCGTTGCGAGAATTGCACAATCTGCGCGTGTACAAATTCATCTTCAATTGAGTCGTCAATGAGAATGGCGATAGCTGTCAGCTTCGCGAAGGGAAGCTTCAGTTCAGTGCTTGCATATGGGTAGGCTCGTTCGATGATTCCACCGGAACTATGTTCCAGCTCACCGAGCTGCTCCAGACTCCAAGAGGACATTGGACCCAGGGTGTCGTGCATCCAGGCATGTAATGCCGCCCAATAATTGGTATCGTGGGGAGGAAAGGGTTGGTGCCGAAAACCTATCTCGGTGAATAGACGCTGAATGCAGACTGTGAATTCGTTTGATGTCGACATGGGGTGAAGGAGGAAGTGGTGTTATTTGCGTTTGAGTTCAGATTATATATATATATAAGGCATTGCATTATAATCGAAGTCTGTTCGTGTTCCTCAACCGCCGCTTGAAACTTAGGCCCGAAATATGTATATATATAGAATGCTTGATCGGAATTAACCAAACCCGGCCGAACACATACATTTTCACACGACACATTCGCCGGCATCAGCGACACATTGATCGCACATCAACGCAAAATCAGTCCGTGCATCAAATACTTTTTAAACTCCGAACTACTGGCACCGAAGGCGCCAGCACCATGAAGTGGGCCTCCGCGGCGAGCGGTAGCACCACGCAGTGGGCCACAGCGGCGAGCGCCAGGCTCCGGTCTGGGTCTGGGGTGGAAAACTTCAGCCGTCGTGGCCAGCGCCGCAATCAGTCCCTAAAGTTTGCTCAATTACCGCTGCATGTCAAAAAATTCGGATTTAGCCGCAATAATAATAAAAAGAAAGAAAGAAAAAGGCTCCGCGGCAGCGGCAAAGGCCTCGCGCCGGCGAAAGGGCTCCGCGCCGGCTGGTCTGGGGGAACCACAGTGTGCCGAGAACCTGCCGGAATGATGGCCGTCGTGGCAGTTGAACATCAGCCGCAGAACAATGTGTCGCCTTTGATTAATGTGCGGGGGAATTTCTTATAAGGTAAGTGCGGGAGGGTCGGGTTTGGTATATCCTCCCTCTTCGATGGTGTCTCAAAGGCGTGTTCGGTAGTGTGAGATCCCGAGTGCAATTGGGAGCTGGAAATACCGAGCGTCGATCATACCGGCGTAGTATGACGGCCGGTATAGCGGCCGGTATGATCGGTCGATGTTTCAATGCGGCATGCTCGGCAACCGCAATACATCCGGTGCATTGAGCTACCTGCCCGGATCTTCTCTTTCACCGGTGTGTGTTAATCTGTTGACAGCAGGATTTTTTTTTTTCGCCTGTGGCGTGCGATCCAAGTTGGTGGAGCGCGAATATTCTCGCATTAGCAAAACTGCTCAATGGAATGAGATAAGTGACGCACTTAACTTATTTAGCTTTATTCACGTCATGTTTTGGGCGGTGGATAAGTCGGGATAATATATCACACTCCACTATGTCCCCTTTCAGAACATGCACCAAAAGCCAACAAACATGTACTACAGTACCTATGGAGCAGTGGATGGCATCAAGGGTAGATGACGTGATGGGAGGCAGCGTCGGAGTATCCTGGGTCCGACTGCCTGATCGGGTGAGCGCCGGCGATATGTATCAGCGACCTTCTGCCATTGGACGACCATACGAGTGTGTATACTATATATCACTTGGACTACGTCTTTGCGCACCACGGCTGGAAATGGCAACGAACAGCTGGATTATTGGACTGGGTCTGATCATCCTCTTCATTCTTTGGATTGCTCGTCGGTCGTACTCCTCTCGAGGTCTCGCCGAACAGTTATGTGGACCGAAATGCACCTCATGGCTCTATGGTATGCCCGCCAATTCACTTACGGCCCATCTCACAGCAGTGTAGGTCATTTGCCAGAACTCCTTCTCAGTGAAGAATACGGCGATCATGAATTCCAGTGGCAAGAAAAATATGGTCACGTTTATCCGATCCAGGGATGTTTGGGGGGAAGTTTTTCTTTGAGGTCGTCACCACATTTTCATGTTTACCCTATCGTTCAGGAATCTCGCTTGGTGGTATCCGATCCTTCCGCACTCAAGTACATTCTGAGCAGTAGCATTTTTGTCGTGGGTCCTTCCTATGAGAAGGTCGCGAAGGTTCTTTTTGGACGTGGCAATGTTGTCTCGGCGCGAGGTACACTCCATAACCAAACCGTATGTGCAGGTTTGACGACACGTAGGTGACGACCATCGGCGCATTCGCAGCAGGATGAATCCGAGTTTCTCGTCCAGTAGGATCCGCACATTACTCCCAATTATCCGGGACACCGCTACAAAGGCATGTGATCCAGGTCTCTTAGCGATCCCCGACTGAACGGTTGAAGCTTATTGAGCGATGGGAAGCGCTGGGATTCCCGGGAAATACTGTGGATGTATCCGTGATTTTGAACGACGCTGCACTGGATCTCATGGGAAGCGGTGAGTTCAATCTCGCTAGGTGGTGGGTGACAAATGATTAGCTGAGCCCTCACAGCCATACTGGAGCATAATTTCAACGCTTTAGACGGTCAAAGCGAGCTGGCAACAGCTCAAAGGAGAATGTTGTGAGTATTCATTCCATCTTCCCTATAGTGGTGGAATTTGAAGGGACACTAGGGACTTGCTTTCGAGCCCGACAAAAGTTGCACAACTCGCTGACGCAGCCCTCCCATATATACCGGATATTGTGCTCCGATACGCATTTACGCTTCCCATACCGACAATTAGGATATTTCAGAAGTACAAGAAATTGACGGACGAGCTATCTCTCCGCTTGCTAACGGAGAAACTGACACGTCAAGCTCCTGGCAAAAGCCAAGACTTTATTAGTAGCTGCAGTGAGTTGTATCCTCACCTAGAGACCCGCGCGTAAAAATTACACCCTCAGGCAGCGGCGATGAGGGCAGCGATGATGACGGCCTCGGGATGCATGTACGCACCATTCTCATCGCAGGTCAAGATACGACTGTAGGAATGCATCCACTGGGTATACGCCATATCGAGACCATTTGAATTTTAGGGCGGCACGGTTGGCTGGATTCTCTACAAGCTTGCGGAGATGACAGACTTTCAGCAACAACTACGCGAAGAAATTCAGCTTACCAATCCGACGGAACAGACAGATTACAACACTATGCCCTTGCTGAACTCCATCATCAACGTGAGACCAAACCAACATTGCCCACGAACCACCTCATCGTTGACCATTTGATATGCAGGAAGTTTTGCGGATGTATCCCTCTGTGCCGCTGGCTGACCGTGTTGCAAAGGAGGATTGCGTCCTTCCCTTATGCCAGCCCATCAACACCAAAACTGGTGCAACAGTTTCAGAGATATCGATCAAAAAGGGGCAATGCCTGTATGTTGCAATCGCAGCTTACCAAAGGTGATCATAGTATCGCGTCTACATTGGGATTGGTCTGATATGGTGCAGGATCGCGTCGATTTGGGGACCTGACGCTCATGAGTTCCGGCCCTCGAGATGGCTAGAAGAGAAGCCTTCCAAAGCCCAAGCCCTAGGACCTTACGCCTCACTGTATGTTCAGCGCCATCATCCGAATTTCTAAAAATCGCACCCACTCACCATGTATTCTCGGTTAGGCTAGCCTTCTTCGGAGGCCCAGCTGTCTGTGTTGGTTGGCGTTTGGGGTATATATCTCCCTTCGTGAGGAACCTACGCGATAGCTAACCGTTTAATAATCTTAGGATTCTGGAAATTCAAGTGTTTGTTGTGGCACTGCTGGAGAAGTACGTGCTGAGTCTACCGGCAGGCGAGGATCGAGTTAGGGCCCGCCTCTCTGTGACCCTGGTTTCTGAGACCCTGGACGGAAAACGGCAGATTCCCATACATATTGAGCGTGTAACCTAGCTTGGCGGTGTGATGGTGGCCAGGAGCACGAGATGAGTCACAAGCCAAACTCTGATTTGAGATCGATCAAAATTTCCTTCGGAGTCGGATGGTATCTCCGAATTGCACCTCTCGCCCGAAACCCATCTCATTTCATTTGCGCTCGTTCGCGTCCCTGGCTTCGCCCGCCTTCCCTTATCGCCCACTCACCTCTTGCTTTGCTTTCCGTAATCGATCCTCCGTACAGGATCCAGATTGGGATGGGTGGAATCCAGTCGGACAGGCGTATCGTAAGTGCGCGCTGGGGAAGCCGAACACATATTCCGCGCGTGAGGTCGCGGGCTGCACTGGCACGATTGTTGCCAGTGTCTGCGTTTGCATCCGTCTGCGGCTTCGCGCCTCGAGTATCCTTTTGTGGAGCACCTTCGATCTCGACGTCCATGCACCGTCTGGAAGCGATTTCAAGACACTTTCGCACAGTGTATTAATTCCCTACTACGTTCCCCCGTGTTATGGTCCCCCCGCGACGGGGCTACGCATCAAAGACACCGGAAGCGGTGTGACCGCAAGAATCGATAGCTGCGGGTACTTTAGCCCACTTTGAGGCGCCGGTGCGTGTCTTGTCTTGCGCGTCGTTCCTGCTTCCCTCTCTTTCATCCGCATTACTCCACGCTCCTCTTCTTTCGCCTTCCTTCGCCTAAACTTGCTCCCATTCTCCTCATCCTTCTTTCCCTTCGACTCCCCATGTCCCGCCTGTCCGTCGTATCCTAACTGCTCCTTCCTCCTTCCATTTTGACTCCCATCTCTTCGCCCTTTCCGTACTCTTATGTTCTCTGTCGTCTTCTCTATCCCCTTCCTCCGGGTTCTGCCCCGTGATTTCCTTCCAATTCTATCTAACATTCTTGTTATCACTCTCCCTCGCATCCACCCGTCAGACGTTTCCTAACCCTCTCGTCCCTTTGTTTCGGCTGCTTCTCTTCCGCTCCTTCATTGTCCCGTTACCCCTCTCCTCCTTTCCCCCCCTCCTGTCGATATTCCCGTTCAACTTGACACATTTGTTCAGCGATGATATATAGGCTCGGCCAAGATCGCGTAGGTCTCAACACCATGCTGCGCCTGCGCCACCCTCCCAGAGTGCAAAGAGGCCTTCTCAATTTCCGACAAGAGACCCTGCGTGAGGTGGTATACGGTCAGTTTTGGGCAGGTGTCGGTTCAGCTTGGTGCGTCTTGACGTCTCCTTCCCCCTTCCCGATAAATATCCCTTTTATTTTCTTCCAACCTCATTGTCTCGACGATCCCCCCATGGTCGTGTTTCTCGGTCTTCTTCCCTTTCGGTTTCACGCATTTTACTTTCCATTCCCTCTCCCCCTCTCGTTTTTCTTTAAACCCAGTTGATGAGTTTGCACTATAGCTATAATCTTCCCTGCCACGTCATTACTACATCCGCTGCGCAAGGAAGCGATGGCGGTTATCTTGGAACGCTATTGATATGATGCATGAGTGCTACTCTCTCTTCCGTTCACTCGTCCTTATCCATTCCTCGACACATTCCTACCCATCCCTTGCTTTAGCTATTCTTCTCTGCGTCATCTCCTTCCCTTTCCATTTTGTCAATCCATTCCCTGGCGTTCCCGTCCGTTCTATTGATCCATGCCTTCCCGTACCCTTCATTATTCGTCCAGATCTCCATCCTCCCATTGTGGGATTTCCGCGTCTTTTGGTGATGTTCTACTTCCTTCCTATTTCTCTCCCTCGATTCGTACATATCGTCATATAAGTTGACTCAGTGGTTCGAGGCGTGAACTAGGACGGGAACCTCTGAGATTTCGATAGCATTACAATCATGTGAGTCAACCCGTGAATTACTTCGAATTAAACAGTTTCCTGGGGAGAATATATGAAGGAGGACGGAGGTGGGTCTGGTGTTGCAAGACATGGATGGAATATACAGCACTGTATTGTGAATTAACACGGGTCCAGAGCAGAGTTTAAAATGCATTCCAACTGTTCCGTTGATTCTGCTCATTTATGGGATCACAGTAGATTCCAACGTCTAATTCTCTTCCAACATGCCCAAGTATAGTACTTGATTGGAGGTAATAAGTTCTGAGTTACGTATCGGTCATCAATTGTTATTTCGGGATGCCCGGCATCATCCTGGTGTTGTTGTACGCATAAATTCAGTTTCAAAGATCACTTGGTACACCTTAATGGTCAAATTGCGAGGCCAATAGGCAGCCTTCTACCAGCATAAAAGGTCTTAGTTCTGTTGAGAAAGCCCCCCAGTGCTAAAGTGTTTAACGAAATGCGTGTGGGGTTGATCCGGGTCACTCCCAGCCAAAAGCACAGGGTACTCGGGCAGCGGCTTCATACGAGTCAAAGCAACATTATACTTGTGCCAGAGGGGCAAAAATAATACTGTCAAGTTTTGAATTAGACCAAGTAAAATCATAACTATTCCAGCAGGAATAATGAGTAGACGGAAGAGTGTCACGAGTGTCAGCCAGACACTAAACAGTGAGCAAGGATCACACACAAGTCAACTGGACGATTCGACCAGGCGAGACGACACCACACCGAGGTAAACAACAAGAAAGGACCGGGTACATAAACTACGATCAGTTCATAAACCGAACCAGGATTAGATACTTGCTTGACAACCCACCTCGCCGATTAATTGCCACTACAAAACCTTCTACGAAGTTCGAGTTAGATACATAAGCAAGAAGCAAGATGTCTCTGGGATACTCCAGCGGACCAGTTGCAATATCATAAAATCTCTCCTTGGTATGAACTCAACCAGAGCTCCCCAACATAGTTATCTATGCAACTGCATCCTCTTCCTCGGAATCCGGCTCTGTCGCATCCAAATCTGCATCCCCATTCATCATATCCTCGCCGTTGTTTCTGGCATCAAATTTCATAGTACAAGTGCATTCCCAAGTTGAATCCCAACAGAAACAGTGAATAAAATTTCTGTAAACTGTATTATTCTCTTGAAGATTCAGCACCCACCTCAGAGAGGCCGAATCCCACGTCATTTCTACCACTCAGAACGATTGACGTTGATCCTATTGTCGGAACCCTTGGTGGTGGGCCCAAGAACATATCTGAGTTCACCCCACTCGTCCCTGTCGATAAGTCGGTTCCTTTCCACGACGAATTGATTGTAAGAGTACAGTACTTTTACTGCTTCTGCCTCGCCCCTTCCCCCGACTGCGACCTTTGCCTAGCCCCGGAAACCGTCCCGCACTTCCTCCTCTCGTGCTCCCGCTACTGCCGTGAGTGTCTCAAGCTCATCCTCAGCCTCGGAATAAACTTCTTGGATGTAGACATGACTTTCAAAAAAAGAGTTTGGTGGGGGTTTATTTGTTGAAAATTTGTTGGGAAATCTCTCCCCATTAATGTTGCCACAACTCCAGACTTGAGCCAACAAAGTCGACTTGGAGTCGCCAATTTAGACCGAGTCGAGTCGAGTCACTTTATTGACTCAAGTTGACTTGAGTTGACTTTGAGTCGGTCACAACCTAGTTGCACGGTTCGTCGAAAAAACACAATTGGGGACAAATTGGGGACATGGTCGAATTTTGTGACAGGAGTGACAGAGTCACGCTTGGTGACATTGCGTGACATTGCCGTGACAGCTGGAAAAAAAAACCCCCCGCCTTTTGCATTTTTTCAACCTGCAGAGTACTTAGAACGAGGTTCTGAAAATTCGTTCAAGAAAAGTTGACTCAAGTCGACTTACTCGACTCGACTTGATTCAAAATCGACTTAGGCCAACTTGACTTGGAGCGACTCAACTTTCCGAGTCGTGGCAACATTACTCCCCATTCCCTAGGTCTTTTGTCGTCTCCCCAGTCTTTCCTGAGTGCGAATTCACTTTCCCTTTAGGCGACAAGATGAGCCCACCATAGAAGTGTCTGAGGATTACGTTCACCTTCGATCAGGTCAGCGGCCTTGGGGATGCTCAATGATGGCCGAGGCCGTTCAGTATTTGGCCTTTCGTACCCAGAATGATGTGGCAGACACTTGTACGCGGTGGGTATGATTCTAGAATGATTTGGAAGTGAAGCCTGCATCAAGGGGCACCCACAAAAAAAATCAGCTACACAGGGTTAGGAAACAGAGTTAAGGGTGCCGGACACATACTATACTATTTAGCGAAATTCCCACGCGTCATCGCCATCAATTCTGGCCGAAAGAGGCTATTTTCGGCAAATGCCGGCGCGTTTATTATTTCTACAGTCTGGGAGCGTAAAATAAGGGAACTGGTATGTTAATTTCTACTGCTGCGCACCTTTTTGCGCACCCTGGCTCCGCCATTCGCACAGCAGACATCATCGCAGATTCACAGTACCACGCACCGGTTGGTTTCTTCCTCAATCCACGGCAACACAAATGGAACTGGACAATATATAAGGTGGCTAAGCATTAGAAATTTACCAAACAGCGGACGTGGACTGACGTGGGCGAAAAAGGTGACAATCACCATTCCGTGATAGATGGTTGCTTTTTTGTACCTACGTGGATGCGCGCCGAAGAGCTCGGAGAAAGAGAAATTTACGCTCCAGGTAAAAAAAAAAATTGAAAAAAATCAAACCTCTTTTAAACGCATTTTTGAAGCATTCTGAGTCGAAGTCCGAAAACTGGATTAGGGGTCCCAGACCCATACTATACTTTAAGCGAGTGTTTCGGCATCTTCCGGCGGGTGCCCCTTGGCCTGCATGATGGAGCCAACTTGAACAGTGCTTGACCCCAATTATGCGAAGTGGTCCACCATTACGTTCAAAAGGTTCAATTCGGAAAGGACACGAATCCGATACGGACCTAAAATCTTAATTATTTCTGTTTAACCTCGAGCTGTACTTCACTACTTATTTTCTTCAGTCGATCTCGGGTGCCAATATACTTTTCTTCTTTTCTCATGTCACGTCGAGACACCGGACGTGACATGAGATCGATAAGTTACCGATCTCCCACCCATCACACAGAGCACAGAGCAACTTCACCTACTCTCCGCTGTCCTAAAGGACACGAATCCGATACGGACCTAAATTCCTAAATATTTCTGTTTAACCTTGAGCTGTACTTCAATACTTATTCTTCTTTAGTCGGTCTCGGGTGCCAAATATACTTTTCTTCTTTTCTCATGTCACGTCCGGTGTCTCTTATCGATCTCCCACCCATCACACAGAGCACAGAGCAACTTCAGCTACTCGCCGCTCGGCGCTGTGAGTGCTTTGTACTCGCTCTTGGCTAATATCGGATCCGACATGCCAAATCCTGGAATCGGGTACCACGAACCAAGCGATAGCGTTGAATATGACAGAGCAACACTCGCCCACGATGTACTTACGGGAGACCACGGGTCGACATTGTATTTCCCCGACGACCCGTCTCTGGCGTCATCTTGGGTTGCGCTGCAGCGTGGTGGTCACGCAAATACTGGGCCATCGAACAGATTCGGCGGCAGAGGACAACGAGGACAGCGTGGTAGAGGTCGTGGCGGTGGGGGACGCGGCGGCGGTGGGGGACCCGGAACACCTGCTGGACGCTCAAGGGAAGGAGGTCGCGGGAGAGGGGACGAAGGCCGTGGTGCAGCACGCGGAGGAGAAGAACCAATCCAGACGGTTTTCCAAGCTGCTGATGGCCGTGGTAGGGGAACGCCTACCGGAGGGCCAAGCACAATCGTACAGCGAGGAAGAGGAGGTGCGGCTACCGGAACAGGGAGAGGCGGGAATGCAGTAGCAGGAGGTGGCACAACGCCCGGAATGAACAGCGTGCCGAACGGAGAAGGTGGTGGGAATGGCGGAAGTAGACCGAGGGGGAGAGGACGAAAGGGCAAGAAACCCTCAAGAGGACGCGGAAAAAATCCAGGTCCACGAGTCAATCGCGATGTATGTAAATTTCGACGCGCAATCCTCCCATCTCAAATACCATTTATCAGGATAGTGAGGAGGAGTGGGGTCCAGGTGAATATGCGGAGTTCATGGCGGAATTCGGATGGGATGTCGAGAACATGACGATCTTCGACTCGGATTAACTGGGACTGTTCTGAAAGCTAAAAGTGGCGATGAGCTTGTACTATCACAACACCGGTGTCGATGAACTGTGGATAGTTCCATGCTTTATACACGATGGAATGTTCCGCCTACCTCAGGATTTTTAGAATAGCATAATTAGAAACCGATAGGATAAGGATGAAATGACTTTGCATTTGGCTATTATCCGTTCTCTTAACGAGATCTCTCGAATCACTTTGCATATATTTGGTCCCATCCCCTTTAGTCGTATCTCCATTGCGGTTCCTCTCCAGTATTTCTTTGTGCAACTCAAGGGGCCGTCGGCTTTCGAAAAATGGATATAGGGTTGAAAAGTTTTTTAAGGTCAACTTCGGAGACCCCCCCCCCCCATACCCCCATCAAAATGCCTCCCACGCCTTCAAAAATGACCCAAATCCCAAAGTTTTTTTACAGGGCACCTCTACCTATGTGCCCACTCCTTCCTACAGCATCTCTAAATTTTCCGGGCTGTTCTCGACGTCGCTGAAAACTCGGCGGCCAGGTCCGAGAATCACTCACGTGATAAATTACCGTCTTCGGAGGGGCTGTACACGTCAAATGCCCATCATTTCACTCAATCGGGTAATAAAGTATTGTGTTCTAGTGCCGTGAATACTCATCCTAGAGCTTAGGTGAGTGTATTTTCGGATTCAGCATCAAAATTCACATCAAAGCCGAACATTATATCCAAACTTCGAATTCCGACGGCCCCTTGGTGCAACTTGATTTCAGCTCTCACCATCTCGCAGCAATGATACAGCCTTTCCCCATTCTGCTGTGCTCCAAGTCAGGTGGTCAATAAAGGGAAATTAAGAGACCTCGTGTGCTTAACTGTGCCGCAGTCCGAAGCTGAGGTATTGACTGTGCCGACATGACGCGTACCTCGCAAGCTCCGGAGCCGTACTGTGCCGTAGGAGAAGACACTACTGCGGCCACGTATATTTGTATCGCCTCTCGTATAAAAGCCCTGCATCCCACCGTTTTTCACGGCTCACAAATGCCACATCTTCAGTTCCTCCCCGCTTCCTGAATATTTCCGCAAAATATTCATGATCGCCACCGATCAAACGCAAAAAAACTGTCGCTGGCTGGCTGCATCAACTGTTTTAACTTTTCTTGGCTCCTTTCCTCCGCTCGGCTCGTTGCCCCACCGTCTCTCCATCTATCTCACTTCTCTTTCTGGCAGCGTGGATTTTCTGTGCATTTCCCATTATTCTGCACTGTTCCTATGTCTTTACTCCGCTATATCCGCAGGCTCACCAAGATTCGCGGCTTCTTTCCCCGCAGTACGCCAGTTTTGTATATATTCACCCATCTGCCTTCCCGCTCCTCCATGCTCCCTCACCGCAACCCATTCAGTAGTCTCTGCTCTTGAGTATGTCCTGGCTTCGTACCTCATAACTGACTGGTTTCAGTGACACAATGCGCTTGACAGAAAGGTGGCCTGAACCTGCCGAGTTTCAACGGCTACTTTTTCAATGTATCCCCAGCCAGTGTGTATTCTGTAATTTATTTCAAAGCCCTGAATGATCCCAGTAATAGCTGCGCACCCATGGTTCCAATGAACATACACGACCGCACATTCTTAAATAGTTCTCGCTTCGCTCCCTTTCATCTTTTAACCTCAGACATGACCTTCCGCCCATAATTCTCATTCATGACAAACAAGGTGCGTTATCTTACACGTCTGTTCCATGCGTCCGCTCAAATTTAGTCGTTCTTCAGTACTTACAACTAAGCCGGAACGCGGGTTATGGGTACATCCTATTTGATTCCGTAAAAAACTTCTGTAAAAAAACTCATGGCACTTCCGATTTCAGGCTTCTGCAACAGTTTAACTGTGAACACAGGACACTGCGAGCTTTCTCCATCCGCTACAATCGAACACATCCAAATTGTCCCAACCTAGGGGACAATTTGGAGACAATTTGGATGTTCAGAGGTGCCTCTTTTGACTTCTTAGACTTCAGTGAGATCGTCTCGGCTCCTTTTTTCTCGCCATCCCACGCGCAGTAGTAATGAGTAGAAATAGTGTCCATTCCCCGTAATTAAGGGCGACAATTTTAACCTCTTCATCTCTCTTCATGTCTAAAAGATCCAAAATTCTGACCTTATTTTCCCGCACCTCTTTTCGAGTTGTTAGAGAGTAAGAATATAGAGTCATGTAGGAATATGAAATCAGGCCGAAAATGCAATGATAAAACATTTCCGCAACAAGAGAAGAATACTTTGGATAAGTTGATTGCGACTGAATTGCACAAAGTCTATTAATCTGACAGGGAATTGGTGAAATGAATGCCAGTAATGGTAAAATGAACATGTGAGAGCAAATGCAAAAACAAAACAAACCTTGAACAGAATGTGCTGGGATATTTGGTTGGGAGGTTGAACTGGCTCAGATGTCGGAGGCGACGAGCGGAGCGAGTGGCACTTCCACAACACATATGCATATATTATGGTTCAAAAAAAAAAAAAGTTCAGCAGAGTCCGGAATCCGTCAGGAGCGTGAAAGTGCATTTGCACTTAAACGAAATATTCGCTATAGAGCTTGCCACAAAAGAGTGGGATAAAGGGAAAGAAACCCGATCTTTAGCCAGACCTGTCGTTTGCCAATATTTCTGTTCCTTCAATCTGTCCGTCGGGTCTCCTTGACTTCCTACAACATCTGGAAAAGTCTCCTGTTACCGCATCATGATAGCAGTTCTCCGCAGACCAAACAACAAACCTTTCCTTTCGCAAGTTAGGTATAATAATGCAGCACGATGTCCCAAATTTATCTTTCCGCTTATAAGAAGCTTCTCTTAGCCGAACTTAGCAACGGCTTATAATAGACCGTGGATATTAATAAGTGGTTTTAATGTGAGTGCCCGCATTTTGTTTTACCGTTTGAGAACGGTACAAGCAATACTATCATTGGCCCACCTTTGCAAAAATAAATTGATGGCGGCCCTACACTCGCAATTCTTGTCGGTTTGCACTCGGAATTAACAGGGAGGTTTATTCCTACTGGAAGATGTCGAATCCAGAGTTATTTGAGCTTTGGGGCCGAATTGAGCCTAAAGTGGAGTTGCCGAAGCCAGCGATCAAAAAGGTCCACCTTTGCAAAAAAAAGTTTCGCCTTATGCTGAACTCAGTTTGGCTTCATGTATTCTGAGAGAAATAGTGCTCGACTACTGGGAAGCAGGAGAATCCGAACATTCTTTGTTTCAAGTAAATTGAGGCAGTATTCATGTCGCAAAATATTCCAACTTTTTTTTGCAAAGGTGGGCTAATGATAGTAGACCCATAGTTTGCTGTATCTGGATTATCTCAAGGAACATAGACTTCAGTTCCGGAGGGACCACAACCCCAATTTCGCTCTCCTTCGCGAAAAAAACCCTTCGACTTATCGGGGATCTTTATTCAGATAAACTCTGATAAGGGTCACAGCTCTTACGACACTATAAGGCCTTAGCGCCGCTTACGGTGACAAACTAAAGTTTGGGACAGAGTTTTATCCTGATCGGTGTACAACTTTAACAAACATCCTTATTGAGATCCCCGTTGCCGGAGCGAAGCGCAGGCATGTCTTGTATGGTTTAGACGTACATGTCTTTATGGAGTGTCTTTGTAGGACGAGTTGCATCAAACCGTAATCAAAATTAGCCGAAAAAAAGAACGGATGAAAGAGACCCACACTACCCAAGGGATCTCGATCTCAATCCCGTCAGCCATTAAGAACCTCAGTTTGTTTTTTAACGCCTGGATTCAAATACTTGGATGAACCACCATTAAAAGTGCAAATAATCTGTCAAATTTAAAACTCCGACATCGATCGATTGTGTCGGTCTTTACCACATCTTTTCCACACATCCTATGCCTCGCACAACCAATATTCAGACCCAAGCAGACTTATTCTTCATCTCAGAGAATCTACTTGCTATATCCATTGTCTTGGAGGATCTGGACCATGACGAGGCAGATGACAGTGGTGAGGCCGATCCTTTTGATGACAATAGGGGTGCTCAATTCTTGTTCCGTGGCGTGGTGCCGTGGGTTATTTGGTCGAAACAAATAAAGATTCAAACTCCGCTGCATCTTGGTCTCAGCCCCACTGTTCCTACCCACATTTCAAAGGCAAATGAGCTCCATGATATATTCAATGGGATAGATAATGGTACCCCAAGTGTGTATCTTCCTTCAATACAACGTTCACTGCCAGATATAAATATATTTGTCTGAATGTGCTAAAACCTCAAAGTTGCGGGACCCCCAAATTTGTCAGGCGGATCCAGGCAAGTGACTAAATGGTTAGGGTGAGTTTAGAGCCAAAATTGGGCTAGGAAATGAAGCAAGAGGATGTGCAAAACGGTTTGTTTCCTGGCGGAGTTTGAATCTTTATTTGTTTCGACCAAATATGCCACGGCACCACGCCACAGAATAAGAATTGAGCACCCTAATATCACAGGCAGAATGCAATGGATAATGCTGGTAGTGAGAAACTTAATACAGCTTAGACAATGCAGAATACGACGGTGTGAGATGGTGCTGGACGACAAAGAAGAGACGTGGAGAAGTGCCACTCAGAGCGGAGTTTGAATTTTTTATTTGTTCTGTACAAATATCGAATTATTTTAAACGACCTGACTGGGTCGACCTAAGAATTGAGCACCCGAAAGGGAAATCCATGCGAACTTTTCTTGCGGGAATGCCAAAACCTCATTCTTTTTGCTGTTACGATTCCAGGTGAAGGAATATCAAGGTTCAGTCAACTTCCAAAGTGCAATTATTCAGTGGGAGAAAGAGGTTCGAATCCTCCTGATAGCGTAAATGTGCAGCCGCAGAGTGACTTTTTTAAATTCTCATGGCGGCTTCAGATAAAGCAATATCGAGGTTCATTCAACGTGTATAGAGCCCGTCTTGATTAACCGGTAAATCATCCACTTTACTCCAATATTTTCAAGCTTCGAAGTGAATGAGGCGGGCGTGATATGGCTCCGGGCAGCATGTGGGTAAAGTGAACATTCAATCTAAGGCTTTGCGGTGCCTCCAGACTCGAAATGGCCTGTACCAACATCAACAAGTCCAGCACAACGACAGAGTCCAGATCCTTCTGCAATAAGATCGCCTGTTGCAGACGAATATTACGGAGTCCAGCCTAGAGTTGATAAGCAAGTGACGCGGTGGTCCGCGCGCATCAGACCAAACAACACCAATGTTCGGCGCCCACAAACATTCCTTTCTCCTCTTCTCTGCATCCTCATGGTGCCCCTCAGCGGAGTGGCTCTGATTGCGTTGGCTTTGCTCTCCAGCCCGTCAATTACGACTCCGGTGACGGCAGCTCTCACGAATTTCACCGTTGACGACACAAACAGCACCTTCTGGACGTGGGTGGGCACTTTCCACTCAGTCACCCCGTCCACCCCGTGCAGCGAATGCCATGCAAGGCCAGACCCCTCGAAAGCATTGCGGTCAACCTGGAATGATGGGTTTCTGAATTCTGGGTCGTTCTCGTTCAAAGGTTTCATTGGATTATTCCTGTTTCATGACATGCCTGACTTGTAATTTTTCAGGGATTGCCGTCTATATATACGGCATTGACGTTCAGAACCCCGCCAACATATCGTTCAGCTTGAATGATCCTCCACTGAAGAGCTTTCATTACCAGGATACAAGAGATCCCAATATTTATATATACGACTCGTTATTCTTCCAGGCAATAAATCTCACACCGGACACACAGCACACGGTGACGTGGGTATTGGAGAAAGGTGGTCTTGGGGAGGGCGGCTCTGCCTTGTTTGATTACGCGATGGTCACAACGAATAAAGTCGAACCATCCAGCAGCGCAGAAGTAGAACCATCCAGCAGCACAAAATCCACAACTACAATGGAGGCTCCCATTTCCGCTGCACCGCTCCGTCTGATGATCGGACTCGTGTCCCCAGATCACACACCACCGTAATTGTTGCGGTGGTTGTTGGTTCCATCGGCGGTCTTCTTCTGCTGGGCATCATACTGTTCCTCCTGCGCCGCCGGAAGCGCTCCAGACTGGAAAGTCGCGACTCAGAGGATGTGCATGACAAATCCGTCATTCTTGCCAGTGAACCCTTCAACTACTCGGTGAAGCCCTTTCAACCCGTGCAACCAAATCCCGTTCAAGTCCCCAGCGGGAACGCGCCGTCGGAACTCTCTCCGCCGTCGCAGGACCCAAGCTCGCTGGATCTCTCAGTACCGTCAGGCTCTACGAACACCAAACGAGGTTCGTGGGCGTAGCAGTAGAGCCGTGATTCTTCGGCTGATGTTATATTGCACAGAACCGGTGGTGCTGTGCTGGGATCCGCCATCGCACGAGTTAGCGATAGAGGAACGGCTCAGACATTTGGAGGCACTGGCCGCAGCTAGCTCGAGTCCTCCGGCATACCAGTAGCTGTGCGCAACGCTGAGGGTCTGACTCAATCGCTCCAGTGACTTTTAGGATTGTTTTAGGAAGTTTTGGGCACCAGATTTTTCCGATTAGCTTGGCCAATTGGCTTGCCCCTATATCGGAGTTTGAAATTGGCTGTGGTGGCTTTTTTGGCGTGCACCGATCGGTTTATTTGGCGGGTGTGGTGGCTTGCCATCAAAGACACTGAGGATCTCGACTAGAGCGAGAGTCAATTTTTTGGCGTGCAAAAACGGCGTGGCCCAGCGCAAATTGGCTTTTTGGGTGTGGGCATGGGCAAGCCAATTTTCTCACGCCATTTTGTCGGCTTGGCCTGCACGTGATCAATTTCGACGAGAAAGTGAACTAAGAGCAACTGGATAGGATAGGACCGGTGATTATCCCTATCGAGGTCGGGTATGATTTTTTGGCATTTGAAAATTTTGTCCGGACTTTGGTATGGTGATATTTTTTTGTCCGGACTCTGCGTCTTACCTGAGGTCGGGCCAAATTTTGTCCGGACTTTGCTTCTAACCTAAATTTTTCTCCCACAAGGTCAAATGAGAGTTTAAACAAAATTATATTACTCTACGTCCTCCGCTGTCCTCATCAAAATCTACACTATTGATATTGGACTTCCCTCGTCTCTGAACCATATTTAGGCTGGTAATGGCGGTTGCCAGACCTTGCTTTTCCGTGAGCAGATCATCAAGTAACTTCTGAGCACGCACCTCGATCTCCACATGGTCCCGAAAGCACTTCAGGTTACCCCTAAACTGACCTGGTTAGGATAGTTAGTACCAATTGAGAATCTATCCTACTAGGGGTCAAATGGATGGTTGCAAACGGTTTTGTGGGTGCACCCACCTGCTGGGCCAAAATATTGAGGGTGGGTCTACCCAGGCCAAACATGGGTACACCCAGGTAAAATATGGGTACACCCAGACAGGGACTCCTGGCACCGCATGTCACATCACGGTTTTGGGTGCACCCACCCAGCTCGATTTTGGATTTTCCGCACCTGCACAGGGCCCTTTTGGTGGCTCGGTTGGGTTGCGGTGGTGGTGGGGTACTGGTGGACTATCCACCACCTCCCTCGGTGCAGCTGGTGCGCATACGGTTTGGTTTGGGGATGCCGTGGGTGCACCCACCCAGCTCGATTTTGGATTTTCCGCTCCTGCGCAGGGCCCTTTTGGTGGCTCGGTTGGGTTGCGGTGGTGGTGGGGTACTGGTGGACCATCCACCACCTCCCTCGGTGCAGCTGGTGCGCGTACAGTTTGGTTTGGGGATGCCGTGGGTGCACCCACCCAGCTCGATTTTGGATTTTCCGTGCCTGCAGGGGGCCCTTTTGGTGGCTTGGTTGGGTTGCGGTGATGGTGGGGTACTGGTGGCACCATCCACCACCTCCCTCAGTGCAGCTGGTGCGCATACAGTTTGGTTTGGGGATGCCGTGGGTGCTCGATTTTGGATTTTCCATGCTTGGGCGGGGCCTTTTTGGTGGTTGGGTTGCTTGCGGTGGCAGTAGGCTATTGGTATTGTGGGTACCATTGTACCATCCATACAGTGCAGCTTTCTATTAAGAGTAATTACAATGCTTGAGACATGAAATCCACCATCTCTCCACAAAGCCAGTGCCGGCAAACTGCAAACCCCCTTACTCTAGTATGGGTACACCCACTCCACCCATGTGGGTGCACCCACTTGGTATTTGAACCCATGCGGGTGCACCCACCTGGTATTTGAACCCAGGCGGGTGCACCCACTTGGTATTCGTGGGTGCACCCACTTAGTATTTGAACCCATGTGGGTGCACCCACTTGGTATTCATGGGTGCACCCACTTAGTATTTGAACCCATGTGGGTGCACCCACCTGGTATTTGAACCAGCGGCACCACTTATCAAACCCACATGGGTGCACCCACCGGTTATTTTGAACCCATGTGGGTGCACCCACCTCATATTTGAACCCATGCGGGTGCACCCACTTGGTATTCAAACCCACATGGGTGCACCCACCGGTTATTTTGAACATAGGTGGGTGCACCCACCTCATCTTATCTTATCTTATCCTTTATCTTATCCTTACCTTTTGACAGCACTACCTGCTCACTGCCCAAAATGGGAATTTTCTTTGCCCACTGTTTCACAAGTCCCCACTTCGTATATTATTCCGCAACCATCTTATTTATTATTGATTTACAGGTTTTTACAATCCAATGTCCTTTATTCTATTACAATCTTTTTTTGTGCGAAGTCCGTTCCACCATTTAATTATAATTATCTTCTTTTGAATTCAATTACCATCTTTTTTATTCAGGCCCACACCCACCAAACTCAGCTCATTTTCTTTCCAGGTTGCTTGTCGCTCGAACTTTTTTCTCCAAGTCCTCGCATCATCAAACAAACGTACCCAAACAACCCATCGCATCTCAAAATGGAAATTATCGCCATTCGTGAGTACATTCATCGCATGCTGAGATGCAAAGCAAATATAGTCATAATCATATTTCATATTCATAATGTATTCATAATTATTGTCATATTCACCCTCGTAAGTCCTCCAGGAAACAAGCTGCGCAAAAAGAAGAAAAAAAATCAATCTACAAGTTCTACTTCCCTAAGTCGCCTCAAACAACGCCCTTCCTCTCCCGGTGCAATCAGGGCTGCATGATTCGCCGGCATGGGCCACCAAGCGTCTCCCATGTAAATCAACTGATTTGCCGCAATCCCGTTATTCAGAGGAGCTTCAAAATAGTTACGAATTCCTGCAGCGCCGAATGTCTTGGAGCTATCACCGCGGCCGTTGCTGAAAGCCACCCAACAGCTGCCACCATCCTTGGCGATGACGTCCTTGTACCTCCCCGACACTGTTATGCCCATCACCTCATGTAGAGGTCGATTCTTGGGGGCCAAGTTAACGCCACCGGGAGGTCGCGAAGGTCCAGCAGTAGAACCCCCACCACGATGTGGTATTTCGGCGGGTTCAGGCACTTCGAAACGCGCGCGCTTGGCGTTTTCGCGGGAGCTCGAGCCGCTGCTCCTCTTTGGCGGCCTTGGTACTGGAGAACTATCGGGCAACACACCGCGCAGCTCTGCACTCAGCCGCCGCACCAGAACGCTCTTGAAAGGCATTCTCGCACGGCCCTCAGTGCCCTGGTGGCTTGGAATGGCAGTAGTCGTCCTGTCTCAGCCGACAGCTGGTCGTGCTGGTCGTCGTCGGCGCTGTCGACGTCGTTATTGTTGTTGTCGATGTCGACGTCGTTGTCATTGCCGTCGTTGTCGTCGTTGTCGTCGTTGTCATTGTCGTCATTGTCGTCGTTGTTGTCGGCCTTCTTCCTCTTGTTGTCTGTTCACCTTGATCCCTCCACGTGTGGCTTCGTCTTCAGCTGGCGGGCGCTCTTGGACTTCTTTTTGCTGACTGCCCAAAGAAATTCAGGAGCATCGCGCGCCCATGCGAGTGGCGTGTCGTCGGCAGCCACGACGATCGGAACCTCGCTGGCATCCTCCATCTCTTCCTTGTCTGCAGGTCAAAATTAGATCGAGCTTGAAATACAAGAAAGTGGTGCAGACCCTCTGTCCAGGCGACGATTTCAACAGCACCCTCAACTTCCTCCCCTTTAGCTTGTTTTTCAAAACCCTCCGATAGGATCTTTAACCCCACCATGGCGTCGCCCTTGATTGCACCTATCTTGAATCCTTTGCCGGGGACATGAGTCTTCAGCTCGTTTGGCCAGTACTCAATGTGGAGGTGGTGTGCGCAGGCGATCTTGGCCCACTGCGACCACTTCATCTCCTTCCAGAGAGGTGCGCCTGCCGCGCCAAGGACGATGTCTGAGTACCTGTCAATTCTGGCTGCCTCGTTGACCAAACACCACTTACTGATTCGATTCCGAAGGCCTTCGCCTGCCGTGCGTCACCAAACGTCGTGTTGTACCTTCTCCTTCCCGATTTTGTCGTATATAACGGGCGCTACGGCACCCGCGGATCCATCGGACTGTGACAGTCCCGATACCCTGACCAGCGGAACTTGGGTTTTACTCACCGCAACATAGCTCTGAGGTTCTTCAAGATGGTGTTCATGTCGCTTGGAAACTTGGCGACCAAAGCAAACCATTCGGGGGTGCCGCCCCAAAGAGTGGCGTTGTCGTAATCAGCGTCGACCGCAAACCCACAGACCTGGTATCCACTCTTGTTGCGAACGGCGGTGCTCTATTTCACAGCGTCAGCGTACTTTCTTTGTAACAAACAACCGCTACTGACCATCTGAATGAATGGCGTCAGCTCTTTGCCCATTTGCACACATCCCCTCCCTTTCTTCTTGTTGTCGTTTAAGGCGAGCATCGTTTGCGTCGCATACCAATCTAACACCTCCTTCATCTTCATCACCTCCCGGCGCTGCGTCGGGTCGTCCTTGTCTTCTTCTGACATACCGGCGAACATTGCTTCGTAATTCTCTTTGGTTCGAGCTTGGTAGTCCTCGGTGGATTCTGTACTTGCATTTAGTCTACGAATCCTCCAACTAGGACGATGCCACTTACCATCCTCCTCTTTCGGAAAATGCGCACGGAAATACGCTTGGAAAGCGTTCCACATATTGGTGTTGCGTGTTATCTTCACATCGTCGCCGATGACACGGTGCAAGCTTTCGACACTCTTGCCCAATCTCTTCGCGAGGTCGGCGAGCTGAGCCTCATACGCGGCTTTGCAGGCCATCGCCTCTTCTCGCACTTCGTCTGTTAGAGGACCCGACTTGTGGTCGTCGTCGTCGTCGTCACTATCGTCATGGTCCTCTGTCGCTTTGCCCTTCCCCTTCGACCTCCCTTTCGGTAGTACTGGTGCTGTCTCGGCGTCGTCGTCGCTGCCTATGCGCTGCTTCTTCTTGCCCTTCGTCTTCGACGGTGCTTTGGTAGATGCTCGCGCTGCGGTGGGATTTTTCGGCTTTCCGCTGGTATGTTGTTTGGTCAGTTTCACGGCCTCTGGTTCCGATTCAGAGTCGGACGGATTCGCGTTGTCGGCGTACACGGACTCATCACTCGAATCATCGTCGTTGGCGGCAGCAGGAGCGAAACTGGCTCTGGTAGGGCCCTTCGGCGCGGCGCACGGAACAGGCGCTTTCATGGCAGCTGCAGGCGGAGGTGGAGGCGCGGCAGCAGGCGCGGCGCGCGGCCCAGCGGCTTTCGTGGCAGCTGCAGGTGGAGGTGGAGGCGGGGCCTTTGTCATTCCTGGAGCAGCAGGCGTGGCGCACAGAGCAGGGCCTTTCGCCGCAGCAGGCGGAGGTGGACACGGTATTGTGGCCTTCTCGACGGGGAGTGCGTATTCCAGGGCTTTGTGGTCTTCGAGTAGATGGGCGTACAGCGCGCGGAGCTGCTCCTCGCTCATGCTACCACAATTGAAGTCCTCGGAGTTTACGTCCTGGCCCCGAGCACGAAGTCGGAGCAGTGCATGCACCATCTTGATGGAGCAGTCGTCCTTGAGCCACACTGTATACCATATATTAGCAGTCATGAAATAACTCAGCTGCAATGAGTACGCACTATAGACGTTGTTTGCAAATGCAATGAGTGACTTGTAAATGTCCTGCAGCGAGTCCGACGTTGCGGCCTTCATAGTCGGCCGCATTTCCTTGGGGTCAAGCACCAAAAACTGGTAACTCTCCTCCATCTCGTCGGACTGGTCCTCATGCAAGCACTTGTACAATACGCGCAGGTCTTCAGCAGGCATCGTGGCGGGGCAGTATTCATCCCAGGGATGTCGTTTATCCCAAGGGAGCGGGTACTCGTTATTTACGAGGCGAAAGCGGATCCGGACGTTGTTGCTGTCCTCCGTCGCATTCCATTCAAACCAATCTGCAAGTTGTAAGTCCGCCGCCAATTAAATGGGTCACAAGTCTTCATACCATACACTGCTCGCCCATATTCCACCAACAAGCGGCGCACCTCCTCGTCGGTGACATCTGGCCGGAGCTGGGGTAGTGCCGGCTCCCCATTGTTCGCCTTGATGACCTGAAGCTCGTCAATGACCTCAGGTTCATTGTGCCGAGGGACTTCGTCGTTCCCAGTCGCTTTGCCTTTGACTTTGGATTTTTGCTTTCCTTTAGGCTTCTGTCGTTGGCGGCATCAGTTATGCTGCTTGATATGTCGTGAAACCACTTACCGCTGTGGCATTCTTCGTGGCATTCTTTGCTGGTTTGCGCTTGGTGATTTTTTTTGCGGTGGTCTAATCAGTCAGCCTCATCAGCTTGCATCGCTGGTAGCATCGCGCAAAAACTTACTGCCTCGCCGTCAGTGGCAGCCGCCGCCTCGGTCGAGGAACCTTCCACCGTGGCCGCGGTCGGCAAAGGGAGTTTTGGCGCTGTCTGGTCTGCACGGACTCGCGGCTTCGCAGTGCATGACGAGCGTTGGAGAGGCGCGTTGGTGTCGGTCATGGCAATATGGGCTTTGTATCTTTGAGAGTAGTTTTTTTTTTCAAGTGGATTTTTAAACAGCTACGTTTTAAAGTCAAAATTGGCATCCAACAGGTAAAGATGGGCATACTAGAACGCTGAAAATGAGGGAGCTGGCAGGGCTCAACCGAGGTCGACAACGAGGAGGGGTGGCAAGCTGAGAATTCAAAACCGTCAGAATGAGAACACCAACAGTTAGGCTCACGAACCTGTGTTATGGATCGCGCTTTCTCAAGCTCCCTAATCAGGGTGTCAAGTCGTGTTGATGGTTCATGAAGGACAATGCCATCGAAAGGGCCGAGGTTTACATTTGCCTAAAGCGGACGAAAGCGCGGGTGGCCTGTGGACAATGGTAAGAGATTGAGGAATTAAAAGCCGAGCGTCCTGAGCGTACGTTGGTCGTTCCACTCTTTTCTCCCCCCGACCCTCACCAGTCCTCCCAAGTACCTTCACCCCTTTGTGAGGCGCCTCTCTGTACAACTGCCGGCACGCACTGACTTCGCCCTCTGACACCAGCACCTCCGCGTCTACTATCTCTCAGTGAGTACGGCGCATTGACATCGACGGCCAGCTCACCTGTTCATAGGCTGCCCCTGCAAGTCCACTCGACCCCTTCACGTGCCGCTGCGACACCACGGCCCCCCTTTATCGTGAGTGTGTCTTGGTGAGTACCGCGCATCGAGACGAACCCTCTTACTTACATCCGTTCTTTGATGCACAGCGCGCCGATCCCGCCCAAATCCCGCCCTCCCCACGCAAGTCGTCAAGTACGTGCGACTGTCATCACTGTGAGTTTCATGTCTCTATAGGAACACGCCGCCACTCACGCGCCGCTCGCGCCACTTGATTCTGCCGTCGTCGTCATCCACTGCACATCCACCCTCGTTTTTTTCAGTTCATCGTAAGTCCTTTCGTTTGCGTTCCCAGCGCTTTATCATACTGTACCAATTGAATTTACTACACTACAGGTTGTATTCACCGACACCTGCCCTGTCCGCCCGCCCCCTGCCGCCCGCCACTCAACCTCACCTACTGACTTGGTGGTGGGAAGCAGGTGGCGGAAGGCGGTCTGGCTGTCCCGCGTCATGTGCTAGCCAGGACAAGTGACTTGGGTCACCCTGTGACTAAAGTCACTCGTCTGAGTCATGCTGTACAGCCGCACAACCGGGCCGCCTTCCATCACTTGCTTCCGACCATCACCAAGTCCGCCGTCGCGCTGTGTAAGTCGTCCCGCCCCCTCTGTAGCCAGTAGATAGCAGTAGTAGTATAATCAACTGGATGGGCAAAGCCCCTACTCTATGTGAGAACGTGCCAAAGGCGCTTGAAAAAAAAATACACGACACAATGGCAGATGCACCGTGCCCGTTGTACCGCACGCTGACGACGCCCGTTAGACGCACTAGATGTCACCGCCGCCCTCCATGTCGACTCACCCATCCATGCCCACCGACCACCTCGACAACGAGTTCGATTGGGAGGACCATTGGGACGACGAGGAGCATGCGGTGGCAAACCCGTACATCGATGATCGGGCCATGGACGTCGACGAGCATGAGCCCGAAGACGAGTACGAGGAGGATCCCGATTCATCAGAAGCACAGGCCTGTGCATTCGATCTCCAACACTTCCCCGTTGAATCCATTTCAAGGACGCAGGACCGCCGTCTACAGAGTCGGCGCTCGTTTGCCCCCCCGTATATCCCCGATCCCCAGCCGCAGTACCCGCCGCACCAGGAGGCTCCCCAGCCGCAGCACCCACCCCGCGAGGAGGAGCAGGACTGGCTATCGATTTTAACAAGGCCGCCCCCGCAGAGTCAGCTCCTCTTCCCCGACCATGAGCGTGACGCCCCCCCGGACTGGCAGACCCTCTGCGCCCGTCTGCTCCCGCCGCCCTCTTCCCAACGCAGCAATCATCCCTTTTCGCTCTTCCCCGACCATGAGCGCGACGCTCCCCCGGACTGGCAGACCCTCTCCGCCCGTCGGCTCCCGCCGCCCTCTCCCCAAGACCACAATCCCGTCTTTTCGTTTGGTGAACCCGCCGGTCCTTCTCGCCAGGTATGTTATCTTTGATTTACCACCCGAAACCACTAACGTATCGCACTTTTTAGAGCTGGAATACGCCGCTCTTCCTGCCGGCCTCGCGCAATTCCACACTGCCTCGACGAGAAACCCCCGTATGTATTTGTTTTATTCTTCTACTCCTATCTAGTTTACATGGTAAACAGGTTGCCCCTCATGACGAGCATCCATGCAAACGCCCAAAGCACCACCACCCTGCTGCGCGTTTTATCGACATTGAAGCGGCCGAGGACGACGCTGAAGACGACGAGGGCGACATTCCCATTGCCGTGGATGCCGATTTCATTGACGACGGGGCCGACGACAATGTGCAAGTGCCTGACGCTCCTCCGCTGGGGAGTCGGCGCCCCCTCATCTCTCTGATGCCCGATGAGGACGAGGTCAAGCAGGCTGAGCTCGCTGCCGCCTACTACATGGCCCGGTCCCGAGATACCACCGCCCCTCGCACAGAAGGCAACTCTCTTCCATGGGCACGCGTCAAACGAGGTGATTACAAGGGCCGACTTGCCCTCGTCACCGTCCCCAACGAGGAATTTCTCCTCGTCGCCCTCCCTCACAAAGAACAGGTCGCCCTTCTCCAGAAGCGGGGAATGAGTGATGTCGATGTCCAGAGGGCGCTGCAGCAGCGTCAGGCGGCTTGCTATTGCGGCTTGGTCCTTGTCGACCTGAAAGCCAAGCTCAAACAGAAGAAAGGGAGTGTCATGAGCGACTTGCTCCAAACCTCCGACGTCGCTGCAAGCGCTGACGAGATGGCAGGTTTTGACGTACCGCACCCCAGCATCAAAGCCATGTGGGCTCTCTACAATCCAGTCCAATGGGCACACGTTAAATGCGGCACTTACCACGCATGACTCGCCCTCATCACCATTCCCAATGACAAGTACTACGTGGTCCCACTGTCGGACGAGGAGCAGGTCCGCCTCCTGCAGAAGCAGAGGTTGTCGCCAGACCAAGTCAGCCAGAAGCTGGAGGCGCGCAAGGCCACATACGATTTAGGTTTGGTTCGAGTCAACATGAAGAAGAAGATCCGGAAAGGGAGAGTGATGAGCAACTACCTGCAGACAACGGCAGTCAATCGCACCGCAGAGGAGCTAGCGGGTTTCGACGTCGGACACCCCAAGATCGAAGCGATGTGGCTTCATGAGCCCGCTATGCCTTGCAATATAACCCAGCGTGTATTCGTCAAGGGCGGCCAGCACGCTGGCAAAACGGGGGTACATAGTCGCTTTCGGCCGGTATGACAACACTTCCAGTCACCTCCACGACACCCTTTGTGCCCTCGTCCTGCCGGAGTTCGCGCAATGCGAAGATTTCATCATCAATCCCCTCGCCCGACCTTCTGACATCGCGGCACTTGAGATGTCATTCGAGAACGGCCTCATCGTACCAGCAAGCCTCATTGCCCACCACATCCTTGCCATTCCATATCAGCTCAAGCCCGGCGACTATGTCGCCACCGTCGGAGGAGCATGGGAAGGACAGGTTTGCTGCGTAGAAGACGTCCAGCCCGTTCCATACGATCCGTTCCTCGGTTTGCCTGGCAACATGGCTCTTGGTGAGCTGTTCCACACCAACATGCCTCGTGTGAGGGTGCGAAACATCGAGAACGACTTGGAGGATGATGCAGAGAAAGAGGCCAAGGAGGACAAAGAGAAGAGAAACACCACCGAGGCTGCCGCGGTCGCGGTGTATGCGCCCAAAAAGGCCAAGGAGGATCAAAAGAAGAGAAGGGCCGCCGCCGCGGAGAACGCACCCAAACTGGTCGGCATCGTGCCGTTGGGCCAGCTCGTGCTTGAAGTTCGATTGGGAGACCATGTCTGCATAACCAAAAGCGATTCGACCATTCGTAGAGCGGTGATTCAGGATAATCATGAAGGGGTCCGAATTGTACCGGAACTCCAGTTGGCAGACCGAGTGGGATTCGTCGTGGACAGCCGGTTGTGTGGCTCTACTGTGGTCTTGGAGGTAAGTTAAATTCATGTTGTCATGCTCACACATTCTAATCTGCTCTGTCTGCAGATGCAGGACCAGGATAATCCAACTTTTGTGAGTGGACATACATCTTCGATTGTTACAGTACTTGCTCACACCTGGACCAAAGCTCTATGTTCGTGGCGCGCTTCTGCGGCGTGAGCCGCGACCTGAATTTGATATTCAGGCGCTGCTTCCAACCCAAAGCCAATTGCCCCTCCCTGCGCGCGAAAATGCTTTCAAGCTCATCCGAGGCGTTCTCAAGCCCAATTTCCCCCATGCCCGCTGGACAAGCATGGTGCAGTTGAAGCCCAAGACAGGAGCTCTGTCCGGCCAAGAATACGTTGGCCGTTGCATCCAGGCCATCACCGAGGGTCCCCAGCAGAACGCGCAGGGTATCGTCGTCAGCCAGGGGATCCGCCAAAATGCCGACGGCGGTACAACCATGTTGCTGAACATCAAATTCGAGAATTCCCAAACGGTGCAGGAGGTCCCCCTTGACCTTCAAAACATCGTCGAGGTGAGACGTGGGCTGACACAGGTGGATATCCAGACCATTCTGAACCTTGGCGTGAACCACGGTAAAGTGTACGAGGGCTTCAACGTGCAGGTCTCTGGGGACCACCCAGAAAAAACCCACCAGAGCATGGTGATTGGGGAGCACGACGAGCTGAAACCGGATGGGACGACGAGCATTGTACTGACACTGAGGCTGCGTGACAACCGCTGTGTGGACATTCCACTCAAGCATGCGTTCCATTATGAGTTAGGCACTGTTTCTCAGTTTCGCTACGGAAGCTGACATTGATTTAGATCTCGTCTTTCCCTGGAAGAAGCAGTCAAAGTGCCTCGCACGCGATGGGTGGGCGAAAAGGTTAATGTCCCTGTGCGCGTGCTGACTCCCCCACCTCTGGGAACCACATTACCTTGGCCACCTCCGTGCCCAAGTGGCGAGTTTTTTTTTTTTTTTTTTGCTTTTCCCCCCCCATGCTGATGAATCAGCAGTGGATGAGGAAGGCGGATCCTGGTTCGCAGATCCGAGACTGCGAGGGAAACGACTCGATATCAGAATATCCGGCGTCGCGGCGAGTTTCAGCAAAGGCAACTATGGCCATCCCAGGGAAAAACAGGTGAAGGTGGAGGGTAAATACAGCTTCCTCGTCATTCAGGTCAATTCGGACCTGACACCGGAGAACGTCAACAAAAAGCTCGTCAAGCCGATGCTCGACCAGAACCCAATCAGGGAATATACTCTGCCACTGCCCTGTGTTAAGCCCATGCGCACTTCATACGTGCATGGACACGAGAACACGGACTGCATCAGCAAGTATGGCTGGCGGGTCGTCATTATTGGCCCCGATGTGGCTGGAGGCCAGCTGTACATGGGGGAATATGGCTTCATTGTTGTCGAGCCCGCCGCCTCTGCTATCGATTCTTCCAGGTCATCCACCTTTTCGGTCTCTCAGAGCAACGCGGTGACAGTCGTCAAGGTCCGATTCCAAAAATATGGGGACTTGGAGGATAACCCCATCGAATCTTACCCGCTCACGTCTCTCTGCCGCGCCATGAACATACCGACCTACGGCATCAATGCTACCGAGGTGTCGAACTTTTAAGTAGTACAATAATATCGTATACATGTATATTGTAAGTAGTTAAATGTACACCTTTATTCATTCGCCCCTCGAGGGAGCACAACTTCAGTGGGTTTGACTGGTACGTTTGTTCCATTTTTGTTGTGAAAAAAACATGAGTTAAGACGCATCTAAGTCCAGTCACGTGAACGCGTCAAGTCACAGCGTCATACTGTCACTTGTATTGGTCAGTTGTGGTCCTGTTTGGTCCGGGCGCTTATTCCCTCTTGTCTCTTACTCCCATGTAGCGTAGAACGAAATAATGTATTTTAGTGAAACGAACTAAGTACAATGTAATATATAGAGCACATACTTACCCTAATGTACACATACAAGTGCTGAAGGTATCAAACGGTGGAATGAAGTGAGTGAAAGATGGAAACAGAGGACAATGGCCTCGCCTGATGGCGGAGTGGCCTTCCCACCCATAGCTGTAGCAGTAGGTCTAACGACATGGCCCTAGCCATCCCGTCCTTTGTTTACCCTGTTGCACCCAGCCAGGCCCTGTAAGCAGGTAAAATGAAAAGAATAATAAAAGGTTAGTGCAGGGATTCGAACCCAAAAGCATGAAACACTAATTACATAAGTAACTAGGAGTAGCACTACAACCAACTAAGCTAAACAGGAGTAGAAAAGCAACAATGTGGTAGGTATACATGGTGTCATTGGGATAGCATTTAATTTCACCACAATGCCCCAAAGGGGCTGGTTAGTGTTTAGGTTAGAGGTTAGGGGTTAGGGGTTAGGAGTTAGGGTGGTTAGGGTTCACAGGGACGTCAAAAGAAAAGGTTAGGGGGGTTAGGAGGTTAGGAGGTTAGGGGTTAGGGGGTTAGGAAAGGTTAGCTGGTTAGCTGGTTAGGGTTAGAAACGCTTCAAAACACATAATCCACATGTAATCCCACATCCGAAGAGGTAGGGCAGCTTGCCTGCCCTAGCTCTGGGTATCCAATTTCCCAGTTAGGGTCACAGGGTTGCTTGCAACCCCTACCCTAACTAGGAAACATCAAAGGCTGCTTTGGTATAGTGGTTAAGATGCTTCTTTTGAGAAATGCTTATATAATCAGGTTGTGGGTTCGAATCCCGCTGCTGGCATTTATTTTGGCCGGCAAATCTTTGGCTGGGCAGGGGCTGGCTAGGTCCATCTATATAGACAAAGCACCAGCTGGCTAGAGCCAGGGGATTTAGACTATATATTACAGCTAAGGCTTGCCTTCCGGTCAACGGAGGACAATAGCCTGCGCATGGCATCCCCTGTGTTGCTTCCGACCACCACCCTGCCACGATGCGGATGACAAAGAAGCAGCTTGAGCTGTGCGACTCCAGCGCTCCGACGTTTATTGTACCGAAGCCCACCCATGGGCTTACTCAAATCAAGACCCACCAGCCCAAACCCCTCGTCTTCTGCGCCAACGGGGGTAACGCTCAGCCAGCATCCCCGGACACAGCACGAAGGGCGCAAAGGTCCCGACGTGATGGAGAACGAGGATGGGTTGGGCAAGGACTTCCAGACCAGCCAGCACGTCTCGTTGGGCGATGGTCCCAGCCCGACAAAGTTGCGCGCTCATCGTCGCAAGCGCGCCAATCAGTGGCAACGCTGGCAGACCGCTGTACTTCCGCGTCTGCGCCCCATTTTCATGCGCGTCATGTACGAGATGGAATCGCTGAGGAATACAAGCAAGCTACGGGTGGAAACGGCCCCGGAGTGCGATTGTCATGACAAGCGGGCGCTTGAAGTCGCGCTGGTGTGGATGACCACTCTCGAGCGGGTCCGTATTGAAGTCTGCAGCTGCAACCCCGCGCCGGACCAGCTCCTGCATGCAGGGCTTTTCGCCTGTGCCCCGGTGTTACCAAGCCTTGCAGTCGACATTGGGCTGCTCGACTTCGCCATGCGCTTGTTCGTCAATATGCCACCGAATAACACGGCGTGGTGCAACACTCTGGAGGCATTCCTCAAGAGCCGAAGTTACAAATTGACGACACAGGTATGCAGTTTAACGCCTCGGGATGTCATTGACGGGCTGACTTTATTACCAGGATGCATTGCGCAGACGTTTTGGCAACGCGCTGAAATGGTACACCAGCCTACGTCAGACCACAGTGGGTGAAATCGACACGCTGATCGCAGTGGCCCGCAATGAGATCCTCGACGAGTCGAGCAGCGCTGGAGAACGTACCCCGGTGGCACATTCCCCGAGTCCTCCGGCGTCTCTCAGCCCCCCGGCGTCGCCCACTCCCATTGTTTTCACACCGAGGCCACCCACACCGATGTTACCCCATGTCTGGGGCAAAGGGGTCCGCGAGGAGACTGGCTCGCCTGCCGGTAGAGGGTCACCTCGGAGGCGTGGCCGTCTTAACGACGACGAAGGCGAGGTCAGCGACTCGGACGACAAGGATGGTCCGCCTCAAAACCCCTTCCCCGAGCCTCCTCCTCTTACCCGACCCAGTGACTACCTCGTCGCCAGATGCCCAGCGTGTTTTGGAGGCCTTGAGCACGACCCATCCCAACTCGTCGACATTCACGTCTGCTTGGACGCCTGCTTCACGCAAAAGCGGCGCAAGGGAAAGTGAGATCCACCGCACTCTCACACTCGTACCGTGTTCGTGCCTGAAGCTACCGCGGAGTCGATGGGTCAGTTCGTGGAGTTCGTGCGAGAGCCCAGGAACACTTGCAAATCTACAAAAAAACGGCGAGCGAACGAACAAGCGGATGAATACGAGGCCGTCGGCTTGAAGGTGCCTCACTCGATCCTTGACGAGTGTGAGACATCCTTCAAGGCAGCTGACGAGAAGCGGGAGAAGGCTAGCACCAAGTTCTTCGACGACACCGCCCTCATGGGTTTACTTTGCCGCCACGACCACGTCCTTTGGCTGGTCAACATGCGCACCGCAGGGGAGAAGCAGTATTTCGCGCTGCTGCTGCTCGAAACACTTTTCCAGCATCTGCCGCTCAACATTCGCGTGGGCTTGCTGTACGACATTGTCTGCCAGCTCCATCGGTCTTGTGAGAAGTTCGGCTTCCTCGACCGATATCTCCCTCGCCTGATGTTTGCGGTGTCGGTCTTCCACGTGTTTGGTCATCGATGGCCATGCCAATTGATCTACCACCCTCTCAAGTGTCGAGGATTTGGGTTCACCAATGGGGAGGGCTGTGAGCGCTTCTGGCACTCTATCAGCAAGTTAATCGGATACTTGTGGGTATCAGGGGTACGCTCCCGCTCCTCGTTTTGAGATTCCAGCCATATCTAATTCAACGCTCAATTAGTATCATCACCGTCTGTACACTCTAGACAGTCAAATCGAACACCTCGACAAGCTTAGTCTTGGTCGTCTCGCAGTATGGCTTCTGCGTCGAACCACCCACTGCAAAGGCAAACGTGAGGCGGCTCTGCAAGTGCTGTCGACTTGCGGAGTCACTGAAGATGTATTGCGCGTGGAATGGGATGATCAAGTGGCAACTCAGACGAAACCTCTGAAACGTGGGTGGGATTTATTTCAATCATATAGGCATGATGCTAATGTACTTCAACAGGGTGGTCTAAGAATGCAGGTCTAACGGCCGTGGAGAACTTGATGCGGATGCGCAAGAAAGTCGAAGTCCTGCGTGGCCGACTTGACGACCTGCAAGAAGCGATCACAGGCGACTTCGCATCCGCAGCGGAGCGGACGAACGCCGAATTGAATATCGACGGTGTTCGCGCGGCATGGAAGGTGGAGAAGAAAAAGATGTTCGACCTCGAAAGGCAGCTGGGCGTCCAGCCCATCTCTGCTGTGTTGAGCCAGCTGGAGCATGCGGAATATTATGGAGCATGCATGCAGGCCCGCGCTATTCTTGAGCGTTTGCGGCAGAAATTGACAGATCGCAAGTTTGAGCTGACGCCTATCGAGCGCTCGTTACGCCATACAACGAGTGGTATGTGAAACTGTTCTTAACGAGATGCATTAGCACTGACTAAAGCATCACCAGAGACCCAACAGAACGAGCACATCGAGGCGGCCGTTAAGAAGCGTGAGCCCAAAGCGTCTAAGCTGTGTGCCGACTACAACAAACTACGGGGACAGCTTGTGAAGCTGATTGATGATGGCAAAGCCCCCGCAGGCGCCGTCGCTCCACACGTTATCCCGCCCAAAGGCATATTCAAGCTCGACGTCGACGACGTGATATGGCAGGACCTGGGTCTGGATGATAGTGACGAGGCCCCACCACACTGGCTCGCAGACGACGCCATCCGGTCAGGAATCTGAGCATTATTGGACAAGGATCGAAGCGACGAGGAGGCACCGCAATTATTGCGCGAGCGCCGCGCCCTCCAAAAGTGGTTTTCTTCGGAGTGGAGGTCGGTGAAAGCAGCGATGGAGGACTGTGGTGGCCCCAGGCCCGTACGATACCAGCTGGAGCTCCGCCTTGATGAGCTGTGTGAGCTGTGTGTCTTGTGGAAAAAGTCTCTCGACAAAATGCCACTCGACGAGGACGATTTGCCGGTGTGGGGACCGAGTCCAGACGAGCTACTCAAATGTCGGACGAGGGAAGTTACAGGAGCTTGGGGGAATGGAAAGGAGGATGAGGACGAGGATGAGGATGAAGATGACGAAGAAGAGGAGGAGGAGGAGGAGGAGGAGGAAGAAGATGAGGCGATTTTACATGCGCTGGCGGCAGTGGAGAGGGCGGACAATCATAGAGCGGACGGGGAGGAGTACTGGGCCTCGGAAGAGGATCTTTTTGACTAATAGATGTGCTACGACGACATTTACAACTGTTTAAATTTTGTGGGGCGTTGGAGACACGGACACAAGTAGAAACATCATAGAGTCTGTATTCAGTACACCTACATACATCGTTCACATCTACGTGTGTGGAACCAGCCCAGTGGAAGGACAATGGAGCTGAACATTAGCACATGGGTCGCTGAATTAGGATGGCAGCTGATGGTGGCCAAGAAATTCTCGTTATGGCAGAATTGGGCTGCATTAGGACAATGGTTGGAAGGTGGCCGTGGGTGACTGCATTGGGACAGCGGTAGCGCATTGTGAGATTCAATGGATTATAAAAGCCGCCTGGTGAGTAGTTGATCCACGAAATACCATGTCTCACAATCTCGCTCAGATGCCCCAGTACGACTCTGTCTCTGCCTCCGGCGTGCTCGCTCGCGTCAAGCTTGAAGCCGATGCTGCCACCACGCTCGCCCGCATGAAGCTCGACCCCGACGCTGTCACCATGGTCGCCCTCGTGAAACTCGAACCCGACGCTGTCACCACCACACTCGCCTGCATGAAGCTCGAACCGGAGGCAGGCACCACGTGTGTCAAGCATGAACGCCCCGAAGACAACTCGATTGGCGACATGGGCCCGTCCTTGAAATGGCCCAAGCACGAAGCCTCTCCCGACGAGGAGAGCATGTCTTCGGAGGAGTCGACTTCAAACGACACCTCGGTTTGGAGCTCGTCTTCAGAGGGCAGCTCGTCTTTGAGCTCGTCTTCAGAGGACAGCTCTGTTTCGTCAACTTCTTCTATGGTGACAACGGCCAACCAGGTTAATCCCCGCCGTCACCCTCGTCAACATCTGCGGGGCGACTTGCTGGCAAACTGGCTCTCCTACAACCCCCTCGAGGACTACGACGCGCAGGAGCTTTACAAAGCGCACGTTGTCAGCTACCGGCTCGCGTCGATCACCTCTGCGTCCTACACAACGTGGTATAAGATCCGCAGAGCCGCTCAAATCGGTGCCAATCTGGCGGACGATTTCTACGCAGATAAAGAGGAGCAGAGATTTGGAAGTGAGTCGGCATTTTGTGTGCTATTGCGCCGCTGATCTTTCTTTTGTCACAGGGGAGCAGCAAGCCGAAGATTTCGATATGTTCCCGGAGATGAGGCAATCACACACGGAAACTTGTAAGCCCAATTCAAGCTTTGTTTCGCCAAGCTCACGGTGTATCTAATTCAGCGATGCGTGGGTTCGAGTCGTCGTATGGAGCCAGGCAAGAAGACTATGGTGGGTGGCACAGTGTTATCTCTTCGTTGATTGATGTACCCCACCTGCAGTGGTGCGCTTCCGCCGTTACATTTGGTTTGAAATCAGCCCGTATGGGAACATTACAGGTGAATGTTTCTCGGCCCCTCCCTCCCTTTCCATATGCTGACGACACTTGTTTCTGAAGTGCGCGGTATCGGCGCGCGTGGATTCTACGAAGCGCGCCGCGACGATGAACACGACACGAACGAAAGCGACTCCAGCGTAAACGACGACGACATCGCCAACGCCCTCAACAACAACATCGCCGACGCCACCAACACCCATGACAACGACAGTACCGGGAACGAGAGAAACGCCCCCGCCAACGGCAACGAATCTCCCGACTTGTCAGTGGCCTCCTTCGATAGCTTGTTCGACACAACCAGCGAGTCAATCTCCGAAGTCAACAGTTTGTTCGACGAGATTGGGAACCGTCACTCGTCGTCTGCCACCAGCTACGACAGGGAGAGCACGTCGAGCGGCATGCCCAGCTTGATGAGCATGTCAGAAAAATTAACCGCGGCGTCTGCTGAGGCCCATGCCAACGACGGCGACTTCCATGCGCAGCGTAAGTGTCATTTTCCTTTTTTTTTTTTTTTTTTCGACAACAGCTGACGCCCTCATGTCACAGGCGCATCTCGTTTCCTTCGTGAGTTGATGCGCACCGGAGTTGCAATGCCGGTGGACGAGAGGGTTGATTCTTGGCGGTGGGCTTTGCTGTAAATTGCGCGACATTAACTATGGAAATCTGCAGCGTGACATTTAGGGGCGCTCAATTCTTAGTTCAGTTCGTCCGTCCGTTAATTATTTGTTCGTGTAAACAAAGTACAAATACAGCCACGCTCTTCTCTGATGCCGTATCCAACGAAAGTGCAGACTCAATCGGATGCCATGTTGTGGAAGGGCTTCTTGCGGCCTCAATCGCGCTCGAAGACGCCCCTGATCTTGATCTATTCATTGATGAAGATGAGTTTGATAGCAGAGGATAACTCCGAGATCCTCGAGCTCTCTGCTCTGAATTGGATCACAATTGCAGAAGAAATGGCAAACACTGGATTCAGGGGGGCCTATAACTTGATACCCAAGTCCGCCGATTTTTTCTCCGTCTGTTTGCGGGCCCCGGACCGGCAGGCGTGACTTTATTTGTACTTTGTTTACATGAACAAATAATGAATTAATTTGACGAACGGACGAACTGAACTAAGAATTGAGCGCCCCTTTTAGCACTACTTTTATGATTTTCTTACTGGATTCTTTTGTTTCTATCTGTATGCCCTCTGTATGCCCTCTATGTTCTCAATATACGTATCTAGTAAAAAACACACTAAGACGGATAATTTCCATTTTGAGACGCGATGGGTTGTTTGGGTACGTTTGTTTGATGATGCGAGGACTTAGAGAAAGAAAAGGGCGAGCGACGAGTGATCTGGAAAGAAAATGGGTTGAGTTTTGTGGGTGCATTCTTTGTTTCTATGCTGTACACCGTCTAATGTATGCCCTCCATGTGCTGTATATGTGTATCTAGTGAAAAACACGCTAGGAGGGATAATTTCCATTTTGAGACGCGATGGGTTGTTTGGGTACGTTTGGTTGATGATGTGAGGACTTGGAGAAAAAAGGGTGAGTGGCAAGCGACCTGGAAAGACAATGAGTTGAGTTTTGTGGGTGTAGGCCTGAATAAAAGAGACAGTAATTGAATTCAAAAGAGCATAATTATAATTAAATGGTGGAACGGACTTCGCACAAAAAAAGATTGTAATAGAATAAAGGACATTGGATTGTAAAAACCTGTAAATCAATAATAAATAAGATGGTTGCGGACTAATATACGAAGTGGGGACTTGTGAAACAGTGGGCAAAGAAAATTCCCATTTTGGGCAGTGAGCGGTAGTGCTGTCAAAAGATAAGGATAAGATAAAGGATAAGATAAGATAAGATGAGGTGGGTGCACCCACCTATGTTCAAATAACCGGTGGGTGCACTCATGTGGGTTTGAATACCAAGTGGGTGCACCCGCATGGGTTCAAATATGAGGTGGGTGCACCCACATGGGTTCAAAATAACCGGTGGGTGCACCCATGTGGGTTTGAATACCAAGTGGGTGCACCCGCATGGGTTCAAATACCAGGTGGGTGCACCCATGAATACCAAGTGGGTGCACCCACACAGGTTCCTACCCAGCCGCAAGTTACGAGGTTAATATACAGAGCAGTGGGGTTTTTCAATGAATACAGAAATGGGGTTACCGGAAATTCCGGGCCGATGTGACTGTGATGTTACTAAGTGACAAAGTTGGTGAAGAACCTCTCCACGGCGGCTGGCCGAAAACATTTGTAAACAACATAGCCACATTTTCATCAAATCCGCAAAACACGTCTTAAATGGTGTCCACAGTCCGAATAAAATTTCTTTCACATTCTCGGGGACATTATTTCATCTTGGTAAGTGATATGCTAGTGATTTGGAACGAAAATAGAACTTTTTCAGGAGCAATACGCCGCTTGGTTGCATGAATTTGATACTTCCGGCCGGTTCTCCTCTAAGCATGTCATTTTAATTTTTCAATTTCAGGAGAGCAATGAAATAAGCACTTTTAAAGTCACTCATAATGAAAGACAAATTTTATTCAGACTCTGGAGGCCATTTGAGATGTGTTTTACGGATTTGATGAAAATGTGGCTATGTTGTTTACAAATGTTTTCGGCCAGCCGCCGTGGAGAGGTTCTTCACCAACTTTGTCACTTAGTAACATCACAGTCACATCGGCCCCGAATATTTCCGACAATTCCGATAGCAATCCTGTATTCATTTTAAACCTTCCTACTCTATATCCACTGAACCTCGAAACCGCGGCTGGGTAGGAACCTGGCACCCACATGGGTTCAAATACTAAGTGGGTGCACCCACGAATACCAAGTGGGTGCACCCGCCTGGGTTCAAATACCAGGTGGGTGCACCCGCATGGGTTCAAATACCAAGTGGGTGCACCCACATGGGTGGAGTGGGTGTACCCATACTAGAGTAAGGGGGTTTGCAGTTTGCCGGCACTGGCTTTGTGGAGAGATGGTGGATTTCATGTCTCAAGCATTGTAATTACTCTTAATAGAAAGCTGCACTGTATGGATGGTACAATGGTACCCACAATACCAATAGCCTACTGCCACCGCAAGCAACCCAACCACCAAAAAGGCCCCGCCCAAGCATGGAAAATCCAAAATAGAGCACCCACGGCATCCCCAAACCAAACTGTATGCGCACCAGCTGCACTGAGGGAGGTGGTGGATGGTCCACCAGTACCCCACCATCACCGCAACCCAACCAAGCCACCAAAAGGGCCCCCTGCAGGCACGGAAAATCCAAAATCGAGCTGGGTGGGTGCACCCACGGCATCCCCAAACCAAACTGTACGCGCACCAGCTGCACCGAGGGAGGTGGTGGATGGTCCACCAGTACCCCACCACCACCGCAACCCAACCGAGCCACCAAAAGGGCCCTGCGCAGGAGCGGAAAATCCAAAATCGAGCTGGGTGGGTGCACCCACAGCATCCCCAAACCAAACTGTACGCGCACCAGCTGCACCGAGGGAGGTGGTGGATGGTCCACCAGTACCCCACCACCACCGCAACCCAACCGAGCCACCAAAAGGGCCCTGCGCAGGAGCGGAAAATCCAAAATCGAGCTGGGTGGGTGCACCCACAGCATCCCCAAACCAAACCGTACACACACCAGCTGCACCGAGGGAGGTGGTGGATGGTCCACCAGTACCCCACCACCACCGCAACCCAACCGAGCCACCAAAACGACCCTGTGCAGGCGCGGAAAATCCAAAATCGAGCTGGGTGGGTGCACCCAAAACCGTGATGTGACATGCGGTGCCAGGAGTCCCTGTCTGGGTGTACCCATATTTTGCCTGGGTGTACCCATGTTTGGCCTGGGTAGATCCACCCTCAATATTTTGGCCCAGTAGGTGGGTGCACCCACAAAACCGGTTGCAACCATCCATTTGACCCCTAGTAGGATAGATTCTCAATTGGTACTAACTATCCTAACCAGGTCAGTTTAGGGGTAACCTGAAGTGCCGAAAGACTTTTATCAAAGCATCCTTGACTGGAAAAACAGCCAAGATGGAGTTGGAGGCCAAGTGTGTAAAGCAGAATGTTGTCGTTCCATAATGTTAATCACGTATAGAGGAGTTCAGTGTTTGTGGCAAACGGGAGCAAATAAAATTTTCTACGCTACAAGGAACTCGGCACATTCAATTGAATTACACTGTTAAGTTATTGTGTCTATCAGTAGCCGAAATCTCTTTGTCTGGACTTTGATCTGACCTCTGGTGGCTTGGCCCATTTGTCCAGACTTTTGATCTGAGGTGGCCCCATTGTCCCTTAGTTTTGTCCGGACTTTGCGCCCACCCTGGTAGCCGACATTTCAAATTTTGTCCGGACCCTGTACCCGACCTCGAAAGGGATAATCACCGGTCCTGATAGGATTATATCTATGGGAGCACCCTTTAGACATCCATAACATCCCGCCACTCAAACACTGCGTTCCCTTGCTGCCGAGGCAAAGGCTGTGCGGCATGCCGCGATAGGGTGGCACACGGCAGCACAGATGGACGCACAGGTCTGCCAATCCAATGGCAATAGGGTCTGCCCCTTTAAATGCCCCCACACACAGTAACATGGTAGATGCCGGACAGTGTACAGTATTTGACGGCAAATATTGCGCGTCGTGTTGTGCATGTTTGGCTAGTAGCTACGTTCCCATCAATTATGTCAGATGATGCACTGCCACGGCTTAGCCGATATCAGTACCGCTTCATCGCCGCCTGCAGACAACCCCATGGTCACCCTCTCCTCGACACCCATCGTCATCGATGGCAAGGGTCATCTCCTTGGTCAGCTGGCCCCACCAGATGCCCGATTATACTCTCCAGCATTACAAGGGATCGCAAAGTGCAGGGTCAGCGGCGGCGAAGCCATGATAATCAAGTTTAAAGTTTTGTCTAATATGATATTAGCCATACCATACGGACATAGTAGCCTAGTAGTAATTCCAGACAAGGCTGAGGCAGCGCTGAGCTTTGGGCAGATCTGCCGTGGTGCGCGGCGGGAGGGAGACAGAGTCTGTGGCCGTCGCTGCCGCAGGGGCTCAGCACAGGGCGGCACAGCTGTGCAGCCCTGTGCCCACGTCATGTCCACAGGGTCTGCCTCCGGCTCTCGTCACAGCTCGGCACAGGGACACAGCCTCTGCCTCGGTGCCCAGGGAACGCAGTGTGATACGGCATTGAAGATGGGGGCACAAATAATTAAATTTGGAGACTCAGAGGAGTGTATTATCCTGCGTAAACACCTATATACCGAACTCGAGATCATTTAACGCACCTCCAACAAGATCCTTGGCCTGCTGGAGTTTTGCCACAGCACTCAAGGCCTGTTGTTCCCAGTCGTGTGCCTGCTTGCGGTATGTATCGCGCTCCCGGTTGGCCTGCTCCAGGGATGCACAAAATCGTGCCCGTTCGTCATCGATACGTTCCCTTAGTCCTTGAATGTCCTCTCGCAGCTGGTCGGCTTCACTGAGAACGGGGTTTATGGCGATGTCCGGGATGTCGAGTTCAGCACGCTCAGGCTTCGGAGAAAGAACAGGGGACGGAGGTAGACTTTGAGCTAAAGAAAATAAGCACATAAATGAGCAAACTCAAGATAATTACATACTGTGAATGCTCTGCCCTGCCGCATGGTAGAGGCCTGAGATGTATGCTTGAGATTCTACCTGCGAGTCGAGTGGTCTGCCCGCAGAATAAAACCTGAGTCATGATTAATTGCCTGATGAAATTATACACCAAAAACTTACTGTGATATTACAGTTCCTGAGGCGGCTGCAGTAGATTGTGGTGTTCGCCGGGGAGATTCGTCGGTGCGTTCTTGTCCCTGTCTGCTTTTCCGCCGCAGGAAAACCCATTTCATCTTGTCTTGCTGAGTAGGTTCAGGCAGGTACATTTCCCCATCAGACCCATGTTCAGATGAGGGTTGTAGGTACTGAGTCTCGTTCGCCCAGTCGTAGCCGTCAAGTTCTGAGTCCGACATGACAGTGCGTGTAAATAGAAGTGACGAAATGATGGATCGTAAGCACAGGACCCCAGACACCAGTCACGTGTGTTGGATGGGTCAATATCCGGAATTAAGGTTTCCGAGACCCCTTGTACGTGACATAGATCACTCTCGCACCGCCTTGGCAAGCGGCAGGTCTAGCTAGCCTAGCCCGCTGGGTCTAGGTAAACATGCACACATAGACATCGGATCAACTGATCTAGACCTTTCTCGCATGACATGGACAACGCTGGTCTAAGGACCGGCTGAACGCAGTGATTAAACGCTATCATCGGGAAATACATATCCTCCTGAAACCGCTTATCGTGATAAAGTAATAACAACCTCTTATTCGTCTGCTCGCTCAACTTGTTCGCATGCGAAGGATGACCAATCCCACCTAGTCCGTATGGAAACAACCAAGGAAACATTCCAGGATACACACCCAAGCTATCATACATCGAAATCGGCATCTCGCTTCTACCCACTCCAAGCATATGTCCCCTATTGGTCAAATGGTTCAGCGCTACATGCTTCATGGTCTTCATAGGAGCTTTGGCATATTCTATACCACTCAAACCGTGGATGGCAAAGGTACACGGTCCCTTGGTAGTACCATGTTCATCTCCCTCGTCATGAACACTCATAGCAGGTGGTAGTAGCGCCGACACGTCCTCGGGATCGTAAATTTTGCATTCAGGATAAACACTGGTGGGAACACCATGTTCGGGATAAGAATATCGACTATCCTTGCTGATTTCGAGATCCTTATATCCGACATGGTTCAATTTCAGCCAATCCAGTGCAGCCTCTACTTTATGCCGTCGAACCAACATGGGGGTGCGTTCCAAGTCCTCTTCAGTTGGAGCCGATGAACGCATAAACATGAAAGCCAGAATCTCACTCAACTCATCAGATGAAGGTGGAAGGCGATGATACACTTTCAACACCAGCTGTGCAAACATGATCACATTGGCACTCATCTGAACTCGCCCAGAGACCACCCGTACGACGCAAACACTATGCCGAACCTTGGCGATTAGTACCCGTTCTGCATAGTTAAGATCCTTAAGTTGAGGCGGAACAGCTCCAAGCCATCGGCGATTTGCTAATGCATTCAGAGGCATCTTCCTATCCGACACCAAAGCCGTCTCGCAGTCAACACATACCATATTGCAAGTTTCGTCCAGTACAGGTCCGTCAAACTCTTCGACAGTATCGCTGTCGCTGAATCGCTCTTTCCTAGTAACACCGTTCATATTCAATGGAGATAAGTCCATACTTATGTTGCTCAGAGGCGAAAGCTGGCTAAAAAGAGTTAGACAACCACATACAGCGCACCCGCCCTCTTCAAATTTGTCCTTGGCGGTTGCTCTACAATATCGTTCAATTATTCTGTGAGCAATGCCATTGTCCCTCGGCCGAGGAGGAAACACTGTTCCATGTTTCACGCCTCAATACATCCGTCTCATTACGCGCATGCGATCGGCAGCGATGCGCATCTTCTCGAGATCAGTTCTCCTCCTGGCATTGGATCTGAACCTGGCATATTTGATACTTCCTCTCTTAAGGTACGCCATCTTGTTCAAGAGCTTCTTGGGCTCGGACATCAAAGGACGTTCAGCCGCCAGAGGGAAAATCTTGAAAATGCTCGAAACAGAAGCACATCCAACACATGTATGACCATCGAAACACTTCTTACAATCAGCCACATACATTCTCGCGGCAAGCTTGACACTGTGCAAACCCGCCAGAGACATAACTTGTGCTTTAGTTATGGGTTCCAAGATTTCCTTGAAAGGTATGGTCGCAGATATGAACTAAGGACTACTGGCCAACGCAGCAGGAAGTCCGGCAGAATTGACCTGAAACATGTACAACAAGTCGAATCCACAGCTCATGACATTGCCATTCGCATCGGACACATAGGGTAATATAGCGGCACCGGCGAATAATCCTTTGGTTCGCCTGGTGGTCCCCCCTCCCTTAAGCCCAGCTGCATTCTCGGCATTCAATAGAAGGGGATGCTCGGCTGACGAATGGAAAGGCTGGCTGTAATAAGAGGCAACAAAGTAGTTTAGCAAGTCACCGGCACTCTTCTGAAATTCATCAACATACTCTCCCTCACTGAATTTCATGCAAAAAACTATGATCAAAGAGATAGTGCATAACAAAGAAAGGAATCCCATCCACCAACATTCGACTAAACTCCCATAGCATAGCACGACCACGTTAGAGACTAGAATAACACCCGTTCGCTCATACGAATTGACTCCACCATATACCAGGAGCCAGACAATCTGAAGTTCATACAGAAATACAACGACATTTCCAGACACATAATTCATAAGAGTCGGCCGGACTTGCAAGAGTAAGACCTGACCTTCAGGATAAACATAATCATAAAACATAATTGAGACTATAGCCGACGATGGATCGCCAACATATATGATCTCGTCATAAACATAATAAGGCCAGCATGCATTGAGAGCATAAACCGAACAATCATAAGCTAGTAAAGGAGTGAGGCTTGAACATGTAGTGGACAAGAGAACGTACAATTACAATAGCACAAAATTGAGGAGAAGGTTGGTTCCATAGATAGCCAACCAGAGTCGAACGTCCCAGTCCAAGCATGATTATAGTACTGTATTATTACAATCAAATCGACAGTCACGCGTCACGCGGGTACCTGTCGATGGTGAACTTTGGTGGTTCGTCACTCGTCACCCGGCGGTTTGTCGAATTTTCCAGATGGTTTGTCACCCCAAAAATCGATGTTCCCATGCAAAAAAGCTCATTTTCGGCCCGATTTCTGTTGAATTTGTCGATTGTTTTTTTCGCCCGTCACGCCAAAATTTGGCGGTTGTCAAATTGTCGAATTGGAAAAATGAGTCACGCGTCACCCCCCCTGTCGATTTGATTGTAATACTACAGTAGGCGGAAATAAGGCCAGAACGAGTGACTGGACAATTGGGACCTGAAGGACGAGTGAGCTCACGCAAGGGAGCGTTACACACTGGAAACCCGAGACGTACGATAGATCGACTCTTGGGAACAGGCGGCAAAGGTAAGCGATCCACCAAATAAAGGTTGAGCGGTAGTCAAGTCCGAACGGATGTTAAGCCCGGTCGGAATTTGATCTATTTAAACGCGTCAGCACTGAAAGGAACAACGAAAAGAGACTCACCATCCATTGCACGGAGCAGACACGACGAACACATGATCGATACAGACAAGCAAGCGAACATCAATGAGGAATTCATGATGTAGTTCAGTTGGTTTGTCGAAGAGTGCAAATATAAAACTCGCGAGCTGGACAGGAAATATCCCCTCTACACTTAAGTAGCATTACAAAGAACTTGGCTGAGACCCGGCGCTGGAGACCAAGCAAAATAGAAGCTGTACACCCTCTTTGCAAGACAATCACAAGAACATGCAACGGCATCTTACGTTAACAATCATTACTTGGCAGCACAACAGCTATTAAATTAACCTGATACGGCGTGGGACGTTGATGGCGTGACATACACCACCCGTTCGTGTGATGCGCCCACTTGATACTCAAGCGCATCACTGCAAAGGACAAATTTATCACCGTCGCCCTTTTCGTTCGCGCAGCTCCAGACTCTGCCGCAGCCGCAACCCACTACACCTCCGCCCTCGACATGGAAGGCGCCGGCAGTGCAGGTGCCTGCAGCCTGTACGGCCACAGACGGCAGGCACATGAAGCATCAGTACTCGCAGCAGCGTGCCGAGCGTTCGCAGCGTGAGCCACCAGCGGGGACAGAGTGCGGTTGTGCGTCCGCGGGATTTGATGCCCAACAGCAGTGAGACTGGTGGCAGCCTGAAGGGGAAGCGGAAGCGGGCGAGCTGGGATGGGGGCGTGTGGTAGATTTTCTGTTTCGCTTTTTTTCTCTTTTTTTTCTCTTTTTTTTCTCGCTTTTGTTATTGCATGCATATTCTCACTCCCTCATACACTCTGTCTGTTCGCATTTTCTAATTCCATCGCGGGATCCCCTTCGCTGCCCAATTCGGAGACCAAACTATTAACTAAATCAAAACGCGGTCACGTGCGTGATGGCAAACGTTCAATATTATGGCCACTATGAAGCGACGGGGTTGGCGACAGTTGCTGACCGTCATTGCGGCGGTCAGACTTTAACCATAATGGCACGTCACCTTGAGTGTGGCGAGCCAAATTTGCGAAAATGCGTGAGGAGAGCGCTCTGTACCCGACCATTTGCGACGTGGAGACTCATGGATGTCCACTTCGTGGAACTATCAAGGAACTATGTGTACTTACTGTAATGTGCATTGCACCCTGCGCAGACCCCATGCCTTAGCCTGTGGAACCCCTCAAAAGTGGGTTCTGTGTTTATACCACTCCTCCAGAGTCCTCCTCACCTACTTTTGGGCCGTCGAGGTCTTGTAAAGGAAATGGAAAAAGAAAAAGAGAAATAGGTAAATGCATATGTGCCCTTGCAACATCCACCATCGTACTGTTACAAACTGGTGTTCCGATCTTCCAAGAATGGACTTGTCGTCGACTTCACTTCCCCCAAATCCGAATTCCCATACGTCTCCGAGATCCCTCCCACAAGACTCTCGGGCCTCGCAAACGCGTATCGTCCACCCTCGCTCAAAATCGGCCCATACCTCAACCTAATGCTATCGCTCTCCGCCAAATCCAGCCAATCCAACTCCCTGTTCCTCGTTGCACCCAAGAACTCGTGAAACCCGGCACGGGCACCGAATCGGTTCCGCCACAGCGCGACGAGCCCCGCAATATCGCAGAGCAACGCGACACCGAGGCCGAGTCCGTATATGAGCCAGAGACGGCTGGCCATGTATGCAAAGTGCGGAAGCGTATTGGTGAAGGTGCAGGTCGTCCGGGTCGTCTGTGTCGAGGGCAGAGTGCCGCTAAGCAGCGAGAGTGAGATATTCTGCATCAGGTCCTCCATAGCGCCGCCAAAGTCGCTTGACCAGGTGAAGTTCCCGGCCTTCAGTTCCTCAGTAGGGTTGGTGAAGTTGATGAAGGAGGTGTCCGGAAGCAACATGGATTGCGGATCGATTCTGAAACTGGGCGCGGTAGTGCTTGCGGGAACGGTTATGTTGCCTGCGAGGGGAATAAGCGATCTGATTTGACCAAATGGAACAGGGAGGCACCGAGGATGTATGAATACAATGCTTGAAAAATACCGTAGTAGTTCGTTGTAGAGTTGTAATATCGGGTGTGGGGATTGCTGAAATTTCCGTCGATGAAGAGAGAGGAAGTTGCGTCGTCAGCACCCAACACCGTTGTCTGTGGCGTTATCCCCAATATCTTGACGGTGGGCCCGTTCGTGAAATCGTAGGCCAAATCGTAACTCGCGTTCCCTGCGACACACGTAATGCTCGTCCAGACACCCACTGGGAACGCGGACTGGATTTGAGCGCCATAATCCCAACTTGAGGCAGCGCTAAGACCTGTATACAGGATGGACCCGGGATTCGTGTTGAATGAACTGCTTTGGTACACAATCCCGACACCGTTTCCGGATAGGCTGGTCGGATCGAACGCCGATGTTGAGCATGAAAACGTAGGCGCGAACGCAGTTACTGTATACGAGCAGTTCGTGCCGCACATGGATATCGGAGCGACTGGCTGGCCGTTCAGAAGTGTGGCCCCGACGATCCATTGAGCCAGAAGTGATGACCGGAAGAAGAAAGGGCTGGCCGACTCAAACTCTTGAGTGTCGTTGAATTACATCTATCGTTCGAGTGCAACATACAACGCACCGACATAGAGATCCTCATTGTTCCCAAAATCATACGCGAGCACGGAGCAAGAGGAGTTCGTCGTGCTCACTCGTGTCTGCGGGAAAGCCCAAGCCACCGCCGCAAGCAGCACAACACCGCGGACAGAACACCACATATCCCAGGACAGGATCGACATCGGGTTGTGCGGCGCCGACCAGAGAGCGTCCAAAGCGGAAATGCTCATAGCCCGCTTACGGACGATAAACCAGGCCCCTTGGAAGAAGGCGGTCGCCGCGGAAACTCCCAAAGTCGCCGCAGTGAGCGATGCAAGCGCCGTGCCTATGGCCGAGGCACCGGCTTGAGAGTGGACCACGAACGACGCGGTAGAGTTCCTGTCGATGCCGCCGGTTGTGACGATTTTGCCGTTGAGCGATGCGTAGAACGCGTGATGTCCGATTGCGAAGGCGACCGCGACCAGCCAAGCACCGACAATCTTGAGCGCGGTGGGCAGCAAGCTATGAGTGGCTTGGGTCGGGTGCGGAAAGGTCATCGCTAGAAGGGAGGTCTCCGCCTCGTGGTTTCTCGTTGGACGGAGTTTTATGGGGTAGTAGCCATCTTCGTCACTTCGTTACTTCGCTTATTTCGCCTATTTTCACGAAACCTCGTCACTTTGATCGCATTTAGGGAAAGTTCGTTACTTCCGACGATTTTCTGTGTATGTTCGTCATTTTGACTCGGCACGTTCAAGAACCCGGAACATCGGCCATATTGTTCCTTCAGCACAAGGCTGGACGGGTTTTTTCATCTAGATACCTTACCCTAACACTAACCACTAACCCTAACCGCTAGCCCAAACCAGAACCACTAACCACTAACCCAAATCACTAACCGCTAACCTCTAACCACTAGCCCTAACCAGCCGAGCTCGGCACACCGCCGATTCTGTGATGTGCCGACAGGCACGCGGTACGTTGATCCAGGGAAAGTGACGAACCTTCGTCGAAATTCCTTGAACTCACGAACTTTCATAGAATGCCATCAAACTGATGAATTTAAGCGAAGTAACGAAGTGACGAAGATGGCGCGGACTCGTTTTATGCGCGGATAAGCGGTGAATGCCGACGATACCTACCACGCTTCTTGAGATGTTCACATGCGCAAGATGAAGAGGATTGAGGATTTTAAGGGCATCCACAGGCCGGATTCGAGCCGCTGGCCACCAAACACAAGACCAAACAGACCAAAATTGCATCGCAAAAATACCTGCCGTAGCAGATCAGAAAGCAGAGAGTACGGAAAGCAAGAAAACAGAGCAGGGAGGACGGCGCCTAACTGCTCCACTTCGCTCACAGGGCGGTCAGTTAGGTGATCGGGTGTTTATATAGCAATGTTGATCGCTTCGAGATAAACCTCCCCTGCTATCTTTCATGAGCCTACGCGTTGCCTACGCGTGCGCGCTATATTTATCCCCAATAATCTTAATTTGGCACACGTTCGGCATACGGATCACACGGAATGGTATGGTTCAATCCGGATCATGGCTTATCGAGATAAACCTCCCCTGCCATCTTTCATGAGCCAAAGAAAGCCCTCTACTCTTAGCTCTCGAAGGGCTCCCGATCCATCGGCGGCCTTGCAGAAAGCCGTTCACGGGTTTGGTTATCCATCTATCTGTCCAGTCAACCTCATCTTATCTGGCTTCCAGTCCCGCCGTCTTCTTAGTGCAACATTCTCCAGCGTCCGCCCGCCCGAATATCACCTGGGGTGTATGCAGTATCAAAACTCACGAGAAAATCAACTCACCGACGGCTAGTACCGACAAACGGGAAAATATATACACACTTGGAAAGAAGGGGGGGAACCCTCGATTCATGGACTATGTCACGGTGAACCAGGACACCCGGCAGTTACTTGGGAGGTGCTGCATCTATGTCAGCCAAAATTATCCATGAATGAGATGTGTGGAAGGATAGATCTCACGGTGACGGACGAATTCCGCCGCATCCAAGAAAGGTCGAGCCTCCGAGAGGTTGTTGAGGATGACACCTGCTGTTACGCCGCGCCAATCAGGAGGCGCCTGGAGGAGACGCTGGGGAAGCGCACTGATCTACGCCTCGGAGGTCTAGAGGTACATTCTATCTACGCGATGATGCAAACTGAACGTGAACTATATGGTATGTGGGCCAAGTGTCCGATAGGCGAATAGTAGGGGCGACAGGAAAGCGGCAGGAGGGAATTTTGAAGCGATTTTAGCGCCCTCTCCCACCTATTCTTGGCGGAAACACGGAAATCACACGAGTGACATCGCAGTTTTGAACGCAAAGTCACTCAACGGGGGGGCTATATACGTGTCACAAGGGGGTGGAAGGCGCATGGAGAGCGGGAAGCATTCTTCCCGAGCGCGCCGGCATTGGAGCTCGCGTGCAAGCGAGCTTCAATGCGTCTAACATCACGCATGAGGATGTCACAGCGCTAAAATATTACGGCGTCCAGCCCAGAGTTGACAAGTAGATCACCACCCGTACATTACTACCCGTTTGTCTTCGGTAAACTCGTTGTTCAGACATTTGGACCACGCGAGTATAATATACCCCCCCCCCCCCCCCGCGGTGATAACATTCCTTTCTCCCTTTCTCTGCATCCTCATGTCCCCTCACTGGAGTGGCTCTGATTGCATTGGCTTTGCTCTCCAGCCCGTCAATTACGACTCCGGCGACTGCAGCTCTCACGAATTTCACCGTTGACGACACGAACAGCACCTTGCCTCGTTTGATTACGTGGTGGTCACAACAAATGACTTGGGGTAAAGGGCCGTGGCGGGGCCCGGCATGTAAACTCATACTTCCTTTTTTCCCCCTTCTTTGTCTGAACCCCTCCTTTTTTCCAACTGTATTATTTAATTAGGGTGAAACCAATTGCAAGGCACATCTCCTGCCCAAATGGAGGTAAAGCAAACCCGTACAGCACCAATACCGGTGCGGTGCTAAGGCCCGAAGTGCGCCCGACACAATACCCCCATGGCCGCCACACGCGTCGGATAACGAGCGGGCACGACTGGTCGCCGTTCCCAGGAATGCACGTGAAAGTTTATGGGTCAACTTATAATTATAAACTCTCACTGTTGAGTCAAACTCTCATTCAAATTTTCGTGAAATGAAACTCTCACAATTGGATGTAAAACAGTCACGGCTTACACTGGTTGAACATTTCAATTTTTTCAGTGGAAAATTTAGTGAAAGACTTGAATTTTTTTTCACCTATTTTTGCACCAAAAAAGTAGGTGAAAAATGTGAAAGATATTTTACATTTTTCACCTTATTATTGTTTCAAGTCAGAAAAAGGTAAAGATGTTTTGCTTTTTTCACCCCTTTTTTTGCAGAAAAAATAGGTGAAAAAAAATTCAAGTTTTTCACCAATTTTTTCACTGAAAAACTTGAAATGTTCAACCAGTGTTAATTAAAATTCTTGCAGCTGGTTTTTTTTACAAAGGGACCGCCATACTTTGTTGCAGTAAGACTCATACATCTAGATCGTTTTTGGTCATTCAACTTTGCGTTGAACGGACTTGTGGCACTAAACGTGCACATACAATATTCTCTTGATTTTGTCCAGTTCAGGACCTGTATTATGTGTCATTTCCCTAGTACTGGGTCTAACTGTGTTGTTTCTTCTGCTCTGGTCCGAGTAACACCGTTAGGAGAGACACTCAATATCGCAATACCTACTCCCTCTTTAGTTCACGGTCCAATTGAACTTGTCAGATAGACTTTTTCAATTTCACGGCCATGGTTTTTTGCCAATTTAGTTCATGAATCATCATTCAAAGGTCCGATGTACTTTGTTTGATTCGATTAAATTTATGTTTTGCAGAGTGGTGGGTGAGCGAATGTCGAATTCAACCAGAAGTCAGCGCACTTGTCAATTCAAAAAATATCAAGTAGTTTAAAAAATTGACAGAACAGGATGAACAGTGGCTTGGGGTTGCAATTCTTTAACACAATAAGAGTGGTCGCCACAATAAAATTCAGTATTATTAATGTGTGCATAAATTTGCTTCACCGCTCCTCACCATGTCTCTCCTGACATGTCCCTCTTTCCAAGCGTCTTTAACTGATGGCGTCAAGGCATTTGTAGCAACTTGTACGCCCCTGACGCAGAGATGACTTCTGGCAGGTGAAAAGATGCGCGCCCGAAGCGGCACGGCTAGCGATGCATTCAAGAGTCTCGACCCTCCATGAAAGACCCGATGTCGGCATCGGATTGCCCAAAAAAGGTGGGTAGTATCTAGGAGGTCGTGAAGTCCGTAAAACGGTATTGGATCAGGCACCGCCAACCAGGGGCAGTGGACTATTTTGACCCGAAATGGCACAGCATGGGGGAACGCGCGGCGGCAAGCTCACAGCACAGATCGGAGGTCTAATTAGCGCAAAATTAGCGATCAGGGGCTGACAATAGTACCTTCGCCCTCCTCCTCACTCCACAATCTCTCCCTCTTTCTTCTTCAGAGGTCGCGGAATAACATTCGGTCTCATCATTTTCTGGTAAAAGAGAGGCAAGGGAGCGCTTCAGATAAAATGAATGTTTTTACTTCGTCTTGTCAATCCCGCGCTTCTCCTCAGGTAGATATATACAGAACCAAATAATTGCACCCTCTCCTGCCACACTGTCACAGAACCAAATTATCGCACCCTCTTCTGCCAAACAATGCATACACTGCTTTGGGCCAGTCGTTCCGCTACATCTGGGTTCACTATAAATTTAATCTGTGTGTCGTCAGGGGGACAGGTGATGGTGTGATTACGGTGGTGTCTTTCTATCGACACGAAGAAGACATCCATATGGATACTATTGTGGATGGATTCGGTGATATGCTCTCACCGCATCGCATCCAAGGTTAGAGGAGACAAACCTGAGACAAACAATGTAGTAGTTACCCAAGTACTCGACAAGGATAGGAAGAGAGGTGGGAGGAAGCGGTCGCGCGCAAGCAACGCTCCCGTCAAAAAAATATAGTGTGTGCCGAGATTGAGCAGAACGCGGCAGGCAACGCCGCCAAGGGCGAAATTCGGCCGGAATATATATACAGAACCAAATACATGCACCCTCTTCTGCCACACAGAACCAAATTGTCGCACCCTCTTCAGCCACACAATGCCAAACATGATCCAGTGATATTATCTCACCGCGTCGCATTCAAGGTTGGACCGTGGAGACAAACCAGGTGTATAAGGTAGTAGTTAGCCAAGTACTTCAACAAGGATAGGAAGAGAATTGAGAGGAAGTGATCGCGCGCGAGGAGCGCTCCTGTCAAAAAATATAGAGTCTGAGCGCTCCGAGATTGAGCAGAACGCGATTCCGGGTCGGCAGGCATCGCCAAGGGCAAAACTCGGTGCGATCCGATGACCGCTTGATGTCCGGGCATGCAAGGACAAAAAAAAAAATTGTTATGTTTAAGGGGGTTATGGTTTTTCACCGAGTAGGGGGCATTTTTCCCCGAGCACGTAAACAAGTGCAACTCCCCAGCCACTATTTTCAATAGGGTTTTTCCTATTGAATTTAGTGGCAGTGACTAAATCGACTTCACACAGCCACTATCAAGTCCCTCACAGATTTCGGTCTCAAATGAATTTTAGGTCCCCTCAGATTTGAAAGGGACGATAACATCTGTAAACAGAAGTGCTCGTAAAGTAGAACCAAATGAAGTAGAACCATCCAGCAGCGCAAAAATAGAACCATCTGGCAGCACAAAGTCGACAGCTACTACACGGTGAGTGGAGGCTCTCATTTCCGCTGCACCGTTCCGTCTGATGGTCGGACTCGTGTCCACAGACCACACACCACCGTAATTGTTGCCGCGGTTGTTGGTTCCATCGGCAGTCTTCTTCTGCTGGGCATCATACTGTTCCTCCTGCGCCGCCAGAAGCGCTCCAGACTGGAAAGTCGCGACTCAAAGGATGCGCAGGACAAATCCGTCCTTCTTGCCAGTACACCCATCAACTACTCGGTGGAGGCCTTTCAACACCGTGCCGCCAAATCTCGTTCAAGTCCCCAGCGGGAATACGCCGTCGGAACTCTCTCCGCTGTCAGTGCACCCAAGCTCGCCGGTCCTCTCAGTACCGTCAGGCTCTACGAACACCACACGAGGTTCATTGGTGTAGCAATAGAGCTGTGATTTTTCCGGCTGATGTTATATTGCACAGAACCGGTGATGCTGCGCCCGGAAGCGCGATCGCACGAGATAGCGATAGAGGAACGGCTTAGACACTTGGAGGCACTGGCCGCAGCTAGCTCAAATGCTTCTGCGTACCAGTAGCTGTGCGCAAGGCTGGGGGTCTGACTCAATCGCTCCAGTGATGTTTTAGGAAGTTTTTGGCATATACATGGATGCACACCTCTGTATTCAGGAAGTGTTATAATAACATTTTCAAAACACTGATAGATTCATACAGTATTTACATACCCTAGTCACGTCTACGGGAGGGCGAAAAAAGTAACTTATTTCCTAACTTGGAACTTTACTTGCCACCTAATTTTGGCGCGGCTAACTTTACTTTACTTCGCTTAACTTTTCCCACGGGTGGTTCCAGTTTACTTACTTGCACGGTTCAAAGTAAGTTTTTCCTGCCCATTTGGGAAGCGTCTCAGCGAAGATATGAGCTCATGTATCACATTGAACGTTACTTAAACATGATTTACACGCGCCTTTACTTGGTGGGCCTGAGGGTGGGGATGTTTGGGGTCATGGGCTAGAAATGTTTTATCACCAATATTAAATTTCGGGGAGCCCCCATAATACTCCAGGCCGGGTCATGGCACCTATTGTAACTCTAAATACCCGTTCTTTGACCAACTTTGACCTCCATGAGAAAATTAGGAATAAGTTCGTCCATTCATGGCACATCAAAATGAGTTTTGATCTCGTCGTCGTTCTGGGAGCTTAGCCTAACGTAGGTGCATGGAACAGTGACAGATTCATTTTCAGAATTAGTTCTCTCATCTACTCAAGAACTTTGTACACCTTGCTGATTTTCTTTAACCTGTACCAATGCAATTTCGAAAATTGACTTTTGCGGTCGTTCGGAACTTCTGATTGCCACGTTGTGATTGAGCACCATTGAACACAAGAGTGCCATAGACAATTCCTAACAGGCCTCAGATTTCCAGTTCACTAAAGTTCATTTTTAACTGAGCCCGAACTTGGCTGCCCAGTTCATCAATCAAACAGGAACAAATTAACTTATGCCATCAGTTGGGCAAGTTAGATACATTAAGACCACCAATTAAAGCAGATATCGCGGATCAGTGCTCGAATAGGATTCCCCCACTATAATAGAGCTCAGTCCTGTGATCTCCCGCGAAATTGACGCTTTTACTCGAGGTTTTACCCATATTTAAGTGGCAGCCCAAATTGTCAACAGGGCCGCAATGAGGACGCCTCGGGACGTGGTGACGAGACATATACACTTAATCAAACTTATTGACTTGAGTGGAGGTGGGAAGACAGTGAAAGAGGGGCATAACTGAGAAATTTCACGGTAAGGAAGTTGCGTGTTTGGCAGCCAAGATATCAATTAAGGACAACCTTCCTCTCCACGCAACTTGCGAGGCATATGACTTGATAAGATGAATTATTTGAGCTCCATGAGCATTTTCTCCAGCCAGACTAAGGTATCCCATACACATAATCACCTCCAGTTAACAGAAAGTTAGTTCGGGTCAAACACAACCATCCTTACTTTGATGGCTGATCCGAAGCGTGCCGTTGTGCTTTCGCTTAACTTTGCTTGACAAACTAACTTCCTGAGCCAAAAGTAAAGTAAAGTTAAATTTGTATGGCCAAGTTAGTTTGCACAAGTTACTTTGTGAACCATCCGTCTACGGCCGTAAAATTTCCGTCCGTGATACGGCGCGACCCGTAGCCGTAATCGTACGGCCGTATACCGTATACGGTACGACAAACAGCTCTACGCAGAAGGAATTCGCACATGGCAGCAGTGTCGGGACGACAGGTCGTAGCAAACGAAGAGGAAACAGATCAAGCAAGGAGGAAACGAGCAAGACGAGTGAGAAACCCGCGGCCCGCTTTAGTCTCGATGCGCGTCACGTCAACGAAGGCTTTTCTGCAGCTCCCGGGGAAGCTCAAATCGTCTCGATAAACCGTCACGCTCGCGGGTGTGAGGGGCGGGAATGCCGCGCGAAGGGGCATCGGCGAAGTTCAGAGCGCAGGGAACATATACGATGTTGGACCGGCAGGTCGCAGGACACCCCATGCCAAGTAAGTACATTGTGCTCAGCGGTTAGTCGCTCAGTACGGCGGCAAGAAAGAGAGTCGCCTCTTTTGTGTGTGTGATCTCATTTTAGATGCTTCAACCTCAGGACGCCCGACTTTTTAAAGGAGATTGTAGCCAATAAGTTTAATTCTCATAAGGAGAATAGTTCAAGTCAATTATGGCCGGATTACAACCGCCCCGTTGGAATTTTCAAATTGGGAAACACGCGAGAGAAAAAAATGACATTCTCATTAGTTTCAGGATCGGCTGGAGTAGAAAATCACTCGCTCCAGCTAGAATCTAGGCAGAAGCTGAGCGTGAGAGACGGGGGTTCGAATCCTCCCGAGGGCATAGAACAGCGATACCAGCTTTTGTGTAGTGATATTTTTAGAAGATATCTTCATACACCCCAACACCCACTGTACATGCTCTATGAATAGGGCCATTCTAATGAGGTTCGAATCCTCTCGACGGCATCTCCGAGAATTGTGTTTTTTTTTTCTTCCCCCCCCAGTACTAGTGTGTCTGCATCGAAGCAGTGAATTCGGAATCTGGAGGTGGTTCACTCTTATTATTGACGCGGAGAGAATTATCTACACACACTTTCGAACTTCTACTGTCTGGAGATGTAGATTCATTATGGATGTTTCGTTCTCTTTTCGCAGACCTAGATGGGGCCACTGGCAAATCTAGGTTCTCTGAAGAGGTATGAAGCCCTCGTTGATTAACGATAAGTCTTTAATTGCCCACTCCTTACCGTAACCGCCGTCGATAATGAGTCCAGTCGGAGATGGAGGTTCGAATCCTCCTGAGGGCATGTGCGATCAGCTTGACTTTTTTTCGCCTGTCGATCACACGTGGATTGGGTTCTGTGATCCTGGTTGTGCCCAGAATGGGGTGAGACACGTACCGGGGGGCGAGATGGGTCTTCTGTATACTGTACATACATGTCCGCCCGTCGTTCGCTACCTTCCATCCTATCGTCCACTCCCCCCGTTCTACCACGCGAACATTACTGTGGAGGTCTCCGTGTCACCTCCTTCCTCCTTCCTACGTATCCTCCCGTAGATACCATCCCGCTCTCCTGCATCCTTCGCAGATCTTCCCTTTCACCCATTCATTCAGGCGCCATGCTACTTCAAGCTGATTTTGCGCTCGCACCAGTGAGTAAACTCCGCGAATCAGGCCGCGAATTCATGTCTTTCCTTACCGCACAAACTTCGTTAGTTCTTCGTTCAAAATTCGTTAACTATTGCAGTTATGGATGCAGGCCATGATAACTGCAATAAGATACATACCCAAAGTCTGCAGCTTACAAAATGATAGATTCTTCTGCACACAATCTAATTGGCAACCCAGTAGCATTCGTATCATTTACTTCGCGAATTTTCCATGCTAATCGATCAATAAGCCACACGATTTCGCGCTTTGGCCGTTTGTGATGGCCGCCAAGTGTCGACAAATTATCAGGCTGTAATATCCTTTTTTGTTCCAGCGGTTGATTCTGCGGGGAGTGACGTCTCTTTTTTTTTTAAAAAAGACATGTTCGGTGTGTGGGAAGAAGTGCAAGTAAATACAAGTCGCTCTTCACAGCACTTGCTAGATCCGCAGGCAGAGAATTATGAAACGCCCTGGCTTTGACTGTACGAGCACCACAGAACTAGGAAGTCTCCAAACTCCGTATTTAAAAGAAAAGGGAGTGTACACTGCAGGTGTTCAAGGATTTCTCAACGTCAAATGCTCCTCTCAGGACTTTTGGTATGCGACGAGTTTCGTAGGCGGAGCAGGCCCCCCAAGGAGAATAGCATTACTTGACATAAAGTAATCAAAAACGCAGCTCTTTCAACTAATCCTCCCCTCGTGAAGTTTTGGCGCAGCGATGAAAAGTAGAGAGAATATTTATGGACAAGGAATTATATGCGTAGCGAATGAAGATTATCTGCGGAAGAAGGACGATGAAAGGAAGACTGGGTCCAAAGGAAGAAATAACGGAAAAGGTGGATGGCAAGAATCGAGGCCAAAGAGCACTATAACATCCATAATTGAAGAAGAAAAGCACGAAGCGTGAAGTGCGTGACGTACCAACAGCAACAGGAAATCAATCGCTGCCATCGTCACTCCTCATCCTCATCCATATCGCTATCTGAATCGTCCTCGGCATCCTTAAGAACTTCGATGACTCCGATCGAGGGGAAAGCGGCTCGATAATCCGCCTCGTAGAGCCCGGAGTGGGTGACATGGAGAGAGTCGAGCACACAGTGTGATCTGGAAAGAAATGCGGCGATGGTGGAAAGGGGTTCCTTACCGAGGTCAAACTCTGAGATTGTGAGGTGTCGGAGTTCCGGAGCGGTGAGGGCATCAAGAAGTAGCTTTGGGGCGTCCAGGGAATGATAATCACGTAGAGTTAATGATTCGAGATGAATAAGTGGCGGTACGACTCCTGGAACAGTAATGTGCACACGAAGTGTGCAGGTGACGTTTATGAGGGAATTCACTTGTCGCAGAATGTCGGCCGCCATGACGGGATTAATATTCCCAGCAGTGATGCTGGTAAGTTGTGACCACAGCAGGACCACTTGCGAAGGATTAAACATCACATTGAGGTCAACCCTCTTCAATTGCGGTGCGTTGCGAAAGCGATAATGGTCCCTTCTTTGGGCGGAGAATAATAGGGGGGGCCGAACGTCAGGTCACGTAGCAGAGGGAAAGGGCGGTCGAGCCAACGAAGATCATACAAAGGAATGATGAATCTGACATGTTCCCAGCGCTCCGATTGCGAGATGACGGCGGCCGTGAAATGGGAGAGTTCCAAGAATAGATATCCCATCTCAAAGGAGAGAGACAGAGGACATTTTTTCGAACGCGAAAGCCAAGTGGTGAGCACATTCAGTTGTGCATCCAACGGGCTCGCGCTCTGGCTCTGGAGGACTATCCTTCGATGGCTCTCCACAATGAAGGAGTACCGAACGCAATATCGCGCCACTGGTGGCAGATCTGCCCCAAGAATGCCGGCGATGGGAGCCCAGTAAGCGGAGGACGCGATGGATATATAGGAAGTTGATGAAAATTTCTAGGGCTGCCACCCCTTGCCGCGACGGCAACGGCCGTCGATTTGACGGGTGACCTACGGCCACGGGCCGTCTCAAGACGGCCCGTCGAATCGCTGAAAAAATTCCTGACGGGACGGCACGGTCAACGGGACGGCCATGACGGGTCAACGGGTATGTTCGAAGCTTTGAACTGTTGTTTTTTCCTACAGAATTTGATACTAAAGCTGTTCTAAGGCTGTGGGACCTGCGAAGTACCCACAGTTAGCTTTTCGGGGTTCAATTGTGGAGGTGGGTGCAGATATACACCGCCATTCTGGGATAAGCTGAGTGGGACATCACAATCCGGACCTCGCCGATCATAATTTTGTGATACCCGCTGGAGCTAAACTCGGTAATCGCTACGCAACATCAGTCAGAATGTCCAGATAACCTCCACTGGATGATCCCAGACCATTTCATGAAAGGTCCGCCTGGAAAATTTGAGTGAAAAAACAGTTTTTGGTCCTTTGATCTGGGTCTTGCTTTCTAATTTGAGTTCAGCCGCCTTTTTTGTATTCAACATGAGGAATATGGCTTCAAAAGTAGTTTTACTCTGTTCTGCTGTCCCAAACTTGCCAGTGAGACTTCAAGGCAAAATGCCGCCGTGTTCCATCAATGATGGATGAGTGATCCGCTGATTCTCCGTGATCAACGAACTGACGTGGCAACGTGGCAGTGCACTTTCTTTCTTCCTTTCCCCCACTTCGCCCTCCTTGCCTCACCTTGTCAACCCCACGGACAGACCTTCAAGCCTTCAAATCGGCACCCAATCACTTTGACCTCAAGCCCAAGCTGCTTCAAATCTCACATATCAAGCCCAAGCTGTCTCAAATCTCAAGCCGCTCAAGCCCAAGTTGTCTTCAAGCGTCGAGCCTTCTCAAGCCGTCTCAAAGTCTCCAGTGTCAAGCCTCAAGTGCAACTGTCTCAGGCTAACCAGATATCAAGCCTTTCAAGAATTCTGCTCATTGTTCCCATATTTTCCCTCATCTGTATCTTAGTGTGTAAACGAGCACAAATGTCACTTTTTTTTCATTGCATTTTTTTGTTTCGACCCCAAAAAAATAATATCCTAATTAAAATTGGAACCTAAAAGCTGGTACGGATGTTGGGCTTGGGAGGTCCAGGGAGGTCATGGATTCTGGACTGTCTCGGAATCGATGTTTGCGGCTCCTGGGGAGGTCCTGAGAAGGTCCGGGGAGGTTTTTCGGAGGATGATCCGCGGCCATCACTCGAATGTTCTGCGGACATTATTCACAAAATAGTCAATACCTTTCCGCTCACCGAGACAGATATGATGCAAATGATGCGAGAGAAAGGATGGTGAGTGCTTCTAAGCCCAACTGAATCCCCTGCAACTGTTAAACATGGCATAAACTGGTTAGCCTCGCCAAAACTTTCGAGAATTGACAAACGCAACTCCGACATCAGAGTTCGGAGATTGCCGAAATCGCAGCAAATTGACTGGAACTTGGAATTTTTGGGGTAAGATCAGAGAGGACCGAGACCGAGGCCGTTAAGGAAGTGTAGGCACGGGATTTAGCCACTATCTGTGCCAGATTACAGCCTCCTGACAGCAGAAATGAATGACCCGTTGAACGGCCGTAACGGCCATGTTTCAACGGGCCGTCGAGGACGAAAACCGTGCCGTAGCCGTGCCGTCGATTGTGGTGAAAATGGCTGACGCAACGGGCACGGCACCCGTTCGACGGGTGCCGTCGAACCGTGCCGACGGTCACGGGCGGCAGCCCTAAAAATTTCTGCAGTGATTTCGAGGGGGAGGCTGAGAATCGGGTTTTTGTAGTCGTCAAGGCGTGATTCCAACCTCTTTCGCTCGCAGCGCACTGCGGCAAGAGACGTTTTGAGAGCCAAAATGTGAGCGTCCAGCTCCGATATTTGGTTGCGAAGATACAAGCTCGAGGATATGCTGCTAGAGGTGTCCTTGGAATCGGCCATCGTAGACCGTGACGCCAAGGCTCTTTGTGCCACAGGGTCTATAACCACCGGAAGCCCTGACTATGGGAAGGCTATATTTTGATAGGCTGCACTGGGTAAAGAACAGGATAATTTATTCGTAGTAGTAGCTGACTATTTATACTACTCTCTAGTCTATGACAGATCCCGGATGTGTCATGGTAAAGTGCGACACAAGCCTGAGTCCGAGTGAGTCATAATAGGCGAGTGCATTGTACTCCGGGTCATGCACTCCAGGTCTGGACTCCGGGTCTCTAATAATAGCGTAGCGCTCCGGGGCATGTGTTATATACTGCGGTTGCCTAAAATAGATGTAAGTAGTTTGCATGTGATACCGGGTCTCCTCAATCTGGGTTGCTACAGCAATCCAGACGTCCACGGTATGGATTTCCTACACTGACTCGAGGTCAGTGGAATGGATCAAAGGTATAGCAGTATTTACTCACTGTTTGACTCTCAGGAAGGCACAAGATGAACTGGTGGTGGGAGAAAAGTGCGGTCACGAGTGATTGCTTTGTCGTTATTGCGCTCTGTTTACACCCATTCATACGGACGCTTCCAGCATCCCGCCCAATTCGAGTCGCCCACGCTGTGCCCTGAAGATATGTGGCGAAGAAGCAGTGTGTGCACAACAGACTTCATTTGTGGCCCAAGTACTTTGCAGCCCAATCCTGCCCCTCAGCAAGATTTTATTTACCTCAAATTTTCATTGCCCACGCCCAATTCGAGTCGCCCGCACTGTGCCCTGAAGATATGTGGCGAAGAAGCAGTGTGCGCACAACAGACTTCGTTTGTGGCCCAAGTACTTGCAGCCCAATCCTGCCCCTTTGCGGTCCAAGCCTGCCAGAAGACTCAATTTTTTCCTCTCAAGTCACCCCTCAAATCGTTGTTAGCGCGAGCCTCCGGGCTCCATGACCCGGGGACTTGTACGAGAAGCGTGGGCATGTCGACCGCCATCAAGGCGGCGCTGCTACGAATATTTTTTCAAGCTCTTCAAGATTTGCACTTTATGTGGGGTGGGCGGGCTTTGCGATCGCTGACGCCGTTCCCCACAATACTTTGCACCACCGCACAGACCATATTGGCGCTCGTTGGCCCATCGGGCCCGCTTAACACAAATATTTCACACGTGGTCTCAATCTCGGTCATCGCGAGCTCGCGCAAAGCGCTGCGGCGCGTTCTTGGGACTCCACACTCAGTCTAAAAAATGGTCAACGTGACCTTTGAAGCACCCAGTACGCACCGCCCTAGTTGTCTGCAAGTTACATTATAAGACAATTATTCCTCTACAATCTTGAATCCACGCAAGCTTCCGCGCTTAGCCCATTCGGAGCTCTTCGTCAAACCTACGTTTTCGCATTTATTCTTTCGCTACCTTGCCTGCTCCGTTCACTCCTTTCTCAGGCCACGAGACCGGTTTTATTGTCAGCTGTGATCCTTCCTCGGAAGTTGAACACGCTGATCTGTGGTCTCGCATGCACTCTGCAAAGGGAAGACATGCGACAGCCTTCTGTTGACTGGTGGATACCGGGGAATTTTGCCTGGGAGGAGGGACCCTCCTCCCATACACTTGCGCCTTCGGCTTGTGGTCAGGTCCCACGAGGTTACAACCGGAGGTCCCGCCGAATGGCCGGCCAGTCGCAGTTCGGCCAGCGTCTTGTGTCATCGATCCCCTGGAATGGTGTTGTGCTCAGTTGACATCTTGCAGAATTCTAGACGGATAACCACCCTGATAGTACTACTTGTATGTCTTCTGTAAACTCGTTGTTCATGTTGTGGACCACACGAGTATAATATATCCCCCCCCCCCCATCTACTTTGCCATCTCGTCTTCACGCGCAGGACACTCCTCGTCTGCTTACTTGGACTTCCCTGTTCCCGTTGCTGTCCTCGTCGATAGACCGTGGACGCCGATAGGAATACCCTTCAGAATATCAGAATGGAGAAGGACACGTACGGTACATCCCCATCCCCGCTCTCAGCACAAGCCGGTTCTCATTCTAGCGCGGATGTGGACTGATGCAGTGGCCTTCCCTATTCGCCTCGCTCTTCTCCGTGCCCCGCTCGCTGCCCTGACGCCCGCACACCAGTCCTGCCACACATCCGCCCGATACCTCCTCTTTCTCCCTTTTCCACAACATCATCGTGGGATGCTCGCGGCGGCTAGTATGCGTTGTGCGCTGCTGCTGCCTGCGCTCCTCTAGCTGCGTATTTCCCCTTTCGTTCCCTGGACGATGTCATGATGTCGAGAGGACAAGCATAGCTCGAGCTAAGGGTGGTAGATCGTTGGCCGAGGATTTCGAGGGTACCGAGGTGATGAGGCAGGGAGATGGAGGTGCTTCTGCTGCCGTCCCTCACACGTCGGGAGGAGATGCACGGTGCGGGCTGCGGGGAGTGTATTGCTGGGTCGAGGATCGCTGACTCGCGTGCGGCGCGGGTAGGTAAGGACGATTGGGAAGGGTCGTACTCACGTTCGCAGCCACGCTGGCGTCTTCCATCGCATCGCGCATTCGCTGCAGGAGCTGCACGGAGGTCCGACGGCCGGTGTGTTACATCGCGCGCAGCGGGCGGCCTATGGGTACGGGGATGACCTTCACGGCGATGCACGCCATCGGCGAGCAAGGACGAGGATACGCAGGAATGGTATGACGCGCAGGTGCAGGACCGGATGATCGCCCGTGGCACGGGAGCGAGGATATACTCACATTCGTTTGACCATCTACGCTTTCTACCTCTCCCGGGTCCTCCCCTACCATCCCTCTCTCTCTTATCGTCCACCTTCCTTGGAGACTCAGGACGCCTTCCCCTCCGCATCTGAGCGCGTCCTCCTAGGGTTTAGCCCTAGCATGACGTCACGTCCCTTTGCCAACTTGTGAACAAGGCGTAGGGCGGGAGGGCGTCGGGCGGTGACGTAATTGACCGATTTTCGACCTTGTCAAGGCAAAATATTAGATACCTGGGTGAATAATGGCTAGAATATTTTGTGTTGGAGCTCAAAATGAGCGCATTCATAGGCGTTCCTTTATAGACAAAGTCCGAGGTACCTGGGAATTTTTTGAGTGGCGCTTTGTGGCCGGGAGTGGTGGAATGAAGGTTTTTTTAAATTCAGTCGGAGATTAAAGTATAATGCTCGGGTGAAGGATCCAGTCCCTCGCTGCACCTGATAATGGGTGATTGGGTGATTCGGAATTCCGGAGTAACTTCGAGTTACTGTATGAGAATCCACTGATATTATATATATTTTTCTATTCTACCACTACAAAAGAGTGAGCGCCGGTACGTATAGAAGGCTGCATATTACATTACATTATGAAAAGTTCAAAGCTCATGTTGCGGTGTAGACCGGTGGCAGCTCAGCCGAGCCAGATCCAGCGGCGGCAGGAGTCAGCTCGCGCACCCCGCTATCCACATGCTGTATGGGTGCTGAGTGCGCATTGCCCCCGTTAATACCCGCCTTGTACGAGCTCACGACCTGTTGTTGTCGTCGTTTGAGATCCGCGATGGAGCTGGAGTGCTCGGTGTTATCCGCCGTGGGTGAGCTCCCATGGCTTTGGGACTGCGAGGTCCACGACACGGAAGGTCCGTAAGAGGATTGGGCTGGGCTGGGGTCCGAATTTGGGACTGTCCCCGAGACGCCTGAGTTGGGGCTGGGATGGCGTTTGCCGGATGAAACCGCGAAGAGTGGTCCAGACTCCGACATCGTCGCGGGAGCTAGAGCGGGAAGGGGCATGATAGACGTCGCTGGGAACGCTCGCGTCCGTGTCCGCGGAAATCTTCGAGGACGTGAATAATCTCAAAGGACATACCAGACGGCCCGCTCTTATGTCTTCTTCTTCGGCGAAGGTACAGCAGGAGAAGACCGGCTGCGATGATGAGAAATACCACCCCGGAAATAACTCCTCCAATGAGGGCAGCATGCGATGGCTTCTTGGGGGGCGAATGGGAGTCTGAACTCGCGTGTGTGACATTGAAACAGATGATGGTCATCGGGTGAAACGGGTTTGCATTCGGGTGAAAGTCACGTGCTAGTGTGTAGCAACGTATGAACAAAAGAACAAGACATCCACAGGGGAGACAGATCATGAAGGGAAACTTGAAAAGGCAAAATTAATTGATGGAGAGCATCGCCTCTACAGACCATGTCACCAATCTTCACGCCAATACAGAGACCTAATAAATCCATAATGTCATCGGGGGCCTCCCGCGAACGGAAACCCGCACGGAGAAGACGGGCAACGAAGGTTGAAGTTCGACGAAGGGATGTCGCGCTTTGGTGCCAGCGGGCAGGTTTTAGGCTGATATCGTGCTTTCTCATATCCTTTCGCACGATCATCTTGTGAATATCTCTGACCATGGGTAAACCAAGGGAAATCCACAAGATTCTCAAGATGAGACTAACACCGGGTACACTCGTGACTTTTGTTTGTTTCGTGCATGCTGTATTTGCATCATACCTTGATCATACCCCTCTAAAATTCATTTTCTTCATCTTGAATACCGGAGCGAAGCGGAGGCCCATCTTGAGACTTATGCTGCTTTGACACATGCACGAACATAATGCCCCCGGTGTACCAACAAGCAGTGCCTGCTCTGATTCAATCAGCGGCAATTTTTCAAATGAGTTGACACACAGTTCGACTCGCTGCCGACCGTGCCGCCGGATCACTTTCAATTGATGGCCGGCCACATTCAATGTCACAAAATTTGTGACATCACGCAACTACCTTGCGACAAACCCTCACCAGCGAAATTGTGAAACTGTAGCAGGCCTGTACCCAGCGGAATTATTCTCTCTTTCTGTCTCCACTGAAAATCATAACCGCTTCTTGATCGAATCGAGCCGGCGCGTTCTCAGCCCAGCCCAACCTCAGACCCAGATCGAGCTTCGTCTCGTCGACGAGCATTTGGGTGATTATGTCTCTCTATCTGACTCACTTTGACAGGCAAGAGACAATATATAGCTTCTACATGAAACATAACATCCAGCATGGCTCTCCCTACAACATCCAGCCCGCATGATCTCTACGAGAGTGGTTTGGACGTGGACGCGGTGTCACTTCCATTCATTTTATCCGATCCGGCGGCCGAAGGTCTCCAACGATCAGTACGGAATCTCGACGCCAGTGAGTCGGCTTCGAGTTTTTCTGCAAAAGAAGCGATAAAGCTGGCGGCAGTCAATTATGTTCGAGTCGAGGCATGGAAATCCCTCCGCATCCATCAGCTAAAATGGAAATCCCCGCCAGGGGCCCTTAGCCTTCTGCCTAGCATGCAACTTGACATTGTTTTAGAGGTCCGTAGGCTATTCAGTCGCCTTTTGCGCTTTCCCTTGCTTAATTTCTTCCCAGATCTTAGGGTATCTGCACCCACTCGAGCTCCTTGAGGTCTCACGCACGAGCAAGACTTTCCATGAGCTCCTTCGCTCCGTTGCCACCGACTCGACGTGGCGGAATTCGTTCATGGTCGAAGACCATCCGGAGTCCCCAGCGGATCAGCTTCCCCAATGTCCGTCTCAACTTTCTGGTCGCCGATGGGCCAAGTTGTTGTTCGGCGCCCAAATATGCGAGGTGAGCCTTGAGATCTCCATCCTGCTATATCATCCATTGACCCCGATGGGCAGGAGTGCGACCAACGCGAATCCAGTGCGGATGTCGACTACGTGCTGTGGCGGCGAGTATGCGACACCTGTGTGGAGGCGAAGTACTTGCAGTTCCCCGTCACCATTGCCTTTCTTGCTCTTTTCACCAGAGAATAATTACATCTGCACAGTCTCCTCGATACGATACCTGGCTACGATGCATCCCACGAATTATATTCAATGGTCCCCCGGACGACACGAGGTAAGCAATACCCTTCAAGGATTTCTTTTTTGCCACAACAGAGCATTTACTGTGAAGAAAGTCGGGCTGGACTACGACGGTGTCTTCGATTTCGGCCGAGGCAGGTTTTGGCGGGGCGATGGCGCCGCCGTTGCGTCCCAATATGAAGCTCATGTTACTTCTTCGGGTGGATCTGAGTTTGAGGCTGTCCGCTGCTTCGTACAGGAACAGCAAGCTCTGGTGGAGAAAAAACGCGATGTACGTCCATGTATCTTACTTTTCCCCTCCTTCCAGCTGTCCATTCGAGCGTTCATTACTTATATACGACATTGGTTTAAAATTCAGCTTACGGCCCGATGCGAAGACTGGGCGCGGCACACCCGACGCAAGTACTCGCGTGAGTACAACACGATGCTGGACAAAGTCACGATTAGGTGCGGCGTACATATCCCCGCCGCTTTAACCCGGTGCTGACACGCAGATTGATTGAAGTGCATCAAAGCGCCTTATTGCGGAAGGCTTTGACGAGCGGGACATACAGAGATCATGGTACGACATCAGTGCATGCGAGGCATTCTACCGCATGCCACGCCTCACGTCCAGGTGTATGTCCTCATATTTTTGTTCGAATCTATCGATGAGCTGATTGGTCGCCGCAGTGTGGAATCGTGCTCGCCCGCACATCGTTCCACACGTCGAGGAAGCGCAGATCCAGCGCCTCGCACGCGAGCTCGAGACGCGCATTGCGCGCTGGAAGGAAGCCATCATCTCCGCCGCGCTCATGGCACTCCGTGCACCCGTGCCAGGCTCACGGAACACATACTACATCCCACCACACACAATCGACGCCTTCCCGCCGATCGCCCAGCTCATCAGTGAGGACTCCGAGGAGCCTCTGTCCCCCGACGATCGTCGACTCGTCGCCGCGCTCGCCGCGGCACCCGCGTTCGTCGACGCTTGGGCTCTCAACATACAGCGGTCGCTCGTCGTCCTCCTTCCCGACCCCGGGCCCGGGTCTGAGCACAATCTGCAGCCTGGACTCCACTCGCTGGAACGCGCAACCAGCGTCTTCAAAGTCCCACAATCAAACAACTACAACTCTAGGGGGATATTCATCGGATGGGACGGTGCGCGCGCGCACCTGCACTGGTGTCATGGGCGCCCCGTTGGTGAGCGACCGGTCCAGTTTGATCCGCAAGGGAGTGCGGCGGCGGCGGCGGCGCTTGCTGTGCTGCTTGGACTGGACCCTGAGACCGTGACGGCGGCGCAGATGGACGAGGCGGACGCGCGATTTAAAGAGAACGGAACATTAGGGATAAGTTCTCAGACGTGTACATAGTGACAACGACTATATTCAATAAACACTGTACCTAAAGAGAACGGAACATTAGGGATAAGTTCTAGTCCAGCAGTAAGTACAGTAGGCAAGATATATAAGTGTCCGACATACCTCAGACGTGTACATAGTGACAACGACTGAGGAAAGCGGGACACGCGTCGCACATCCTTGATGTGCGCTGGCGATCACGTGGGATCTGCCCGAAACCCCGTTAGGGAATCGCGCCAAAGAACGCGTCGAGGAGAGCCGCACTGCGGTCGGAGAGCACCACAGATGGGTGAATTTCAATACGATTCGTGTGTGGGAACTGTCCGCCGGAGTCACAGGGTCGATGGCCGGCGAGAGGGTGGCGCGACTGCGTATGGTGGCTTCTATGATTTTGTTCCGAAAGTGGCTGCTCACTTTTCTTTTCTTTCGATTTGCAGGTCTTCCATACGAGCAGCAGTAACGCAGCCACGCATGGCGCGCCAAACCGGCTCCTTCTCTCGCCGATAGCAGCCGCGGACGTGCGCCGGCGTGAGGGGCCGGACGACTACTCCGCTCTCTGCGTCTGGTCCTGCACTCTCTGCAACCACTTCATCCCCTCGTTTGGCAGACAAAGTAGCGTCCGGGATCATCTCCGCGCCAAGTGCGTTTTTGTTTTTGTTTTTTTTGGTTGGCTTGAAGACGTCTTCCTGTTATATTGTACTCATTCTGCACATCTAGCCACCAAATCGCGGAACCCGCGGAAGGCGAGCACTTTATCCGTTTCCTGGGACCGGAGAACCCACGGCAACGGCGCGTCATGCTCTTCGTGGGCGGCGCGCATCCGACGCGCTACCGGTGCCACCGCTGCACGCAGGCCCTCCCTCATATCGTGAAGCTCTTCTCCCTAAGGGCGATACGATTCCACGTTCCAGATAGGTGCGTCTTGATTTCTTCATTCGATTTTCTCAGCCAACAGTTGCTCATTTTTTTTGTATCAAGGCATTTGGTGGAATTCTCTGACGATGAGTATACTGGATTCGAGTTGTTGACACCCGATGTCGCTGCGCCGTGATTTTCCTGACGGTTATCCGGGATTGCTGTGGAATATCTGCTATTTAGAGACGTATAGGGATCTAGACTGTTACACAACTATCTGGAAAACAAAGATCATCCCAAATGCGAACAGTGTCCTGAAATAATATGATGCTCTCTGTATTCTAGACAAAACTCCAACCGCTTCAACCCATATCCAAATGTGTTCATAGCGGGTAGCGTCCTGAGGACGTGGTCGAGTTCGTTTTGCGCTACCTCCATGGACGCCGCCGCCAAATCATCCCAGCCTGAGACCTTCGCGTCAGCTCTCAACTCCTCGGCATGGACCGCGTCCGAGTGCTGGTCGCACTTGCGTAGAGTGAGATGGATGATCGTGAGCGCCGAGGGCGCCAGGAGTTCTAGGACGGGAACGTCGCGCTTGGGGTAGTCGATGTGAATGGTGGGAACGTCCTCAAGATGCGCGAAGCAACTGTAGTCTGATTAAATCCCATGAACTTGAGGAGAGTCACAAGAGATGACTTGCTTGTGAGTTGCTCTGGTGGGGAATGCATCTGTACTTCGGCGCAAAGAACAGGCCGCGAGGAGCTCGGAGGAATTATAGGTGGCGAATGCTCAGACAGTGACGGCGGGTTTGCGGAGGAGAAGATAGAATACAACCGCTGGGAAGCGCAAAGAAATGCCATGGTGGCCCGGGGTGAGGGCATGGCGTGCGTTCGGCAATCTGATCAGCCTGATCCGACGAATCCCGGAGGCTGTGCACTCTCAGGCTTGCCCACCGAAAGTCCGTGCAGAAGGTCCTCAGGAACCACCGGTTTAGATCGAACGCCGATACCGACTCGGTTGCGGATGGCCCGTATCTGTTCTTCTTGACTTTGTCACCCCAAATCCAGCAGAAGCTGCTCGTTCGACTCGAGCCGAGCCATAGAGCGAGATGATGGTTCCTTTTTTCTGTTTCTCTGAGCCTATAGTCGACCCAATGGCTCCTTGGAAATCATGGGTCAACTTGCCCTCCACCAGAAGAAGTTATCCCGTCCTGCGGTCAAAGATTTACCTCATCCCGAGCTGCGGGATTATCAAACTCCCCTTTCCCAATCACGTCTAACCGCAGCATTAGTGTCGTTCAAAGTTGCTCCTACTTCTCTCCTACTCACCCTCCTACTCGCTTTCCTACTCGTTTTTCTACCCCGAGTAGGAGCACAAGCAGGAAGCACAAAAAGGAGAGATTTTACCAGTAGGAGTTTCAAAACTCCTTTTTGCAAAATTTCTCCTGTTTGAATTTCCTTTTCAATGACCATTGCTCTTTACCCCAATATTTTTTCTCAAAGTTCTAGCATTTCTCTTCATAAACTGACCTATAAAACCAACTCCTTGGCCGTTTAAACCCTAGAAAATATTCGCAATGTTTTGTTCTCCTACTAATCTCCTACTCACAAATGGGGGGGGGGGGGGGGGGAGGGAGAGTTTCAAAGTTGCCCATTTTAAGCTCCTACCAATCGTCACACTTAAACACCCTACTCCTTGCCCTGCAATAATAGCTTGAAATATATGGCTCAAAATTAACTGGCGGGTGCAGATCAACATTTCAGATGGACTAGATTTTACCCAAAAGACTTGGATTGTGGCCAATGCTTCGCATGGCAGTACGAGTCCACTAATTCTTTTTGTTTTTTGTTAAAGTGATGCCATTCACATAAGTCCAGTTATTTCTGGATTACTGCAATGAATATGAATAGTTGGAACACGCATGATGAGGCAAGACGATAGCAGGAACACCCAAATACTAACAACTGCTGAGCACTGAGCACTTCAGCTCATTTTTAGACCAAAGTGCAAGGACAAAATTGTAGCTAAAGAGAGTTTATCATCAGGATGGAGCGGGGTTCTGTTGAAAAGAATGGTATAGCAGACCGGAGCTAGCTGCAATTTTCGATCGGATATGAAAAACCACCTTCTCTGGTTGTGGCAAAACCACAACGAAACTAATGCTCCTCGACAAATAACGATAGAATGAACACAAAAAGAACAGCTAAAGATGCTTAAAAGAACGAGCAGATAATGTTCCCACAAACTAAAAAATTAGACTATTGGGAGGCCTTGGAGACCGCACACTCGGGTTTAAAAAAGTAAAAATTATACTTTTCTGAGGCCGTCATTCCTCAAAGTTCAACTTTGAATGAATCCAGCGCCTACGGCATTTTCCGTGGCTCCGTCCGGCGACAATCCGACGACACATGATTCTCGGACATGGTGTGGGATTTCTGTTCCTGCTTTACAAAAGAAGAGGGGCACAAGCCTAGAGCCCTGTCGGAGCTCTAACCTCAATCAAAATGAGCACTGAAATTGATAAAATTTTGGCGGGTGGAGAAGGGTGGAGAAGGGTGGAGAGCTGACAAGAACGAATCCTAAAGGATATTAGGACTTTTAACAGCCTCTTGGCGCGGAGCTTAAGTACAAATCCCTTCAAATTTAGTTTTAGTCAGATAATGTCTTGGCGTCGGGTTTTGTCTAATATTTAACATGAAGTTCGCGGACTCTCCGCATACATGGAGTCTGAGAGGCTCTTGGATCTGCCGCTGACTCCCCTTGACCTACCGAATTTTTTTCATCAGGTTGCGCATAAAATTGCAAAGTCGGCCGAACCTCGGAAGGAACACGTCAGTGTCAGTCGGAGTTCTAATTACGATCAAAAAGGGCTGAATTTTGATGAGATTTTGGCGGGTGGAGAGCTGACAAGAACGAATCCTAAAAGATATTAGGACTCGTAAAAAGGTTGCATTTTTGACCGAGAAATAACAAGTAGGAGCTGGAGTAGGAAGATGAGTAGGAACTCAGTAGGAGCAACTTCGAACACTATTGGCTCGCTCGACAGTGGATTCAGTTGAATCATGGAGTTCAAACACATATGCATTCCTGTATGAACATTCGAATGCGGAAATATAACTTGAACCTCGACGAAGCCAACGAAAAATGCCTGATGCAACTGTTGTGGCATGGTGCGTAGATCAGCGGCGGGCGAAGGTTTTACAGCAGACTTTGAGATCCTGCACAATTCTAATTATGCAACATGCGATTTATATTTGCGAGGCGTTGCGCGGAAAGATTCGCAGAAGAAAGGGCGTGTACGATCATCACGACCAAGTACAGCGGGGGCGCGTCATGATCAAGGAGTTGAAGACGCCGGCTTTTGTCACGGTACCATGAATTCGACATTGGGAAGAGAATGAACTAGGTTGGACACTGCTTAAATCACAATCTAGGACTCCGGAAGTAAGTTTCAGACATTGCCTAGAGCTTAGATCATCGCTGGCCCGGAACATAAGGCTCATTCGTCTTGAAAATCAACCCTGGCTTGCGCTTTGCGAGATCAAGCAACATCTCAGCGAAGTAGCTGTTCGCCTAAGTAAGAAGTCAGCGAGAAGCGGGGATATACTTGGAATTCAGGAACGTACCCAAGCGAACCAAGACCGCGTGTAAGACGTGTAGTCGTAGATGGACTGTGATTCGTGAATTAGCCCCAGGCCAGCAGTGTTCTGTATTCCCGTAAATGAATCGGGATAATCTAGTCGCCTAGCGAACACCCACATTCGCGATGAGATACAACGAAGTCATAATCTCATCGTCATTGTCCGTCCCGAAAATTGCCGTGATTTGCGACATGGGCCATGGATTCCAAGCGTCGACGTGTGGTCCACTAATTACAGTCGAAGGGAGGACGTCAGATCCGATGAAAAGAGTTCAAGGCAGGCATACCCGATGCCGCTGAAGTTGGCGCCGACAGAGAAGTATGGATTGGCCCGCGAGAGAAGCAGCTTGCGTGTGGCGACGTAGGCGCGGTCGTTCATGTCCAGGAAACCGAGGTATGGAAGCGAGAGAAGAGACTGCATCGAGTGGATGTAGATAGAAATAAATTGTTCGTTAGTGAAGACTGCGCACCGGAACGTTGGCATCGTCCATAACATATCTTGAGCCCAAGCCTATTTCGAACCATTAAATTAGCTCTCAAGTCAGGTCGACAATAATCACCGTTCGTCTCATATGCGAGGATGTTGTTGACGACCTACGCCAAAATATCAGCTACAGGATAAAAGATGAACAGAAATGCAACTCGCCGTCGTATTCCAGATCGCATTATGCGTGCGCTTGCTCCACAGCGTCGCCTGCTGAGTGACATTCTTCCCCTGCGCAGTCTTCGACTGTCCTGAAGCGGTGAGTATATCCGCCAAATGACCCAGTTCAACTGAAAGCATCGCATTTGCAGGTGTAAGGAACGCAAATGTGCTGAGATCATCACTCGGGCGGTGATGGGTGCCGACCATGCCTACAATGCTGCGTTCGTCATTCGGGTTGCTCCAAGTCTGAAGGTTAACGCACCCGTAAACGCCCTCGGCTCCCCCGCGCCAGCATTGTTGACCGGTGGACTCAACGACCCAGGCCTCCCTGTCCAGTTATAAAACGAGACCCAGTTGAAATCGGCGTCAAAGTTGCTTTGTGACTGCTCGTTGACGACGCGGAAGATCTGATTGATGGCGGTGTACCCTGGGGTGAACAGTTTCAACAAAACGGTGGATGTACGAATCACCACCCACATTGGTCATTGAAGATCGAAGCATCTTTTGTTTGGTTGTAATAATTCCGTGAGAGCTTGAGGAACCCGCAGAGGGAGTCGAGCTCGTACTGGAATGACAATAGGCGTCAGCAAAGAAAATTAGGCGTCAACGTGGACTGAAATGTACCTTGCACTCGAACACGGTCCGGTTATCCACCGGCCTGATGCAGAGCATCATTCAGTCTTGAAATGGAACGAATTCTAAAATACGCACGGATCGACAGTCACAAGGTCTGCAAACGAGTTGTGGCTCGGAGCCAGTCCCGATTCAGGCGGAGGTTGGAAGGAACCACCTGTGAGGAAAAAAGTTTGAAAATAATCTATATTCGAGGCATAAAGCGAACTGACAGTACGGAAAGGCCGAGACGTAACGGGCTTCGTTATTGACCACAGCTTTCACCAAGGTCGCGAGGGAAGGATCCAAAGCAAGGACCGAGGTATATGCCGCAAACTACGAGAAGAGATCAACTAATGAAATTAATTGCGTTGGAGAAAATTCCCAGACTATACCTGGTTGCCCGTGTCGCGCAGCCATTGAGCGCTAGATCAAGTTTCAAATTGAGGCAATGCCTTAGTCAAGTGGAAACTAACGTGATATCCTGGTGGAATAGACATACAATTCCAATTAAATCAGATGGTTAGGAGAGCCATAGAAGACACGGACTCCAGTAATGATAAAAGCGAGATTTTTTTCCTGCAGAAGTATAAATTTCTGCTTCACAAGTTGAGGGCCGAAACGAACCTTGCTAAAATATTTTACAGTTGTGTCTATGAGGACAGTGTCACCTGAAAATAGCTTCAGTTTAATGGAGAATACCAAGAGTGTTCGGGTATGTGTTCTCAAAGAGACGTGCAATGTCCGGGTCTTTCAGCCTTGCCTTCATATCCGTGATGACTTTCTGCGGACGGAGAATACGTCAAGCGCCGCAGTTCTATGTGCATTCATAGCTATTTACCTCGACAGCGGTGCTATTGAATGTGCGGCATTCTGATACGGTTTGGATGAGCCTTCCTCAATACAATCGATGTGCATCAGCATCTTTCACCTGGGCTAACTCGCATGAACGGGAGTGCGAGTGGACCGCTCGACGGGTTTCCCTGAGGCTTCTAGGATGGAATGGCACGAATTCAGTTAGGGTCGAAGAAGTGTGCTTGTAGATCGAACCTGCGAGAAGGTAGTGAAGTCAGGACATTGAGCTCGTGCACTACCGATGAGTGCAATGGTCAAGATGAGGGCAGAGCTGAGCTTCATGGCGTTTCGTGGGAGTGCGTCAAGGGACCGAGATGGTGCGACGGAGCCACTTTATAGTTGGGTGTCGAGAAGCACGGTGGCATGACGGAAGGATGCAATTGTTTGAATCACGAGGACATGTGGGACCGCCTGGTGACTTTCGCGCCAGCTATTAATAGAGGCCTGGGAACTAAATGAGCGCGTCCGGTTCTCACTGACAAGTTTTTTTGGGAACGGCGAACGGAAATGTGCAGAGTTACAGAACGATCTCTGCAGCAGAAATTCATGAATAATGGTTGAATGCCGTAAACAGGGCCTTGAGACGCGACCGCCTCCTGACTGAAAAGATTAAATTTGGGCCACTCGCACGTAGCTCTCGATAGTGCTCCGAGTTTGCATCACATATATATAATGTGCCTGTTACTGCTCATATCAGTGGTATATTTCTCTCAAGCTGACTAACGGTCATCTGGCCGCCCAAAAGCCCGAGGTTTATTTACACACAGCGACTCTCTCTAAGCACTCTGAGTTTGAGACGGAAGCTTATTTTAAGATTGGCGCGCAACCATCGCTACGCTGTGAGCTATGATCAGATATACGAGGAAAGGCGATCAAAATGGGGGCTGAATGTGCAAAATTTTTGCGGGGTACGGGCGACAAGAACGATATCCTAAACAAGTTAGGACTCGTAAAGCGCAGTGACAAGTTGGTCATTAGTGATCGCATTCTGTTTAGTTCACCCATTGTGCAAACTTTTGTGTGCCCTTCCTTCTGACGTATATGGGGAGATACTTCAGCCATTTTATTTCAGTGAACAACTACATGATGTTGAAATTTTTTGTCCCCTTATAACAAACAAAGGTTTTCCAGGCGCGTGTGGAACTTGTTCTCTTAGATCTAATCTAGCCGTATCAAGGTTCATTGAAAAAACAAGGTATACACAATTAAATGGCAAACCACCCATTAGACATTTTGCCGGTTTTCGAATCACATTCCAGTGGGAGATAGAGGTTGCAGTCCTCCCGAGGGCAAAGAGCGGGCTCATCATTTTCTATTTTTATTCGCCGTCGAGCTCCAAGTTGACCTCAATGAAGAAATTTCTGGTTGCCTAAGCTTGTGCCTTGATTGAAGTTTGAGAACAGTACTGAAAGGATTTTGTCCATCCTGTCCTCGAATAAATACTGAGTCGCATAGGATGGAGGAAGCTCTTGTTGATTAATGGTAAATCACCCATTAAAGTTTCGACACTCATGACCACATATAAGGCCAATGGGAAACATAGGTTCGACTCGTCCCGAGGGCATAATGGGACGCTAAAATATATTCTATTTTTATTCTCCCAGCCTCGCACCCAACACCAAGGGTCCTAAATCGTAATGGAGAAAATTTATGCTTGCTTAAGCTTGTACTTTGGTTAAATTTTGAGGACACTGAACGGCTCAATTATTCGCCCCATTGTGTTCGTTGTCTGACACTTCCAATAAATAATGTGTCTCGTAGGAGGGACGAAGCCCTCGTAGATTAGTGCTAAATCACCCATCAGATATTATCATCAGATGCGTCCAGCTGTGGATGGAGGTTGGAGTCCTCCCGAGGGCATTGGCACGATCCCGTTGATTTTTTTTTTCCTTTTAATAAACCATTGTATCTATCGAAGGAGTCATTTTGACAGGCAGCGAGGAGTGATGAACTTATGTTGATTTAGAGAAGATTCTGCACACATTCCAATGTCCTGAAATGCTGCACTTGAGCGGTTTCTTTTCGCAGATCCAGACGAAGCAATATTATCGTTCATTCAGTAGGCATATATAGCCCTCGTTGATTAAATGGAAAATCACACACTGTACATAGCCATTGATGACTCGGAAGATTCTCGTGAGAGACGGGTTCGAATCCTCCCGAGGGCCGAGGGCATGAAGCTGTACCAGGAGATTTTTTTTCTCCCTAGTGAGATGTTCCACATTTCTTTGATGTTATATCCTTCCGCCATACAGAAACTCCTCTCGAACTTCCGCCAAGAAGGACTGGACCACCCTCTTTTTTCCCACCCAATGCTTAAAATTTTGGGGCAAAACACTGGCAGCAACCGGCATCCACTGGCTCCAACAGCGAGTAAAATTATTGACCGATATTGGTGGCCATTGGAGATCAGTGTGTTATGCTCCAGATAGCGAATACCTGTGTAAATTAAAACGTAGGAGGGCAAATCTACTGGGAGTTGTTGGCTGTCATTAGAGGCCGCCCACCATGAATAGATATCATGAAAATCTTATCTTCAGCACTGATGGGAGACATGATCGGGCTTTGTGGGCCGTTAATCACTGCGTTCAGCGAGTCCGTCTACACAGCCGGGAGCGGCTGTGTTGACACGTGCAGATCAGGAGCCGCAGTGCGCGGAACTGCCTCGGACATCACTGCACGGGCTGTGCGGACGGGGCATTGAAGCGGTGAATGTTGCCCGCTGGCTACTGGCGGCCATCGATAGCCAGGTACCGGGAGCAGACACGGGATTGATGGCCGACATTTTGGTGATGAGAGAAAGCGAGGGGAGTGCGAAGCTGGTTCGGAGTGAGAACTGGGACAAGTATTTTATTTTATTCGGCAATGCGACTATATTCCTTTACGCGGCTTGTAGTACCCGACGCTTAGGTCGGTCGTAGACTCGTAGTCCGCTGCCGCATCTGGAAAACAGCACACTGCCACATAGTACTACGTTGCGACTCATAGAGCCGTAGAGCCATAGAGCTATTTAGAGCTACGTAGAGGATGTCAGGGTTAGTCACCTTGACGCGTTTCCAGACATCAGGAAATTCGCAGTCCGCTGATCGGGCCAGATAAGGCGGGATAATCGCCGTCCGCCTCATCAGCTCGCATAATCTGATGAGTCAGCTGACACCGACCGATTACAGTCAGATCGCCGCGTGCGACTTTCGCCAGCGCTGATGAGTTCGTCGTCAGGCCTATGAGGCGGGCGGGACTCATGCTGCCGGATACTGACTGGGAATAGCAGGCATGGGAATTGCGAACTCTTCCTATTCTCTTATTACCCTTTCATTTACGTTTCCAGTTTCAAAACATGTACAGAAGAAATAAAAACATATCATTGAGATGTCGGACATTACACCCACAACTATCGACGCCAGTCACCTAGCGTCACCCTCAACAACAGCATAAGTACAGGGATATTCAAGTGTTGAAGTGACTTCTAAGACGAAGCTTGGCGCACAGCGTTGAAGTGACTTGAAGGATTCGAACGACTTGAGGGGTGTGGCTTGAATTTTGAGGAACACGGCTTGGGATTACTTGAGGACATGACCTAGGGCTTGAAGAAGAGGGCTACTTGACTTGACTTGGGTACGAATGAGACTTGAACTTGATAAATAAACGAGACATGGGCAGGGCTTAAATGACCAGTGCGCGAGAGCGTCTACGACGCCGAAGCTTGAAAGTCTCGGGGTTCAGATGTTGACCAGAGAGGTAGAGGCCTTGAGGCTTGAGTTTGAAACCTTGAGGGCCGAGTGGGTGGGAGAAGTGGACGACGGGGACTCCGTGAAAGGCAGACGCTTGAGGCCAGGATGCCGACTCGGAAAGGCGGAAGATGTACGCAAGGAGACGTCGCGGACGCTTGAGGTAGACTTGGGCCTTGAGGATGAGTTGCGGCGGAGAGCGGTGACCGACCGGCAGAGGCAAGGAACCAACGAGGAACCGTAGAGGAAGGCGGGGAGGTGGTGGTTTGGGTGAGAGATGTGTGATCAACATCCATCAAATGATCAACACAGATGTCTATGCGCACGGACCCTCCTCGTGCTCGCTTTGATCTCGGGTACTCTCAGTGACAGGAAACACAGCCTACCAAACGCTAAAGACGCGGAAATGCGGAAGTTTCGAAGGACATACGTCGACCGGGATAGGATAATTTCACGATTGTGAAGGCAGACGGATTTACGTCGGCTGTGCGCGATAATTGAAGAATACAGTGCGGCATGCTTAGAATTGTGTTGATACAGGCAGCCTTGTATCTAAATCTCCCTTGTATGGAGTCCCTTTGGAGCCCCTGCCACAAGTTCAGGGATGTCGCAATTTATGGATAATCGAATCCCACTGTGAGTCAGTGACGGAATTCACGCGTCCCGCGCTCACTCATATTGTCTCACTGGTACAGTGCCGGACTAACCACTGACGGCCAGCTAATTGTGGGCTGCTCAAAATCTAGCGGTGAGCTCAAGGTGAGCTGGCGAGCGCAGATATGGCCTTGCCGAGTCTAGAACTGATGACATCAAATCACCGGTCCCATCCGGTCCCATCCGGCCTGTGCTAATTTCCTGATGGATGCGGTGCTTGACAGCGCTAAAATATTACGGCGTCCAGCCTAGAGTTGACAAGTAGATGACGCGGTGGTAACATTCCTTTCTCCCCTTCTCTGCATCCTCATGGTTCCCCTCACTGGAGTGGCTCTGATTGCGTTGGCTTTGCTCTCCAGCCCGTCAACTACGACTCCGGTGACCGCAGCTCTCGCGAGTTTCACCGTTGACCACACGAACAGCACCTTCTGGACGTGGGCGGGCACTTTCAACTCAGTCACTCCGTCTAACCCGTGCCCCGGATGCTCTGCACAGCCAGACCCCTCGAAAGCATTCCAGTCAACCTGGCATGATGGGTCCCTGAATTCTGGGTCATTCTCGTTCAAAGGTTTCATTGGATCATTCCTGTTTCGTGGCTCGCCTGACTTTTTTTTTTGTCAGGGAATGCCGTCTATATATACGGCATTGACGTTCACAACCCTGCCAACATATCGTTCAGCTTGAATGATCCGCCACTGAAGAGCTTTTATTATCATGATACGGGGGATCGCAATATTTATGTATACGACTCGTTATTCTTCCAGGCAGTAAATCTCGCACCGGACACACAGCACACGGTGATGTGGGTATTGGAGAAGGGTGGTCCCGGGACTCCCGGGGGCGGTTCGGCCTTGTTCGATTACGCGGTGGTCACAACAAATGAAGCAGAACCATCCAGCAGCACAACACCCATAACTACACGGTGAGTGGAGGCTCCATTTCCGCTGCGCCGCTCCGCCTGATGATCGGACTCGTGTCCACAGATCACACCACTGTAATTGTCGCCGCGGTTGTTGGTTCCATCGGCGGTCTTCTTCTGCTGGGAATCATACTGCTCCTCCTGCGCCGCCGGAAGCGCTCTAGACTGGAAAGTCGCGACTCAATGGATGCGCAAGAGAAATCTGTCCTTCTTGCCGATGAACCCTCCATCTACTCGGTGGAGCCCTTTCAACCCGGGCCGCCAAATCCCGTTCAAGTACCCACGCCATCGAAACTCTCTCCGCCGTCGGCGCGCGCAAGCTCGCCAGTCCTCTCAGTACCGTCAGGCTCTACGAACATCACACGAGGTTCGTGGGCGTAGCAATAGCCCCGTGATTCTTCCGGCTGATGTTATATTGCACAGAACCGGAGATAGTGATAGAGGAACGGCTTAGACATTTGGAGGCACTGGCCGCAGCTAGCTCGAATCCTCCGGCGTACCAGTAGCTGTGCGCAAGGCTGAAGGTCTGACTCAGTCGCTCCAGTGACTTTTAGGATTGTTTTAGGAAGTTTTGGGCACATACATGGACGTATACCTCTGCATCCAGGAAGTGTAACGACTACATTTTCAAAACACTGATAGATACTAAGGCCCTCCAGACCACCAGGCTGGGTCTGAAACCGAATACAATACTTACACTCTCGACTATTCTATAAAAAGTGTATATATATATATATATATAACTGAAGGCATGTTGCACATTAATGAACAGATGTTGGGCCTCCGACAGACCGCAGGCTCTGTCTGAATGAAAGTCATTGCGTGTGGAGCGCATGGAATCGAAAGGGTTCGGTGTTACCCGGCATCAAATTCAGTCTCTGCTTGACAGACTCTTCAACAGTTCTAACTCGTATCACTTTTATTGAACACCAAATCGGTGTCATCTTTTTCTCACTCGCGGGCTGCACCTGCGCGCACTTCTCGGCTGTAAGGGTATGTAAATAAGTATGTAATGCGGGGACATGAAAGGCAGGCGTTTATCAAGCAGTTCATTTGAGGCATGGAACTTTCAGAATTCAAAGAAGTCAATTTGTATCCAATCTGAAGCATCAGCAGTTGGCCACAAAACTCATTTAAATGAATTCACTACATGCCTAATGTTGCATTGAACCAGCCACAATTCTAAGATCTGTAAAAAACATATTGATCCCCGATCCTTCAAGCATGAAAGCTAGCAATTTTACAGGGAAAGGAAGAAATCAAATTAGCAAAGCCACATCCCATCACTGTTGTTTGTTTTTTCATCGGCCCGTAACCCGAACGTTACCCGAACATGAAAACCGAAGCCAGAACATCATCAAGCTCGGCCGTTGCCGAGACACGTTGAATTGGGGGCCCGGCCGCCCTGGCTGCGTATTATAGGACAAAGTACAATGGGTCAAAAGCAGTGGACAGATGGTGAACAGCGTTCGTTATTCCTTGGTAAGGCAGAAGAAAATATGATTATAAATAATAGAAACAGGCATAAGACCAGACGAAGACCAGGACAGAAAGTGAGTCACAACGGCATACTAGACGCTGACAGCAGCGTCACGCTGTGCCTCTGGCCCGCCCACCAACTTCCCGGGTGGAGCAGCAGCAGGAGCGCATTCTTACTCAACGCGTCCCCGCCCTCGTGTACCTACATCCTCGCCACGGCACCCTGCCTGCACGTTCGTCTCCACTGCCGAGGAGCTGTGGATCTCGCACGCCTCCAAGCTTTGCAGTTTCATCGGGAGGGCTTCAATCGCGTCGTCCGGCTCTAGACGGAGGCGGGTACGTTCTGGGGCGGTGCTTTCCCTTCCTGTTTTTGTGACATCATTGCATTGTCGTACTTTCCAGTCTTCCTCTTCTTTGTTACCTACATACCGCCCATGTCGTTCCGCCCTCATCTACCTACCAACCAACCAACCCATCCTCCTCCTCATACCCGATTCATTTATTCTTCAATCCCTCCTCCGCCATTATCCCACCGCGCTGCCGAATATACCTCAATCTCATCACCCTTCCTGCGTTATGGTGGCGGCGGATGCCGCCCCCGTGTCGCGGTGCGTGCGTGTTGTGGTGTAGGTAGTCGTGCTTGCCCTCGTAGTAGGCTTATGTCATCCCTTTGGCTCGCTTTCTGCCTTTGAGGTTCTTTGCCGCCGCAGTCCGCCGCCCGCGATCCGCGTCGATCCGATCCGCCCCGCCCGGACGTGTCCAGCGTGCCGTGCACAGTTAAGACATGTTACTGAGCGATAAACGTGGATGACATATGCAGGACTGTATCGCGAACTAATATAATATAATACACGGAAGGACGATGGACAGCAAGGAAGGTACAAAAGGATAACCATGATCGGCTTCAACGGACGAAAGAATATAAAAATAACTGGGTACACTTGCACAGGGAGGAACTGAAGCAGCCATTAATTAGGGAAATGAATTAGATAGATGCGGAAGATTAGTTGCGCAACACCGATATTGTCAAGAAGAGAAACTCGTCATCCCCATCCTCTATCCCAGTTATCTCGTCCTCGGCACCCCTGAAGACTTTGATCACTTTGATCAAAGGGAAAGCTGTTCGATAATCCGCCTTGAACGCCCAGAGTGGGTGACGTGAAGAGAGTCGAGGGAACAGTGTGATCTGGAGATAAGGGAGCTGATAATGGAAATCGGTTCGTCGGTGAGCTCGCGTTCAGATATTGAGAGATGTCGCAGGGCTGGTGTGGTGAGTGCATCAAGGAGCGGTTGTTGGGAATAACAGAAAGATCCGTCAGCGGAAAATATGATCAAGGATTCAAGATGAAGAAGTAGCGGCACCACTCTTGTAACATCTGCATACTCATGATCCTCATTATCCCATAAGCTGCAGCGGAAATTGACGAGGAGTCGTCGAGGACTGTCGCTTCCCGCAGAATGTCGGCTGCATCAGCGGTGATAAGACTCTCGGCATTGATGCTGGTAAGCTGGGACCACGGCAGGACCGTTTCGGCCGGATAAAATAACATGCCAAACACGACACTCGTCAAGCGTGGTGCATCGTCAAACAGTGTGTGCAAGGTGGGGTCGATCCACAACGAGATAGGCGAGAGCGTCACTTGGAAAAGCAACGGAAACGGGCCTGTAATCCAGCCAAGTGGACTGCAGCGGGGCACGGTGAAAGTGCCGTTGCTGCCGCAGACTGCCGCAGCACTGCCGCAGGTTGCCGCAGCCTCTGCGGCAACTATGTTACAGTGCCGCAAAGTCACTCTCGCCCACACAGGCTGCCACAGGAGACTACAAAATCCCTTGTTGAGTTCAACTCAGCCTCTAATGGATCACAATCCATGTCATTCGATAATATTATAGACAACAATGTTGGCAATTTCTATGCGACAAATATATATCTTGAAACTTCGGGAATGCGGTCTAGACTTTTTGCAAACCAAAAGGCACTGTACAATGTTCCGAACAATGAATCCACTAACCACTGTTGAAGTTCCACTCCTGAACACCATCCTAACATGGCATATTGTCTGAAAATTAATAATTGGAACATAACTCGGGGAAAAAATGGTTCTGCAGGGTTTTCATTCAGCGAACCTAAATTATTAGCCTATATACACCAATTTCCAGACTAATCTCAAAAACTAATTCTTCAGTTAAAAGGCAGTATTGAGGAAAGGCTGCCGCAGGGTGGCTGTGTTATTGCCGCAGCAACTATTCGAACAACTGCCGCATCGAGTCCCACGGGTGAATTTTACCCCAGTTTATGGGCACAGAGGATTAGCTACGTTCCCTTAAGTCGAGTCCCCAATATTTGCAAACAATTCAGTTGGTTTAGGGACCACCGAAAAAATCTGCCGCAGGGTGGCTGTGTTAGTGCCGCAGCCAACTGCCGCACTCGTTCTTGAGTTGATTTCCAACTCATGAAGGCTTCATATCAACGACAAATACATCTTTCTCACCTGTGCGACGTATCTAGATAATCGGTAAGTGAATTGGTTTGGGAATGGTGGTTGCCAAAGATTTTCGTGGTGAACAGTGCCGAAGTCAAAGGTGAAAGAGTACCTCGTATTGTGCTCAGGATGCTACAATATTCAGTCAGGTATAGAGGTTTCCTACCTACGTATCCAACTGTACGGTGGAGACGGAGAAAGTAATAATTCTGCCAAATCCTCGAGCGCTCCGATCGCCGATGAGACCAACCTTGACATCCAATGTACGGACTTGAACAGTGAGAGATTCAGATTAGTTTGGGTCAATGTTCAATAGATAAGACGTTCAGAGGACTAATTCTGTGCTTGGGGTGATGATGTGAGTTCCAGACATATATTTCCGACAGACACAAAAGCTACTGCCACGTAGTGCCGCAATACATTGCGCAACTTGCTTGACCATGTTGAAAACTTGCCGCAGACATGTCAACAGATACAGCAATATACCAAACTGCCGCAGCTGTGAATGAGGTTGCCGCAGCCATTCATGGTTTTGCTGCATGTTTTTTGCCGCAGAGTGCCGCAGCCACTCACGTTGTATTTGTTTGGTTGCGGCAGGTTGCCGCAGCCAAGTTGCCGTATCAACCCCCAAGGCATTGAACAGTGCAGGGGACATATACATGGGTGTTTAAAGACCAATATGGGCAAGAATTCGAAGCCCTCACGTCGTTGTGGCCGTCGATGCACGCAGTTTTACTTTTAATTTCTCCGGCAGGGCAACATATTTGCCGCAGGTTGCCGCAGCCACTGGCTGCGGTACATGCTGCGGCACTTTCTCTTTGCCCGACTGCAGCTGGTTATTTTCACGTGTTCCCAGCGCGCCGCCTGTGCGATGAGGGTGTTTGTGAAATGGGACAGTTCCGATGAGCTCAGGGTGTCCAATTGTTTCAGGGATAGAGATAGAGAACAGTTTTTCGAACGGGAAAGCCAACTGGTGAGCACATTCAGTTGTGCAGCCAATGAGCTTATGTTGTGGAGGTATATTTGGATCGCTCTCCATAACGAGGGCGTGTCGAATGCTATCGCGCGCCAATGCCGGCAGACCTGTCCCAGCAGCGCGGGTGGGAGAAGACCAGTCATCGGAGGACATTCTGGGTACGTCGGGAGAAAAGCGATGAATATTTCAGAGGTGATTTCGACGGGGAGGGTGAGGACGGGGCACTTGTTGTTGCGAAGTCGTGACTGTGAGTTCTCTCGCTTGCGACGTGCGGCAGCAGCAGGAGAGGCCTCGAGACCAGGAGCGTCAAGCTCGGGTATTTGGTTACGAATCTCCATGCACAAACATCTGCTGCTGGGGGTGTCCTTGGAATCGGCCATCGTCGACACCAGGGTCCATAAACCGTCCAAGCCCTGAGAGGTCAGTGGAATGGAGAGAAGGTAGCAGCATTGCTTACTTTTTTGACTTTTGGAAAGGTACAACCTAAGCTGCACTGCGGCTAGGAAGGCAAAGCGAGACTAAGTCGTGGTGGTGGGAAGAGAAAAGCGCGGTCACGAGTGATGGCTTTGGAACAGGGCCTTGTTCAAGTTGTTGTCCGCTCGGCATGTGAGATGTAAACAGGTATAAAGCGGCCGCTTGATTCTTGTACATCGTTGAAATATTGAGAAATAAAACCCAGAAGCCCTGACACCGCTCATTCGAGTTGACCCTGTGACGATTTGCCTCACGCCTGGAGAAAAAGTGACACTGAAGTTGGCATCAAGTTGGGCTCCGAGCTGGGCTCCAAGTTGGGCTCAAAAAACCATATCTGAAACACCCTAATTGATTGTGAGTTTATTTGTTAACCAGGAACCGAGTCAAACTCCAGCTCCTGGCAATATCCGGAAGGTGTTGACAATGCAGGAAGTGCGGCAGACTTTCGGCGTACGGCGAACCGCACTTTCTAATTACGTGGCATACATTTTGGTGGCGTGCCGCATTTGAAGCATGTGTGTCGTACTTCGAATGTATTATGTGCGCCGCAAGGCGCCGCATCTGTTTAATCCCGGTCTTATGATCCACTAGTACTACCGTAATGCTGATGCCCTCTCAATTTCCAGTCCAGATCCGCACCAAAGCAAGAGGGCGCGTGGGGTTACAATTATCTGCTCCAGTTCTTTCTGAGGAACTCAACACAAACGTGTGAATAAAAAACGATAAAAATAATACCATAATTGGGCAGTAGTAAAACCACCGCCGGGGCATTTTCTCCTTGGCCTAAGCTCAAAGGCCCCAAATTGGAGAGTCGCTGGATCCGCTGACGACACCATATGGCCCATAGAAGGGAAGAAGAATGATTGTTCCCTGCATCAGAACAAGCGCGTATGTAGCAGTACTTTAGCCGTACTATACTCTACACGTGGAAGGCACTGAAAGCTAGCAGCTCGGGTTTTGGTGAGGTGTGTGCTTACTGAACTTACCTTCAAAGGAATCTTGAAATTTGCCGCATGTCTTGAATTTCAAAAATGTCTCGGCTTTCAGTGTGATGAACTGGGAGAACTGCGGAACTCTACTCCGGTCTGGAGCCGGACCGCAGCAGCGGCATGTCTTGTACATATATCAAGTATAGAGAGTCGTTGCACTCCCTTAATATTTATCCGGAATAAATTCGTTAAATCCCCTTGCTAGGACTACAGGGTTAAATTAAATTGCACGATAACCGCGCGGTGAAGACCAAAATTGTGTTTTGTGACAAACGTAATGGCCTCAGAACAATTGAAGGACGAGAAGTGAGTATTGGTCGCCACAAGCCCGCGCTCGGGTGAGAAATGGCCGACTGGGTGGACATCGTTCCGATGTTAACCCGGCAAATTGATCGGTGGTGTGGAACCACGCAAATAAACTATATGGATGTCAAGGGGAGTTCCATACTGAGCATCCATTGCATTGAGAAAGGCGGTCGATGTTGCGGAATAGCCACAAGCCACATCGAAATTTGGCTGGTGCCAAGCCGGCAGAATGGTTTGCCAAGCCAACCGAGTGGCTTGCAAGCCGAAATGCCGGGCGTGGGCGTGTGATGCCACCAAAATCCACGCCCACGTCCGAAACAAGCCATTCCGCGCGGACGCAAGCCATTTTTGCAAGCCAAAAACTTAACTCTCCCACAGATACGAGTAGTAAGCATGTGGATGACGAGTCCCGTGTTCTTCCTCGAAGATGATGGCTCTGCGATTTCCAACATTGGCAAAGGGAGACACTTCTTCGCATGACATTGGAGTCCGGATGGAAGACAGGACCACGAATATTTGGTGGTTTTTCCCCACCCGAATATTACTAGTGCATTATTCACCGAAAAGGTTCAATCGTGTCGTTTACCTCGACGTTTAGGGCATGCGCAAGTATGCCATCCGTGAAGCGTCTGTAATATTCACGATCCACTGCCGCAGCTGGGGTTGCTCCCCCGAGGAAACGTTGTCTTTTGTACTGACCGACGAAAAGTGCATTCTTAGTAACGAGTCGTCACTCCATAGTTTGCCGTATATTATTTAAAATTGAAACACTTCCGCCATTTTGGTCGAGCTAGGTCCTAGGAACCCACGTTGCAATTATTTCTCATGACGATACAGACCCTCACAAGCTCACGCCACAATCTGATGCCTACGAAATGTGCACGAATAGCGTCTTTCGCGGGAAGTCTTCGCTACTTAAGCGCTTGAGCTGGGTACCCTCTACCTACCAATGACTTACCTGCAATTCTTCGTCGCCACACTGCTTGGTCTCCCATCAACCATCATCCTCATCCATATTATCGTCTACTTCGTTGATCCATATGGCATTCGACAGTATCCTGGGCCCTTACTGGCCAAGCTGACTTCTGCCTGGCTCAGCTGGGTAGCTCAAAAAGGCCACCGCTCCGAGGTCATCCACGAGCTACATAGGAAATACGGTACACACTGAGTTCATATCGTATATACTGTCTCAACGGTTATTTCCCAGGCCCTTTCATCCGCATCTCCCCTTCAGAGGTCTCCATCGCCGACTCCGACGCCCTCAGCGTAGTCTACGCTCATGCCAACGGAGCTCTGAAATCTTCCTTGTACGACGAATTCGTCTCAATCGAATCCTCGCTGTTCAACACCCGCGACCGCGCTCAGCACGCACGCAAGCGCAAGATGGTCTCGCACGCATTCTCGCACAAGAGCGTGGTCAAATTCGAACCACACATCCGCCTGCACATCTCTGATCTTCTCGGTCAGTGGGACTGTCTGTACGACGGTGCAGTCAAGGGATTGTTCGGCTCCGAAGGCGAGGGCGGCTGGACGGGGTGCGACGGGCGGCTCTGGCTCAACTGCTTCCCATGGATGAACTACCTCGCATTCGACACCATTGGAGACCTCGCGTTAGGCGCCCCATTCGGCATGCTCGTCTCCGCGCACGATGCCGCGCCTGTCCCCGCTACCCCTGCGGCGCTCACTGATATCACCTTCGCGAGCCCTGATATCACCCACATCCCTGCGATTGCCGTGCTAAACGCACGCGGCGAGTACGCCGCAGCGATGGGCGTGCTGCCCGCGTGGTTGCGCCCGCTTGCTGCGCGCCTTGCGTGGTACCGCGCCCGTGCGCGAAGCACCCGCGAGCTAACGGGCATGGTGATCGTGGCAGTTTCGAAGCGACTCGCGGCGCCGACGGATCGTGTGGACATTTTAAGTCTGCTACAGGCTGGGTCAGACGAGCGCGGGGAGCCGCTTGGCAGAAAGGAGTTGACTGTGGAGGCGCAGGCATTCATCCTTGCGGGGTCTGATACGACGGCCAAGTATGTCCCGCCATCTTTATTTAAGATCCTCGACGCTGATGCTCACAAGTTCGACAACTGCTATCATCTATCTTCTCGCAGCAAATCCGGCTGTTCAGGCCCGCCTCCAGAAGGAACTCGATGAGCATTTATGTATTGATGATGACCCCGTGGCGACGCATGAGCAAGTGAAGAACCTCTCTTATCTCGACGCCTGTATCAACGAGGGGCTGCGTATCCTCTCCACTTCCGGGTTGGGCCTCCCGCGCGTGGTTCCTCAAGGCATGAATGTCCACTACTCCCAAAATCTGCCCCTGTTAAAGCTAATATTTGATATCCCAGGCGGTCTTGCTGTCTGCGGGCGATTCTTCCCTGCAGGATCGATAGTCGGTGTGCCGTCCTACACCATCCACCGCGACCCCGACATCTGGGGCAACGACCCGGACGTGTATCGTCCGGAGCGCTGGTTCGACCCCGAAAAGTCAGCAGCGATGCACAAGACCTTCAATCCATTCTCTGTAGGGCCACGGTGTGTGGTTAGCAGATGGCATACATGTTCGAATCTCATTCTCATCCCAGCGCTTGCGTTGGACGTAATCTTGCTGGGCTCGAACTTATGCTTTTCGTTGCAACGCTCTTCCGGAGATATCACTTCGTGCTTGCGGAGCCGGAGAAGCCTGTACATCTCAATTCTGTGTCCATGGACTTTCGCAGGCTGATGTTGAAATTGATAGATGGAAACGCGCGAAGGCTTTATCCGAAAGCCACTCCGATGTGATGTGGGGATTAAACGACGCAACGAATAAAAAAGTACTCGCGACATGTGTCTCTCAAGATCTCTTGTTAAGATCAACCAACATTCCGAAAATGACTCATTTTGATCTTGTTCTTGACGTGTTATCGGGAGGACGTCGGTTCGAGTTGCGTACGGTTTTCTGCCAGCAATTCTCCCCCTTTTGTTCTTTGGTTTCTTTCCTCGTGTTCTAAAGATTGTCTCGGATCATAAGATTATCTGGTTTGAACGACTGGTAAAAAAAACACTCCGAGCTCCTGTGGTAGCACTATAGAACTGTTCAATGATAGATCACTCACTTTTGGTAGGAAAAAAACTCTGTTATAAATTCAACATGGACCGAATTAACCTGCCGTAAATTTTGAGTAAATTGCCCACTCTCTCTCTACTCTCACCGGCAGCATACCCATTCATACGTTCAATTCATTGTTTGGTGTGGGTTCAGTGTTTCTAGCGATTCTTAACCAGCTGTAGTCACTCTTCCCGGGAAGGCGACGCTCAGAAGAAGTATAGAATATCCGGAACACACAATGGAACAATTCAAACAGTGAGCCAGTACCCCTTCCACGATGGCCGACTCCGAGGATATCGCGGGCAGCAGATCTTCGCGCTTGGATTTACCCTGGTGCTGCAGGAATCAGTCAATACCGCACGCTGGGAGCGAGATAACTTGCAGTCGCAGATTGACGAGTACAAATACCCGGTTCTCACCCTCCCTGTCGAAATCACCACAGAGATATCCCTTGCTTATCTCCCGGCATACCCCGAGTGTCCTCCGCTGACCGGTCACCTTTCACCAGCATTTCTGGGGCAGATTTGCATGGAGTGGCGCCAAATAGCGTTCGACACACCCTAGTTATAGAGAGCCATCGAATATCACATCCAGAACAGATATTCACTCGAAGCACAGCTGAATGTGCTCAAAACGTGGCTCTCGCGCTCCAAGGGTTGCGCGCTGTTGCTCTCCTTCACAAAGTCACGCATTCCAGCGTTCTCCGACCTGCCCCATTTCACAGATACCCTCATCTCGCACTCCGCGCGCTGGGAACACGTCGAACTATACCTTCCGTTCAATCAATTGGACTGGATGGCCGGCCCGTTCCCTCGACTTCGCCATCTAAGTACCGGGCCCGGCATAGTTGAAAGTACAGCTGCACACACACTCTTTCATGATGCGCCACACTTGACAAGTGTCCTGCTCGCCGTGGACTTCGATCCTTCCGAGATGATCCTCCCATGGTCGCAGCTCACCAGCATCGATACTGAGCGGATTTATCCCGCTTTGATGGCCCACATTCTACGCAAGCTACCGCCCTCGTCAGTCTGTGCTGCACCCCGTGGAATTTCGGTGCGCCTCCTGCAGACCCCGTACCGCCGCTTGTTCATCTTCAATCATTGATCATTCGCGGCGGCGAAAATGTGTTCGGCTCACAAACGTTATTGCTTGATGCACTCACCACACCTGCATTGCGATACCTCTCGGTCTCCGAACGCGATAATCCCATCGTAACCATCTCCTCGCTTCTCGCCCGATCACACTGTGCACTCGACTCCCTTCATGTCACCCATTCCCTGCTACACGAGGCTGATTATCGTGCGGTTTTCCCCCGCGATCAAAATCATCGACGTTTTCGCTCTTGATACTGACGATTCTAAGGATGAAAATGAAGAGGAGGATGAGGAAGATGCACCGAAGGCTGCGACGAAGGCAACGACAATAGCGATGACTAGATTTTATCTTGTGCCCTGTGGCGCAACTCACCATTGAGCATCGCGAGCTCGGCCATGGAGATACAGTGATGTCCAGGGACTAGTGTACGCATTGCCTTTGTACACTTAGATACTTCGTGGGCCCGTCGTTCCTGAGCGGGACCGTGCCGTGTAATTCTACCTACCTACCTACCTATTCACTTCTCAAAATATAACAGCTGTTCTTCTTGGCCTCCACTCTCGCGTTCGCAAATGGACCTACTTTCACTTTATCTCATGGATATTGATGCACTAGCAATCTGCGAAATATATGTTGGTTTTGGAGCGCTACCGGACATTTTATACTTCGCGTACGACCACGCGAGTTAAATAGACTGGGCTGAAAGGCCAACAATGAAGGAGTCGCCTCAGCCGGATTTAGCCGAGAACACAACAAGCACAAGCGATTGCGTGACCGAGCTGTGACTTTAGCTTCCACCACCACGACCAGCATTTTGTGACTTCCGTGCAAAGCTACCGCTGGCTCCGCAACTTTCGGATAAACACATAAGGCAAGCGACTGCCGCATGTATGATTGATCCGTTGCAATCTACGCGTTTTTCTCAAGTTTTTCTAGACATGTCCCCGCATCTACGATGGATGATTCCCAAGATACCTCGAGCGGCAGATATTTGTGCTCTGCTCTTCGCGCCAGTATATCTGAGCTATACACTCGTATCCTGTCTCTCAAAAATTCTTTTGCTGCTGCGCGCGGCGAGCAAGAGAAACTGCAATCGCGGCTGGACGACTACAAATACCCCGTTCTCACCCTCCCCGCCGAAATCACCTCGGAAATATTCTTTCACTTTTTGCCCATATATCCCCTGTGCTCTCCGATCACTGGGCTCGTGTCACCGGCGTTCTTGGGACAGATAGGCCGCCAATGGCGCGATATCACATTTGGTACTCCTCGACTGTGGAGCTCCATCGAGATTAAAATATACTCTGATATCCCAGATTTCTTCTCTGCGCGAGTGGATCTTCTCCAAACCTGGCTTGCACGATTCAAAACCTGTCCACTATCTCTATCCGTGAAGATCGGCTTGGACCCAGATGAAATGATTCTGGCTTTTCACTGCGTCATTTGACAGACACAATCCTCATGCACTCGGCTCGCCTGCAATACGCGGGTCTGTTCATTCCTTTCGATCACCTTCACTGGAGTGGACTTCAAGGCCCTTTTCCTTTACTCCGCGATGTGACTCTCAAAGTAAGCGACTACCATGTACCCGAAGACGCAGTGGCCGCTTTTTGCGACACACCCACGTTGACAACAGTCCACCTCATTCACGACTACACCCACAAGGTGGAATTGCCGTGGTCGCAGCTCACCACCATTTCCGTCGAGCATTGGCAGATACTGCATGTGGCGGATATCCTGCGCAAGGCTGTTGCTCTTGTAAACTTCAGCGGTACTGTGTGGGACGGTGCTGATGACACAGAGATCATGCGACCCCTCCTGCATCTGCAGTCCCTGATTCTATTTGAGCAAAGCTATAGGTGGCGCGCGACACGAAAGCTACTCGGTGCACTCACCGCACCTGCCCTCCGACATCTCACAGTTTCAGACCGCAAGCTCGAGTCTCTTTCCTTTGATACTATCGCCTCCCTTATAACCAGGTCGCAGTGTTTTCTCGAATCCCTCCAAATCACCCGCTGCGAGCGTTACGAAGAGGCAGATGTTTATGCACTCTTCCCTTCGATCTAAGTCATCAAAGTTTTTGCCGGCGACGGGAAGGGTGAGGTCTAGTCTCTGTGCTGTGTTGTGCCTCGAAAAGAATATCGGTGCGTCGAAATTTAACTGGCTTGCCTATTATTCAACTTCCCAATATATTAGCTCCTCTGCAGCCTCGATTCTTCCCTTCATTAATGTACCCACCGTTATTTATTCATTTAATTCCATGTTATGCACAGCGGCATGAGGGATTTCGTTTTTTTTTAAAAAAAAAGAAATGCAAGCGGAATAGACATTCCCTCGGGAGGACTCGAACCTACATCTCTTACCATTGAACCAGTGGTGGTTGACTTTGAATTGATTCATGAGGGCTCTTCACGGCTGAACTGAATATGAATATTGCTGGACCAAATTGGCGAAGCCCTGGAAAGGAAATGTTGAATTGGGAAATCGGGCCGACTAAACGACCTTCCTTTTTGGGATGACAGCGGCCATCATCCCGGTTCATCCGCATCAGCGGCTGGCTCTTGCCGTGTCCTATTTCGGTTCCATTGTTCGCCAACCTTCCGTTTCAGGAGTGCAGGAAGTCAGTAACGGATTTACTGAAGTCGTGGAATGAGTTCACGAAATAGAAGGTACACGGAAGATGTATAATTGCAGAAGTACAAGAATTAATCTGTAATTTAATGCGGGGCAAAAGACTGGTGCCGTTTCTGCTGCTTTTCCGGAGACGGAGGCAAAAGAGCCTTGCGCTTCAGAGAGGGGTTGTTGGGTAAGACAGGAAATGAAATGGGGGATGGAACTGTCGCATCTGGGGAAGGGGCAAGCGGTAGATCCAGGAGCATGTCCAATTGGGTTAATAAATGGCGGATGTGACCAGCTCCCTTCCCAAGAACCTCGCGCTGAGTGGCGGTTAGACTCCGAACGTTTGCGTGCGCCAGTGAATCACCGAGATCAGAAAATTTCCCAAAGTCCTGTATCTCATACATGCTACGCGCCAGAACTTGCTCTTGGATAGCAGCTGCGCTGTTACGGCTTTGAGTCTTCGCGATCGGTAGCTGTGTAATGCGGCGTGAGTTAACTTGACATACAAAAATTCAGCGGAGATGAGAAGCGTACCGGGGGTAGTTCGTCAGAATCAGAGTCCGATGAACTCGCATCACTGTCGTCGTCGGCGCAACCGTCGTCAACCTGCGCCTCGTCTACCTCGACACAGGAATCATCCTCCATCATGTCTACAACTCGCTCCGCTGCGCGCGAGGTCGGCAGCTCAGCCTGCTTCGGTCGGATTGTAATGGTAAGAACAACCTGGGCTTGCAGATCTTGGGCTTCTGCAAGGGACTGAGGTATCGGAATCGCAGGAATTGGTACTCCTTTGCCTCGGAGATCCTCCAACTTGTAGAACGCTCCATGGATGTGTTTGCAAGCACCGCCGCGGCCTTTGAAGTCCAAACAATCGCAGGAAACGGCACCGTTGAAGCCAACTCGGATCGTGTATATGACGGGATCCGTATCGATAGACAGCGCTTGCGCAGAGAAAGCGGCGAGTGTAAGTCCAGCATTGTCGGGCATGAAGACTGGTGCTGAAATCTGACGATGAAGGTGCATCTCCCATCCACGCTTCTGGCGATCGGAGTCTGGGACAAAATAAGCCAGCTTGGGAACCGCCGCAATGATCTTCTGGTTTCGTTGGCCGTGGAGAAGCGCCTCACCACCTGGAAGTAATCTGATGTGAGCTAAACGGCGGCTATTCTGCTCGCTGTACATCCGTCGTTCTTCGAATATGGATGGCAGAATGTGCATAATCAACGCATGAATAAGGACGTCTATGCGCAGCCGTCGACCTCCCTTCTGCCATCGCCGTAAGTGGCTGCGTTTGAGGACGCCGTTGAAGGACTCTAGGTGGTTTGTGGTAGGCAATACACCGGCGACGTCGCAGCCCATAAGCTCGGCCGCAACTGTTCGGCCATGATCTGACCAGCTTTTCCACAAGTTCTCGGTCGTCCAGTACATGTTGAGATAGTCGATATGGTCAATGGATTTTTGCGCTGACCGCGGGTGATCTGGCAGGAGCTTCTCCATCGCCTTCCGTTCCGCTGCAAGGAGGGCCCGAGCCTTCGAGATTTCCTGCGTCGCCGTAAGGTCTCGTTCAAGACGGGACATGCGGTTCTTTAGATCTGTAAAGACCTGGCCCTTTCCCTTCAAGACTTTGTTCCGGTGATTTCGCCATGACTGTCGCAGATGGAATCGACAAATCAGGAGCCAGATATCGGGAAAGATCCGAATGAGGGCGGCCCGTTCCTTCAAGTCGGTGTCGGTTATGGCACAGCGGGGGTTAAATTTGATACCGCCACGGCCGTAGAGGTGCGCACATTTGTTCAGCGACGCCTTCCACTTGCCCACTAGCTTCGCAATAATGTCTGTATTATAGCCAGCCGATGATTGCTGATTCCCTGTAGGCGCAGAGAAGAGAAGAAAGGCGATGGGCACCCCCTTTCGGTTCTCGTCAACAGCCATCACAATGAACAGGAGGACACGGCTATCACAGACTCCAAAGGTCCCGTCGAGAATAATCTGCGACTCATGCCCATATTTCCACGCTGCCTCGTTCATCTCGTCGGTGGCAATGCACGCCTCGAAGCGGTCGCCTTTCTCAGCGCGACCCGAGTAATGAAAAATTGCGTGGGCCAAAGCGGCGTTGAATTTCTCGGATTTTGGATCAAGCCAGTCGTCAACATTGACCTGCGGGGCATCGGTCGTATTGATGCCTTTCATACGATTGTATTGGCGGTACAGGGATCTGGAGTCATTGTGTTCAAGAAGCCATCGGAACGGTGATTTATGAAGATCCGGGGGGAATTCAGCGTAAGATCCTGCCTTGAAAAGGTCACGATTCTTTTGTCGGACGTCGCTGAAGCATGCGCCATCACGAAGCTGCGCAAGCGCCACAGCGTAGACAGATGGGTGAATGGGCATGGGTGGTTGGGAGGTGACAAGCGCGTCTTTGCACTCGTCATTGTGGACGAAGTGTCCGCGAATACGGAGGATGGTGTTGGAGCGCACGGTTATCTCGGCGTGAGCAACGCAGCCAGTAAACGGCAGCGCTGTATGTCGAACCCGTGAGCCGCCGACGTGCTCTTCGCGATCGTTCTTGGTGTTACGTTTCGTGTGGTCGTACCCGCAGCTGCACAAGTAGAGGAAGCGCTTCAAGGTGCCATCTTTTCCCTTGTCTGCGCGAGTCCATTGGTGCGACCAACGACTCCCGAGATCCTCGCGCGAATGTACATCCAGACCGTGCTGGGCCATGACCGCTGCGGATTGAATCTGCGCATCCGTGTCGGTGGAAAAAAAATGCTCGATGATGGGTGGTGTCGTAAATGAATTGGACGCGTCGAACGCGTACATTGACTCAATTAACGCGCGCTGGGTATCTGAAACCTTTAGCGCAGTGATGGCTATAGCAGCGGACAAGCTGCGCGCATTCAGAGGCTTGATGGGCGCGTTGGGCTGGCTTGGCATGAATTCACCGAAACGAATATTTCTGTACTGTGTAGGAGGTGGCTGAGGAGTCGGGGTAGGCTGGGCAAGTCCCGCAGAGGCTCCAAAGCTGTCATTTTCTGAGATAAATGTGAAGCTAGACATGGTGGCAGCAAAGAACTAGTGGTAGGATGAGAGAATGAGTGGGTGGCATTGGAATCCATTGCTGCCCACGGCGTCATGTAGAATTGCATTGTCTGAGCTACCCAAAACAGATACTACGCTTTGAGAAAACATGCATCAAAGGATCAATCGGCACAGTTCCCATCAATTCCCAAAATGGAACAACGTTTAGCTAGCCCAAATTCCGTTGAATTGCCATATACATTACAATTGATTTCAACCAAAATCCTTGACGGTCTATCTAGATGTTTATACTAGGCATTATATTCTGCATGAGATCAAGGGTGGCTCATGTTTTCCACAAAAAAAAAAACGCAAAGCCACCGCGATATGACGGAGGAAGACTCGAACCTCCGTCTCTCATCATAGAATTGAGTGACCATGGCGTCAAGGGTATATGGGTGATTTCGAATTAATCCACAAGGGCTTGATCTATTTACAAAGCGCGTCGATTAAATCTGCGAAACAAGGAACATGAAACCTGGAGTAAAATAAAAGAGGCGTCAATTCCGGTACCGACCTAAAAAAACATCTCTTCGTGGAGTCAACAATTTTCTCCTCCTTCTTTCAATCGATTCCCGCGCAAGGAACTTTTGGAGACCCTTCCCCTGGTGCCACGACCGGATTTTGCCGCAAACACAACAAGTACAAGCAGCCATTGGGTGACCAAGCTGTGACCTTGGCTTTTCTCTCGTTTGCTCACGACCACCGCCACAATTCAAGTGGCAGTTTGACTTCCGTAAAGCTATTGCTGGCTCCACAACCTTCGCAGAACCACATAGGGTAAGACAGTGCTATATGCGTGATCCTGAGCATCGACGCGTTTTTCTAGATCTGTCCACGCATCTACAAATCGACGATGGACGACTCTTCCCAAGATTTTTCGAGCAGCAGATATTTACGCGCAGATCTTCGCGCTACCATATCTGAGCTAGACCCTCGCATTCTGACCCTCGAAAACTCTCTTGCCGCTGCACGTCGCGAGCGAGCGAAGTTGCAATCAAGGCTCGGAGACTACAAATACCCCGTCCTCACCCTCCCCGCCGAAATCACCTCGGAGATATTCACCCACTTTCTGCCCATATATCCCCTGTGCTCTCCGATCACTGGGCTCCTGTCACCCATGCTATATGCCGCCAATGGCGCGATATCGCATTAGGTACTCCTCGACTGTGGAGCGCCATCGAGATCAAAATACACTCTGATGACCCAAATTTCTTCTCTGCACGAGTAGATCGTCTCCACGCGTGGCTTACACGATCCAAAACTTGTCCACTATCCCTCTCCGTAGAGATCGGCCGGGTGCCAGAGGAGGAGGAGAAAGAGGATGTACATCGGAGTGTTTCCTTACGTCATTTGACGGACACAATCCTCATGCACTCGGCCCGCCTGGAATACATCAACCTGTTCCTTCCTTTCCGTGATCTTTCCTGGGATGGACTTCAATGCCCCTTTCCTTTACTCCGCGATTTGACTCTCGGCACAAGCGACGAGGCTCTATCGGATGACGCGACGACCCCTTTTTGCGACGCACCCGCGTTGACAACTGTCCACCTCGTGGACTTCTCCACATCCCAGTTGGCGTTGCCATGGTCGCAGCTCACGACCATTTCCGTGGAGGACTGGGTGCCACTGCAGGTAGCGCGTATCCTGCGTCATGCTGTTCCTCTTGTAAACTTCAGCGGTACTGTGTGGGAGGACTTCGATGACGTAGAGATCCTGTCACCCCTCTTGCATCTGCAGTCCCTGAGTCTAGTTGAGCTAGAATTTCGGTGGCGCTCGACACGAAAACTACTCGATGCACTCACCGCACCTGCCCTCCGACATCTCACAGTTTCAGACCGCACGCTCGACCCTCTTTCCTTTGATACTATCGCCTCCTTCATAACCAGGTCGCAGTGTTTTCTCGAATCCCTCCATATCACCCTCTGCGAGCGTTACGAGGAGGCAGATGTTCGTGCACTCTTCCCTTCGATCAAAGTCATCAAGGTTTTCGCCGGCGACGGGAAGGGTGAGGTCTAGTCTCTGTGTTGTGCCTCGAAAAGAATATCGGTGCGTCGAAATTTAGCCCGGCTTGCCTATTATTCAGCTTCCTAATATATTAGCTCCTCTGAAGCCTCGATTCTTCCCTTCGCTAATGTACCCACCTTTATTTATTTATTTTCTCCCATTGGAGGCGATCCTGGCCCCTTTCCGTACGCCCCTCGCTGTTCATCCATCCACCGAGTACTTATGATCCTTGATCCCAATCTAGTTCTTCCTCTCATCGCGAATATTTCTCTACTACATATATTATCTGTATTATGAGTTGCGGCTACTTCCTGGATAGATTCACAGAGAAGGAGCAGCGTGAAATACATCGGCTTACACAAATTCATAGACTCCCTGGATAGATCTCCGAAGGCAACCGAAGGGAGCTGTCAGTCGTACCGCAGTGCCTCCCTTCTGTCGATTTCCCTCTACTTTCTATCGCTGTGCCACACATATTTAGTTGAACATGACGGGAGGAATAGTTGAAAGTGCTGGTTTTTTGCCTATTTTGTAACGGCCAGGTTCTGTTAACATTGTACCGACAATGTCTCCTTTGACCCACCTCCGCGCTACAGGACCCGTCTTGTTCTTCAGTCCAGCGTCTCGACAAGTGCAACAACCATAGCATACCCTGTGCCGTTCATCAACGTATATTTCTTCCGTGCATAATATAAATTCAGAATATCTCCCGTGTATGATATTAATTCAGAACATATTACGTCCACGTTTCATCGTTGAGCAGCATACATAACGTGGAGAACGACTGTGAGTCTTCATTCACAGATTACAACGGATTCAACAAGAAGAATCACTTTGCGAGTCATAGAGATGAGCGGTGTTCGCGGATAATACGCATCCGCTGCGCGATCCTACATACTCTGCTTCCTGGCGTCGTTGGCGCCAGAACTGGGTAGGAGTGCGGGAACAGACGTTGGGTAAGTATTCGCCTACATGCCAGGAAGGCGGATATAATCACTGCTTCACACTGATCCAGTGATATTAAATAAATCAGTTGGCGCGCGGAAGATGGCGCAGCACCCGCGCACGCCCAAGACCTGATGCGGTGCGCAGGCGGGCGGAAGGTCCCCAAAACGCAGCACGGCTGCGGCTAGGGCGAGCCAGAGCTGGACGGACGGCGATACGCTATTCCCGTAACGCACCTTCGAGGCAGCACAAAGTGGCAGCGGTGATGCGGTCGAGCGAGAGGGACGATGGATTGATGCGAGAGGGACAACGATAGGAATGTAATTAGAAATGCGGCGGACGGCGATGCCACGAAATCGACCCCCGCACAGCACGCAGGCACCACTCGCCAAGGGTAGCCCCGGACCGTGCGCCCAGCCTCGCGTCAGCAGGACAGTACCGGCGCATCATTCGGGGGGCAGCATGATGGGCCACTAGCGCGTCGATCAGCACAAGACAACTGCGATTGGCCTCATACCACAGCGTCCAGGGACGAAAAATTGAATATCTTGATGGGCAATTGGAAGGAGCGCGGCGAGGCGAAGGGTATGTGCGCGCGGACCTGCAGGAACGCGCGCTCAGGCCGCGTGGGCGCAGCAGAGGTGTAGTGCATGCTTCGAGAGGCGTATTAGCATGTGTTGAGCACCGCGCGCGGCGCAGGCGTCGCATGGGAAAATGGCGGAGGCGCGCTATGTTGAAGGCGGGTTTCAAAGCCGGAATGGCGCGGCGCGTCCTGTACTGGGCTGTGGAGGACGGGAAACCGCGAGAGCAGCGGTGGAGCTCGCTAGTGTGGAATACGCCATCCGGGGCTGCGCTGTGTGCCCGAGTCGGGCGTTAGCGCACGCCGGACTCCTATCCTGCGGCGAGCGCTGCGTACGAGGTGGGGGGTTACGCGCTTGCGACACGCGTTGGAGCCACGAGGACGGTCCGGATGGGAGGCAGGGCGGCATGGAGCAGTGCAGCGCAGGGCGGGGGCGCGGTACCGCGCGCGCAGCATCGATGTATCACGCACACTGGCGGGGGTCTAATAGCATTGGCGGTTGGGAGGTGCGAGATGCGACGTTGATGATGGGTGTGGTGGGTGACGAGCGCAGGAGGAGGACTAGGAAGGACAAAATTGAGACACTCGAGCGTTGTCCGCGCGCCTGCGCATACCCCTTCTAACCCCCGTATTCATGGCGCGCGGATGTCCGAAATCGCCAGGATACGCACAGGGAGGAGGCGTAGCCGCGGATGGGTCGTGTCGCTCGGAAAGCTATTCTCCGGGTAGACGCTGAGGACTTGGATGAGGACGTCGATGCACAGCAAGAGAGGGGACAATGCACTGCGCATCGTACTTACAGCACGTTACCAACAGAAAATTGCAGGCGGGAAGACCAAGACGACGCGTTCGAGGTGACACGGGATCCGGCTGTCCGACTCGGACGCCCAGTCGCGCATGTCCTCGAAGTCACATTCGGCTATCAGGGCGTCATGTCGAGGTGACTGGGCGAGTGTACAAGCTCTAGATCCCGAGTCCCAGGGAGCTGAAAGCGGGTCAGCGGTCAATCGCATGGATACCCCGACCGGCGGTGAGTAGAGGGCCCGACACGTGCCAATGATCGGCGCCGGGGCCGAGATATCCGTCGCTTTGACTGTGGTTGGTATTCTTGGTTCCGGCTTTAGGTACCAAGTTTCACATGTCCAAATGTCTGTCCGTCCGAGATACACTGCTTATTAATGATGCCGTCACTCTTTGTTGCACCATACTTGCATTTCGCTTGCATTGCATGTCCAGCAAATCTGATGCTCGTGTCCTATACCTGTTCATGGTTAAGACGCAGAAACATAGAGAAGCACTGACTTCCCTCCTGCTGTCAACCCATTTACTTGCGGTCGAGGTTTTACGTTACAGAGATCATTTGCTGCCACGTATTGAGCGCCATCAACGGGTGTGTAGGTTTTGCCATGTTGAAGTTGAAACTCCGGAACACGCACTTCTAGCTTGCAGCGCATCGGATGATGTCGTTGCACTGAGGACAGTTTTCCTGGATGAACTCTTCAAATATGTTCCTGCATTACACCGTTCCAAGGCTGAACTCGACGATGTTGAGTTTTTCAAGGCCATGGTTTATGAGCGCGCGTCGATTTGCCTCGTGGCAAAATTCGCATTTGAAGTCCTTGAAGTGTTCTATGCAACTCCGGTGTTCAGAATAGCTGTGTAAGACGCGCCCGTTCCTTTTTACTAACCTTATTTGCTTTTATGTATCAACCAGGTTCTACAACGGGACAGGCGACTGGTCCGTGAGCTCGGCTTGGAGGGTATATGAAAGTCAGGGACAAGAGTGTGCTTAGAATCCTGTAATCTAGAGTACACCGGGATACTTCCTGGCCCCGGCGTTCCTCAGCGGGACCGTGCCGTGTAATGCTACCTACCTACCTACCTACCAGGGTCCATTCTTGAATCTCTGCATAAAATTACGTCGAAGCCTTTAAAATAGCTTTAAACTCCGTTCGGCCATCACCGAGATCTTGACTCTCTTGCCACCTGTGTCACTAGCCATTAGTCTCACGTCACGGCGCTAGCCAGGGAAATTGCACCGTAACGCCACGACTCCAGTGTTCTTACCACCACCATCAAAAACCGATTTGTTTCTACAACCCCTCTGCGACCCGAGAACCGTTATTAAACGTGTAGATCGGTTCCCGCTCAGGTGCAATCTAGAACAACGGTGTTTTCTTGGAAAGGAGTAGAAAAGATACAAAAACCAAAAACTATATACGAGCTGGGCCATCGTCGTCTGCGGTCTAAAGGGTCCATTAGGCTGATCTCCGAGACCCGGCGATACTTTGGGCAAGGCTACACGTTGATCTTCTCGAAGACCTCACGATTGTCTGCGCTCTCAGCGTCTCCCCCCGCTACTGCACTTCTCATTCTCTGTCCTAAAAGCGGTGCAGAATCCACATAACCTGTCACTGTCAAAACCTGTCAAAAGGGCCTGTGATCTGCTATATAGCTGCACGTGCAGTCGCGTAGACTCGCGTAATAATTTAGTAGTAGTACTGATAAAAGACGCGTAACGACGTGCCATAAACATTCTTCGTGTCATAGAGAACAGTATAGAATAAACCAAAACTGCCAACAGGGCCGATAGCTGCACGTGCAGTCGCGTAGACTCGCGTAGTAAAAGACGCGCGTTCACGCGTAACGACGCGTCATAAATATTCTTCGCGTCATTAGAAAACAATATAGAATAAACCACTTGCCAGAAGTGCCGGCGATCTGCTATACAGCTGCACGTGCAGTCGCGTAGAGGCATATTAATAAACGCGGCACGACGTGTCATAAGATTTGGTGATCAAACTCTGACATTAACTGATGAGGAAAAATATGTCGGAGTTAATTTCCGCACCAACACTCAGAATATTCTCCAGGCACACTATAGAGCGAAAGCAGGTACCGCTCGATACTGCGTGTATCGGATCATGGCAATTGAAGACTCCATGGGACGACTGACTCCAAAGAACTGAAGATGCTATATTTACTTAGCACGCGTAGATTGACATCTTACACACGGATGCGAATTATCTCCGGGATTGTGAAGATGTACACGTTAGACAGCTCTGCGCGAAGTTCAGATCAAGTTCCCCCGTCAAATTCTCAATGTCCACGGCCGGTCCATGGTGGTTCCGCTATAAACAGAAACAGTTATAATTCCTCTCCGAGCTCGACGTTTCAGCCTTGCACTTGGATACCTGCAGTATCTCCTTTCCCTCCCATCTTCACTCTTTGCATGGGCCGCACTGAACAGCTCCTTGGAGCTAGCGGCGCAAGAGACGAAATGTTGGGCCAGAGATCTGATCTTGGCATCATTCAAGCTTCCATTCGCATGCCCCGCCCGTGAATGCCTCGACAGACTCTATTCTGGCAAACACGAAGTCTGTGGACACTAATGCTGAACTGGATACAAGGGGAAGTCGATTCATCGGGCAAACTCTATCTGAAGTGTTCTACGCAGCACCAATTTTTAGGATAGATATTTGATGGGGAGTGATACTGTTCTGTTACTTATGAGTTTGTTGCTTTTGTGTATCGGCTAGGTTCTACAGCGGGCAGGTAACTGACTCGTGAGCTCGGCTTAGAAGGTATACAGAAGTCAGGGACGAAGGTGTACATAGAACCTGTAACTAGTACACTGGGATACTTCCTGGCCCCGGCGTTCCTCAGCGGGACCGTGCCGTGTAATGCTACCTACCTACCTACCTACCAGCCATCCACGGCTGGCGCGGTTCCCAATAGCCTTCTCCTCTTCCCCTTTTAGTGAGCAGGCAGTGCATGTCCTCGCCTCGCTCTAATTGATGGGTCGGCTAGAGTGTTGCCATGGATCCATTTGATGGATGCGACGGTTAGTGATCCAAATATCTTGACGCTGCGATCAATGACGATCAGATGTCGCCGACGTCGTTGGCGACAATGACGACCAGAATTCCGAAATTTGCTCCAAAATAGCAAAAATATTGGAGGATACGCAGTCCATATGTATGATACAGTGTACTGGGTAATGAAACGAAATACAGTCAAATAGAGACATAATACACCCTTTTCATTCAATTGTTGGCTGCATCCATTACGGCCCGGTTGCAGCTCGAGCTCATGACTTCTGCACTATGCAGTAGGAATGGGACAGGAAGGGGTCAAGCCTGAATACTTCAGTGTGAGCGGTGTGCTATGTCTGAGGACTAGGCCAGAAGAGCCTCCTGCGTGGATGAGCAGTACAGCCACTGATTGACGTGATCGATGTACCCAATGTGGAATGATCCCCCTGAATCTCGACGATTTCGCGAATTTCGGATGCATGGGGAAGCAATCTCTGCATAAATCTCCCAGATAGTAAGACTTGTGTAAACAAGTATTTTTAGGGAGAGAAATTAGAACTTGACCATTTTTTCTGGTCGAGATTTTGCTCAATTGCTGCCTGTAGCAGAAATAATGATTGCCTTTCCGTCGTAGCAATATTTCATCATGTCTTCTTCGAGTAAGAATGGATTCTTTTCACAGGAACACTAAAAAAAATGAATTGGGGGTCGAGGAAAGTCCTGTACGATGATTCAGGCCTCTCTGGGGTCTGATAACCAGGCTTATTTCGTTGCAACGGGACGCAGTTGTGGCTTGTAAATTCATATTTATAGACGCCATAATCATGCCTACACACCCATATAAATTTTGGGATGATCAGAGAAGGTTTATTTTTCACTCAGGAACACCTTTTTTGATGGTTTTCGGGGCATGGAAGGCACAGATATCATATTATTAGTGCCTAGAGTGAGCAATAAGGTCATATGGACCTTATATGATCGAAAGATCTGGGGTATTTAACCTTCTAGGATGATCGTTGACTCAATGAGCTCGAAAAGTGGGGTAGTTGAATGTTGTTAACCGTCATGAACATGTCACACAAGTTTGATCAATGGCTATATATCGTTAATGACTCAAGTTGCTGGTGTTATTGTTTTTAATTCAGGAAGACACATCCTATGGAAGCTCTCCGAGATATTCCTGGATTTTTCCTAGCCCTATCCCTTGCGCTATTGCTCGATTGGATTTTAAGCGCCCGTGAAGCGCCGACCGGCCCGCAAGTCCGAACATCAGTTCGCGACAAGTCAGTTCGCGACAAGCATTCGCAAGCATGCCAAGTCCCAAAAAAATGATAACCAACCCGATGGCATAGAATTTACCTTCTTGTACAATATATTGGCTCCTTATTTCATCTATAGACCAAAATACAAATCAAAAGACGAATCAAAAGGAGTTGATTTTAAGAACTACAATACAATTAGGTGCACAAAAGCAAAAGGTGGGTGTGTACAATAGAAAAGCACCGCTTTAGTGATGTATGTGGAGGTGTGGGAAGTGTGCAAGGGCAGCGCGAACGGGGTGGGCGGCACAGCGTGCGCAAAACCGCGCCCGTGACATGCGGGGAACGGCGGCAAAGGCTGGTAGCGCGGCGTAGGGAGGACGGGAAGTGGTGTGTGCCGTAATACCAGTACCGCAGGAGTAGGGTGCAGGGCGTGTAAATGGGGGGATGGGCACAGGTAGCCGAGCGGTGTGGGCGGAACGCGGCTCGGCAATGATGGGAGGATAACATGCGCAAATAAATCGGCGTGGGAAACCGGCAAGCCGGGAAGCGCACAGAACGGAACACGATGTCGGCATCATGGCGCGCATCCCGCCGTGGCTCGGGTATTCGCTAAATATCGAAATAATTGGGCCGCATCAACAATCAATGAATGATCTATCTATTTGCTTCCATCAACATTTGATCAACATAATAAGTGCCAGGCCAAGCGGAGTTGTCCTAGCCGATGGATGGCTGGAGTCGTGGACTTACGGTGCAATTCACATGGCTACAGCCGAGTGCCAACAGTCTAATGTTTAGTGCTACGGCTCCTCTTGCTTTACTTCTGATTTGCGACTCGCGGAGCCCAATGTAGGTGGCCAGCATGGTAAGAGCTTCAATGACCAGCCCACACATCGCATTGTCGCCCTCCTTTGCCCAGCTTGAGCTTGAGGTCCAAGAGTTGCAAGAGTGACAGTCAAGTATTTGGACTTATATGACAGAGATCTCAAGCTGTGATTTTCAGCTGCTATCGTCTTTCCTTCAAGCCACGGCGGCATTTTTCCAGTTGCCCGCCATCCAAACGAGCTATGCTGAAGCCCTCGGGTCTCAAGTTCAAATGCAACATACAGTGTCGAGAGCACTTGATTCATTTTTTGGTCAACTCAAAATTCAACCATACATGCTGCGGAGAAAGGCCTTAGACTCAAGCTGGGGTCGCCAACTGCTATCCACTTTCCAAGTTCACTGAGCCGCGCCGGTATTTTTCAAGTTGCTGCGGCCGTCAACTGCTATTCGCTTTCCTTCAAGCCCCGGCATGTCACCCACCTCTTCAAATCCACCTGTCATCTAAACTCGAGCTATGTCCAATCCAAATTCGACGAAGTTATCATGTTTGAACCAGAAAAGGTTCTGGACTTACTTACTTACATAGTTGTATCGCGACAGTAGTTTCCCAATCATTTCCTATTTTACAATTGTATCAAAAGATCATGAATAATGCAGACTTCAAATCACTGCACCTGAGGGTGCTGAAGGCACCATTGTCCGAAATTACAGTCAATTGGTCATTGCCCCAAAAGAAAAAAAGTGAAATGCGTGTTGCTATGACAGAACCAGGAACCAAGGTGTTAGCCAGTAGAGGAACCAAGGCTGCCCGGAGGGCTTCTGTATTGTTATTATTGGTGTATTATTACTGTATGAATGTCGGAAATGATGGTGCATGAAAACCTGAGTGCATGCTCTGAACAAAATTAAGAAGAAGAAGAAGAAGAAAATCTTTGCTCAAGAATTATGCCTTCGGGAGGACTCGAACCTCCGCTGCACACTGAGTCGAGATGAAAGTCGACTAGATGCTCCGTTGATCGACGAGGGCTATATGATATTCTCATTTCTGTCCGCATGTTTGCTTGATATGGACCTGGGCTATATGACACTGAAAAAAACAGCCTTCAAACACCCCATGCAAACGTTTTCCTCTAATCCCCACGAACCCACTTTGCAGCAGTTCAATTTGAACAGATATAGAAATCTACCGCAGGCCTGCCTCATGCATATTTCTCGTGTCTCGAATGTAGACCATACCACCTCATTTAGTTAATATTATATAGATCTGCCAGAAAGATACAGAAAAAGAAACCTTCAAGCTCCACAAAATTTTAACTTATACGTGTCTTCAGCCCATTAATACTCCAAAGAACGACCCGGGTGTGGTGCTTCTCTTATTCGACGCAAAATCTAGAAAACAGCCGAGCTTACTGCCTCCAAGACGTGCGTTGTTCAGATTATTCTATCGAGAGCCCCGGATTCTCAGCAAATTCAGAGGAGCCCCTCCAAATGGGTATCAAATCATTGATGTCAGCGACGACTGAACTCAGGCCCATGTTTTTGAGCAGCCCTGGACTTCAATTGCCGGCTTCTAGTGGCTCGGGAATTCATTTTTCTACTTGCCATGATTTTCTCTAGGCAATACAGACTTCTGTGTTTCTTCATCGATAATTCCAGAACCTTGTAATTGGTATCAGGACCTTACCTGTGAACTGGTACCGGTATAAGTCTCAGGCAAAATTTCTATGATTGTGTAATATCCCGCAGGTTTTTAGAGCTTTAAAATCCTCAGAGCAAGTCAAATTGCCTTGCGAGTTTGGGTTAAAGTTGGTTTGATCCCATCACGCAGGGAGATATCTCGTATTTGTACCAGAACAGGACTTTGTACGCCCATTGCGGATAGACTAGTCTGAATTGCTCTCTCAATTTTTTTTCTGGTCATACTAACGGTGCCTGCAAGTCATTATCGAACTTATAGTGTCCCCCGGTGTCGCCGATTGATGTCCGGCATTTGATGGTCATATAAGTGTTCGTCCTTAGGCCCTAAAAGCGGTTTTCGGGAGGCTGAGGGCCTCTGAGGCTTTAGAGCCACTTTAAGGTCTTGGGCAAAAATTTCCCACGCCCTTATAGGGTCCTGAGCGCGGCATTCCCAAGGTATTCTGGAGAAAAAATGCAAAATATGGTATGTACTCCTTGTCGGTCTCTATTCTTTCCACCCCATCGTCTAAATTATCGTCGAGGCTCCACAGTGTTCCACCAACACTTAATCTTTGACTCGCCAAAGATTGCCACAAACCTCACAGGCCAGTAGAAATCGGTGGTTGGATCAAGGTTCGAGTGTATCATTTGCGGGAGTCTCGTCCTACTCTTCCAGTCCCAGAAATTGGGCATGGTAGACAAACAAGCTAAAAAAGGCTGCGGCACGTGGAATTTTATGGCCTCCAAGTTCTGGCGAACAATTTTAGGGCCTAGCGTAGGGCCCTCGGAATTTTTAGGGCCTCGGGCCTCGGGTGAACACTGGGTAATATTCCCTAATGCGGAGGGTTTCTCAATAATAGAATCATCCGCGCTGTTCATCCAAAATTACGTGGCCCCAGGTTGCCGTTGAATTGAACCTGAATTGGCGAAATGCTCGCCGATAATTATAGTAGGCGTATCTTGCTGGTAGAACATTTTCGTAAGGTTCCGGTGAAATGTGGACGGCGGGACCAAGGTGGGACATCATTGAGTAGCATAAATATATATCCGGTGCTTGGTTTCTGCCGGAGAAGCTCTGCTTCAGTGGGGAACACGCTCGCTGCCAGCCACTAGCAATCCCTTCCCTTCCGAGTGCCAAAGATTAACTGGCAGGTGCGTCATAGCGCCGGAAGTTGCGTCCCCCGAATTCAGATTTGGTCTGTAAATAACACGATCGAGGTGGAAATATACCGCGGCAAGTTGCAAACGCCAAGGTGAAGGGGAGGATGTTGCTGGCACGCCTCGCGACTGTGGCATCGCGAAGATCTGGGTGATGTGTCTACGGTGCCTGCAGTCGCCTCGTAAACTCCGCGATGCTAGTTTGATGCTCGTTTGTAAGTACGCATTCAACAAAAAGAACCTCAAGGGGGTGAAATGAGAGAAGACAGGAGAATGGCAAGGAGGGCATTTGGAGACTACCTTAATCCGGAAGTCGCCTATCCAGAGTTGATCGGTTGTGGAAGAGGCTTCCGCTCCGAGGCGATAGCTCTCTCTGCTGAGTTGCATTTTATTAAACATCAAACCGCCGTGCAACTCCGCAGAAGCTTCGTGGAAGCTTCCAGGCCAGCTGCCGCTCACCTTCCATTTAGGCATCCTAAAGTTGGCTGCCACGGGGTTTGCCTCCGGTGTCTGTTATAAATGTACCAGCCAGTTCATTGTCGACTGATCATCCGAGCATCCACTCCTCGTCTACCACCATGTCCGCAAAGACTGTCGCGTTGGCGGGCAATGCCTTCATCACGACGGCGCCTGCGGGGGCTGGCGAGGTCATCAACAACAACGGGCTGGCCAACTGGAGCAACGCGAACACCATCGCCAGCGCGTATTTCCGCATGGCCTCCGCCGGTCAGGTGACGGTCGGGCTGAACGCCTACCTAGCCGGCAGTAACCAGAGCTCTGTCAGAGTCATCATCAACGGGACCGCATTCACCGTCCAGCTCGCCGGCACGACCCCCAAAACCTATCCTGTCGGCACCGTCAATGTGGCTGCTCCCGGCTATGTCAAGGTGGACATGCAGGGCATGACCAAGGACGGTGGCTACTTCGGGGACGTGTCGGGCTTGAGCGTGACCACGACCTCTGCGCTGGACTACGCCAATGACCCGGCGAATTACTACTGGTCACGCCGCGGCCCGTCAGTTCACATGAATTACACCGTGCCGGCCAACAGCGAATACTTCTACAACGAGGTGACCGTTCCCACGAGTCAGGATGTCGTCGGCTCGTACTTCATGGCCGCGGGCTTTTCCGCTGGCTACTCCGGCATCCAGGTCAGAGAAAACGACCGCTGGGTCCTCTTCTCTGTCTGGGACGCAGAGGACGGCCAGAAGACCACGCTCGTGAGCAAGGGCGCGGGAGTTGTTGACAACTCTTTTGACCACGAGGGCACCGGAGGCCAGGCGTACCTCGTGTTCAACTGGGTGGCTGGCAACACCTACAAGTTCATCACGCGCATTCGGCCTGATGGTTCGGGCAGCACTCTCTACTCGGCGTGGTTCTTCGCACCCGAGTTGAACTCCTGGCGCTACCTCGCCACCTGGAAGCGTCCTTCCACCAACACGTATCAGTCCGGTGTCCACTCCTTCCTGGAGAATTTCCTCGATACCAGAGGCTATACTGGTCGCCGTGTGCAATACGGTAACCAGTGGGCGCGCAACGTGAACGGCACTTGGTCCGAGGCCACCGCCGGTCGCTTCACCGGTGATGCCACCGCGACCAACGCGCAGCGCAAGGATTATGCGGGTGGCCTGGAGAACGGACGCTTCTACCTTCGCAACGGCGCCTTCTTCCCCGACTATGTGACACTCGACCAGAACTTCAACCGCCCGGCTACTGGCCAACAGCCGACAGTCGATGTGAACACCCTGCCGACCCAGTGAAGCGATAACCAAAGAGGGCTGCCTGAATCCGCCTTGTAACGGCTGCTACTTACCTTGTACGCTTATGTAGCTTTACTACCGTGCAACCGGTAGTTGTAGTATCACCTATGCGATTTTGTTTCTTTAGTATTACAATTTGTACTTCGCGGCCGCTTCATTAAGCGCGCGAGCGCGCTCATGTGGCATTCTCGAGATTTGTGTCAACCCCTTGGTACGCAAGCAAAAGATCTGGCTCGGATTGCGAGACTCCTGTTTAAAACTAAAAATGATGCTCCAGAGGCGTTGAAGAACACCATCAAACAAATTATGCCTGACACGACTGGCACCCTTTACGATGACGAAAATATCAAGGTTCAGATAGCATGTGAAACCCACATGCGCCGGGCTTTTCCCGTGGTGTGAATACCCGTCTTCAAAGGTTTGGAGAATGTATCAACGAATACGCGGGATTTCGACTGATCCGTAACTAAGAAATATCTCCTTCCCTGAGCTCGCTGGTGCCAATACTTGTGAAACTCCCATCACATTCTGAGGAAGATATTCGGATTGCAGCGCTGCAGACGTTGTCTGATCTCGCCAAACAAGGTATGTTTTTCTCTACTTATGATGATTTCAGCAGTATAATATGTTTACAGATGTGTTTCGTAATAGAATAAATGGAATGTTACCGGTTCTCTTCGATGCTTTGAAGCGGGATGAGCGAAATGAGCCGAAAACACGAGTTGCGGAACTCAAAGGATGTGCTGAACTCGTCCAAAATGGTCAGCAATGCTCGTATTAGCTGCCGGAACCCTTTTAATCTTTGACTAGGCGCTTTTTCTGATATTGTGACTTGCGCTGCCCCCCACATTACTGCCTGCATGAAGGACGACCCTGAAAATGAGGCTAAAACTGTAGCACTGGTCACATTATCCCAACTTTCTCGAGAAGGTGTGCTTCAGAATAGCATTCACTGGGTAGGGTAGTTGACAAGTTTTTTCAGAGGCATTCCGGCATGCTGTCGTGGAGGCAGCCCCTGACGTCATGTCTGAATTCAGCAACACAGCATGGTTTGTTCGACTTGTGGTGCTTCAAGTACTATCGGTATTCGCCGAAAACGGTGGGCCATCCCAGATATAGACGCTCTTGTGAGCTGAACTTCAAACAGAGACATTCGGTGAAATCATAAACATCTTTAGTCCAACGATCGTGGATTCCCTGAAAGACGAGGATGATGATGCCGATCCACTCCACCTCAATGGCTGGTAGTGAGTTGCTCGTTATTGGGAGCAAAATTGATACGGTAAATTGGACATGATAAAATAAGATCTCCGCGGTACTCGGTGTCGACCTCGAGGATTTGAACCAAAATAAAATACAGCAGGATGACCGGCGAAAGTGTACTATTTCCACGTCAGTCGGATGATTCGAGGTACTTACAAGTGGAAATGTTTTTTTCCCCCTTCCTACAGCATTATCTCCAGCGAGGTAGACAAGTTGTGAGTTAGGGAGGAGTGATGAACTTGTGTTGATTCGCTAAAATTCTGATGTGACATTTCAGGGTCCGGAGGTATATGTAGATCCGCAAGATGGAGAGAGAATTCTTCCCGAGCATGGCTAGGAATGAATTGAACAGTTTTTATTATCGTAGATCTAGTTGAAGCAATACATATATCAAGGTTCAGCGCAGAGGTGTAAAGCCCTCGTTGATTAATGGCAAATCACCCTCGAGTACGAATATTCTAATAGTGTGAGAGGTTCGATCCCTCCCGAGGGCAGCCGCGGAATGACTTTTATTTATTTATTTACAGGTCAGCTTCAGATGAAGCAATATCAAGGTTCATTCAAAGTGTGTGAAGCCCGCCCCGTTGATGAAATTGAATCGCCGACTTCACTTAATTGTGTGAATCTTCTGGTAGACGGAGGTTCGACTCCTACCGGGCGCATTGCCCGCCAATCATCGACACTTTTTTTCCTTTTGGATTTTTTTCCTTCCTTAACGGAAGCGGTACAGTCCATACGAGGTGCTCGACATTTGTTGAAGTTTAAAAATATCCGGGCGCATTCCAATGGCCAGAAGGGGAGATCCACACGAATTCTTCTTGCGGAATTAAAAACCTGAATGCTTTTGTTTCCAAGGTCATTGAGGATAGTTCTAGCGGGTGATGGAGGTGCGCCTACTACTCCTGAAGGCATTGCGCTATCCAGTGGAGTTAAATCTGGGAGAAGTCACCAACTTGTGTCAATCTTTTAGGAGAGATCTGGGGAGCACCGCGAATGGAGGCCAAATGAATTCTTCCCCCCCGCTTGAACGGTTTTATTACCCCAGATGATACTGCCATATCAAGGTTCATTAAGAAAGATATACAGCCTTTGTTGATTGTATTAGATGGCAAATCACCCTCGACACTTATAGATGGTGGGATTATGGTCTGGTGGGAGACGGCGGTTCGAATCCTCCTGAGGGTATTGCAAAATCAAGTCAAGTTTTTGCTTCGGTATTAAAGCAGCAGAACAATCTGATTGTTTTGGGGAAATTTCTCTACCAACCTTGGTGTACATCTTTGAGATATGAATTTTTCCATATCCAAGTTTGTTTCTCGCAGATCTAGATGGGCCCACAACTTAAATTAGCCTTCCGGCGCCTCCGAATCAAAAGGGCATCTTTTATCTTTCTCCATTGAAAAACTGAAGTGCACAAGGTGCTCAAATTGTAATTTTAAAAATATCCGTGGCCCGTTCCATTGAATGTCCGGAAGATCCACACGACCTCTCCTCGCGGGAATGCCGCACTGGAACATTTTCTTCCCGCAGATCCAGACGTGGTCCACGCCATATAAAGGTTCACTCAAAGTGTATAAAGCCCCCGTTGATTAAATGGTAAATCACTCGTCACACTTGCGATGGCTCCTCAGAGCTGGTCAGAGACGGAGGTTCGAATCCTCCCGAGGGCATGGTGTTTTTGGATTTTTTGCTTTTGTGTTAGCAATCCTAATATCATTGATTCATTTCTTTTGGAATTGTTTTTTTATGTACCCAGTAGCCCTCTTGCGAATATTCTACGCAACGGTCAGAACGCGGTCGGCCGGCCCGGCTGCCGATGAACACGTTACGATGCGGCACTGCCACATCATTTTTGCCGCAAACCGTCACTGCCCCCCCCACTGCGCTGAGATATCTGGGCTCTTGATATGTTGTCTGGATTCAGCCCACCCCTGCGGCTCGCCTTTGCAGAATACGGCCCACCATGACAGTGCTCGCGCTACGGCCTCCTGGAGGATAGGGCGTTCACCTGCACCATTCTCTTCCTAGTCTTGTACACGGTGCTCGCAAGACGAAGTAGACGGGTGAGTCGTTTATTCCATCATCGTCCTAGCTTTTCTTAAAATCATGAGTTGCGCCAAGTTGCGCGCAGCGTCCACGCTAATTTGTCGCACGCAGTCTATTAAGCCGCTAACCCGATGTTCATCGGCTGCCCCTGAACCCTGACCCTGCCACCCAGTGACGCTGAAGCGCGCTGATCGCCGCAGCGTCGCGCTCTTCTCGCTGCGCGGCCATTCTTCGACGAGTCAGTCCTGTTTCGTCTGCCCGCATCTTCATCTGCACCCACGACGAGGACGCGTATTCAATCCGCGTTGTTTTATTCTACGAGTATGCAAGCGTAGACGCAAGACGCCTCCTCCGGGATTTCGGTGATGAAAGTGGTGCCCATTGGCGCGCTATCGACACTCGACCTCGCCGCACAGGCCTTCTCGACGCCGCGGGTGCCGAAGACGCGGACGTACTGTGCCTGGCGCGATTCTTGCGTGAGACTCTCCAGCATCGGCACGAACACCCACCCGCGGTGTTGCCTAGCGCGCGGGGGATCACTGCGCCCCATCATCACGCCTCCGCACCGCGCGCGCGCCCATATAGGGCCCTCCTCCAGCCGCGCGCCTCCCCGGAATGCCGGGGGCACCGCGGTCTTATCGTGCAGGCTCGTTTTGCGCGTACAGGGGTCGCGTTATCCACCCACATCTACTGCATACCCCCCGCCATGCGTCGCGCCCGGCCCTCCCTTTTCACCCGCCCGTCCATCGCTCTCGCGATCCCCGCGGGCGATGCCCGATTCCCGCACCCAGCCCCACGCGCCGACTTCTCGCTGATTCCTCCAACAGTGCGTCTGTACTCCGACTTGGCACGCCATACGCTCGCGCGGCGCGCACGACCGCTCCCACTCCGTTCCTCTGGCCCGCCCCCCGACTCGCCAAATTCCATTCATCGGCCCTCTCCACCCACGTCCTGCGCATCGAAATCCTTACTTGCCCTCCCTCGCCGTACGCAAGACATTTACAGGAACTCTTTCGCCTGCCTGCTGACTTCCCGCAGGATGCGACTTCCGCAGCACCGCGCCGCGTCATCCCGGACGTCCCGTATCTCCATCCCCGCCACCACGTCGCCCCACGGCCTCGGCACCCGCCCGAGGAGCGATGGGTGTGGAGACGGGGGTGGGTGTCGCCAGGGGTGCTAGCGGCGTGGCTTCGCGCGCGCGGCAGCGACGCTGTGGATAGGCCTGCAATGGGCCGGTACTGCACTGTCCCTGCTCCTCGCCCTGCGCTGCGCATCCGATTCAAGAGGTGCGGGGCTAGATTTTGCCGAGGTATCATAGGTGCTCCTCGCGATTCGGGCACGCCTGTTATTAATAATATGCGCCCATCCCGGAGCTGCTCGTGACCTCCGCCACCCGTGGCTACATCCGCATTCACCTTGAGATATCACGGAATGTCACGTGCGACTAAGCGAGGTGTTGCGGGATATGAGGGTTACACAGAGGAGGGTGCGTTATGGGACAGTGCCTTCCTTTCGGAAATTACTATACACCTGTTTTTGCGATATTTTTTTCGCATTACCGTACTTTCCAGTCTTGACTCTTCCTTTCCTTAGTTACCTACATATTTATGCCGTTTTGCCTCATCTGCAACCCAATCCATTCTCCTCCTCGCATCCCGTTTAGTTATTCTTCAATCCTTTCCGCCATTATCCCAACGCGCTTTAGAATACACTTCAATCTCACCACCCTTCCTGCGCGCCGTGCACACAGTTAAGACCTGTTACCGAGCGATAAACCGTGGATGGCAGATGAATTGATGAAGGACTGTATCACGAACTAATATAACATAATATACAGAAGGAAGATGGGCAACAAGGAATGTACGAAAGGACAACCACGATCGGCTTCAACAGCAGAAAGAAGAGAGACAATCTGGGTACACTCGCACAGGGAAGAGCTAAGAGCTATTGATTAGGGAAATGAATTAGATGGAGAAGGAAGATTAGGTGCGCGACACACCATTATTCTTCAAGGAGAGGAATTAAAGGTCGTTTTCATTACTCTACTCGTCATCGTTATCCTTTTCTCCCGTTGTGGCATCCTCATCCTCAACCTCTACCCCAGTATCGTCATCTGAATCGTGCTCGGCCTTCTTGAAAACTTTGATGACTCTAATCGAGGGGAAAGCTGCATGAAGGTCCGTCTTGTAACGCCCGGAGTGGGTGACGTGAAGGGAGTCAAGGCGACAGTGCGATCTACTGATAAGGAAGGCGATAGTTGAAGAGAAATGATGTTTGAGCTCGCCCTCCGAAACTGTGAGGTGCTGGAGGGCCGGTGTGGTGATTGCATCGAGTAACAGCTTATGGGTGTCCGGCGCAGCAAATACATCCTCAAGTAGAATGAACGACTGAAGATGAAGGAGTGGGGGGATGTCCTGTATGGCGGCAGCACGGCTCAGAGCGCCGCTGAATTTCACAAGGGAAACGGCATGCCGCAGAATATGCGCTACCTCCGACAGATCACAGTACTCCACGGAGATGGTGGTTAGCTGTGACCACGGCAACTGCAGGCGGGATGGGAGATTGTGCACGGAAAAGTGGACTGTTGTCAACGCAGGAACGTCAAGAAAAGCGGTCGGAGCAAGTCCCGCCAGCTCGCTGGGGCCTAAAGTCAGAGCGCAGAGCAGGGGTAAAGGGCCATGAATCCAGCACAGATCGTCGAAGGCAGCGAAAAGGTTCATGTGTTCCCACCGTGCGGCGTGAATCATAATTGCGTCCGTCCAAGGATTAGGGCAATCGGCGACTTCATCAACCGCCAAGGAAATAGATAACGGGCAGTTCCTAGACCGAATTAGCCAGGTGTTGAGAGTATTCAGGTGTTCAGAGATGGAACGTTCCGCGTTGCGGGGTATATGGATCACGACGGCTCTCCACAGTTGAGGAGTACTAAGCGCCACGTCCCGCCATTGCCGGCAAATGCGTCCCAAGAGTGCAGGTGACAGCAGCCCAGTGAGCGGAGGAGGCGAAGGATAGATGGGAAGGAAATTAACAAATATTTCCGCCGTGACTTCGATGGGGAGGGTGAGGACGGGGTATTTGTAGTCGTCGAGCTGTGATTGTAAGTTTGCTCGCTCGCAGCGCGCAGCGGCAAGAGAGCTTTCGAGGGCCAAAATGCGGGCGTCAAGTGCAGATATGTTGGTGCGAATTTCTGAGGGCAAATATCTGGTGCTGCCAGTGCTGGAATCGGCCATTGAGGCTTTCGTGTCACCACAGGGGCTAGCGGCACAAAGCCCTGGGACGTCAGTGGGATGGATTGAGGGGAACGGGGCTTGCTCACTGTTTTACTCTCGGAAAGGCACGCGATGAACTGCGCTGCGGTGAGGAAGGCAAAAGCAAACCGATGGTGAGAGGAAAGCGCGGCCACGAGTGATCACTTTGTCCGTATTGTGCTCTGTTTTTTTCCAAACCAAACTTTCCCATTGCCGCCTGTCATTACTATAATAGGCCCAGATGTGATAATGTGACTAGAAGTGATAATTCACTGATGCTCACCGTAATTCTTACTCCTATGCTCTGAGAAAAAAGAATGACATGCAAGGATGTATTCTCAAAGGTCTTGTAAACTTCTTTCAGTCTTGGAGCCCACTGGGCGGACAGAAAAAAATGAAAACCTGTATTTTTGATGCGATCAAAACACCGCCAAAAAGCGTTATCACTTCTAGGTCTGATCCTCGGGGACCTCATAACTTCGTCGAAAAGGATCCAAAAATTATGGCACTCAGGAATACTACTTTTCATATGTCTAGGAACCTATGAACAAATACCGAGAGGTAACGGCCCAGCGGACAGAACGAAAATAGAGCCATCGGAAGTCATTATCACTTCTGGGCCTAAGATAGTAGTGATGTAAGATGCAAATCGTCCTGCAGATAATTCGGCACCTTTTTGTTTGTACACCATTTCAATATTTTCAAAAAATAAGCGCAGGCCCGCTTATCCAGTTCTTGATCCTGTCAGAAAATATTCAGTGCGAGAGCGTGGGGCAGATCTTCCATGAGGCGTGCCGTGCTCTCAATTTTCTGGAAAGAAATGGCCTCTGTCAAGTTGCTGTATCAGGAGTGTATAGACGACATCCATGTTGGTGCGCGGCCTGTAACATCGGATGTGAAATATTATTTCCATTTCAATAATAGCGACCGCTTAGAAAGCTACAACCACGGTCTCATAGCATCAGTGACCGGAAGCCGGAGGTTCGAATAATCCCAGGGAAATGGTACTCAGAGGCTATGGGTCAATCATCTTTCTCTCTCCTGTTTTTGTGTCTCAAGAGTGAACATTCAAAGAAAATTACTAGTTTTCGCCACTTACCTGGCCACCTAAGCATTCATGGTTCATTCTCAATCTGTACACTCATCCGATGCAAGCCGAACCATATCATATTAAAGGCATGTATCCTACGAACAGTTCAAGGCCATCTTCACCGAAATATCGGAAGACTTGATGCTATAGTGAATATTTCTCGGACGGTGGCCCAACATGGCCAAATACCAGGCTAGTTGGGCACCCAGCAATATCAAGCTGCCAGGCCTGAAACCGACGCCCGGATCCATCGGGAATTATACCTGGAGGATGTAGTGATTTCTAGAACTCATCTTACTCCACATGCAGCCCATATGATGGGTGTAATGTGTGCTCCTGAGAACGGGGAACGGGCAGAAATGAGGTCACAAGAGCAATGGTTGGTCTATTGGAAGAAAGAATCATGTTGCAGCCCAAAACAAGATTCAGATAATTTAAATGGATGGTCTACAATGTATATGCACCCATAACTCCATACCGAGGTGCTCCCACCACCGCCAAAAAATCCCGATGTTGGCAGTGCTGACATTGCATGGTTTGAGGTAAAGCACGGCAGTGAAAAGGGAGCTGAGTAGATAAAATTTAAACCCGTATAAACTCTTGAAAACGGTTGTATCTGTGGCGAGGTTTGTGGGCGGGTTCTACTCAGCGGATCACCTGCGCAGCGATACTGGGAGTGACCATCTGTGGCTCCAAAGGAGAAAATGTAAGTATAAGTAATTAATAACATTGAACCGGGCCAGCCACTGTCAAATCTCGCGCCGAGACTCCAAAAAAGGGCCTTATTCCACAGAAACGACGATTTTTTGGTGGAGCGCGAGTCCAGTCCGAACTTCGCTTGGATTTCATTTGTGTCTATCATTTGTCGTGTAGCTGTAATAAACAGAAAATTTCCAAGCCCGTGTCGAACTTTCTGAGATCTAAATAAAACCGTATCAAGGTAAATTAATGTTCATTGAAAAGTCGTTGATTGAATGGTAAATCACTCATCAGACATTTCCCGGTTTTGAATCATATGCCAGTGGGAGTGGAGGTTCGAATACTCTCGAGGGGCATGGCGCGAGATTGGAGAATTTGATTCCTACACGGACGCAGTGAATGAAATCCATGTCTGCGCACATCCCAATGTCCGGGTGTAGATGCACGAGAACCGCACTTGCACACTTCCTGAATTCCCATTTTGCGAGGTGTAGATCCATGGGCGAGATACAGACTTCTGCCGTACGTGTGTCGAAGTTGAAGGTATCTAGATGGGGGCATATCAGGGTTCATTGAAAGCTGGAAACCACTCGTTGATTAGATGGAAAATCACCCACAGCACCTGACTACTTGCATTACGGGTGAGTCTCATAGGCGACGGAGGTTCGAATCCGAGGGCATGAAGTCGTACCAGTATTTTTTTTCTTCCTGCACAGAACCAGTCAACTCCAGGAGATGCTCGACATTTCTTCGATGTTTTACAGCCGTTTCTGAAAACCTTGACGCTGGTGAAAAACTTTTGTTCACAACGAACTTTTGATGGTATGCTAAGGATTACTGTTTTAGGTTAGCCAAGCGCAGACGAGCGGCGCCAAGCTGAGACGAGCTGAGGTAAATCTTCTCCCAAATATTCATCCTCACATCCTCAGGGTTGTTTATATGAACAAATAATGGCCAGAGCATGTTTTGGATGGCTGCGACCGTTTTCAGTCCAAGCGCAACCTTTTTGAGAGGAAGATCTTCAAGTTCTTGCCGAACGGGTAGTTGAGCCGGCGCCAAATGCGGCCATCCTTAATCTTGCATCAAAACTTAGACAGCGAACAAAAAATCCACGCAGTGTCCTAGGTTTTTGGAAACAGTTGTAACATAAAAAAGAAATCTCTCTACGGGTATGCCGAACCTGGATATTCTTGTTTTCGCAGTTATGGCTGAAGTAATATCCAGGTTCAGTGAAGAGATGTGAAGCCCACGTTGAATAAATGGTAATCATCCACTCTACTTCGAATGGTGTCGTTCTGGGTCTAGTGGGAGACCAAGGTTCGAATCCTCCCGCGGTCATATGAGATCTCTGCTGATTTTCTCTTTCCTACACCAGTGTCACAATCAAATCGAGAATTAGGGAGGAGTGATGAACTTGTTCTTATTCGCGAAAATTCTGTACACATTGCAATGTCCGCAGGTATATGTAGATTCACAAGATGGAGGCAGAATTCTTCCCGAAAATGGTTAGGAATGAACTGAACGGTTTGAATGGGCCATGGTTAGTGATGTTCTGGCTTTGGCTTGGCATGAAAGCCGTGGCTTTGGCCGGGCTTTGACTGGCTTTGGCCTAGCGAAATTACAGGCCAGGCCAAAGCCAAAGCCAAACCAAAAGCCACTGCATTTTGGCAGGCAATGATGCCGATTTTGGCTTTGGCCTGACGAAATCACGGGTCAGGCAAAAGCCAAAAAGCCACGGCTTTTGGCCCGCGGCCAAAGCTGGAACATCACTAGCCATGGTGCTTCGGGCTACCTTGTCGCTACCACAGGTCGATAAACCGCTGCAACGCTTGGGAGGTCAATGCAATGGATTGAAAGAAACATAACTTACTTACTGTTTCTCTTTGGGAATTGCGCAGAACTGCCAGCAGGGCCCGGACGGAATGGTACAAGTCAGAGTAAGGCCGTGCCAGGATAAGCCATGACTAATTTCTTTGTAGTTTTCCTGATTGGGCCCAAAAATCCGAACAGCTCCGGTCCGATGACAAATAATTTCGCAATCTGAAGTTTCTCAGCAGTCAAGTTCCAAGGTCATAGGTGCTGCATGTGTTACGAGTCCTAACTTGTTTAGGATTCGTTCTTGTCAGCCCGTACCCCCGCAAAAATTTGTCGCCTTTCAGTCCCTACTTTTGGATTGAATATCCCTTTAAAAGTGGTAAGCAACCATCATCATACTGAGCGGTGGAATCAAACGCGGGCTGCCTCGATAGGCATGATGAGTTTGGAAGGTCGGAGAGCTTACCAAACCAAGCTTCAAATTTATTTTAATTTTAGCATGCTGTGCGGAGAATCAAATACGGACTCTTTCAGTAGACACTCCGAGCTTACCGAGCTTCAAGTTATTTTAATTTTAGCATGCAGTGCGGTGAGACCAATGCTGAATGTCCGGCTGACTCATTTGAAAGGCTAAGCGGGATTAGCACTAGTCTTTCACCCCTACCCCAGTCGAACAGATACAAATTGAGGCCAGAACATGCAATATAGGAAAAACGATCAAAAACGACCCAAAATGAAGAAGAAGAAAAAAAAAGTTCGCGCCCTAAGTTCTGTAAAGTGCTGTATGCAACGCAACGGGTCCCCGTGACCGTGGCCGTTGTTCCCATATATGTTTGTACAGTAGCCTTACTTCCACTCTGCTGCATAATATGACAGGATAGAAAATGATGGATCCACTGACTCCCAAGGCTGATTTCATTCCTCACTCTGGGTGCTAACAAACTGGTATTGGTGTAGTGGTAGCACAACAAATGAATAAATACACATGCACAGGCTACATACTGGACAAAATGCTATGACCTAGACGTGACATGGCTTGCATATCAAATACAGGTGGATATGTATTTTTCCAAAAATCTGTGGAAAAGTTGAACAGAATGAACAACAAGACTGAAATCCAAAGCCTGATTCTCAGATTCAAACCAAAACTCCTTGCCTCCCCTTGTCCCCGAAATCACTTGTTTGACCCAGTTCATCCTCTTCCTCTTCCTCATCCTCCACAATGTATTTCTCCTCTAGGGTGCTAGCAGGTACATACAATTTCGAAAGATGTTGGAGTTTCTCCTCATACTGAATCAAAACAGCAGAGTCAACCTCTGCTAGCTTTGCATCAAGCTTGATTATATCCTTCATCTGGGAAGATCTTTCGAACAGAGGCCTTGCTGCCTTCCACAGTCCAATTGCCTTCATGACCTCCCCACGACTATTCAATATATTGGCAATTCGAACCATGCAATCTGCCCTCCAGCGATGGACATCCATGAATGTGAATCCATCAAGAGCAACATTGAATAGGCTGAGGGCTGTTTCATCATCACCTTCCACAGAAAAAATCTGGCCAAGGCATCGGAATGCCTGCAATGTCTGGTGCTTTTCCTTGCACCTCAATGCCAGTCCCAGGAAGATCCCGTCCATTGCAGTGTAGTTTGAACATCATTCATCCCGGTGGAATGATCTCCAAGCCTTTCTAAACACAGGAGGACCAGCTGAGGCTCCTGAGATGACATGAGACATTTTTCAAACATATTCACAGTCCTAGGAGCCTCATCTCGAAGACAGAGCTCAGCAGCTATATAATCACTGAAAGTGCATAGCTGTCTGCCAAGATACCCATACACTGCTTTCAAATGAGACTGAGCCATGTCTAGATTTTGGCAAATGATTTTGGAATCAGCACCTGTGGTAATATCAATGAGAGCAATATTCAAGTTTGCCAAGACTGAATTTGGATGATGGTAGCCATTGGATGCAATGGCTACCTGTAGTTGGCGAGATTCCCGATACTCTGATTTTAACAGCTGGATCTCAGCCCGACAATTGAGGATGTTAAGCCCCAATGTACCCTGTTGTTGACCACAGGCAGTTAACATGTCTCTGGAATTCTTTAGAAGATGTCCAGCATCCTGATAGTTTGCCAGGATAATGTGACATCTTGCTTGAAAGAAGAGAGAAAATTCTTGTCCATATATGTTCCCCATGTGCTCAGCATACTTGTATGCCTCTTTTGCATGCACGAGTGCACTCAAGGGATTTCCAGTAACAATCAGGATGTTGCATATGCCGTTCAAGGCATCGAAGCCCACAACAGTGGGGTATCCAATGCTTTCTGCCAGAGAGTATGCTTTTTGACAATACTTGAGGGCTCCCACAAAATCTGACTTTGCATCACAAAAGTGCATTCCCAGAGCACGGTACCAGCTGGCTGGTGAAAAATTAGCTATGTACAATGACCGTGATTATGTCTTACCCTGTTCCAGTGGAGCTTTTGATTTGAAATGCTGAGTACCTAGAGTAATGTCACTATTGACATCCAGGTCAGGCAAATATCTAGAATTTTTCAGGAGTTGAATAAGATATTCGCTAAAAATTGAATGGTCTGTCCAATGGGGCATTTTCTGAGAAAGCTGGAGTACAAGGAGTGAATATGTGTCTTGACTTCGATTGTAGAATTCATTGAGAAACAGGATGCTCTGAAAATTCTGGGCAACATCAGGCCCCTCTGGTCCAAGCCCATCCTGGAGAACATTGTTGAAATTCCCCAAATTTTGTGCAATCTGAGGCTGTATATCTGCTACATTGAGATTCTTGAATTGGTTCCAAAGATGCAGAATTTGATGAAAATGTTCCCGTAATCTCAGCTTTAAGGCATTGGCTGGAGGATGAGTATGGAGGATATGTTCTCGGATTGGAACCAGAACTTTGAGATGTTGGTCCTGGCCAACAAAGGCAAGGGCCGTTCGAATCAAAGTGGCTTTGCAGGCCAGAATGTCAGGGATTGGCAGCTTGGCCTGCACCATATCAGCATTTGCAAGCCCATCGGGTAACATAGAGAGAATGCTGAGCAGCTGCTGAGCACCTGGGGTCATCCGGGAGCTTGTATATGACAACATGATGGAGATATCCAGGCTTGATCTTTGGTCATAACCATCCGAAAGCATCCGAGTACTTTCCAGTCTCCACCGAGAAAGAGCCTGGGCACATCCCTCAGAACCAGCAACACTCGCAATAAGGCTGACTGCCAGTGGAAGATTCCCTGTCAGTTCAAGGAGTTCTTTAATGCTGGCATCATCATGGTCATCATCAGTGACCTCAATGAAGGTCTGCCGAGCAGCCACATTGGAAAGTGGCTCAAGAGGGCCCAAAAACGGCCTGGTCCATTTGACTTTGCTTGGGCGCTCAGCACCTCTGAGGGTGATCTACAAGAAGTTCAAGGTATTATAGGATAAACTTGCAAACATCACCCACCATGACACCCAAGTGGAGGACATCGGCTAGGAGAGATAGAAACTCTTCTACTTCACAGCGAGATGCCCGAGATTCCCAACAGGTCTCCAGATTGTCAAGGACCAGAAGGGAAGGAGGAGCATGGGCAAAATAATGTGCAACCCGTTTTGGCATGTTTGAGCCCTTCTCCAACCCAATATGATCTGCAATTGTTGCCGCCAGCTCAGTGCAAGTGGGGCTTGAGTGGCATGGAACAAAGTATCGATGTGAATACTTGGCTTCCACTTGTTGATTATGGAGGGCTGCAGTGGCAAGGCTGGTCTTTCCCATGCCACCTGCACCAAGGATAGCAATGCGGGCTGAATCCTGGATCAGGATATTCACCACATCCTGGAGCTCAGCTTTGTGGCCATGGAAAATCTTTGGGCAGGGTGGAAGTAGACCAAAAGATCCTGAACTGTTCAAAATTTTTAGTGAGGCTAATTTTTTTGGCAGGTTTGGCTTACCTATTATTCCATAAGCTTGCCAGGGTTCCCGTCACCTAACAACCTTGAGCTAAGAATTTCAATGGTCATAATTTGTACTCACTGAGGAGCAATCAGAACTGGTGAGGTCAGAGTCAGTCTCCAAAAGGCTGACAAGCTGTTTGTGCTGTTCTTTCGCATCCTTTTTCATTTGCCCCATTTGAGACAAGGTTGAACCTGTAACTTGAGCCTGCAGCCAATGCCAATGATCAAGTATGCATTGAAATCCAATTTGTTTGATGTACCTTGAACAGTTCAACCATGCGGCTAAGCTCCTGCTTGCATCTTTCCAGTCTTTCTCCAGCCTCAGGCTGTCGAAAAAGTCCCTTTATTTTTTGTAGAGCACCCTTTTGTTGCCCACACTGGTTGAACATTTCAAGTTTTTCAGTGAAAAAATTGGTGAAAAACTTGAATTTTTTTTCACCTATTTTTTCCGCAAAAAAAGGGGTGAAAAATGTAAAACATTTTTACCTTTTTCTGACTTGAAACAATAATAAGGTGAAAAATGTAAAATATCTTTCACATTTTTCACCTATTTTTTCGGTGCAAAAATAGGTGAAAAAAAATTCAAGTCTTTCACTAAATTTTCCCCTGAAAAATTTGAAATGTTCAACCAGTGCCAGTCAGAATTGTGAACAACCTTGAAGTGCCCTGCGTAACATATGAAATGAATGCAATTTCATTTGAAACTGGGCTCACTCTGTGAATTTTGCAATATCATACAAGAGTGCCATTGGAAGGACACCCTTGATTTCCGAAGTTGATTGAAGCTGGACAATGATACACAGGATTTCATGAATGTGCTCCACAATTTCAACATATGTTTCTTTGTTTGATTTGATTGTCTATTTCCTTTGTTAAACATGGTACTAATGGCCAGAGAAATGGGCTTACCTCAATAGATTTCGTAATTGACAGGCACAATGTAGTAGTCAAGCCAAGAAAAGGAACTTGGGCTCTTTCTGCAATGTTCCGAGCAGTAGTTGCAGCCAGGACAGTATATCCGATGAGATCCTTGAATTTCACTGTAGTAGGCATGGTGGGCATGTTTGGTGGGAGCTATTCATCGGGGCATATATATCTTTTGCTATGTTCCTCCGACAGATACTGTTCTCTGTGCATTCTCACCATCATGTGAATCACATCACACATGGGGCAATAGGTATCTGTTGATCTGTCGCGGTTTCACCAAAAATAACCCCATGTTGTAAATGACAGTGAGAACAGGTCTTGAAGAGTCTTGAAGCCTGATGACCGTTCGCTGTCGTTACAACATTGGCATTTTGCCCCGAACTTAAGACCCCAGTCGAAAAGGGAGCAAAGGTAAAAGAGAGCAGAGTGAGTGACAATCGGCCGACGGTCAACAACGTTTTCCGCCTGAGCTTCTTGCAGGAGATGGCATCAGTACTGAAAGATCACATCACAATTCACTGCGCCACCAACAGCGGTCCGCACCGCAGTGGAGTATGATCTTGAATAGAAGAAGAGATAGTTCCCCGCTCCCAAAATCAATCTGGAACGGCACACCCGCCCGCACTACATGATCCAATGATTGTTCACACATCCACATTTAAAGGAGACTAGCTAGAGATGTACATTATAAACCGGGAAACATGAGCATTATGTGGGAGTAGATGTAAGACCATGCTGCATGACGCCAGACTCGATTTGGGGCAGACTAATACTCTGGTGTCAGAAACCACGGCTACTGCCATTTAAGGGTCATGGAATATTCCGGACATGCCCCTTATATGTACTAGTTATATTTACGATACACTCCAAACTCTCCGCATTTTCACGACATTACTTATGATTCTTATCATATTTATCTAGATTTATTATCCGTTCTCTTAACGAAATCTCTCGAATGTCATTGTACATGTTTGGCTCCATCCCCATTTGTGTTATCCCCGTTTCTCTTCCTCCTTCCTGGTCCTTGGTTTGCAACATTTTCGACTCTCACGAACTTGCAGCAGGGCCACAGCTATTCCCCATTGATACTCCATAACCCCGTCTATTCTGTCCTACTGCATCTGACACAGCACGGCACCAAGCCTCATGACCCAAACTTGCTGTGCCGCAGCGCAAACTTGAAATCTCTCGCATCTGGACAGATCTGGACAATTGATTAATTAATTAACCATAATTGGACGAGGTGATGCACAATTCTTCGTGCATGCTTGACTTTTACCTCATACTCGTAATATTGTGCTCGTTCACTTCTGCTCTGGTCATCGTCTATGCAGCTCCCAGTGCTCCTGCGCAGTCAGCCTACTACTTTTGCTCCGGTGGATTTTACAGGCTGTGCAGGCACATGGTGAGTTACGTGCTGTGCTTTTGCTGTGCATTCCCCATCCAATCTCCTTCTGCCGCACTGCATGTATAGCTTCATTTAGCTTTGTCTGCAGGATCTGCAAGATCCGTGCCTTCCTGCCTGCAGTACGCAGTATATAGTACAATACAAAGCTGCGCATTCTTCTGTGCTCACCTTACTTTCCCCCCATAATTGGCGGTCTCAATGTCCCGCGACCGAAACTCGGTGGTCTCGGCTGGACTGACGCCGAATCCCAGCAGTGACTTTCAATGCATCCTCGGTGTGTATTGTTAATTTCAAGCAGAGCCCCGATTGGCGCGCAGAAGATCAACTGCCAGGCTTTCTGCTCACGATTGCAACGAGCATCACCCTTTCCAACCAAATTGCAAAATAGTGCGTGCTTCACTACCCTTTACCATTCATCCTCAGAATGATATTTATTCAAGAGAACACCCACTTATAATCGTCGCTCCCTGACAAGAAAAGTGAGCTTCCCTATATCTAGTATGCGCTCTCGAATGTGCTCATCATCCAGCACAGAAAAACAGCCAAATGAGGATTAGTAGTACATCCTATTCGATTCTGTCCCATAATTAAACTCCTGGCACTCTCGAATCAAGCAGCGTCCTACAACAGCGCCGAAGCGTGAATACAGGACGTAGCAGGATTTCTTCATCCGCCACCAGCGAAGATGACTGTACATCCAAATTGTAAGTCCCCCAAGCGTGCGTCTCCTTTGACTCCTTAAACTGTCGTGAAACTTCCTCGGCTCTTTCTTCCCACTACTTTGCCGGTAGCGCTCGCGGAAGTGGTCTGTAGATATCATGTCTATTCATTCACTGTACTCAATCGTGGCAATTTACTCCATTTTGACCCTCTTCCTCCCTCTTCGCTGTTTCAAAAATTTTTGTGTTCGGTTCATGTCTAGCCATTAAATGCCAGGGTTATCTACAACTATACGACTTTCTATATCTCTAACTTCATGGTCTTGCGACTCTCGCGAATAGGCCAATGAATAAAATGAAGGAATTGCATTATTCAACATCCCCACGGCCACCCGGAGGAGTTAGGCGAGCCTGACTCATGCTGACTCTTTCCCGACTGGGGGAAAGGATATATTTCTCACACCTCCACGTACACCACCAGCTGACCATCAATCTCAACTGCGCGTATCGCAGCCCGGATCTCAATGGTCCTTATCCCTCACCATCTTATGAAAAATTCGCCCGCGCTTGGCTTCTGCGCAGCCTCGATGAAAATACACTGTACATAGCCTGTTGATTCGTCTACGGAAGTTCCCGGACCATAGATCAAGATACGTAGATCCAAATTCTCGGATCTCCCTGACTCTTACAAGCCCTCACAAGCTCTCACAGCGGTCAAACTGGTACATGGAATGTTCCCATCGAGGTTTGAAAGTAAGATCACTAGTCAGTCGTCCAATCACCGGAGCGAAGCCGACACAAGGGGCCGACAAGACTTGAAGCTTGAAGCTTGATTCTTGAAGAACGGCGGCAATCCTCGCATCTCGTTAGGAGAACGAACAATTCTGCAATGAAGCATTGATTTTTCATTAACTGTTTTGTTTTTAAGTTTAGATCTCCGCTGCCGGAGCGTAGCGAAGGCATGTCTTGTCCTAGTTCATATTATTATTAGCTTACCCATACTCCGATACTCTTGTACTTATATAGTTCTTGGTTCGTCGTGGTTCTCTTCGTTGAATCAACACCAGTTTCGAGACCTTCTTCTCCTTGAGACTCGCTTTTTTTTATTTCCTTTCTTATCCACAGATTCCCAGCTAATCTCCTCTTTTGGAGTCCCTTGGCCGTTACATGCCATTGCCGGCAAACTCGAGTCTCACACCAGTGGCATGTGGTACTTGGGTTATAAAAAGAACCGTGCCTTGTGGGCAATGCAGGAGCCAATTAGAGGAGTCGACTAGACAGATCACAAACCCCCAGACACCTCAATTCAGAAACTCGTACCTTATTTACTGAACAATTGCTCGCCCCCAACATCACTAGCTGCGCACAAAGAAACGGATTCGTACAAAGAACCGCGCCTTGAGATTAAAAATGACACCGCATGCTGTGGTGGACGCCATATTGGAGACTCGGGAATATATTTCTGAGACCGGTGGTATTTGCAAGTAACGCGAATATGCATTTATGGATCACACAGAGGTACTTATGTAGGTGCACCGAAAAGACAGCCCCAAGAGCGTATGGATAGGATAGTACAGCATGGACGACCCGCCTCAACACGCAAGCGTGCGTGAGCGCAGCGTATCCAAGCGTATGCACGGCGGTGGTGCGCGAGCGTCGTATTTACGGGGGTGATGCCGCCGGATGCATCGATGCCAGGGGAAGGGCGGAGAGGCGGCAATAAGCAAGAAGGTAATCGAAAGAGCGGGCATTCGAGTTCGCCATCGGGCGCGGCGGATGAGATTTGGCAGGGGGGCGGGGTGAAGGAGGGAACCGACACGTACGTAGAGAATCCGTTCCCCCGCAGGACGGCACCGAGTCGGCGCAACGTGAGCACGAGCACGAGAGTCCTGGGAAAGGCGGGCGCAGGAGTAGATAGTCATCTCGACCGCGCAGATGACGGGCCGAGGTTAAAAAGATTAGGAACTATCCTCCTCCCAGTGCGCGCACGCGATGCCATAGCCAGCGTGGTGCGCTCCGAGCGGGCTCCACACAGGGATTTCGATATGCCATGCAGCCGCCTCCGCGGGGGCACCGCGCCGAACGAGCGAGCGCGGCTCGACGAAGTGCGCCGCATCGACCCGGTGCGGGAGGACTGCCTGTGCTCTCTCGCAGGCACGGCACGGATGGTGCAGCGACGCGGCGACACGGAGACGCCAACTACGCTGCGAGCGAGGCTGAGAGCGCGAAGGAGACCGTGGGTGTCGAAGATAGGCGCGCACCATACTGGGGTACTTGCGCAACGAGACGCGAGAACCCATCGGGACGAAACCATGGGGGTCGGAGCACGGGAGGGACGCCAGCGCAGCGCACGCGGGAGCGCGACAGTGTATGTATGGATCTGCGGGCAATGCGAAGCAATGTGGTTATGCCGGGGGTTGCAACCCGAGCCCTGGTGCGTGAGGTATCCCGAGACACTGGGGGCGCAGCGGTGCGCGCGTCCTGCGCTCCTCGATTACAAGGCCGACTTCAGTGCGAGTGCGAAGGAGCTGAGGCTCGGAAGGATGGTCAGCGTGAGGACGGCGCGGATCCTGAAATCTATGTGGTCGGCATGAGCAACGGGCGCATCGGTGGCCGGTAACGTTGAGGATAAGGAAGAGAAGTGTTGTGCATGTTTGTGCAGCACAGCCGCAGAGCACCGCCTCTCAGGGCAGTAAACAGCAATACGTCTTGGGATCCTGTCAGAAAATATTCAGTGCGAGAGCGTGGTGCAGATCTTCCATGAGGCGTGTCGTGTTCTCAATTTTCGGACGTGAAATATTATTGCTATTTCAATAAGAGCCGCCGCTTAGAAAGCTACAGCCACGGTCTCATAGCATCAGTGACCGGAAGCCGGAGGTTCGAATAACCCCTGGGAAATGGCCGGAGGCTATGGGTCCATCATCTTTCTCGCTGCTGTTTTTGCGTTTCGAGAGTGAACATTCAAAGAAAATTACGATTCTTATTTTGAAGCAGCAAATAACAGAAGTAGTACGGAGATCTTTAACAAGCGAGGTACGAGCTTCATTTGTTAAAGCATCTGTCTACGAGAGACTAATGTAGATCATTACTTTTATCTGTGGCGAGGTTTGTGGGCGGGTTCTACTCAGCGGATCACTGATACTGGGGGTGGCAATCTTTGGCCCCAAGGATGCTGCGTAGTTGTCGAGACTTTGGCTTCAAAATAAAAATAAAATAAAATAGTCAAGTCTAGTAGCGCGGAGGCCCACGAGTGGGTCAAAGGAGGAAATGTAAGTATAAGTAACAATGAACCTGGCCATTGGGTGACTTCCCGTAAGATAGATTTATCCCACAGGGCGATCGGAGGGGTGCCAAATGATGGCAACTGACAGTTAAATCGAGTATTCTAAGCTGCCTGGTTTCCCGTAAGAGCGTTCATAAACATTTTGAATGAGTATCTACTACTCGACCAGCATGTTGATGACGCGTCCCAAACCTCCTCACTGCCGCCTCAGGCGGATGACGTCGTCCGCCCGTGCCCAAAAATCCGCGTGCCCCCACGCGCCGGCCACCCAGTCGCCCACCACGTCGCCCACCACCGCCACCACGAAGCGCACATCATGCGTTGGGTACTTTGCTCCCCAGTCCGCGGCGTCCGCGTCCGCTCTGCATATCACGACGAGCGCCCGCAGGCGCGCGCTCTCGCGCAGGAGCTCGTGCAGCGCGCGCGCAGGGACGGCAGCGTACGCCTTGAGCGCGAGGTGCGTCAGGCTAGGGAGCGACCGCAGGCTCGCCCAGGAGGCGGCGTCGAAGGCCGAGAGGCTGTAGTCCAGGAGCTGCAGGTGTGTGGTGCGCGCGAAGAGGGCGTGCGCGAAGCGGCGTGCTGCCGGCGAAGAGGGCGACGGTGCGGATGCGTAGGCGCAGGGGGCGCATAAGGGCGAGGGGCGGGAGGCACGACGGGTCGACGGCGCAGTAGCACGCGAGGTTGTACACGGCACTGCAGACGGCGAGGATGGGCGCGATGTCTGCGACTGGGGAGGGGAAGTCCAGCATGAGATGCCGGACATGCGTGCCAAACAGCTTGTTCTGCATAATGAAGCCGTGCGAGGGAGTGCAAGGGAACATGAAGCGGAGAAGGCAACACGGATGGTTGATGACGAGCACCCCACTTAGGCGACGACGCGGCGCAAGGGCGGAGGAAGTGGCCGAAAGCGTTATTCAACCATCGTTTATATCTGTAGGGGGGGTAGCTACCCCCCAACCAGATTTTAATTCTATTCGAGGGTCAACAGGGTATTCCGCGAGATCCAAGGCCGATGAGGTCCTGACAGCTGTCTCGGGATGTCCGAAAACGGCCTCAAAATAATCTGTAGGAATATATTTATCTTACGGGAAGTCACCCATTATGAAGTAATCAAACACTCGACTATTCCTCCCCTTATGATCCAAGATATGTGGCGCAACGGAATATACACTGAAGGAGGTGGAATGATATCGTAAATGAATATTATCTGCGGAGCAAGTTAGATGCCGATTAGAAGGCCCGTGGTGGGGATCAGGAGGATGGAAATATACCTGCCGCAGGCAGGTATATTTCTAGGCCAAGGCAAATATTAGTAGAATATTTGTAAAGGCCTCAGAATGTTTAAGTGGATATTGTGTTGTGTGTGTGGGGGGGGCTTCGCCCAAAATGTCGGGAGTATGGGATTGATGGTGGACACATGATCTGGACGCGTCCAGCAAGACACATGCCTCCAGCCACTGTCCTCCAACCACCTCCCTCCAAGTCCATCCCTGGAGCCATTCGCTTCCAGGCTTCCCACTGGAGTGTCATCCCTCCAAGGCTCATCCCTTAATTCCTCAACCTACTGTCCCCTATTCACGTCTTAATGACCCCTGTGTACAAACTTTGTTTTCCAATCCAAAAGATCACCCAATTTTTATTCCAGCTATATACCTTTAAGCCTTAATCCTGGGGCTGAATCTCTTCAGGGCTTCAGCTCCAGGCTAACACATCCAGGTGGCTCTATCCACACATCTTTCTCAAGGAGTTCTTCTCCATGCACTGACCTCCGGAAGTCCAGCTGGAGCCCGTTCAACTCAAGCGTCTTCCTCCAGGAGTTCCCCTCCATGTATCTCCCTCCAGCAGTCTAGCTGGAGGCGGCAATATCCACCCATCTTCCTCCAGGAGTTCTTCTCCATGCACTGACCTCCGGGAGTCTAGCTGGAGGCAGCTCTATCCACCCATATTCCTCCAGGAGTTCCTCTCCATGAATCGCCCTCCACAAGTCTATCTGGAGGCAGTTTAATCTGAGAGTCTTCCTCAAGGAATTCCTCTCCATGAATCTACCTCTGGGAGTTTAGCTGGAGGCGGCTCCATCCACCCATCTTCCTCCAGGAGTTCCTCTCCATGAATTGCCCTCCGCAAGTCTATCTGGAGGCAGTTTAATCCGAGAGTCTTCCTCAAGGAGTTCCTCTTCATGCATCTACCTCCGGGAGTCTAGCTGGTGGAGGCTCTATCCACAGGCCTTCCTCCAGGAGTTCTTCTCTGTGCATTGCCCTCCGGAAGTCTAGCTGCACCGATATCCCTCCAGCAGAGTTCCTTTTTTGGTTGTTTACCTTGTCTTTCGCCTTTGTCCTCCATGCTAGAGGCCGAGTCGGAGTCTTCCATTCTGGCACGGAGTGTGCTTGAACGCCTTCTTGCACACCCATCTCTTCTACAGAACCTTCAGTTTCATCAGGTTCAACGGTTTTTAGAGCTGACATGCAGAATATGGGCTGAAATTGTCCCGCCTTCTCACCCCCGCCCCATTACCCTCCCAACTCCCGTCGCCTCTTTTCTCTCTGCTGTTTTGAACCTGGAGACAGAACTTATTGATCTAACTTGGCTCGCCTTTGCGGATCTTGCCCAAACCATCCACGATAACCCAGATCAGCCATCCTTGGATGACAGTTTTCGCCTTCACGGTCATCAGCATGCAATTGGTCTCTATTTTCTGTAACCTATGGCACTGCACACATACTGAATTGACTAACTAGGTGTGGAAACTGTTGCCCCGCCAATGTCCTCTTGCCCACGCACTGGTTGCAATTCTCTTAAACTCGGTGAAACCAAAACTGTGGAAGCACGGCTGTACACCCTGCATCGTGGAGTCCTTCCCATCTTTTCCAAATCCCTCTATTGCCGAAGTGAGCAACTTGAAGTGTTGTTGAACTGTCTCAATTCATCAGTTTTATTTTTCAGCTTGCCACACCCGCTACTATAACAATTATTCCGTCGAACAAGCCTCCAATCCATCTGCACAGCGCCAATATTACAATCATGATATGCCCCGTTTCATCCATGTCTTTGAAACCTGTTTCGTTGAGCCGCAGCTTTGTACTTACTTTGAAGTACAGATGGCTCTTGCTCAGTACGTGATATGATTTCTTTTACTTGGCCCGCTGACACTGCTCTAGCGTCACTTGTCAGGGTATTTCACGTGTCTACAACATGTCTCTGGGAGTATCTGAAATACCCACTGCATCACGGCTACTCAATGAGCTGAGCGGCGACTTGGTACTTGAGGCTTTTTTGCTTCACTCGGTTCTACGGGACAAACAGGAGCGTCAAGAAGTGCTGTTTCTACTGCACCACACGTATCAAAATCATCGGCTTGATCATGTCCTAGCCGAACGAAATCTTCGGATGGCGGGAACAGGCCAAGAGATGTGGGCACATGCCTGCAATCGCTGTATGAAGATATATAAGGGAGAAGACAACAACTGGTGTAACAATTTCTAGCTCCTTCTGAAATCTTGAAATGCACTCATTTTTGGCTTGTCAGATCGGATGACTGCTGGAGTCCATGACGGGGTTACTGTGCGGCATTTATGTTGTACAGTGCATGATTGCACCGAGGCACTACCCACCCAGCGGGACCATTTCTGCGCGACACATCGGCATCTAATTAAAGTCTGTTGCATTCGAGGTTGTCAAACCGAGGCTGAACCAGGTTTTCGGACCTGTACTGTTGAAGCCCACCGGGCCTTTCAGACTGACAGTGATGTGCGAAATGGCGCAATGTTCCAGCTGCATACACGTCTTAGAAATGCAGGCATCCCACAAGTCCCACCTGCAGGATCATCAGCAGAGCCCCCCACGACTCCAGCCAATACTGGTAGCACAGCTGCTGCAACTACCGAAACCCCTCAAGTGAAAGGCCGACTGGCTCGTAACTGGACAAACAACGAACAGCTTTTTGTGAGATGCTGTGGGGTCATTTTATCTCGTGCCACCTTTTTTGGCTCAGAAGGAATCAGTAGCGTTGCAGTAATTACATCCCCATCTTTCTGAACTTTGCTAACCTAACAATAGACATTTCTCAAGACAACCTTTCCTGCAGAGTACCCTGGTGCCCTGCCGTCCTACATATTTTACGACAACAACTGCCAGTTTCTAAAACATTTACGCCATGTTGGAGACCATTATTTTGACCACGTCGGCCTTCCAGTTGATGTATTCCATTTTAAATGCAAGCATACAGTCCGAGACGTCTTTTGCCAAACCCACTGCAACCCTGCCCGGTTTCGAGAACTCATTGGACTGGACGGCAGTACTTGGGTATTCAATTCATCAGCCGCCGAGCAGGCCAATGTTTGGTTCGGAAAATTCCAGAGCACTGTTCAGGATATGCCAGTTCTGAGGTCAGCTAGTTATCTCAACTGCCTTACTACGTCTCTACTGAATTTGAGTCTTAGATACAACTTCTTTCTGGACGAAATGATAGCGATTTATAACAGGTTCACAGTGGAGCGGCTCAGATCTCAGGGCAAGAGACCGCATTTACAAGCTGAAGAGCTTCTAAGAGGGCCCTCTGCACCGCTGTAATATTTCCCTGTATCCAGTGAACATTATAGACTTTATTGATTGAGAATGTGTGGATCAAGCATTACAACAGTTTAATATTTCTCAGTTGAATGCCCGGGTGCAAAATAATACATTTTAAATCTAGCCGCGCCGTTTTTTAAGATAGAGCGACAAACTAGTAATATAAGGAGAAGGTTATATATATATATACAAGTAGAGTCTCGTAAACGGGAAGCCGGCTCGGTATCTTAGTTTCAGAATAATAGTTTGATAATAACCATCCCAGACTCGCCGCGACTCGAATCCGAAAATACGCCACTTCCCCCCGTTACACTGTTTGAATTTAACATGTTGAATAGAGGCTCGCAGCACATACTTACCAACTCGCTCCTCACTCGCACGGAAGAAAGGTAAAGTGTTTCATTCATAGATACTGATCTTTTGCCTACATTCCAACGTACTTGATAATAAGGACCCGCGCGCTAGACACGCCGTGCGCGCGCAATAGGCTCTCCCAGCAGAGACCCCCGGATGCCGACGCCACGAAATCTGCATGTGTGTGTGCGCGCGCGAGCGAGACACACGCAGCGTGCGGCAGATACAGGGATGATGCGACTGCACTTCAGCGCGCAGCCTCGCTGCCCGCATGAGCCCGCGAGTGACTCGGCACGCCGATTTGACGCGGGGAGTGCGCTCAGCGCGCCGCTCTCAAGATGCGGATACCGGCGTCGACGAACCGCGCATGCGGGGTGTACACGCGCTCTCCACCCCGGTTTGCGATCGCGCGTGTGGGAACATGCGGCGCCGCAGTTTCTCGACGAGACCGGACACGCCAGGAGCGCTCTCGCGGAGACGCAGCTCATGCTCGCAATCGCGAGATCGCGGGCCTTGCGAGTTTGAGGCTCAACGAGGCGCGCCGTCGCAAGGTTGGACGTGCGAGACGCAGCCTCGCAGCCTGCGCCCCTGCGACTCCACACTCGCCGCAGGCGTGCGGGCGGAGCTTGGGTTCGAACGCGCTGGCCTCGCAGTCGGCTGCAAGTCCCAGCGGCAGCGGATCCACGTGCGGCGAGGATGCGGCGCCCCTGCGAGCCGCTGCAGCGAGCACGCCACGCGCGTGCAAGTCCGTGGTTGGGCGCGAATCGAGACCGAGCCGCACCCGTTCGCCCCGTCTGCGTTTCGCGGGCGTGGGCGTGCATGCGGCTGGTCTTGCGCCGTAGCGCGCGCGCGGCCCACTGTGCCGACAGTCTCGCGGAGACGAAGCACAGCTCGGCGGAACGAGCGCGGCGAGAACGCAGCGTGCGCGCGCCAGATTGCCGCAGCGCCCGCGTAGCCAGTGGCTGCCAGTCGGAGTCGGATTGGAGGGAAGGGAAAGGGGAGAGAAGGAATGAAAAAAGAAAGAAGCAAACTACTCACGAGAGGAGCCAGGGAAGACGCATCACATCTAGAAATAAGTAGTCAGTACATGATCGAACGGGGGAGGGGAATGCGGGCGCGTCCTGCTAGCGCGCGGGCCGTGCATGCGGGTTTGAAGTAGAAAAAACCGCGCGGAGGCACAGTCCGGCGCAGCGGAACGAGCACGCCTGGCATAGGTCCAGTAAGTCGGAAGAATGTACGAGGGAACGAAAAAAGAAGAAAAGGCAAAGAAAAGGAGACTCAGTGGAAACTCACTTCGCTGCATCATCGTGTATGGGATGTGGATGGGCCGAGGTTGTGGAGGGGTAGCGGTGGCTCGCTCGGAGGCGGCGACGGATCGTACGGCGGGGGCGGCAGTTGTTGTGGTTGTGGAATATTTTCCGTGGCGTAAAGGTCGGCTTTGAAGTGAAGGCAAACGCAATGTGGGTGTCGCAAAGCAATCCGGCGTGTCAAGGTTGGGTGAAGGGCATTCAAAAGCTTCAAGTTGCATTCAACGTAGCTGTTGGTGAGAAATGGAATGAGAGGTGCATCAAAAGCACCGAGCCGAAGCTCCGAACACATGAACTGTACGACGCAGAAGATGTTTCCAGACCTAGCTGCCAACCGCGACCCAGTACACTTCTCTTTACGCTCCCAGTCACATCTAGAGGGCTAACCTCCTTCAAAGCGGCTCCAAGTCATTAAAAAGCTCCACTGCTCAAGTACGATTCAGACGACCTCCCGCGACACGAGCTCCTGCGCGGCCCTATAACTGACAAGACACTCCACCAGCATGCTGCAATCGCGCTCAGCCCGCCCGCTTAGACCTGCCCATCCACTACTCGTGCACGCACATCCACAAGCCGCGCAAGTTCATCCATGCACCACCCTGCCCTATTCTTCCCGCGTCCACTTCGCAGCGAAACACGCCCGTTACCACGTACGTCGTGTCTCCTCTCCGGATAACTCTTCGCCTGATCCCCGCGCGTGTGCAACTCAGGAATCTTGTCCCGCGTCGTCCGCCGCCTGCTCGGCGCAGGTCGGGTGCGATAAGGGCGGAAACAGACGGATGGCGGCGGTCTCATAGGTGCGTTATCGACTTAGTTCTCGGCGATGCCGTGCACACGCGTCCCGCGTGCGAGCAAAACCAGCGCTCGGCATGGGCTTGGGAGCCGGAGGTGGCACTGCCCAAGACACCTCCGTACTTGCGCGTTTTCGTCTACGTTGGTGGAAGGCGCCCCTCGAGTCTGCAGCACTGCGATGGCGAGTAACAGCGCGCCGGACGCGGCCGACCCAGTATTGAGGTACCAGTCAGCCAGTAGAAGTCCCTGTGTATGTATTTAATATATTCACCCTCTCTCCATCTCCCCTACCTTCCCGACGCCTCGACCTCCTCGCTTAGACGAACCGGCGGCCGGACGAGCAAACTCGGCAGCGCCGAGTCGCAGGTTCTTCAAGCGCCAGAAGCGCTGGCGCAAGATCCGGCTCCCTGCGACGCCGCCTCGACGCAGCCAACGGCTGCGTGCGATCTAGCAAAGAAGAACGTCAGCATTAATCCAAAACCCAACAAAGATTGGTGAATTACGCACACGGCCCGGTGAAACTATCGTTGCATGAAAGATCGGGGACGCGAAAAATAGCCAGTGAGGATGAGGCGGAGCGGTAATCGAAGAACGGGCATGTCCAACGCTAAACACTCACCTAGATCACACTGTTCTGGGTGCTGTGAGCGCGTGAGTGGAGGGGAGGAGAAACAAACTGAAATACAGCGCGGATATCCGAGTCGCGCTTAATAAACTCGTTATCCAGGACCACACGCGCATGGAGTTGGAATATCTGCGGGGCTGGATAAGAAACAGCGTCAATAAGTAAATGACACGCACTCATTTTGATTATGTACAGAAAATGTAAAGAGGCGCACTGTCAAAGTCTCGTTCAAAAGTAGGCTGAATACCGCATATAGATGCCGCGAATGCACCAAACTCAGACAGAGCCCATCTAGAAGAAAGGCACATTAGAAAGAGGATAAATTGAAATAAAGTGGAGAGTCGGACTCACCGGATAAGATGTAGTACCACTCCAGCGGAGCTCTTCCAGCCATATATACTTTTCCCTTGAAGCATACGGCGGGGCCGGTGGTCGGTCGCAGGCGGCGTGTCCGCCGCAGAGTCTCGAAGTCACCATGCTGGGGGTGTATGAGAAGGGCAAGGGATAAGTCGAGGGCGCAGCGGGTGGTGGTTGTGGTTACGGTACAAGGGGTGCGGGGTGTTGGCGTTGTTTGCCAGTACAGTGAGAGGGCAATTGTGGGTCCTTGTGGTGGAAACAAAGAACGGACTTGCCCGATCAGGACAATTCCTGGTTTTCTTTCCACAGTCTTCAACGCGACTTTGCGTCGCGTCAACATAACACTTCGCGTGTGTGTGTGACCGTACGCGTCGAAAACTGGCCAGGCTGGCCAAAGGACCCTCTTCCTCTACAAGTACAAGTCAAGCTGCACCATGCCTGTCTCCCTTCCCGATGATGTCGCCGCATCGCTTCTTGCTGCCATTGCGGCCACCAATGCCACCAGCTTGTTCCCCTCATTTGCTGACCTTCAAGCCCTTCTTTGCTCTGCGGGAGTACAGCCTGCTCCAGCTCATAGTCAGCCAACGCGCCGTGCCCCTCAACACCCTGCTCGTGATATTGATACTGCGGAGGCGTGTTCAGCGCTGGTGTTCCCTCCCATTACAACTATTACTTGCAATGTTTCCCCCTTGCACAGGTGTATGAGATCCTCAAGTATGCCACCCAAACCTACTGCTTCCTGGGAGAGTTTCACTGGTGCGTAACTCTTATCTTGTTCTGAAAGGTAGTTCTTGACCCTCCTTAGCTGGTCTACCAACTCAGACTTTGCCTACAACATCTGTTCGCCTCGCCTTCCCTCATGCCACCGCCACTCCACCTACCGCCACCACACCGACCTCAACGTCGAGTACACCAACCTTACAAGGAACCCCACAAGGTCATTTATATATGCACTTCTCTGACACTCTTTCTAAGACTTCCTACCACCTCTGATAGACAAAACCGCCTTCTTGCAAAGATCACTGCTCTCACCCCTTCGTTTCGTAGACCAGGACGACCGTAGTATGACCCCACCTTCCCCTCCTCCTCAACATGCCTCTGACGAGATGATGGGCGACGGCGACGACAACGACCACGATGATGATGATGATGAAAATGGCGGCATCATCACGGACAGCGAAGCCAGGGATCGCAGTGAGCAGGATCTCTCCCAGCTGAGGAGACAGAAGACTGGGTTAAAGATTATCCTGCCCGGCCTCGGTAGTGATAGGCGTCGGGATGGCGATGCCGGGGGAGGAAGAGGTGCTGGCGGGACTGATGTCTGTAACCGACGAGGGGATCGCAAGCGAGTGCGAGAAGACAGGGATATTGGGCATATGCCAGTGTGGGTGCGGTGTTGATGATTGTCCTGACTGTGAGGCCGATCAGGAGAACAATGAGCAGACTGGTCCACGGAAGAGGAGAAAGTTGGCGTGGAGAATCAATGACAAAGGAGCTCCAGTTACTAAGAGAGCTGGCGAGCTGCTATCGCAGCTACTCTTGATCTTCAAACGTAACTACAGGTTGGCCCTGGATTTAATTCTAGCAGGACCTCCCACCTCCGATTCAAGAGAAGAGTCTCCCCACGATCCTGCCGACATACTCTCCCTTGTGAAGAGTCTCAACCGTCAAACAGAACACCTCCACCACTCTGAATTCAAGTACATGCTCACACTAGTTCAATTAGTTTTGAATATTGATAGGCAAGATCTACTTATGTTCGAGATGATTCTCTAACACCTTCACAGTCTGGCGGCTGATAAAAGCAAGAAGTATCTTCCAAAGCTGAGCCAAGACGACCTCGCCAAGCAATTTGCTGCAGGAACACCCCGACGAACATTTGTTAATTGGTTGAACTCTGGGAGACGTTTGTTGATACTCTGCGCCGCAGGTAAGGCTAACTCAGCTCTCTGTGTTGATAATCTTAAAGTCCTCAAAGGGACCATGTACATTCTTCCTATCGTCGCTGCACTTGATATGAGATCCAAGATAACCGGAGAAACAACAAGTCCAGCAGATATAGTGTCCCTCGCCAACGCATTGAGGGCTGTGAAAAGTACGTGGACTGATCCCTTCATCCTTCCACAATTGTTAATGTCTTTGGAAGATGGTCAATGGCTGCCCATGGTCCGCCGTTTGATCTTGCCAATCAACTTCATGAGATCGCAAAAGGGCTACCTCCAAACACTTGAGGTGAACTACAATCAACCCTTGCCTGTCGGAGAGCAGCCTCAAAGTTATCGTTACAAATTTTCGGATGTTGCGGCCTTGGATAAGGTTTTCGACAGTGTCCAAACCAAGTAAGTGGGATCCATTGGTCCCAGTGCTTAATGTTGATGCTTTCTAGCGACATTGTACTTGAGGAACGCTCCCCCAAATGGGATGAACCTTCTGTCATCTCTTGGATTCCAGTTGAACATCCTGAAAAGTTGAATCTTCCCAGTTTGCACAAGATTAAGACGACCTGGAAGCTGGAAAATACCAAATGCCCCGTGAACAAGACGAACCGCAACAAATTCACCGATGACCAGCGTCACCTAGCTTTGTCAGCCCAGATTGCCTCAAGCTTAACTGACCTAGAAGACCGCGTAAGTCCTTTCAGTGTTCTAGACATTTCCGTGTCTGATATAGAATAAAGCTTAGGACAAAGACGCCGGGTACTTATGTGGAGATCAATTCCTCAATCTTGGATAGCAATGGACCTGGGCCAGGGCAAGTGTCAATTGTAAATGGCGACTGTATATATCTCATTTTTCTTTAGGAAAGCCCTCTACATCACGGATAGAGACGACAAGTTCTTGTCTCTCCTGTTCAAAGTGCCAGAGGAGTATCGACAGATGCTCAAGGATGCAATTGAGCACATCCATGCGGTGCTGCCAGGGGAGTTCAAGGACGATTATTCTAGACGAGCAGCATTCAAATATCTCTCCTGTCAATATTCATGGTATGCACGCTACGGAGAAAAGGTATGCCACACCATCTCATCCTATTTCTTGACTTCATCTCAACCTTTCTCTCAAGGGACACGGAGCACCAGAAGGCGTACATCCCAACAATGTCCAGCGTGAAAACCAGCGCGAAAACCGCGGTCATGTCAACATCACGCAACGAGGCCCTTACCCGTCCAAGGACATCCTCAAAAATCCGTCGGAGTACTTCATCCTTGCAGAGGCTTTCACGGATTTCTTTGAGCTTTTACGAGTGGCAGTAAGTATTTGTTTTCTTTATTCTGCTGCTAATTTAATTTCTTTATTTTTTAGCTTAAAAGTTACCTCCCAGAAGAATACGACGAGATCAGCATCTTTGCAGAATCGCTCCCTTTCGGGGCCTCTTCCCCTGCCTACCCTTTTGCAGGTTTTGTGCTCAATATCAGCGCCTGCACCTGGGCACACCGAGATCTCAAGGACAAGAGGCTCTGCATCGTTCTGCCTATGGCCGAGTTCCAAGGGGGCCAGCTCTGCATCTATGAGACTGGTTTCTCTTTCGATCTCCGAATGGGAGACGTTCTTGTTTTTCCTTCGTGCGACCTGACTCACTTTAACCTCCACTTTTCTGGGATGCGAGCCACACTTGTACTTCATTCTGACCGTAATGGGGATGATTGGGCCGGTGAGGGTCGAAGTGGTTGGGCAGCTCATGTAGTTCGTCATTCGTAGGATATACTTGACAATTGATTGTACTTATAAACGGCCACAATACTCTTGAAACTTTTAATCAAAAATTAGTCTTCAACTCCTGGGCAAACTTCTCTATCCCAATCGCCCGAGTCTTGAGAATATACTCTGACATCCCTGAGCGTGTCCGCTTTGCCTTCAAAAAATCCTCACACCGAATGGCATGGCCCCACCAACTAGAGCCTCGTCCAAGGAAGGTATATTTGTGTTTCTTGTAAATCATCTTGCCGACGATGTCCTTGTTCTTGCAGTTATCTGGGATGCGTGGATATCCCACTTCTAGTTCCTTGATCTTCTTGACCCACTGAACCAAGGTCGATATTGGTTGCGCACAACGTGCTGGTGTGTCACGAATGGCTTTAAAAATTGGGTCTTCGCCTAGTGTATTGGTCAACCAGTCGGTGATAGCCTTGTTGGTTTCCTCGGCAGGGTTGACCTCAGGTGGTGCGGGGGGCTTTGAAGCCTGTGTTTATAATGTTCAAACCCACATCGTAGAGGCGATTAGAGTCTTACCTCAGCATAGTATCCCTGAATAACCACCACAATGCGAAGGGCATCTGATGGACCTAGTACGGGAAGCAAATACCCACTGCCTCCCTCAACTTGATATTCGCCCCGAGAAGCCTCTCCTTGGTGCGCCAGAAGGGGGCCAAACTGGTGGCTCATGGCAAAGCCAGGTAAATCTAAGAAGAGTGACCAATCCACCGCTGAAAGGGTATTAATTGAATGTTTACAGAAGAAAACAGCAGCTTACTATTTTGGAAAGGAGTTCATCCCCGAATACGACATATGACATCACCAAGTCGGACGTTGAGGGTGGTGGGATGACTATCATTGATTTTATGCTCAACCAGGTCCAAGACATCTCCGTCATTGATTCTATAGACAGATGCGAGGCCACCGCCACCTCCACTGGGTAGGTGGTTTACGACAATAATTTTAGGATCATTGAGGACGGTGTCTATGCGCGGGTCTAACAATAGTCAGAAAGATGGTATGGGTGCACCTTGGAGTGTATATACCGTGAATGATAAGACCGGAAAGGATTTCATCCAGATCAGGGGCCGCTCTTCTGAGAAACATCGATATTTGGTTCGATGCTCATTGTGGAGCATAACAGTTGGCTCTAAAGCCGGTTATGTCAAGGATTGACCCCCAGTAGAATTGGGAGGGACAGCATACCTTTCAATTCCAGGTCAAAGCCATCCTCAGACTCAGTGTCGTATTCAGGCTCAATCCGGACACCGTTCTGGTACCTCAGAGTCTCGACATCTTCTTCCCCACCTTTATCTGCATTTTTGTCAACGTCGCCGTGATTGTCTTTGTCTTTGTTGAGGTCATCATTCTCAGTGAGTGGGCTGTCAGGGGTACCTGTCGTAATCTGAGAGATATTATATTTGACTGAGGTATGAAGCTTGAGACATACAGGCAATGACATTCGTCCCTCTTCAATAAATTCCCGGACACGATTTTCTAGATGACGTGTCTTGTCAATTTCAGTTCCCGTAACAAAATCCCAGTCAACGCCGAGTTTATATGTAAGGGCTAAGTCAATCGCATCTGTGGTGTTTTTTGGTGTGGGGGGCGGCAGAGATGAGAGCCCAAGAGCCAAACGTATCAATTGCTGCAGCCAAACTCAGCTATGAGGTTGAGAAGGGGGGTGTGGGGGGGGAGGGGTTCACCTTGAGATTCTCCAGCCTCAAAGATTTCTTGGGGTCCTCGTTCACGGTCTGACTCCAGCTGCCAGTTATATGTAAATTAGGGCATGGATTCCCACAGGACAATAGCACTGACAGATAGTCCTTTGTGAATGGTGTTTGCACAGGTGCCGGATGAATAGGTGAGGTCGGGGGACTAGCCATTTTTTTGGTTAGGTGTGAAAGTTGCAACGAACGAAGATTGGATGACAAAGACGTGAGAACACAGACTCAAAGCGAATGTGAATTTCTCCAATTAAATCGTAAACTAATGCTACTAATGTTAGATTACGTTGATTTGGATTTTGCATTTGCCCGAATTAGAGGTGCCCACTCTCCTGCTACAGTGTATGCAGCCATCACTGCAGGCTGGAGATCTGCACTACTCAGTTCGCCCCAAGCTCTCCAATGTGTATAGTACGTCGCACGGGGAAATTTAGTTAAACCAAACGCCTCCTTCCAAGCAGCTTGTCTATCGCCTTTTGTGAGGGCCATAGCTCTGAATCCCCGATCCATATCACAGGTGTACTTCAACGGCCAGGGAATGCTCTTATAAGCCGACATGTTTTTCAATGATTCGGATTTGGCTGGCCTTCAGCGAAAGTCAAATGTGAATGTATATACTTTTAGAATAGAATACTCACTGGCCGTCTTGAAGGAATGGATCACCATTTTCTTGATCTGTCCCCTCATCGTCCGAAAGATAACTATGATAAATTAGATAAAAAGATGGGGATGGTTTGAGGCCGCTTACATTATGTCTTGAGAGGAGCTTGAAGTATCAGTCTCAGTCTCAGGTGCAATGGGACTACATCCAGTAGATGAGTCAGATCGAAGTTGATCAAAGTTGTGAAAAGAAGAAGTGCTCACGTTAAATGGCGAATTTGTGTCGGAGATGGATTGCCATCTGCAGCTGATGAAAGTCGTCGCTTTTGAGGTGAAGTTTTAGGAACGGGACCATCAAGGCAAAATGTGACATCATGCGCCCGCAAAAACAAAATGGAGTTCGCCTTGATCTGCATAGCGCCATCTGTACGCATCCAGTAAGTGCCTGTCCAGTAGGCGTAATTCTGGCACCGGTCCAAACCAGCAAAGGCGACAATAGCAGCAGTGTCCTTGGGGTGAAACCATGGGAACAAGGGAACAGCACAGCGAAATGCTTCAGCTGGCTGGTCATTCTGTAGTTTTTTTAAAAGAAAAAAACAGATCGTTAACATGATGTACAGACCTGATTCCACCACCTGGCTTCAACACTATTAGCGTGAGCCTTCCGATAACTCTCGCGTTGAAAACGGTCAGATGTATTGATTTCCAATGCACCAGATTGCATCTTGGCCACATAAGAAGGGTCAATGGGACGAGCATAGGCTCTTTCGAGAATGAATGGAATGGGGGAGGGAGTTGCTGAAGACGAGCCAGGAGATGGAGCAACTAAAGAAGCTGAGGGTGAGATCGTCACGGAGTTGATGACATTATAACGCGGCTCATTGTGACGCGGAGCTGGGCAATATGTGGATGAGGCTGAGCAGCACCCTTTGCAAAATGTTTGAATACAAGCGCCGTTCCGGTTCTGGCGACAACCAGTAGGATTGGTGCAACTTTCTCGGTTTTTTCGGGATCCCGGAGTTGGTGTGTTCAAGGCCGCGGATGAATAAGAAAGTGCCGGCACAGTGGATTGGGAGGGAGATTGTGGTGGACTCTGGTACATGCGCTGCATGGCGTCACACCATATGTAGCCATTACAAAGAGCGTCTGCCTGGAAATTGTTGCGAGGACACTGGATGAAGTGAGCGAATTGAAGCCATAAAAAATTATTTACTTACATACTGGTAATATCGTCCTTCATTTTCTGGGTTTCGGCCACCACTGCACCGGGCAGGAAGGGTGAGGTTGGTGGACTGACACTTGGGGCAGATATCATTTGAGAGCTGTGGATAGCCTTGAGTGGGTGGAGTTTGCGACATGGAGTTGTTGTCTTGAAAGAATTTGAAAGTGGACTGTACAGCACGGTCACCACATAGTCACACAGACTTGCCTCTCCTCCACGACTTTCAATGAAGAGGAAAGCCTGGAGGGAATTGGTGACATGTTTTGCATGACGTGACCGAAATGGGATTTATGGACTCAGAGTACTTCAGGCATTGAGCTGCATGAGCGCAGCTTAAGTTAATTCCCCGGAGCAACAGTCCTGCAACTGAATTGTTTAAGGGATGTGTCTCCACCACAAGGGCTTAAGGAGTACAAGTTGAGTCGAATCACTGGACCAACTGTCCTGCAACCAAACTATTTAAGGGATCTGTCTCCATCACAAACGCTCCAGAAGAACAAGTTGAGTTGAATCATTGAACCAACCATCCCACAACCAAAATACTTAAGGGGTTTGCCTCCACCACAAACACTTAAGGGGAACATTTTGAGTCGAATCACTGGACCAACCATCCTGCAACCAAACTACTTAAGGGATCCGTCTCCATCACAAACGCTTAAGAAGAACAAGTTGAGTTGAATCATTGGACCAACCATCCTGCAACCAAAATACTTGAGGGGTTTGCCTCCACCACAAACACTTAAGGGGAACATTTTGAGCCGGATCACTGGACCAACCATCCTGCAACCAAACTACTTAAGGGATCCATCTCCATCACAAATGCTTAAGAAGAACAAGTTGAGTTGAATCATTGGACCAACCATCCTGCAACCACAATACTTGAGGGGTTTGCCTCCACCACAAACACTTAAGGGGAACATTTTGAGCCGAATCACTGGACCAACCATCCTGTAACCAAACTACTTAAGGGGTTTGTCTCCACCACAAAAGCTTAAGGGGAATGAGTGAATACATTTTGCTGGAGCACAACCACTGGAACAGAACACCTCCAGCTATTGTGCTCCAGCACGTTCGCTTAAGATGTCGGCATGAATTGATCTGTCTGTTGTCTCGTGTCTATCTGGACGTCTGCCATCATTCTCATACTCTCGCCGCTCTCGCTTCGCCGAAGAGGCCGAAAGCCAAATTCCCAGGCGGCGGGAAAAGCCGGGAAAGTGGCTGGGAAAATCGGATGCCGAGACGGCGAAGCCCGTACGCGAAGGCTACCGAGGGCCCGTGTGAGGAGACGGACCCCGAGCAACCAGCGCGTTAGCGCCAAAACAGGGCTGTGGTGGGTGGGAGAAAAGCAAAGAAGGATGCATGAGGGAGCGTAGAAAACGCGTTAGGTTTTTGCTGTAGTCGGAGACGGAAGCAAAGTGATGAGGCGGCTGTGCCGCTGTCAAACAGAATTCACACGCGGTATCTAATCTTATCTAACTTGCCTTCCACTCAGGCTGGCTCGCAAGCTCGCCTCGCCTGAGCTCGCAAGAAGGATGATGAAAGGTGAGGGAGGTATATGTGTATATATGAAAGACTGGTTCCAAGAGAAGAAATAACGGAAAAGTCAACGGTATATTTGCGAACGGAAGAACCGAGGTCAAAGAATCACTATAGTATACAGAATTGAATAAGAAAGGAACGAAGAGTGAAGTGTGTGGCGTACCAACAACAATAGGAAAATCAGTCGTCGCTGTCTTCACTACCCTCATCCTCCTCATCCTCTACCCCCAAGTATCGCCATCTGAATCGTGTTCGCCATCCCTTGAAACTTTGATGACTTTGATCGAGGGGAAGGCGGCGCGATAATCCGCCTTGTGCAGAGAGGTACGTAGGAAGATAGGTTGGGTGATGTGGAGGGAGTCAAGGGAACAGCACGACCTAGAAAGAAACGCCGTGATGGTGGAAAGCGGTTCGTCACCGAGCTCATACTCTGAGATTGCGAGATGCCGGAGCGCCGGAGCGGTGAGGGCATTGAGAAGTAGTTTTTGAATGCCCAGCCAATTCCAATTGTGTAGAATCAACGAGTCGAGATGAATAAGTGGCGGTACCGCTCCTGGAACGATAGTGTTCCCCCAAAGTGTGCAGCTGAAGTTTACGAGGGCAGTAGCTTGCCGCAGAACGTCGGCCGCCTTGTCGAGCTGAATCTCCTCCGCATTGATACTAGTAAGCTGTGACCATGGCAGGACCACCTGAGAGGGATTGAACATCACACCAAGGGCAACACTTTTCAATCGCGGTGCGTCGCTAAAAGCCATAATGGCGTCTTCGGTCGCAAAATACTTTTTGCTGGGCCCGAAAGTCAGGTCACGTAGGAGAGGGAAAGGGCGGTCGAGCCAGCGAAGATCATCGAGAGGAATAATTAATCTGACATGTTCCCAGCGCTCCGATTGCGAGATGAGGGCGGCCGTGAAATGGGGGAGTTTCGGAGATATCGATTGCACCCCGAGAGAGAAAGACAGAGAACAGTTTTTCGAACGCGAAAGCCAAGTTGTGAGCAAATTCAGTTGTGCATCCAATGTACTTTCTTTTCCAGAAGAGATATATATGCGAATGGCTCTCCATAACCGAGGCGTGTTGAATGCTATCTGGCGCCAATTCAGGCAGATCTGAGCCAGCAATGCGGGGGAGAGAAGTCCGCCAAACGGAGGGCGCTCGGGGTACGCCGGGAGGAATTTAATGAATATTTCCGCCGTGATGTCGGTGGGAAGGGTGAGGATGGGGTATTTGTAGTCGTCGAGTCGTGACTGCAAGTTGTCTCGCTCGCGACGTGCGGCAGTCAAGGACTCTTCGAGAACCAGGATGCGAGCGTCTAGCTCGGATATATGAGCACGCATTTCCGAGCGCGAAGATCTGGTGCTGGGGGTATCCTTGGAATCGACCATCGTCGAGTCTGACTCTCTTCGAACGTGGTACCACAGGATCTATAAACCACCCAAGCCTTGAGGGGTCAGTGGAATGGATAGAAGAAAGCAGTATTTGCTCACTGTTTGACCTTCGGGAAGGCACAAAAGAAACTGCGCTGCGGTGAGGAAGGCAAGGTGAGAGTGGTGGTGGTGGGAGATAAGCGCGGTCACGAGTGATAGGGGCCACGAGGTTTTGACGCGGGAATTGCCGCGCCTGACGCGCACTGACGCGCATTGACACGGCACCCGTCAAACGTTTCAATAGCACTGTAATAAAAGTCTACAACTGGTATGATCTCGTTCTCAAATAAACAGAATAGAATCTTCGGTCAATGCGGGCCAAATAAGTTGAATCTGGGAGAAGAACTCATGGCAGAGGGAGCAAAATGCAAGCCAAACAAGCTGACACTGGTAAGATTCATTTTCCGCAGATTTTCTTGCATTGTAGGTACCATTCAAGGTGAAATCAATTTCAACAAGAAAATGTGTATACCGCGTCAGTCGTCTCGGCCGCGCTTCAAAGTCCCATTGCCGCTTGGTTGCTGCGCGTCAACATCATTTTCTCGCGCATCAGTGATTCGGCCTGCGCGTCAGTGATCCCATCAGCGCGGCAACATCAATTTCATGTGCAGTGCGCCGCCTGTAACTGAAAATATGTTCAAATAGCTTCCGCTCCCTTCAGGGCTAAGTTATTCAATGAATTTAAATTCACTACAAGTACAGTATACAAAGATATTATGTGGGTTTGCACCAATGGAATATGAAGATGTCTCTCTTCAATTTCTCTGTAGGGAAATCAGTCACCGCCGTCGTCACTACCCCCATCCTCTACCCCAGTGTCGTCATCTGAATAGATCTTGGCATAGTTAAAAACTTTGATGACTTTGATTGATGGGAAGGCGGCGCGATAGTCAAAGGGCAGAGCGGAGTGGGTGATATGGAGGGAGTCAAGGGAACAGCGTGATCTGGAGAGAAAGGCTACGATAGTGGAAATGGGGTCGTAGCCGAGCTCATGCTCCGAGATTGTGAGATGTCGGAGGGTGGGTGCAGTGAGGGCATCGAGAAGTCGCTTTTGGGGACCGTGTATGTTTTTATTGTCGCGTAAAATCAACGATCGGAGATGAACAAGTGGTGGCACGGCTCGTGGCACAGCTCCCGGATCCCATATGGCGCAGCGGAAACTGACGAGGGCAGTAGCTTGCCGCAGAATATCGGCCGCCTTGGCGAGCTCCATCTCCTCAGCATTGATGCTGGTAAGCTGTGACCATGGCAGGACCACACGAGAGGGATTAAACATCACACAGAGGACAACCCTCTTCAATTGCGACGCATTGCGAAAAGCGATAATGGCACCTTCAGTCGCAGAATAATAAGCGGGCCCGAAAGTCAGGTCACGTAGCAGGGGGAAAGGGCGGTCGAGCCAGCGAAGATCATCGAAAGGAGTGATTAATCTGACATATTCCCAGCGCTCCGACTGGGAGATGAGGGCGGCCGTGAAATGGGGGAGTTGCAAGAATATCAATTCCATCTCGAAGGAGAGAGACAGAGGGTAGGTTTTCGAACGTGAAAGCCAAGTGGTGAGCACATTCAGTTGTGCATCCAATGAGCTTGTTCTTTGTAGGTATATTTCGATGGCTCTCCACAATCGAGGAATACTGAACGCGATGTCGCGCCACTGGCGGCAGATTTGCCCCAGGAGTGCTGGTGACAGGAGCCCAGTGAGTGGAGAACGCAATGGATATATAGGGAGGAAGTTGATGAAAATTTCCGAAGTGATTTCAGGGGGGAGGCTGAGAACCGGGTATCTGTAGTCGTCGAGTTGTGATTGCAAGTTTTCTCGCTCGCGGCGCGAAGCGGCAAGAGAGGCTTCGAGAGCTAGGGTATGAGCATCCAATTCTGAGATTTGAGTACGCATATCCGAGCGCAAGGATCTGCTACTGGGGGTATCCTTGGACTGGGCCATCGTGATTCTTCGTGCTACCTTGGTGCTACCACAGGCTGATAAACGGCTGCAACGCTTGGGAGGTCAATGCAATGGATTGAAGGAAGCATAATTTACTTACTGTTTCTCTTTGGGAATGCACAGAACTGCCAGCAGGGCCTGGACGGAATGGTATAAGTCAGAGTAAGGCCGCGACGGGATAAGCCGTGACTAAATACCTTCCTACCTACCTGATTGGGCCAAAAAATCCGAACAGATCCGGTCCCTGCTTGCCGGTGTCAAAAAATTTCGCAATCTGGACTCTGAAGTTTCTCAGCAGTCAACAATGTCATAGTTGGTACATGTGTTACGGGTCCTAAATTGTTTAGGATTCGTTCTTGTCAGCTAGTACCCGCAAAAATTTGTCGCCTTTCAGTCCCCACCTTTGAATTGAATATCCCCATCCATTTTGCTTCCAACCACACTTTTAAAAGTGGTGAGCAACCATCATCATGCTGAACGGTGGAATAAAACGCGCGCTCCCTCGATAGGCGCTCCGAGTTTGGGAGGTCGGAGAGTTTACCAAGCTTCCAAGTTATTTTAATTTTCGGATGCTCTGCGGAGAATCAAACGCGGACTCTTTCGGTAGGCGCTCCGAGTCAGAGAGCTTACCAAGCTTCAAGTTATTTTAATTTTAGAATGCGGTAGTAGGCGCTCCGAGTTTGCGCGGTCGGAGAGCTTAGCTTCAAGTTTATTTTAATTTTAGCATGCTGAGTGTCATTGAAAGCGGGATTAACAATAGTCTTTTTGTTTGGTATCGGAGCAGGACATAAATTTGAAGCTTGATGAGCTCGTCGCTGTGCCTAAATAAACCTGGGGCCCCGTAGGTGCTCCGAGTTTGAGAGGCTGCGGTGCTGGACACCGTGAGTTAGCTTGATAAAAAATATACCACCGATGTGAGCGCCAAAGGCGTTTATATACGATGCGCTGCACATCCTTTTTTTATGAATAGCATGTGCACTTGATCAAGTGAATACTGCACTGGCTAAAATCCCATCTTATGTGTCTGTGACTACACCAATGTGAGCTTTACCGCCTTACATCCCTTGGCCACAATTATTCGCGCTTGCGAAGTTACATGAAGTCTGAGTGGGCTCAAAAGTATCTATCAATGAAGCAGGGAAATCGATGTCATCTCATGCCTGTGAAAATTGTCCCCAGATGTATGATCATGGCTAGACCTCAGCGGCATACACAAGTGTCTATAAGATAAGTGGGAATAGATGTATATCGCAAGTGGTGCGTGTACTGTATTAAGTGTATATACAGTACAAGATCGACTCGACGACGACGGACTCGGGGGAAAAGAAGCACCGCGCGAGGGATAAAGACGTACCCGAACACGCTGGTGCACTTTGTCAAATATTTAGCGGCGCCAACGCCATCCGTTGTCTGTCGGATCGGGATCCCGCCGTTGTTGTGATCAAATTCAATGACGACATAAGGTCCCGCCTTAACGTTCGCCGCCATCGCCGTGAAGCGGCCCTCGCACGTCTCGAAGTCCGGGCCCTATCCTTCGAGGAATATTCATCGGCATGGCCACACACCGACATACGGCCATGCATACCTTCCCGCTCGCAGTCATCCGCGAGGCGCGCGCAAGGTAGACTGTGGTGGCAGCTGCGGCATTTGTTGCGACGAGCGCGAGGAAGCGCTGGGGGGCGGTGGAAACCCATGGGGTGCGAAGAGACGTCAGGGTATCTTGGGACCGGGTACGCTCACTAATTATATCGCAAATTAAGCTGATTCGTGAAGTGAAGCTCAAAGTTAACGATCACTGAGGCCTGTAAAGTCCGAGTGCTGACAGGCCGGGATCCTTCTCAGTGAATGATTAACCAGCGCGGGGGTTCGAGAATCGAATCAGTGCATTAATGGATTGGACAATGTCGATGCTGAACCTCGAACTGAAGCTCGGGGTTGCGGTATTTTTGGTGTGGGGGGGCTGCGCGAATGCGCTGGTCTTGGGGCAACGTGTGCTGTGGCGGTGGAGCTGAGCGAGCGTGAGCGCAGGTCCACGTGGCGACGCGGGAGCATAGGCGGAGAATCCACGGGGTGATGGCGACGCCATCGATGCCAGCCAAGAGCGGGGGAGGCAGCTATCATCAATGGCAGTAGACAAAAGAAGACGCGCGTTGGGATGGCGAAGAATCAGGTGCGGCCTCACCCAATGTCGCCACTGGGTACGGCGGTACGAGGTTTGGCGGGCAGGGACAGCACCAACGCGAGCCGCAAGAAGTGAGTGAGAGGCGGGCGCGGGCGCGAGAGTACAGCGTCATCTCGACGGGTCTGGGCGCCTCTTCAGGAATCACCGGCCAAGGTTACAACTGCCCGCACGGTGCGGTATAGCCAGTGCGCGTCGTGCTCCAAGCAAATCCACATGACGCTCACGGCACGTCGTGCAGCCGCATCCGCGACAAACGTCAGAACGGCGCGCATCGCATGACAAGCCCGCGTACCGCGTCGAACGAGCGCCGCATCGACCCTGCGCGGGAGGACCGCCTTCTGTCTCCCAAACACATCACGCCCCCCCTGCGCGGGGAACACTGAGCGGCGCGGACCGCGCCGCTACACGCAGATACCGCCAGCGCTGTGAGGGCATCCGCGAGGGAGGTTGAGAAAGATCGGAGGGAGGCGCGCAGGGGGGATGTATACTAGCGCTCCGGGATCTGCGGAGAGGAGCAAGAGGCGATGTAGCAATCGTAGGTGTATGGGAAGGCCGGCGGCGGGGGTTACATGTAGCTTGCGGGACGCGGTGTTGGTGGCGACTAGGAAGTCGGACTTGCGCAAGGCCGGCTTCCGGGCGAGCGGCGGCGCGAGGACTAGTCTCTCGCAAATTCAGCAAGGGCGAGCGCTTATCAACGGGAGAAGCTTGCTAGACGTAGGAGCGGAGTGCGAGTCGCGTCGGCGACGACATTGAAGAGCAGTACTAGTGTGTGCATGTTTGGGCAGCACAGCCGTAGAGCACCGCCTCACAGGGGCCGATTGAATATTCGCAATAGTGGTCCATCTAAGTTCATGACGGCCCGACTACTTCGCACAGACCCGCGAAGTCGGCCCATTATTATGGGGTGACACTGTCTCATGATTATTCCTAGACACTTCAGTCAAGACGACTCATTTTAGGCCTCGACCAGCGTTCATTTATTGTGGCGAGCACTTGGGAACTGTATAGCTGGAAATAAGCAGGCAGAAAGAGAATTAAAGCAACGAGAACTGAATTTTTATTCGCTCTTGACTCTCCCCAGATTACATTTTCTTTACAATTCCAACCATTTTCTAACCTCTCTGGTCCTCCAACATCTGAATCTTGTACTTCGCTTGTAGAACGGTTTGCCGTATCACAAGGTTATGAGGATCTCGGCCGCCGATCTGTGCCAATTAGACGGATGGACCGCATCCTCCCGCCCGGGAATACTCATATGAAGTCCACTTTTTTCTTTACTTGGTACAAAACAGACACAAGAGTCGTGGCGCCGTGAGTCATCGGTAGAGAATGGTATGATGAGAGGATAGAGATCCTAATTGGGGCTGCGGAATTGTGCGAATATCAATAAATTGCCGTGAACTAAGAGAATCTGTTGAACTATCCTTAGAGTCCCTATTTCCGAGTAGTGTCCCGAGTTCGAAAACACCGCTATATTGACTCCTAATGCGCCGTGTTCATTTAGCATTTCCCCTTTGCTTCTAGTTCAATTCAAATTAAGCCTCCATCGCGCGCGGCGAAAGATTGTATAGATGACAGGTGCGAGCACATTTACTTCCATTTGCACTCATGCCCGCCCCCACATATATATTAAACTCCGAGAGTGCCTACCGCCTACCGCCAATGCTTACCGCTTAACTACGTCTCATCCATAGCTAGTTGTATTTCCGTTCTGCCAATAAGAACAATAAAAGTTTGGGCATGTTGCCACTGTTCAAAGGCGGACCTGCGCGAATCGTGCGCAGAGCCCTCAATTTGCTTTTACTACGCTCATGAGCTATGAAATGTTCAAGAAACTGGTGCGTGCTGAGAAAATTGTGCTTATCCACAAGCTGATACAGGAGTAGGGTTCCACACGGGTATCGGGTCCATTCGCGGGTTTGGACCCGAGGGTCTGCCGGGTCCGGGTCCGGGTCCGGGTTGAGATTTTAAAACCCGCAGCATTACCGTGGACCCGCGCGGGTAACCCGCGGGTGCCCGCTGTTGTACGGCCGGCTAGACGGGGACCGCGCCATATGAAGGCGGGATTTCCTCATGCCGCACACGCGAAGTGTTGATCTGATCCTCCACGGATCCATATTTCCCTCTTCTATGCCAGGCTTGGGTACGGACCCGCCGTTTTTATCGAGGAACCGCGGGTAAGTCAGCGGCCCGCGAGAGACCCGTACGGGTTTGAACCCGCGGGTCGGTCGGGTACGGTATTGGCGGGTCCGGGTCCGGGTTGACCATTCGGTACCCGCGGGTAGACCGTGTTGAACCCTAGACAGGATCTACCAGGGATCTACACAGATGCCTGTCGTTTGTGGGATTCGGTGATCGGACGCATTTTTATAGCGGTAATTTACAGCACGAGAAATCACGGCAAATGGTAGGTAGGTAGGTAGGATTACACGGCACGGTCCCGCTCAGGAACGCTGGGCCCAGGAAGTATCTAATGTACAAAGACACTGCGTACACTAGTCCCTGGACTTCACTGTATCTCCATGGCCGAGCTCGCGATACAAACCGCTGTAGAACCACTTCAACACACCGAAGCAAGTTAGTCACCAAAAACAGGGGGTACCAGAGCATCTATCAAACGAAACACGGGGCGTGCGTAGAACAATTGAAGGACATCATATACATACTTTGCCACAAGTGCGATGGTTGGGCGGTTATAGATCATGGCTTTGACAAATTCAATATTTGTCAAATCAGCCATGCGGAGTTGCAAGGATGGCGCGTCTGAGAAGAGCTTCGTGAGAAACGTGGAACGTAATTGATTCAGTGTGTCAAGTGCATCACATGAGATCAGTGCATGTTCTGGAGTTTCCACCTTGTCTTTACACATCCTGCAAAGCCGTTCCGCCCAGGGCACGGGAGCGTATGCGTGGTCAACGTAGCGCAATACTTCCACGGAAAGTAGATGGGTAGAGAGCAGCAGGGAGGTAATTGCCTCCCGGTGCTTTTGTACTCTGGCCATACTTAAATAATGCTGCATAATAGAAGTGATTTGGGCCGGACCCTCATCCTTTTGTGATTCTAGACGTCTGTGAAGTAGATAGAGCTTCTCTGACAAGTTAATTTCTTCCTGTAACCATTCCTGTAGTAATTTACTGACCATTTTTTAGTAATCTTGAACATATTCAACCTCAGTTGCGGTGTTCAGAACAAAAATGGGGCAAGGGAATGGGAGACCTTGGGCCGCTTTTATGACATCCTGTGCCCAACTCTTTTTACCCTCGAGTGCCAGTTCAATCGAACTGTTCAGTGTGGCTCGGGCAAAGTGGGTGTTTTTTAGGCTCAGGAAGTAGCATAAGTGGCCGAGGACAATTTGGAAGCTTTTTACTCGCAGTGGGACCAATCCAGTTTCTGTGAATAGAGGCACTATCATAGAGCGAGAGTGCAAGTTGAGCATGTGGCGGATGAAGCTTACTTGAACTTTACACAGTTTCTTCACATGGATTGATTCACTGTCCGGGGAGACTTCGCATCCGTGGATCAGATGGTAATCAATTGTGGCCATGTATAGATTCTTAAGTTCTTTCGGCGTAAGCCTTCCTGTCATGTCTTCTAAACCCATGATTCTATGCCCGCAATATCGCGCCGTTTTTGCCTTTAGAGTATAATGATATGCAAACATGTGACGGGTTTCCGTGTTCATATTCATGCCAACATATTTCTCTTTAACTTTGACTTTTAAGAGCGCAGTTCCAAGACGGAACTCTGGGAGTGGTACACGGCACGGCCCAAAGATCAAAATAATTGTCTTGATCAAATTGATCAGGATAAAATTTGAGGCACACCATTTTTCCAGAGTTGACAGCTTAGCGCGCATCCCACGGGGTGAAAGCGAGATAATAAGAAGGTCATCCGCTTGGGCCATCAGAGAAATTCTGAAGCAAGCGAGGAACACATCATGGAATGGCAACGGAGTGGAGCATTAAAAGGATAAAGCCGAAGATGAACTTTAAATATTTGCCAGAAGTGCGTGCGCTGTCAGGCTGAGTCCTCTCTGTCCGATGAAATTCACAACTGTGAGATAACCGGCAGTTCACACAGGCCAGGTAGTACTTCACCGCTTCAGTTCCATTAGCTTTAGCCTCGTGGCATCAATTGCGCCGCATCCACAATAGCGGGGTGTGCGTCACTGCGTTCAGAGCCCAGCTAGCCACAAGGCTAGCCGAACCTAGCCGAGGCTAGCCGAGCTATTTCGAGACGCCGCGAGGCGTGACGAGGTGACTAGACGGGTAACTAGCCGGGCCTCGCCGGAGCTAGACGGCGATTTTTTGCAGGCCTACCGGCGTCTAGAAATCGCTTCGGCTACCTGGAGCCTGAACGCAGTGCGTGCTAAAATATCCTAATGACAGCCTAGGGCTGTTTGGAGTTTATATACCCATGGTGAAACTTCATTTTGGTATTTCTCCGGCTTCATGCGCGAAGCTCAGACGGCATCAAAAGTACGCAACAAGAAAAGTCCGCATCAAAGTAGCCGGATAGCCGGTGGCAGTGCACAAGCAACGGTGGCGAAGGACGCAGGCGCACGGCAGCGAGAGGCCTAAGCTTGACAGTGCGAAGCTGGGATAGAGGAAACACCCGTCCATTCAGCACAAACGTGCGGTAGAACCAAGATGAGAGGGCAAAAAATGAGCTGGATGCTCTCGGAGCAAAATGGATGTCGTTTTTAATTTAATTTTCGGTCTACTTCTACGACGATCGATCCAGGACGAGGGAATGGCTGGCGGAATGCAGTCCAACACTTGCGGCTACTTCTTTGAGTGCGCAGAGGTGGGGAGGCACCCGAATCAGCCATTTTCGAAATGGATGATGGTGGTCAGAAGCCAACGATGGAAGCCGTACTGACTGTACGTCCGGAAGAGATGTCGAAGGTGCGAGCACAATGCGAGCAGGTGCGAGCGTGAAAGGGGCCGAGGATCCTGTTGGATGTGCATGGAGATTTTCGACGTCGGGTGTACGGAAAGGCTGTGCGTTAGGCGGAGTCCTTTTAGCCTCAGTCGGAGATGGTTGGCAGTTGCTGACAGTGAAGGCTTGGATCAAGATCAATGAATGATGCATGCGGTTGCGGTTTTGATTAGGCAACGTAAGCGGTGGGCGCTTGGCTGACACTCTCCAAGAGTCTGCAAGGCGGTGTTCTCGGCCAAGTCCACTCGCCTGCTCAAGTTTACGAATCGGGCTTGATTCAAATCCCGAGTCTTGTGGGAAGGTGGCGGTGCAGGACCCTCAACCGGCATATTCTAGGGTCCGGTCTTGGTCCCCCTCAAATACGCGATTCTCCCTTTCATCTCCACCTTCCCTCTTCTCTCTTCGTTCCCCTTTTCATTTCTTCTTCTTCTTTCTTCTTTTTCTTTTTCTTTTGTGTGAGCCCGTCCGCTCACTGCCACTCCAGGCCGCTAACTTTTTATTGCAAACCAGTGTCCACTTCGGCGTAGACCGCTACTTCATCGACTTTCTTCGAATCTCGTCTCGACCACCCACTCTCATTATAATGAAGTCAATCATCTTCGGTCTTTCCCTTGTCAGCGCAGCTGTTGCGCAGATCGCCAATGGCGTCTCGATGGTTTCTGTTCCCGCACCGTCAGACGTAAACAACAACGACGGTGGTTCGGGGAGTTGCGAGGGCTCTGGCTGCACACCAACTACGAACGCTGAGCAATCAAGGGTCACGGAGCCCCCCTCAGCCCCGACCCAGACCCAGAACTTCTACTCCAAGATGCCCTACTCGATGTACAATGACGGAGGTTACAAGAGCCTCAACTGCGGTTATGGCTACTCCAAGCATGATGACGGCTCGTGCCAACCTGAGCCTTGGGTGCGTTTGCAGTCCTCCCATTTCCATTGTATTCTCATCATACACGTTTCTTCTAGTACAAGACGGAAGAGAGCCATGGCTGCTACGGCAGGACCACCATCATGTACGTTTCACTTTGGATTCGATCTTCTCCTACTTGATTTCTTTTTCTAGCAACAAGGAGGATCATGGCTACAACAACGAGTACTGCTACAACTACGAGCACACTGTCACCGAGAAGCACACTGTTACGGAGACGAAGGTCCGTCGGCCGACCAGCTGCAATGTTTCAGCCCCAACTGACATATGTACAGTACAAGACGGTTCCGACCACCATAACCATGTCTAAGACCGAGACGAGGACCAAGACCGACACTGAGCACATCACCCAGGTCCACACTTCCACCAAGGTGGTCCCGACGACTCGTATCTGGGTTTCAACCGAGATCATCGACAAGACCAGGACGATAGATCACACCCTGACCGCCACCGAGACTTCGACCGCCATCAAGGTCTACACCAAGACCGACACCGAAACCGAGACGGACACCAAGACACGGGACCGCACCATCACCGACTTCATGACGAGGACCGTTGTTTCCACCGTCGTGGTGCCGACCACCTACCTTAAAACATGGGTGACGACCTTGGTTGTTGACAAGGTGAGCATCGCGCCTTGCTTGCACTCGACTTTTCTCTAACCGTTTTTTTTTCAGACCAAGACTGTCGAGAAGACCAAGACCGGCACCGTCACGGAGGATATCACCAGATTCGAGACAAAGACTAAGACCGACACCGTCACGGACCGCGTCACCATGACCGACACTATAACTATCACACGGCCGACAACGATCCACTCAGTCTGGGTTTCCACGTCGATCAAGGACAAGGTCCGTTCTCAACCTCCTCCCTTCTTGCTGCGATAACTGACTATATTTATTCAAGACTGAGACGATCCGCCACACCATCACCTCCACGCGGGTCGACAGTATCACTGAGACTCAGACCAGGACTCACCTGTCGACGGAAACTGCCACAGTCACCACCACCCACGTCCGGAATACTAAGGAGACTGGCCTGTCCAGGTGCCTACAGAAGGTATATTCGCTTTATTTGAACCACCCAGTTTCCCACACTCACTCCCAATTCAGTGCAAGGAGATCGGTTTGAACTCAGGCACATACCCTGCCCCCACGCCCACCGGAAGCCACCATGAGACCAGCTGTGAAGGCTCCGGCTGCGGCTCGGGAGGCTACTACTAAAGGGTGATTCAACATTGCATGCTGTCCTGTTCATACGAGTTCATCGTCACGACATCTTTATTCATGGTTTCATCGTTGGATCCCAAAGTTACGCACGGACAACCAAGACACGTCCCATTGACTGCTATATATTTACGGGTGCTTAATACGTTTTTCCGAGCGTAGTCTTACTTCGCCTTAGTTCGACTCCCTGGGCTCATACCTCCGTTAATTTACTTTGTAAAATGGAGTTTTTGAAAAACGCTCGGCAGTTTCATGATGTCCCACAAACAATGAAACCCAGATGGAGACTGTGATGGATGTGAGTCATTTTCCCTCGTTTTCTAGGTTCCTCGTGGCTCCGGGCCCTTAGTCGATAACGTTTTGTTCCTGATGAATATTATCTTGGCTGCCGCTGAAACAACCGCCCGATCCATTTGGAAATAGAATGATTGATGCGGAGTTACCGCTTTTGGACTTGACGTGGTACGCGTGAGATTATTGAAGTCGCCATGGGGGGCCCAGGCCTACTTCGCGGGATATTCTCCACCAAACCTCGTTTCCGGGTCATCGCCTACGATGCCCTGGTACGCGATGCTTAGTCCCATCACGGTCACGAGTGATTGCTTTGTCCTTATTGTGCTCTGTTTTACTTAGCCCATTGCCCAAACTTTGATGTCCCCTTCCTACTGCTATTCGGCGGTGTGGGAGGGGAGATACTCCGCAGGCACCGTTTTCTCAGTGACAGGCGATGTTCGAATATTTTACCCGCATATTGAAAATTAACGAGAGAGGCCTTGTTGATTAGGAACAATCACGAAAATATTAAATGCGAGACGGATGCTCAGTATCTTCTCGAGGAATTCGATGCATTCATATTTTTATATATTTTTTGAGTAGAAAGGCGTTCGGCTAGATGAATCACGAGTGCATAGACAGTGGCCTCGAGGAACGGCTAGATAATTCACAGATTGATGTCAGTTGCAACAATCCTTCCCCTTCCTTTCTTTAATTCACCCAATATAGTATAACTGTGTCGCAAATACAGGAACTTAGGATCGCTTTTACCTTCCTGAGCGAAAGTGAGAAGGGTGTTCAACTTCGTGCTGATTTTTCTTTTTCCACCGAGTCGTGATTAAAGGACTGTGAATTCGGCTTCGGTGAGTAGGGTTTGCGAGGAGTACACACAGGATGCAGTATATACCAATGTGATTGCTGGCGGCCTTGCCAGTGTGAGCTCGGCAAAGAAGCAAACACCAAATAGGTAACGGTACAGTATACATGAAGTGGAGATTCCCGCTGACAGTACCGCACAAATCCACACCTGAGCTAGTTGGGAACATGAGTGGCCATAATACGCTTCCAGGTAAACATGGAACGTACAAAATATAGGAACACAGCGTTCAAGAAAGTCTTCCATTCAGTCCAATCCTTTTCTCACATCAATTATCGGAATCGAGGGAAATGCTGCGCAGTACGCAGCCCTTGGCAGATTGGCCACGGTGACGTGCAATTTTTGGAGGGAACAGCGCGATCTGGAAAGAAATGCGGCGATTGTGGAAAGGGGTTTGTCACCGAGCTCATACTCTGAGATTGTGAGGTGTCGGAGAGCCGGTGCAGTGAGGGCGCCAAGAAGTAGTTTTTGGACCTTCTCCCAACCGCAATGAAGTAGAATCAATGATTCGAGATGGATAAGCGGTGGTACGACTCCTGCTGGAACTGGAATAGCATTTCCCCCAGGATTGCTCCAAAGAATGCAGGTGAACTTTACGAGGGTACAGGCTTGCCGCAGAATGTCAGCTGCTGCGTCGGGAGTCATCTCCGCAGAGACTCTGGTTAGCTGTGACCACGGCAGGACCACTTGAGAGGGATCAAACATCACATCGAGGTCAACACTCTTCAATTGCGGTACATTGCCAAAAACCACGATGGTGCTTTCCGTCGCAGCATGATTAGGACCGAAAGTCAGGTCACGTAGCAGAGGGAAAGGGCGGTCGAGCCGGCGAAGATCATCGAAAGGGATGATTAATTTGATATGTTCGCTCCGAATGTGAGATGAGGGCGGCCGTGAAATGAGGGAGTTCCGGGAATGTAAAACCGGCCTCTATTTCGAAGGAGAGAGACAGAGGGCAGTTCTTTGAGCGCAAAAGCCAAGTTGCAAGCAGATTCAGCCGTCCATCCAATGAGCATCCCTTGTAAAGGTAAATGTAAATCACGCTCCATAGCCTGGGCGTGTCCAAGGCTATCTCGCGCCAATTCCGGCACACCTGGAGAAACAACTCTGGAGAAAACAGACCAGAAAATAGAGGGCGCTCGGGGTACGCCGGGAGGAAATTAATGAATATTTCCGCCGTGATTTCGACGGGGAGGGTGAGGACGGGGTATTTGTAGTCGCTAAGGCGTGATTGCAACTTCTTTCGCTCGCAGCGCGCAGCGGCAAGAGAGGTTTCGAGAGCCGAAATGCGAGCGTCAAACTCAGATATTTGGGTGCGCATTTCCGAGCGTAAGGATCTGCTGCTGGGGGTATCCGTGGAATCGGCCATCGTCGACTCCAGCCAAGCCCTGAGATCTGAGAGGTCAGTGGAATAGATTGATGGAAGCAGTACTTGCTCACTGTTTGACCCTCGGAAAGGTACGAATAAAATGCGCTGCGGCGAGGAAGGCAAAGCGAGACTGGTGGCGGTGGGAAGAGAAAGGCGCGGTCACGAGTGATCGCTTTGGCCTTGTTGTAACGGTACGCTCCCACGGTTACGTTCTTATTCCCTTTTACATACACACACACATTCCTCCCCCATCCTTTTTCTTTACCATCCCATTTACTCAGACGCGTCATATATCTATTTCCGTCTCCATTGTTATGACCCCTTATATATCTCACCCCCATCTACCCTACTATATAAGTCAGTGATGTACGTAGTTAGTTCTTTGGTCAATACTACTGTATTTTTTCAATCAATTCGACAAGGGGTGTGACTGTGACACCAAAATTGCATTTCGACATTTCGACAGATGGCCTGGCTGACCGTGACAGCCTGAAAAAATTCGACATTCTTCACAGAGCGATGGCTTTGAAACCAGCCTTCATCTCTGATTTTTTGTAGCATTTGTGCGGCTTCTAGAACATCAGGAACAGGAGTTGGTGGCGAAAAGCCTTTCAACACAGAATTTGAGTGGAATTTTAACTCTCCCGTGTGCATATATGAACCAAGTAGTGGGTTCTAGAGACATTCATTACTTCTACGTGTTAGTTGTAGGCTGTAGGCACTGGCGGAAATTTTAAACTAAATTTCAGCGCGAAAACCGCATTTTTCATGATTTTGTGAACCGAAAAATGAATTCGACAACCACCGCTGTGACCCGTGACATGTGAACGGATTTCGATACCGTCAGACCCCCCTGTGACGCGTGACTGTCGAATCGATTGAAAAAATACAGTACTATTACGCCACTTACCTGCTTGTCCGACCACCAAGCAACCCAAACTTCTGTGCCGGAACTAGCCACCGACTTCTAGCCGACAGCTCTCCGTCACACTTGTTGTGCTCTGTTTTCCCTATCGCCAAATTCACGCCCTTCCTTCTGCTCCTCAGCGGCGTGAGTAGGGCGACACTCCACATGCATATAAATCAGCCCCTTTTATCTCAGTGAAAAGGTAGGTGATGTTGAATATTTTGCTCGCCTTAAATTATAACAATTTAAATAAAGGAGAGAGCACGATGAGGGACAATCGCCCACCACCTATTCTGCTGTCGCAGCAGCAGAGGATAAGTTCGAAACGGGTATTCACGTGGGATCCGATGTGGTCTTGACGTAGACCCACGGCGAGATACAGGATTTTTCTGAGTGTGTCGAAGTTAAAGGGGGTTTTTGTTCTCGCAGACCTAGATGGCACCATATCGAGATCCGGCAGAGGGATAGAAAGCCCTCGCTGATTAATGGTAAATCACTCATCAGAGATCCGGAAGTTTTGTACGATCCAGGGGGAGACGGAGGTTCGACTCCTCCCCAGGGCATAGTGCAAGCGGTTCGAGCTTTTTCTTCCTACATGGAAGTACCGAAGTCCACCAGGTGCTCGACATTTCTTTAATTTTTTAAAAGTATGCACACCTTCCAAATGTCCGTCACAGATGTAGGTCCACGAGATGCCCGTGTGAGTTTGATTCCCCCCCCGGATCCAAATGGGGGCATGTCAAACAAGGTCCATGGCAAAGACATGAAGCCCTCGTTGATTAATAGTAAATCACCCACTCCTCTTTACCTTTCGAAGATCGCGTTCAATGGGAGACGGAGGTTCGAATCCTCCCGTGGGCATTATATCGATTGGTTCTAGCCCCTTCTAATGTTACCACGACTCGGAAAGTCGAGTCGCTCCAAGTCAAGTCGGCCTAAGCCGATTTCGAATCAAGTCGAGTCGAGCAAGTTGACTTGAGTCGACTTTTCTTGAATGAATTTTCAGAAACTCGTTCTAAGTACTCTGCGGGTTGAAAAAACACAAAAGGGATTTTTTTTTTTTTTCGGCTGTCACGGCAATGTCACCAAGCGTGACTCTGTCACGCTTGTCACAAAATTCGACCATGTCCCCAATTTGTCCCCAATCGTGTTTTTTCGACGAATCGTGCAACTGGGTTGTGACCGACTCGAAGTCGACTCAAGTCGACTTGAGTCAATAAAGTGACTCGACTCGACTCGGCCTAAATCAGCGACTCCAAGTCGACTTCGTCGGCTCAAGTCTGGAGTCGCGGCAACATTAGCCCCTTCTTTTCTTTTCTTTTCTTTTCTTTTGTGCTGTAATATCATTCATCACAAAGAAGCCCTGGAAAAGTTCTTCCCAGACTTATTTATATCCCCAGCATGCCTCTTGGACACCGACCAAAGCGATAGATAGCTTGATCGACCGGCCCGGGCTGCCGATCAACACGTCACGGTGCCACACAATTTTTGCCGCAAGCCACCAGCACTGTATGCTCGGTGTACTTACTTGCATTCTCTCGATACTTCGATTTGGACTAGGAGCCCGTCTTTCCGCACCCCTTTGAAGACTGTCGCCGTGCTTGCTGAGCTGAGCCCGTCCGGTCATTTACATCCGCAGCGCATACTAGCTATAGTAGAGTTGGGTCTAATTACTGGGCCTGGATCCATCCTGTACCTCCGTCTTGAAGATGAAAAACACGCACAGGTGAGTCGTTATCCATCCGAATTTGTCGCTATTAATTACCCGTCCGCAGAACTCGACGTGCATGTGCGCACCACTCATCGACGCAGCCTCGCGCATGCGCCGCCGAATTCTGACTCGCGGTCCGATTGGATATCCTGCACACCTCCGCATCGCGTGTCGTAGCGCTGTTCTCCCCTGCGTACTGGTCACCCGCGCCGCTCCCGTCGCGCTTCCTCGCGTCGCCTACTCGGCCCTACGTCATGTCGGGAGGCGGTGTACGTAGCAGTCGCCGCACAGGACAAGACGCGCCCGCCGCCCGGGTGTACATGACGACGCAGATATAAAGCACGTTCCCGCACCAAACCGCGACACCCACCCGCTGGGGAGAAGTACACGCCGCCAGACTGCTCGCAACGCAGCCACTCCACGACCACACGCGCCACGTCCATCCTCTCATCCTCCTTTCCGCAGACGCCTGTAAGACACGATCCCTACGATTGGCTAGGCATAGGGGCATAGGGGTCGCCCGTTGTCTGTTCTAGCACACGTCGCACTAGGCTCCCCCCCCCCCCCCCCCCCCCCCCCCGACGCACATGCCATCGCCGTATGCCCAACTGTGCACATGTGCACATTCATCGCACATTCTCCCTAGCGCATCGTCTCTGCGTGCGCGCGCGCGACGCCCCCCCCCCCCCCCCCCGCTCCGTTCCTCTCGTCCATCCACCGATATCTGTCTCTGCCGAGGAGCTGTGGATGTGGGGAGGGGGAAGGGGAGGATGTGGCGTGGTACGGTGTTGCGCAGCGTGCGCGCTGGTGTCGCCGGGGGGGGCGCGCAGCGCGTGTGGTTATGATGCACGAGATTTTGCCGTGGGCGGGAGGAACCAAGGGAGCGTGCAGCCCATTGGCGGTATCGACGCTGCGGGGATAGAGTTGGATGCAGGAGAGGCGCGCGCCGGGGGAATAGAGAACCTAGTCTGCCGCTCCCCCTGGGCGATGCCGCAGATGGGGTGGTACCGGTGGATGTTGGGAGCTGGGTGGTGACGACGGTCCGGGTTAGCGCAAGAGAGACGTGTTGTCTGCACTGTCCCAGGCCATATGCGTGTCCAGAGGATGGCGTACCCAGTTGACGACGCGACTGTCCCCTCGGAGTACTCTCCTTAAGCCGCAGCCGCAGTGCCTCCGTGCCCAGAGCGTCCTGGCCGACGTACCACACCCTCTTGACGAGTGGAGCCGCCCGGGCTCCCACGTACATCGTGGTGTTCCGCGCCCGCCTAGAAGTACATCGCCGCGTCGTGCGCTTGAGATCCTCCCCGAGCGCAACGTCATGTTGTCTTCTGTGCCACGCCTCCACGTCTCCGCCATCACGGCCTCTGCACATGAAGTAAAATTGAAATTGAAACCCGTGTACGATCCCAGCAGTTTCTTTCGGTTGAAATCTCATAAATTTGTGGAGACCGATATATTCAATGATGCTCATCCTCTGCGAATCTATCCAGGAAGTAGCCTCAACACATATCAGACAATATATGTAGCATACATATTCACGAGAGGATAAGTACACAGAGGATGGATCAACAGCGAGGGGCGTACGAAAAGGCCCCACGGCCGCTTCCAATGGAAGAAATAATTAAAAAAAGTGCGGACATTTTGCGAAGGGAAAATGGAGGCCGCAGAAGAGCTAATATTGGGGAGATGAATAATAAAGAAGCCTGGTTAAATTGCGACGCACCGATATTCATCGAGGGCACCACCACAATCAGTCTTCATCGTTCTCGTTGCGGACGAAAACCGACGAAAACTTTGACGACTTTGATTAAAGGAAAAATAGCGCGAACATCTGCCTCCTCCCAGTGTCCGCAGCGGGTGACATGGAGGGATTCGAGCAAACACTGCGACCTGGTTATAAAGGAAGTGATATGGTCGAAAGAAAGAGGCTCGAGCGTGGGGCTTGAAATTGTGAGATGTCGGAGAGCAGGTGCAGTGAGTGCACCGAGTAGCTTTCGTATCGCGAGCCCCCAAGATCCTTCTTGCTCAGATAGAATCAAGGACTGAAGATGCAGGAGGGGTGACATGATCTCTACGTCATCACCGGTGTCCCACACATCACCGCTGAAGTTTACAAGAGAGACAGCATTACGCAGAATATGCGCCACCTGCGATGTCTCCCAATCCTCCACGGAAATGGTGGTGAGCTGCGACCACGGCAACTCCACCTGGGATGGGTAGAAGTTCAAAAGGTGGACCGTTGTCAACGTGGGTGCGTCGCAAAAGGCGGTGACTGCGGCTTTCGGTTCTTTGAAGTCACTTGCACCGAGAGTCAAATCGCGGAGTGAAGGAAAGGGACCTTGCATCGCGGCCCAGTGAAGTCCATAGAATGGAACGAGCAGGTTCGCATATTCCAGGCGGGCCGAGTGCATGAGGATTGTGTCCGTCAATTGGCACAGTGAAAGGCAATAATCATATGAGTCGGCGCAGATCTGTACAGATAGAGATAGGGGACAATTTTTGGATCGAGCAAGCCAAGTTTGGAGGAGATCCACTTGTGGACAGAGGAGATCTGGGATATCAAGGTCTATTTCTATCTCGATGGCACTCCATAGTCGAGGAGTACCAAATGCAATATCGCGCCACTGGCGGCATACCCGTCCCAAGAGTTCAGGTGACAGGAGGCCAGTGAAGGGAGCGCGTAAGGGATATATGGGGAGAAAGCTGATGAATATCTCCGCAGTGATTTCGGCGGGGAGAGTGAGTACGGGGTATTTGTAGTCGTCAAGCCGTGATTGCAACTCCTCTCGCTCGCGGCGCACAGCGGCAAGAGAGTTTTCGAGGGCCAGAATTCGAGCGTCTAGCTCAGATATATTGGCTCGAAGATCCGAGCGCAAATATCTGCCGCTCGCAGTATCTTGGGAATCGTCCATCGTAGGCGTGGACAAGTCTAGAAAAATGCCTCGATGCTCAGTGTAATAGATCATGAAAGTCGCGGTGCTTTCCTTACCCAATGCGTTTCTATGAAAGTTGCGGAGCCAGCAGTAGCTTTGCACGGACGTAAAAGTGGCACTGGTGGCGGCGGTGAGCGGGAGAGCCGATGTCACAACTTGGTCACGCATGACAACAGTCGCTTGTATGCACTTGTTGTTTTATCGGCAAATCCCGGTCGAGGAATTCTTTCTACTTTCACTTAACTTTACTTGACAAATTAACTTACCCAGCCAAAAGTAAGGTAAAGTTAAGTTTGTATGCCCAAGTCAATTTGTATAAGTTACTTTGTGAACCACCGAGAATGTTCACTTCGATACTGGTCATGAATGAATCTTGAAGTTTGTTCATTGAAGTTTTTTCTATATCTAGTAGTTACTCTACCAAATTATATGGGTGAAACCAATATGAGAGAGCGTGACTGAAACACTAGGGCTGGAATGAGAAATGGTCAGTTCGTTATATGTTACCTGCATTTTTTCTTGAAACGAAACCTTTAGGCTAACTTGCCAAAATTTCGGTGGTGTGACAGAATTTCTTTCAGAAACCATCTGTCCGTTATGCGTTCCAAGGGGAAATTTTGGAAACAAAATGCAGGGTACGTTATGCGTTACATTTCACCCATACAATCTCGTACAGTATCCTCTTTTCCGATGAGATACTTACAGCCAGCTCCAGTGCTGACTTTGCAAGGTGTCCTACGGATTTGGACATCTCCACGTCAGACTTCATGGCCGCCCAGCCCAATATTCTAGCCTCGGTTGATACATATCTACCTCGCGCCATTCCAGCGGCCACCCCGTGCACCCCACCCGTTCACGTTGGACCAGAGAGAAAGCGCTGGCATCGGCGCTAGCAGGGTGATCTATTGGGTTATGAAGCTCTCCCCTCAAGTTTTCCTCGACCCGGACTCAAGATGCGAAGCTGGATTCTCTTGCTGTCTTCCGTATTATATCAAGCTCAAGTTGATACCCATGAAGCTGGCAATCTCCCTAGTCCTGAATCCTGAATGTCTTGTATGCCTCTAACCCTAACTCTTATTTTGACACAGGTATTGTCAAGGTATTGTCGAGCTGGGCAGACGCGAGGATTTGAAGCCAGGATTTCAACTGACAACAATATTCAGACATACATGGAAAATTCTACTTCTCGTGACTCGAATCTTCAAGCACAAGGCTTCTCAGGAATGGATATATCTCAGCGACTGGTCTAATTTTCCTTTAAAGAAACGAAAGACAAGGATAGACGATGTCAAAAGTAGGGTTCCAAGCTGTGGAATCCAATGAATTCCCCTCAGTTTTCTTGTTCGGGATTGACTCGGATGTCCATGTACAAAGTTTAGGATGTACAGGCTGGCTTTGAACCTACTCTTTCGTGCCTCCTGGCTTCGAAATTTTGGTGCTTGACAATTCGACCCCGGCGGCGTCGGAGGTACCCCGGGTAACCCTTCGCTCAGCGCTCAGTTATAAATAGGCTTCAAATGAAGCCTATTTCGTTCTCTTCGAACCTGTATGTATGCTCACTGGGCTTCACCGTCATCCGAGTTCATAGTTTCAGCAAGCATTGAACAGCTTTTCAGTTATCCTGAACCGGAACAAGAGCGCGAGGCGACACCATCCCCTTCGCTGTCTCCGCCTTTGCATGGCGACGCGCGCCCAATGTTATGTACGCTCGCGGGTCTCGGCAATCTATAACGGTTCCAATACTGCTACCGCTGAGTTCTTTGGCAGTGGGCGCTGTCCGTGAACTCTCTGCTGTAAGTTTGGAAGGTGCATGACTTGCGGGCTCCGCAGTATAAATACTAGTAACATCCACCTTCAAACCTCAGAACCTAGCATCAAATCCTCCATTCATCGGTACTCCTTCCACGTAATTCTCACCTGCCTGTCCCTGATCTTCAGTAATATGAAGTTCACGCAGGCCCTTATCTCCTCCCTCGCCCTTGTGGCCGCTGTTTCAGCCCAAGGCGCCTTCATCCAGAATGGGTGCACCACCGCTAGTTCCGTTTTCTTCGCGTCCAACGGCGGTGAATGCTACGTAGGTGTGCCCTTCCAATCCGTTGAGACTCATCTCCAATATGTGAGATGCATTTTAAAGCCATGACGGACTTACTCCTTTCCGCGTCACCAGCGAGGATTGTGCAGGCAAGAATATTATTACCCGTACCCTTTAACGAATTGCTTATCCGCGTCGGCGTGGCAAACAGTGACCTTCTACATCGCGGACGACCGCGGCGCTGGCTCCCGCTTCATTGCCCCGGTTGGAGAGTGCTTTGTCGACATCAAGTCGTTCTCTATCGATTGTTTCTGATTCTGATTGTTTGACCTTGGGGATGCCGAAAATAATTAGTATTGGAGTCCTAGGTCGCAATTTCGTATTGAGGGTATTGCATCCAGAATGGAATCGAAGGGATTTGCAGCCAAAATAGGCGCTCCGGGCATGGAGATGTGAGTCTAGTGGAGACGGAGGCTCGACTCCTCTCGAGGGCATACCACAGGTCTGCAATTTTTTTCCTTCCTACAGGGAAGTGGTGAAGTTTACGATCGTTGATTTCTTTTACAAAATATCCGTGGTACATTGTCCAATGTACCGAGATGAAGGTGCACGAGATTTAGAATCCGCGTGTCGAACTTGAAGGTATTTTCCCCTAGATGCAACTGAGGCAATATCACGGTCCTTTGAAAAGGGATAAAGCGCTAGTCGATTAATGGCAAATCATTAATCACCCACCAGAGATCTGAAAATGGAGGTTCGAATCCCCCCGAGGGCACATTGTGGAGGTAATCGACATCTTTTTCTTCCTGCACAACTGAAGCTTCTGCACCTCGTGGACTTGATTCGCGAAGCAATATCAGGGTTCATTGAAAGATGGCAAGCCCTCGTTGATTAAATGTACAATGACGCAGTGAAAGGCCATAATCATCTGAGTCGACACGGATCTGTACGGATAGAGATAGTGGACAACTTTTGGATCGAGCAAGCCAAGTTTGGAGGAGATCCACTTGTGCAGAGAGGACATCTGGGATATCGAGGTTTATTTCCATCTCGATGGCACTCCATAGTCGAGGAGTACCAAATGCAATATCGCGCCACTGGCGGCATACCCGTTCCAAGAGTTCAGGTAACAGGAGGCCAGTGAAGGGAGCGCGTAGGGGATATATGGGCAGAAAGTTGATGAATATCTCCGCGGTGATTTCGGCGGGGAGAGTGAGTACGGGGTATTTGTAGTCGTCAAGCCGTGATTGCAACTCCTCTCGCTCGCGGCGCACAGCGGCAAGAGAGTTTTCGAGGGCCAGAATTCGAGCGTCTAGCTCAGATATACTATCCTCCCCCTAGATCTCGGACACTTAAGGAAAATCGTAATACAGCATTTTATCCAGTGGTCTTTATGCCAGGGTGAGTAGGTAGATCGAAAGGAATCTGTCCTTTACCCCAGATTCAAATTTTACTTCATGAGAAACGGGCAAGAATTGCTTAAACGGCGTCGTTTTTTCCGAGGTTGCCACGTGTCCGAGTACTAGGTAACACATCAAATTTGGATTGCCGGCCTCGTATCTGACCCTCTTGCTGTCGAAGCGCCTCCAAATCTTGTAGGGTGGAGCTTCTCAATCAAAAGTATGATATCCATGAAACAGAGGATGAGGCATGCCCTGGATGGTCAGCAGGGAGCATTAACTTCTTGCCATCATTGTTGGCAGTTGAGAAATCAATTTGGCAGGCATGCCTTGATCTTTCGGTCCATTGTGATGGCTACAAGACAGCTATGCCTCTGAAATTTTATATGGGCACTCTCACGATGTAAAGGTATCTTTGGGATGCATTCAGGAAATAATATGAACCTCAGGAGAGGACCCTGGGCCTTAAAATAGGCTAAATCGGCCAAAATGGCTCAAGCTGTCAACTCTCCGTGGTGATATATATCCGAAAGAAGTGAGGTTGTAAGGTTTTTTGACCCTATATCTGTAAGACATATCCTACCGCTTATGTTAAGCTAAAAATCTCAGAAAACGGTTCAGCTTTGCACGAGAAATGTTTGTTTTGTCCGAGTACTGGGTTTGTCCGGGACGGTGGGGGACGATAGTATTGGCTCGAAGATCCGAGTGCAGATATCTGCCGCTCGCGGTATTTTGGGAATCGTCCATCGTAGGCGTGTACAAGTCTAGAAAAATTCCTCGATGCTCAGTGTAATAGATCATGAAAGTCGCGGTGCTTTCCTTACCCAATGCGTTTCTATGAAAGTTGCGGAGCCAGCAGTAGCTTTGCACGGACGTAAAAGTGGCACTGGTGGCGGCGGTGAGCGGGAGAGCCGATGTCACAACTTGGTCACGCATGACAACAGTAGTTGTTGTTTTCTCGACAAATCCCGGTCGAGGAACTCCTTACTTTCCTTGTACTTTCACTTAAATTTACTGGACAAATTAACTTACCCAGAAAAAGTAAAGTAAAGTTAAATGGGTTGTATAAGAACCACCGAATGTTCACTTCGATGTTAGTAGTCATGAATGAATCTTGAACTTTGTTCTATATCTAGTAGTTAATGTACCGTGTTCTTTTAATTACAAAGAAATAGCTACCCACCTTCCAATGTGCACAAGAATAGAAGTTAGCTGAGCGCATGTACGTGTTCCGCTTTTTTCTAATTCTTGGCCCCATCTGATTTTCTGAGGATTTGGATCGAGGTTCAGTAAAGGGTACGAAGGCCTCGTTAATTACTCAGAAATAAATCGCTCCCCTAGGTGCTTTGGTCAGCAACTGAGTCAAGATTCCAACGCTTCATTGTCGTCAATTTTGACCTAAAGAGGCAACGTGCGGAATGAGGCCAAAAATACGTTCAGTCTACATCCGAGCCCCGAATGAGAGGTGTTCAGATTTGGGTTTTTCCCCTGAAAGCTTCGCCGGTGTGTAGCATAAATGGCATTGTCATGAGCCTGATTTTTTGCTTGTGACAACGGGGAGCATTTGGTACGAGATATGGATTTGAAAACAGTTTATCCTCAAGAACTACAGCTGTCGTTCAGGTTCTCGCACAGAATCTCACAATTAAGGGCATCTGGTCGCCTTTATCCCTCTCAGCAACCACGAAAGGGCGTTGAAGAGGTCCTGTGCTGCCGATTCCGCTTGCCGGAATCGCGAGCTCGAATTCGAAGGCCCGAAAAAGGGTGAATAGAAGAGCCTTTTGCCTTGCAGTAGAGGTTCGTGAGCAGCTAAAACAGACGCAAATAAACAGCTCACTCTGCGACCGAAAAGCGGAAGCCGATGCAATTGTGCGGCCCGGCGAAGAATGTCATGAGATGGGACCAGACACTCGGAATTGCTTTGACGGCTTCAGGAAGGTGATCCCATCTTTCAGGCCTGTAATTCCTTGGTCAGAAATCCGGATGAGAGACAAGTAATAAAATAACACACTTGAATTCTGCAGCATCTTCTCCCCAGAGAGCCTTGTCCGTGTTCACAGCCAAGAGTGGGAGATATATCTCTTGTCCCTTTCTGATTCTGTGTAATGTATGCAGGATTAATTACTACACGGAGAAAACACACGAGACGCACGAAAAACTATCATGTACGACACCCTTTGGGTCTGTGTACGGTATGCTAAGCTGGAGGACGTCGTCCACCATCGCCGTGCGTCGTACGGATACAAGTGGTGTATGCACCCGCAAGGTCTCCCGGACGACGTTCTCAAGGTAGGGCAGAGCGTTGAGCTCTTCCATTGTCGGATTGTCAGTCGATACTGTCATAAGCTCCTCGCGAAGCTTGTTTTGTGCGGATTGGTTCTTGGAGAGTGCGTACAATGCCCACGTAATAGCGGTACTGGTGCAAAATAAGACGCAAAAACTGTCTTTGGCTCCGAACACACCTCGTAGTTTCATGCCCAGCAACGAAAAATGTCGGGATCTCTGAACCTCCTTGAATATTTGCAGAATGGAATTCGAACAGTGACTTACGAGCAATAACTTCCTCATCACTGAGCCGGGACTTCCCCGGGACATCTGCTGCCATGTTGGCTTTAAGGAGAAGAGAAAACAGATCTCGACGACTGGAGAAATCTTTGTCGCCTCCCGCTGCTTTGACAGCGGCCTTGCCATCAAGTAGTAATTCATGACCAATGTCGGACATCTTTGCCCTAGCATTTTTGAGTGCCTTCTGGCCGGGCAAGGGCTTAAAAAATGGCATCAGCTGTTGGTTTGAATATGCGGTGTTTGGTTTACCAAAAATCGAAGAAACGGGAACAGAGCCTGGGCGTCCCGCAATGCAAGCACGATCTTGGCGTTTGGGGAATGGAAAATGTCAGTGAACGCCTGGTCCAATTCACTCGGTTTTCCTTGCGGCTTAAGCGCATTGAATTGATAGTTGAATCCTGCACAACACATTATTAAGGGTCAGGCGTTTGGACCTTACCAACGCACCGGCATGTCCGATCATATCTAAGGTCGCTCTGCGTACCCACGCAGCAACTTCGATGCGCACGGAGTCCTTTCGATCCCCGGTGGCCGCCGATTTGGTTATTTCGCGACTCAAAACTTCGCGAAGCTATTCGGTGAACATTCAGTATCAGCAATATCCCAGATAATATGTATAATACCTGGAGAGATCGCTCCACAAATATCTCCGTAAGTCTGCGTATTTGCGCGGTCCCGAAGGCGGGGTTCTGGAAGAAACAGGGCTTCAGTTCGAGGATATTTTATCTCTTCAATGCGAAATTACTAGAAGTTTCCTCTATAAGACTGACTTGAGTGCGTATATCATCGACATGGGTTGAATACTTGCCTGCTGCTTGTGAGGATCTCCTTCGACGGAAATAATACCTAAGGACAACGTTGCTTATCCTGTCAGAGAGAAGAGAGGACCTTTTACCATTACCAACAAGAGATTTGAGGCTCCGAATAGCGACGGGTCCCTTTCCATATAAGTTGGTGTTTGTGACGATGTGATTAATTGCCTTGATGTCGGACGTGTACAGCTCGCGTTTCTTGAATTCTTATTAGCCCAAATCCCGCCGACAAATCGAATGGGCCGACGTACATTGAGTAAATCTCTAAACTGAAAGTGTGGACCAAACTCCTCTCTCCATCTAGTGGTCACCGGAGCCTCATCCTACAGGTCACGTTAGCTCATGAATTGGGCACGGAAATTTGGGGTGATTACCACCATGTCTAAATAGTTACCAACGATCCAGCTGTGGTTCTTGGGTCCAGGCAAGTGACGAATCGGGGAGGTCAACTCATTATGGACCATTTGGCCAAGGTAGAAGAGGACATAGCAGAGCAAGGTTGCAAAAAGAGGGACAAGGAGCGATGGATCCATGAGAGTTGGGGTTTTCTGCTGCTTCTGCGGCTCCAACGTGTACAGCTTTATATAGGGAGTTAAACCAAAGAGGCTTTACCTCGTTACACAGATAAGCAGAAACGACTGCCTGATGTCCAGATGCCGCGCTTCTGAAGCAGTACGTATCCCGTCGGCCATGCTGTCAGGGGCTCAACATAAGTTCCGTAACACCGGCCAGGGAACAAGGATTAATGACTTACTGTGGGACATGAAAACTTAGCATTAGGGGGAGTATCCAGCCCCATAAAGGTGGAAAATCCGCGGGGAGAAGCTCAGACACGCAACTCGACGTGGGACACTCTAATACCTACCTACGTACGTACCTACCACGGGCCAATAAGCTAGCCGATTCACAAATTGTGTCGGGCCCGCCGATGCCGATATTGTCGGCATCGGCGGTATTTGCGGTGCTCTTCCGCCAGTTGCGACTCCATACGTCGGTATCTATACCAGAAACATAAGAATCAGTCCGACCGCACCATTATCTTGGATGGTCAACGTCCCCGGTAGGATGGCGTCATGTAGATTGCGCGCCAGGGCTGATTCCGGGGCAACGAGAGACGATCATCACTACAAAAGGAAAGTCACAAGTGGCATAGGAAGCTGGATTGTTTATTTAAAACAGAGAAATATCACCATACATCATTGCGGATCAGATCAAGGGAGAATCTAACGAGGTGCCCTGCGCTTCCTGCCTTCTTTTCCTGAGCTGGGTCTATATATTTTCCCTCTACTGGTGCGATAATAATAGATAATGAATCCCCATACAGCGCACAGTAGGTGAACAGCAGAGGTCAAATTACAGGCCAGAGATGCCTGTCACATCGGTGACTATCAACGGGTAAGTGGCGGAAAAACAGCTTGCTGCTACGTCCAGTATTCCGTGTGTGGCAGTACCATGCGCGCTGGTGAGAGGCCGGTAAGAGCTGTGGACGTCTCAGACGTGATTCACGTGAAGCGGTGTGATGTACGTAGGTGTGTGAACTCGGATGGTGCAAGTTTTCTCGCTCTCGATGTGCGGTAGCAAGAGAGTCTGCGAGAGCCAGGATAGGAGCATCCAACTCTGGTATTTGGGGGATCTGTTTGGAATCGGCCATCGTTGATCGTGGCTTTTCATGCTACAGGCTACCACAGGTCGATAAACCGCCCGGAATTTGGGAGTCAATGCGATGCATAACTTACTTGCTGTTTTCTCTTTGGAAATTCACAGAACTGCCAGCAGGGCTCGGACGGGATGGTCCAAGCCACAGTGAGTGAGGTCTGGTCATGGGATAAACCATGACAAATTGCTTGTACCTACCGCAAAATTGTGCATTCGGGTTTCTCTGACGTTTCTCAGCAGTCAAATTCAAAGGTGATATGGACAGGAAATCAGCCATCTCAAGAATAATGGTTGAATGGGATAGGAGTTCGACTCCGATTAAAAATTAAGTGCCTGCGAATACGGTGCGATTTGGCACTGCTAATTACAACTTTATAAGGAGTAGACGGGCGGGAATGAAGGAATGCATCGAGTGAAAGGAGTGAGAGGGTAGCAGGAGGGAATTGTTCAGGGGCACACTTCTGCAGAAATTAGTGCCACGGAGATGCCCTGATCCAAATTTGATCGAAGTCCAAGATGACGAGTAGAGACAACTATACCAAAGGCCCTCCGGGCATCCCTGGTACCTAGATCACGACGAAACCCACGACCTCATATATAACTGTATAAATATTCTTTGAGCGATATTTGATCCAATGATTAAATTTGAACTTTCTATCATTCTGTAATTGTTTATTTCCATGCATAGAGGTGGTGTAGAGGACCGCAAATAATTTTTTCTCATACTTCTGCATTGTTGCAGATGCAATGGTTTTTCACACCGTCCAATATCGATCTTGGAATCGCCTCTGAGGAGTCCAAGCAGCTCCTAACGGTAGATATTGAAGCATTTACCGATGTTGTGTACTGCGTCGACCGATGTCTTACAAACACGGTTCCTCAATATCCGGAGGGAACTTCAAGCACATCAATTATGGCGCATCGGATTAATGATGATATTTTAATCATTCAATAGGAACATCATGCGCGATAATTCATTGATTAGCACGTCTGGAAGTGGCTACGTCGGGGTTGACAAGAACACAGAATTCAACATTAATTTTCGAAAGGTATTGACGAAGCCACCCAATTCTTTTACATTTATTTGGTCTGATTTGAGAGAAAGAGCCGGTAGTATCATCGCAAGAGTTTTTCCCGAACCAGTGCCAGATCGCACAACCAGATCCTTCCGATTTGAAAAAGCCGGTGTGGCGTGGAGCTGCAATTCATGCAGTGTTTGGTGCCATTGGATGCCCAATCGAGAAGGAGAAAACAATCTAGAACAGTACATCATTCCTTCCGGGTGAGAGGCTGAACGAAGGCTCTAGGAAGATTGTGAAAAGCTTCAAGAGCTTTCAAAGACATCGGGAGCGCAACTAGTGTCTCAAATGGATCTATGTTGAAGCTTGCCATGTCAGACCAAGAGGAAAGAATCGGGAGTGCAGGGTCTTAATACAGAGGAAACGGCGATAAACGATGTATAACGTCGTCAGGAGGATTCGAGACCACTGAAGACACGGGCTCTACTTGCGGGGGAAAGCTGCTGGGTTTCTAAGCAGAGTAGACGCGATTTTTGGGAGGAGGAGGGGTCGAGAAGAGCAGAGATAGATTTGGTGTGGCCAGGTGAGGTGGTGCAAGGGAAGAAAGACGCGTCGAGGATGGAGGCAAGTGCGATCAAATGCAATCAAGCACATGTCAAGTGATGACCTCATCCGGCCGCGATCGGCATCTCCTGAAGTGCTTGCCACATTTTCGGCATTTGGTTACAGACTGGTTACGAGTCTACGTTTAAACTGGATTTCAGCGACTCGGTTTGTTTACACGCGGGGAAGGCAACAGAGATCTTTTGAGTTGCTCCTCGAAGTTGTAACCAGCGCGATCACGGATTTAGAGAATGTATGAATTTCACCAGTGGCCGGCGCGTGCCGCGCAGTCTTTGACCTTGCTTGGAAGTGCTTTGATAGTAAACAAAAAATTCCTTTCGTCTGTAGAAATTTGACTTTTACACAACACGGAGTTGTTATCTGAGTATAACTTAAAGAGACTGGTTGAGTTGCCGGTCAGTGACAAATATATATACGTACACTTTGCGCGTAGAGGAAAAGATTCGGTGACGCACTCACCTGCAACATCCAAAAACATACTTGGTGAACGGTACGTGCGGGAGTGTTAAAGATATCATCCTAGACCCTCGCGAGCCCGATGCAGAACGCGAGGACCCCGCCACCAGCGCCGGGCTGTTGAAATATCCTCCCGCAGTGGTGCTTTTTCGTCCGGATAGCAAGGAAGAGGAGTTACCGGTTTTCGAAGAGTTACCGGACGGCCTTCTACCTATCGTGCCGTCGTCGAACGGCTTCCAGGTCCACGATGGGGCGGGAAAAAAACATAACATCAAGCGACGGCAGCTGGCATTAGCGGGTGGGTACATGTTTACAGATTATAAGGCGCAAGGACAAACCATGAGCTATATTCTTATCGATCTGGCGCCTCCGCCTCGAGGCGTTTTGCCGCCATTTAATGCCTACGTGGCTTTATCCCGGAGCCGCGCGAGAAAGCAGGTTCGATTCCTTCGAGGTTTAGACCCCTGCTGTTTCCGACGCATCCTTCGGCCGACCTTGCGCGCGAGGACGAGAGGTTGGTGCAGTTGGAACGCGAACGACGGCGAGAATAGCGAGTCGGATATCATAGATTTTGAGCGAAGTAGAGCACCGCTGCGTCGGACGTGGACGAAGTAATCTAATCGCGTTTGTTGTGATGTATTTGTTTTTAGCACATTGAATCCATAGGCACGCCTCGAATAGTATCGGCGCGAGGACGGGCCGCCTATCTAATCTGGTCTATTGTGTTTTGTTTGTTTTCAGCACACTGAATACACGGCTAGCCCGGATGACATAGGAATCCGTGTGGATTGATGGCCCGTTGACATATCAATGTGATTCCGTTCGCGTTTCGGCCATTATCCCATTGGAATTCGCTGGTTTGGCAGCTCGTCGAATTCCGACGGTCTCGCCATCAACTTCAGAACATCCCGCCATCGGGGCCGAAACCTCCCAAGAAGTCTTACTCGAGGATTTACACTGTTCCATTAACACATACCGAGTACTCTCTCAATGTGTAAGTTGTGTAAGCAGAGCTCTAATGCAATTATTATGCAGTGGCTAAAGCATTCCTTTAAAGCTTCTCTCCAATTACTGCCTGTTCTGTATAAATAAAATAAAATAAAAGCTGCAACTTGGCATGTCTCGGTCCGGGTTCGGGGGTCTACTCTTGCAGCAGGGACTTGAAAGTGTGCTATTGCAACTATATAAGTGAAAGAGATTATCATTTTACATAAATTGCGTCAAGGTACGCATATGCTGCCTACAAAAAATTGCCTTGTGCCAACCTTGGTGTTATAAATGGTGGGAGTGCCTCATTTGGCTGCCTCGTTGTATCCTATCCTCTTCCAAATCAAACCTCAGTATCTTGTGGCAAAGTGGTAATGATGTCAATGGAGTCCTCACTTGTGGTCACTCGTTTGAATCTTATTTGGTTCTTTTTCCATTTATTTTGAAACAAAATTCCCTCTTTCTTGCCTTCAAATTTGGCCTGACTTGTCTTTCGATTTACTGTGGCCTGGCCATCGAATTCCAACGAGCTGGTTAAACAAAGGCATCCATGAGACCGCCCATCGAAATCCGACGGCCATCAATCCCCTTGGATTTCTATGTCATCCGGGCTAGCCGTGTACCCTAGGCACGCCTCGAATAGTATGAGGGTTTGTTTGGTGCCCTGTTGCTTAGATAATTTCCGAGGAGGGAAGCAAGGTTAAATTTAAATATAGCGACCCGACCCGTTCCGTTGAGGACCCGACTTGTTACGGTTGCTAGTGGGCAAGATCATAAATTTCGAATTACGACTTTCAGACCTGGTAACCTACATCGGTACCAGGAATTTGAGCGAAAATTCAGAGTAAGCCGAGAATAGTGAGAATTATTAAATGGAGTGTAAGATATAGCCTGTATGTGCTTGACGAGCCTCTTACCATCTAGCTGATGTTCATTTGCAGATTGGATCTTTGGGAAAAGCAGAAAGGTAGAGGTCAAGTCGTAAAATTAGCAGAACAGGAGTGGGCTCCTGTATGATGGAGAGCTATATATTTCCTTCTGCGCCGCAACAGATCAGACCAACCAGTTTCTGAGATCCACCTAAATCGTGTTGGTTCCGCAACGAGCACTTCATATTAGGCAATAAAGTGTTATTCTTTCTTAGAGTTTACACCTTTTGCCTCTTTGGCTTTCGATAATCTACTCAGCAGGCGTAGAAAAATTTGAGCTCACGGAACCTGCAGAGAAGTGAGCATCCGATGATCACTCCTACTGTACGCCGGCTCCTCAAATGAATTCCTCAAGCCCCTAAAAATCAAAAACTTTCAGAGTACATTATATATAATATCGTTAGTAAGTCCTCTAGCAGTTTTGATCATCGAAGGCGCTGCAGAGCGCACTCTTCCAGCCAAATTTCAAACTCCGATGATTTGGAGTTCTACGCCAATCAGTGTGATGGCTAGTTGTAACAGACACTTTAACAAATGAAGCTCGTACCTCGCTTGTTAAAGTCTGTTAGCGATGGGGGTCTGATCGGGCTGAAGAGCTGTTACGTAATTGCGAAGTTTAAATTCTGATCACACAGTCTTACAATCAAGGTTCTGCCGCCCTGAGGATACTGTATTTTTTCAATTGATTCCACAGTCACACATCACAGGGGGGTCTGTCGGTGTCGAATTCCGTTGGCCTGTAACACGTCACGGGGGTACCTGTCGAATTGGCTTTTAGGTTCACAAAATGCCATTTGGCCCCCAAAAAATCTCGAAAATCTCCGTTATCACTCCAAATGCACACAAATACTGGGACTCCCTGTCAATCCCAAATCCGCCTATTTATGCACCGAGGGTTGCGAAATCCGAGACAAGGCTCAAAGAGCAGCAGTTTCCCAGCTCAAATATCAACACCATAATAGAATACTTAGATGCTTTGCCAATTCTTCTATTTTCTTTGGCAGCGGCGAAGGTGATCAAGGGTTTTTTTAGGTAGCCTGGTTGCCATTTTCTTCATCATTCCACGTTCAACTTGTCCGATTTGCTACAAAAGAAATCAATGACCCACAATTCTGTATTTCAGGAAGTACATACTAGTGTAGAATTGTTATTTTTAAGTACACTCCAGTGTGCACAATTAACAAAAGAAATGTACCCAGATCAATTGCACATCACCATCACCACTGAAAGCATAAAATATGCATTGCAGGCGAAATAAAATTCCCGCAGCTCTTGAAATAATTCCTGACCATTCTCCAATCGGGGGAATCCTGGTGATGCCTTGTCGAAATTTTTGGGTGTTGTCACGGTCGTTTGGCCCCATGTCGAATTCGAAAATTTGTGTCACAGTCACACCCCGTGTCGAATCGATTGAAAAAATAGAGTATAATACTTGCCCAAATCGCACCTATATTCTGAAATAGATGATATCTGTTTCTGCTTTTTTTCTTCTATCCTCAACATGAATTTCCGATCCACAGTGCTCCAGTTGGTCACCCATCAGTCACCTTGTCACATCTTCCTGCGATCTCATACTGAGAGCCAGTACAGGAGCATTAAAAATCTAAAGCGGCAGATTCTCATATGTACATATAGATTTCTCGCCTGCGCAGAATTCAAATGAAAAGACGTGTTTCTCATTGAACATAGATCGCGACGAAATTCAAACTCCGCGCTTACGTAGCAACTTTCGATCGAACTCCCGTGATGGCAACAATACTACGTGATGGCTAACAGACTTCAACAAACAAGGTATGTTGAAGCGTCTGTCTAGGAGAGAAAATGAATGAATGCTTCAATCGGCACCGGCTCGATGCTGACGTGGACTTGCCAAGTACGAACTTGACGCAACGAAGAGGAATGACTCACAACTCCGCCCGAGCTTCTGCTCCATGGGTCCGGGAGCCGTTGGCCGTCATCCAAGTTGGCAGCGGCAACTTTGCGCAGCAGCTCTGCGCGTATATGCGGCACCTCGCAGGATGTCTATATTAACAGCCATACCGGCCTTGCACTCAGAAACATATTAGATACTAAATCACCGGATATGGGAAACTTCCTCGCAAAAATCGCCCCGAATTCGAAACTTTCCACCGATCTCTTCGCCCCCACCTCCAAGTTTATCCCAGAACGAGATATACCTGATCTGTCGGGGAAGGCAAGTCTGTGCACTGGTCGTGGCCCTGGCCGCAGCTGACTATGACGCAGATTGCCCTCGTTACCGGCGGAAACACCGGGCTCGGATATCACACCGTGAAACAGCTTCTTCTCAAGAATGCAAAGGTTTACCTTGCGGCACGATCCGCTGAGAAAGGCGCTGAGGCAATACGGAGACTCGAAGAGGAGACAAAAAAGGCTGCGATTTTCATTCAGCTTGATCTCGCCGATCTGAGGAGCGTGCGCAAGGCGGCCGACGCTTTTCTCGCACAGGAGTCGCGCCTCGACCTTCTGTTTAACAATGGGTACCTCAGGGCCTAGTGATTCAAGTTCTACTGCTTCTCACGTTCTTATTTTCTTTTTTTCTAACAGTGGAGTCATGGTATCTCCCACCGAACAGCTTACCGCTCAAAAACACGATCTGCGTAAGAATTTGATCCTCTTCTAAGTGGCCGACAAACTGATTTTCACTCTCAGAATTCGGCACAAACGTCATCGGACACTATTTCTTGACTGAACTTCTTGTGGGCCACTATTCGCCAGCCAACCGGCTATATATACTCATCATCTTCCCCGTAGATCACTGCCCTTGCCGCCTCTCAGCAGGCTACCAACGTCCCCGCGCGCGTCATAAACACCTCCTCGTCGGCTCACACATTTGCGCCGGCTGGAACCATCGATTTCGCGTCGCTGCGAGGTGGACTAGCGCGGGACGCCCTGATAAAGAAGTGGGGGAGCTTCCGCGCTCCATGGTCCGTCCAATCAGTTTCGCTTCTCTGCCGGTTTTTATGCGCTACATCCAGGAATCTCTATGGAGAGAGCAAGCTGGGGAACATCCTTGTCTCCAACCACCTCGCCAAGGCCCACGCGGACATCCTCGTCTCGTGCGCGCTACACCCCGGCGGCATCCGCTCCAATGCACGCTTTGTAGATTCTTATGATCGTTTCCGCAGCCACGGCGGCGCCGCAGGCTGGCAGCAACCGCTGGCCCAGCTGCTGCTCTACCCCGCCCTCTACCCTACACCGTGCGCCCGATTTGCGCGTTTATTCGTCACGTTGTCAATTAATATCCGCAGAATGGGCGCGTACACTCAGCTCTGGGCTGCGACAACGGCATCCCCAGCGCAGATCAACGGAGAGGTGAGGCGCCTGCTTTCCGCCCGGTCAAGTTGACCTCTTTTTTCTTTATAGTACTTGATCCCGTGGGCACGCGTCGGCAAGGCTGCGCCGAGCGCCGGTAACACCACGCTAGAAGAGGACGTGATTGCGTATTTGAAGGAGCAGGTGGAAGGATATTGAATGGTGGGTGCAGGCTGTATATACTTAGACTACTAATGTGCGTTTTCACTGGGTGACTTCCCATAGCTCTATATATGTGCTGGAGAATATCCGAGTATTTTTCCGAGACAGATGACAGGACTCCATCAGCTCCATCAGCCGCAAAAGTACATAGTTTATTCTAAAACTGCCAGAATCTGCACAGGGGATACCCCTGACCGGATTTAATATTCAATGAATGAAGTTCAATAAAGCTCGTTTAGGCAATTAAGCACCTTCCTGTATAAAGTGCGAGTTGGGCTAAATGTCGCAGTTCGAATCCTCCTGAGGACATGTTATAGCCCCCCCCCCCTGTCACACCGGAGTCCATTCTTTTTTGTCATCCGCTTGTGGTTTGGCCTTTGGTTGGATTTTGAAGGTACTGAACGGATCACATGCTCATCCGAACCCGTTATTTGACTGGGGGAGAAATGGCCCCCCTTGATTAATGGAAAATTACCCACTCAGGTTGTAGGTGTTTGCTTATGGAAGATTCCGGCGAGCATGCGGTATTTTGGAATATATATATATAATTCCTGGTACCAACTTAGGTTCCAGGTCTCAAATCATTAATTCATTAATTCGAGACGATGCAAATTTGTACAACTGCTCCCGGTCTTGATCCGTTGTTCTCCGTCCGGTTGCTCCGACTGGAGACTACAAGAGCAAAAAACAAAAATTCGCGACGGTGCAGTTTTGTACAATATCGTGATCCGGTCCCGCAACGCAATAATCGCGGGCCTTGCCTCTGGAAACGGCAACGGTCACAGTCCCGATTTGACGTCCAGTTTTGTCCGACACAGGACAAAAAACTCGAAATTTGTACAACTGCACCCGATCCAGCTGTCTGCGCCCCAAAACGATCACGTCTTTTTACGCGGCGATGTCCTGAAGGTGCAAAAAATGCAAGGTTTACCGGAATAGGTACTGAGCTGCAGCCTGATAATTGATTCAACCCATGTTTCTCGGCTATTGATTCAACTGCATCGAATTTCTACTAGTACTGATTCAACTTTCACCTGATTCAGCCTCACATTTAGCCTTGCTCGTCCAGCCCATGTTTTTCTTTCAACTGATCTCCCCAACATCTCCCTTTCAACACTATCTTTACTACCCCGTTGATTTTGTCTGGGCCGGCCGCCACAGGCTGCTGCCAGTGATCCAACCGTACGAGAGCTATTGATCCAACTGAACCTCTAAAAGAACTATTTTAGTCAACTCAAGTTTCCGCATTCGAGTCTGTTTATCCAGCCCAATTTTTGCCCGGTTGGATTGATTCGACCCGGATTCAACCCAGTTCCGGCTCTCTACAGAGATTAAATCTCTCAGAAAACACTCGTTAAATACGCTTCTCTGTGGCCCAATAAGTGTCAGAATATTCCAGCCCTTGGGGGAATGTGCCGAGGTATGTTGAACTGTTGATGATCCTATCAAACATACTGGTTCACCGTGTTTTCGCGTCATAACAGGCAGTCCAAAACATGCAAAGAGAAATGCCAGTGTGGTTGAAATTTAGTTTATTTATTCCAAGGCCCATCTTCTGCCCTAAATATTGAATTCAGCTGTGATCGCTAGCGTGGTTGAAATTTTGTCCAGTGGTTCGGCCAGAGGCCATCATCAGAACTGCACAAATTCACTCCATTCTTTCACATATATGATACACCACTGACTACTAGCTAGGGCCCATCTTAGTCGAAAATTAGAAGTCGTATACAGAGAGAATTTATTGAACAAGGCAACAGTCATACTCTATATCCTTTCTATGTTCCGTACCCAACGACTTGTTATTATTCCTCAAACCCCGAAGGATGTACATGTTCTAAGTATAAAATAATTCACACAAATATGCAGCTTGGATTTCAGACACAACTCTCTGATTTAGAAATGGATCTGGTTAATAAGCTAAAGACTACGTATTACGGAGCGTCAGCTTCTAAGGTACCAGGGATGCCCGGAGGGCCTTACTATATCATGTTCACGTCCAAAAAGTCCACCTTTCTCTTCATGGCCGATCGTCCGGGCCGGACCGCCGATCGCCACGTCACCCCACCCAATTTTTACCGCAAGCCACTAGGCTTCTGGGACTCATGATATTCTCAGTCCTTGGCTTTGGGCTATTTCCGCTCACCTTTCAAGACCGTCACAATACTTCCTGCGAATACGGTCATGACATTGGCTCTGGCCCCGCATCAACAGCAACCTGGAATATGTCTTATTACGAGCTTGACCGTCTCCCTCGTGGAACTCGGTATTTATCAACCGCTCCTCCACCGAGGGGCGCTGATAGATCTTAGCCGTGCGGTAACCCCTCGAGGACTGGGTCTTGTTTCGTCTTGTCGGCACCACTGGTGTCTCCATCCGCACCCACGCCAATGAACGTCTCCGTGCCGATGAGCACGTAAGCCCTCCGGCGCGTCGACGCTGGTCCTGTCTCACGGGCCTTCGCTACGCGTTGGGTTGTTCCCTGAATCGCCCCAGTAATACTACCTACTGTCTAAGGAGAGGTAGAAATATGTAACAGGTATGTATGAGCTACACCACTACGACATAAAGCGCTTGACGGGATCGAGGGAAAATGGAGTGAGGGGAATTCGGGCGGCAGATGATCATGATCAAGTGGATAATGCGGCGAGGGGAATTCGGGTGGCACTATCTGAAATTCAGTACAAGTCACTCGCAGGTTTCTGCCGGTGAGTCGTACTCAAGCCAAGTGGCACACCGCCGGCTTCTCAGCATTGATGACTCATGATGCTTTGACTAGATTCCAAAACCAAACTCTTGTTTCGCAGGTTCGTCCCCATCTGGGCGGCCGCGCAACCGCACTCTCAGCTTGACTCTGGTCTCCGCAATGCTATAATTATCAGATATGGCATGCCAAGCGATGCAGATCATGAATGCGGTCTCGTCAGTGGTGTCATGCTATGTGTGCCTTTCTCAAATCACTTGCTAGGCCGCTACAAGGTCCTCATCTCCAGTCAAGGCGAAACACCTGGACCACTGTTAACATGCTTTGGTCTGTGTCCCACTAAGGCTCTCGCCGGCGCGTTTAAATACTTCACCGTTCGCCTTGGATCAGGGATCCTCCTTCCCCGGCACACCGCGCGGCGTCTCGGCAATTGCATGACTTCTGGGCTTGGGAAAAAAATTGGGGCTTTCGTCTTACACACTCTCAATAATGAGACAGCAATGCCGTGTTTCAGACCCGTTATGGATTGATGTTTCCATTCTTCTTAGGCTGGCGCAGTACATATAGACAGGATGAATCAGCTGAGTACTTATCCTTAACCATTCCTACCCGTCCATGCCATCATCTACAACCCACCTTGTGCTTACAGTGCTTCCTGTGTGGGGTGAGTTCCGTCTCATTTGAAGCCCGGGAAGGGACGGCGACTTGGAACTTCTGATGTTGACAATTTCTCCTCAGGCCATGTCAGGCCCCTTTGTGCTCTAGCGGCTAGCGGGTCGACTCGTCCGAGAGAACAACAACGTCGCAATCACCATCCTGCTGGCGCCGAATTGGATCACACAGGCCGATGCAGAAGTTGCTCGTCAGTTTCCCGCTGGCTCCGATAAAATCAGGTGCGCTACACACTCTTATTTTCCAATACCTGAACTGATTTTGTGAATTCAACTTGGTAGAGTCGTTTCGCTCTTTGCCTCGTCCGAAAAACAGATGTTTACTGATCTCTTCGCGCCACACGCTGCGGCGTATCCCGCTGCGTACGCGAAGCTAGCGCGGGGCGAGACGATAACATGTGCCACCACTGGCACAACGTTCAAAGCGCTTCCAGCACCTGCTGCACTTATCGCGGATGTGAGTTGTTCACCTTACGGAGTGTCTTGTAGAAAGTAATATCGTTACGCGAAGTTCTTTGCTATCGAGCAAGTAAAGGCCACACGCGCTATCACTGGGGAACAGGTGCCCATCTTCTCCTTTGCGTCGTGCTGCGCAGTGTCTATTATACGGATGCTGGGCCCAGAGAATATGGGTGGCCGCGGAGATCTCAAAGCGCGCGCCGAAGCGGAGGCCCAGCGGACGCGTAAAGATGTGGTTGAGATTGGCGAGCAGGTAAGTATCGTATCCCCTCAAATTCAAAAACTTGAACAGGATCTTGAATGACAGATATTCAAACACACCGAAGGAAAAATCATGCAACTCCCGGGACTGCCTGCGGTGTATGATTATGAGTTCTGTCCGCAGAAAGTACAACTTTGTTACTCCTTACCGGTGTACTGACGTGTGTTAATTTTAGCTTCCACTTGAGATGCCCATGTATCCGTTCATCTGCGGTGCATACCAGTACGTGTCTGTTTGTCCCGGGTGTTATTCCGCTGACGCGCGCGCGCATTCTCAGAACGCTCATGATGGCCGACGGGCTAATCCTTGGAACTTTGAATGCCTATGACCAGGAAGCGATCAGTGCCCTGGATCGCTGGATTTCATCGGACTTGGGAAAGAGCTTATACACTGTAGGGCCGCTGCTACCTGCTTCCTATGGGTCCGATAGCATCTCTTCCGCCGTCTCACCCCGGGATGCGGATATCAAAGTGTTTCTCGACACCATGCTCGCTGAACACGGGCCCAAATCTACGCTTCTCGTACCTGTTCGGTCTCACTACCTGAACGGGTGCTGATACGATACCTAGATCTCGTTTGGCACCGTATTCTGGCCGACAGCTCAGGAAAATCTCGAAGAGATCGTCGACGCGCTGACTGAGAAAAGATTTCCCTTTGTTTGTCAAGTTCAAAACGATGCCAAACGTATTTACCGACTTCCAGATGCTAGATCCTCTCTCATGCATCGCCATTTGCCGTCGTGTCCCCAGCGCTCTCCGCCAAAGTCACCGCATCGGGCTTGGGCATGCTTACGGCGTGGTGTCCGCAACAGTTCATCTTAAACCATCCTGTGCGCCATTATTGGTCTTCCTTTCAGCTGCTTTTAACGGAGTCGCTTTTTCACAGGCTACTTCATATTTCATGGGTCACTGCGGTCACGGTGGTGTTTCAGAGGCCCTTGCCACTGGAACCCCAATGTAATTAGACATTGTAGTCGCCTAGACGATGCTACTGACCACTGCTATGTAGGATATGCTGGCCTTTCGAAGGTGACCAGCCCGAGGCGGCATTGCATCTCACCCACAACCTTAACGTTGCATTCAACCTCATCGAAGTCCGCACCGGAAAGGGGCAGCTGCCTCTCCTTAGCGGGAGGGTGCCTCAAGGAACTCGGGCCGCCGTTGGGTCAGAGATCCGGGGGGTGATCGACGACTGCCGCGGTAGTGTCGGCGAAGAAAAGAGACGGAATGCTCAGCGCATGAGGGCCGAGTATGCCCGGGCTTGGGAAGAAGGCGGTTCGTCCCGCGCTGCTGTTGGCACACTGTTGAAAAGGGTGGCTTAGTTCAGCATATCACGGGATTGAGTAGTTCCGTTTCGTATAAAAAAGTTGAAGATTACCACAAATATAGACTCCCACAACTCAGGGTTAGAATGGAACAAAATGTTGAATTGGGTTGAGGACTTCATTATACAGATATATCCGCGACCTCCGTGATGATACAGTGTCAAAACCCGGTTCCGAAAAAATAAAGGTTCATCCACTATTGTGCGAGCACAAGACCGAATTTCATGATAAGACTGCATCAGGGTGAACTAAAGACATTGAAATTTATGCACAAATATTTTCAAGATTTTTGGCGCCGTCGTTGTGTCGCACAGGGCCATCGCTTATTTGGCCAGTTTTGTGGTTTGACCCGGATCCGAAAATTTCGATCAGATACATCGTTTCACTTACTCTCTCTGCACTCTATTGCCACCATAGGGCCTCAAACGCTTGCAGACACCTCTCACAGGCAATCCACTGGACTTTCCTTATGGGATAGGCCCCCAGAGGGATTGATGAACTGAACGACTCAGATCTACCTACAAACGCTGCGCCAAGGAAGACATGCCCTCATCCCCGTCTCCCACCCCAACCGAGCATCGTCAGAAACATCAGATCAGTACCCCACAATACAATACTAGCTCTGTAAAACGCCATAGATGTGAATGAGCTACTACCATCCTCAGAATATACATTTCTCGGCTGCCAGCAATGAGATTTAGCCATTTTTGGCAATTGTTTGATTTTTCGTTCGCGTCCAACTGGCTTAATGCTGATTTTTGGTGCTTTACATTACTCATAGGCCATGTGGTTATTCCATAAAAAAGAATCAAGCTGAAAGCCCCTGGGGTTCCAGCTCAAAATGTAAATTTTTCGGATCCGGGCATTTTTCGGATCCGGGTTTTGACACTGTATACTTGAGAAAGCCTCAGGTTTTTCATTTCTTTGGTGGCAGGCACGACCTCCGGCAAATCCCGGGGCTTGCGTCGAAGGGCAAAAGTACCACAAATGCGACGGGATTAATATCAAATAAAATAGTGGGGGTCCTGCGACGCAATCAAGAGGAGAATCGATACAAGACACAAGGCATCCATGGATTAATATTTATGTTTGCCGCTGAAGGCGCAACGGGCTCTGACTCACATATCAGGGACGAAGCCCTCGTCGATTAAGGCTAAATCACCCACTGCACATGGCCGCTTCAACAAGTCCAGTGGGTGACTGAGGTTGGAATCCTCCCAAGGGCATTAGAATGAATATTCATCACTTTGGGTGTGGGAGTTTTGTAGGTTATAGTTATACTATATAGGCGGAGTATAATTTATTCGCGCAACGACTCGGATACAAGGAGACAGCGAATTAATGTAAAATGTGACGTCGTAGTTGCTGAGCACTTTTTGAGATATTGAAGCCCCTAGAGGGGTAAATGGAGACATTGTCGGTATACCATTAACATTGAACCTGGCGACTACGTATGTACGGGTCATCTGATCCAATTCCCGATTTAAAAGGAAGCCCTCGTCGATTAATTGTAAGTCACACATGTTTTGATTCTTTGAAAAGATATCTGCCCGCGTTCACATGTCCGACGGAGATGTACATATGTATATGCACACGAAATGGAGTCTATATCCATCCACGCAAATACAAGCTCGAGTCCGTTCCGGACTTGAAGTTATTTAATTATACTGTAAATACTTGTACTGAGGCAACCGACAGACTCACCGTGACATCCAAGTTGAGTTTCTGCAACACAACCAACCCAACTTTCACCGCGACCTCGGAAATTTCAGCAATCAGAAAATTTCAGCTTGGGCTCAAACCTCTCTCTAAACCTCATATAAAATCAGTATCTTGCCAAAAATCAAGGCAATAGTCTCGCAGTTTTTTTTTCGGGCTTCCGAGAAGGATTTTAGGTCAGAAAAAATATTGTTTTTCAGTGTGTCGCGCTTTCGAGCAAGGCAACCAACCCCATCGTGACCGCTCAGTGAGGTTTGGGCAATACATCCACCCCTTCGTGACCATAACAGTTGCCTCAGTACAACTATCTACAGTATTCGCAGATCTAGACGAAACCATTGAATCAAATGATACGTGACCCTCAGTCATAAATGGTAATAAATCACTTGCTACACTTGTGGAAATAGCTGAGCGGGTGAGAGATCGGACGAAGGTTGGAATCCTCCCGAGGGTTTGGGCTGGCACCTGGTTGAACACATTTTTTTAGTCCCACATGCATAGGTTAAGAAGGTATATATAATGCCCTCGTTGATTAATAAACCCACGACAATTTACGAAAATATTCAGTGGACAACGGAGGTTTGAATCCTCCGGAGCGCATAAAAATTCGGGTCGAAGTTTTTTTTCCCGTGTGTCGGAACCACCTTTAGGCATTCATCATCAGTACAATTTTATTGCAATTTTATAGACCGATCGGCGTCATCACGTGTCAGACCTTCCTGGTTTTCTTGACCACCATTGCGCCCACACGCCCACAGTCCGCACGTCCCACCTATCGTGGTGTGCCGACACCTGAGCGGGAATGCGACCGTTTTGGACAGTCTCCGCTGCCAGAACGATCTGCGCTTTCTCGCCACGACCCTGGGGTCCATGATACAAACCACTGGGGTTACGACTCGACACGACATTGTGGCTTCGGGGACTCGCAGCAGCATCGGACGGCCGGCGGCTGACTTACTCAACACCAAGCCAATCCGAACGACGACTGGGTGAGTCGCCTCGATCCTCTTAAAGAGGATCAAGACGAGGACCTCTTTCCTTCCATCGCCTACGACCTATATGGTGCGCAGTGCATTGTAACTTCGATGCGCGCCCTCGGTCCTCGCTCCGCTCTTCGCCCTTAGTGTCTACCTGGGGACTGGGTACAGAATACGAGGGCTCCGAGAATGTCGGAATGGGTCTGCCAGGATGGAAGTCGACGCGCGGATAGTTCTCATTCACAGGTTCGTCTTGTCCTCTGCAATCCGCCCCCCGCTATCGCCGCCCATCCATCCATGTACACCCACGTCCGCAGCTCTCACCACGCACCGTCGACTATATGCACGCTACCGCACAACCACATAATGCTGACTTTCGATCCTATCAGATCTCGCATGGCGCCGTGGCTAACCTCGACCTGAACGAGATCCATGGACCCTCGTCTCTTTTGCCCTCAAGTATCCTGTCCTCCATGCCGGACGCGTCTACCGTATCGAAGACGCACCCTACGCAGACACCGCCCTCCACCCCGCCGGAGCGCTCGTCCTTCGCTCCACACCACGCATCCCGCCCCCCCTTCAGGCCTCCGACTCGCGCAGTCGAATGATCGGCAAATGCGGCTCGTGGCGCAAAGCTCGTGCTCGGGCCATTTCCTCTGGGCAGGCACCCGTAGTCCATAGCGCCGCACGCGCACGTTCTGCCCTCTGGGTCGCGGAGCCGGTGGCGTGGGGTGCCTAAAATGTCTGCCATTTATCCCACCCCATCCTTCTCTCCCCTTCTTTTTCGGTAACTAACTCCAGCTGTGCAGGCTCTCGTCCGCGTCTCCCTTTTCTTTCTCCCTCCTACCCGTCCTCTCCGATGCGACACCGTTATCCTCTACCCTTTGCTACATCTCGGCCTTCGCTTGCTCACTTTGGCTTACCTTACAGCCTCATCTGTACATACCTAATTCATCCCACCCCTCTTCCTTATTATAATTACTCGCTTACTTTTTCAGAGCGCCTTGTCGGTGGGTTTGAAGCAACGAAGCTGGTGCAATGCGGGCAGGAGGCGCCTCGTTTTCGCCTCGTTTTCTGTGGTGGGTGTGTCGGTGTCGGATCTCAACTGGTGGTCAGCGGTAGGGTCGTGCGTATGCGTACGTCGCGCTTCTAAGAGTGCATACAGTCGGCGAAAATATGCCTTTGCGAAACTAGAGTATGTATTTACTCATTCACAGCCTACATGTGTGTATGTAATAGTAATATAATCTTCGTCCCCAGTCTCGAGTCTTGTGGCATACAAAGTAATAGTTTTTTTTTACAATGCAATTTGGTAGCCAAGGTGGATGGTTTATGGGCGGGATTGTGGAATTAGAGAAACATGGAGCTCCGCAGCCGTGTTGACAGTCCTCGATACGAAACTAGTAGTTACTCTGTGGTTGCTCCACGCTTTGACCGTTTGTGATGGCAATCACACGCCAAAGTAAAGCGCCTGCGTATGGTATGGCTGAAGCTTCCGAAATGCGCGGAATTATTTTTTGGGGGGAGGGGCTTTGCGAAGTGAATACGCCTCGCCCTGTGAGAGTTGCATCAGATCTTATTGGATTTGGGGCAGGAGAAATTAATTTTGTTTACAAGATCGACAACATTGCGGATGAGCCCTATTTTTCCCGTTGACGCCATATGTATCTCCAAGGTACCCTCTGCATTGAAAGAGTAGACATATAATGCAATATATACCAATGTTATTTATTGTCGCCAGTAGTCGGAACAGCCAAATTGAAGTCATCAGGTCTGATCGGGTATTAGAAAGGGTTTTGAATGATACAGCATGAAAATTCTTAGGACGATATATGAGTTCTTGTGGAGACTGATAGTACCGCATAAATCCTCGCGTGAGCTAGTTAAAATTAACATGAGTGGCAAGAACACCTTTACGGGAACGTACAAAATATAGGAACACGGCGTTCGAGGAGGCTTCCACTCAGTCCCGTTAGCGCCTTTTCACATCGATTATCTGAATCGAGGGAAATGCTACGCAGTACGCAGTCTTCGACAGACTGGCCTTGTCGGCGTGCAAGGATTGTAGGGAACAGCATGATCTGGAAAGAAATGTGGCGATGGTGGAAAGGGGTTCTTCACCGAGCTCATACTCTGAGATTGTGAGGTGTCGGAGCACCGGAGCGGTGAGAGCATCGAGAAGTAGTTTTTCGGTCCTCGGCGGGCAATGGTCATCACGTAGAATCAATGATTCGAGATGAATAAGTGGCGGTACGGCTCCTGGAACAGCGGTGTCCATCCAAAGGGTGCAGGCGAACTTTACAACGGCAGTAGCTTGTCGCAGAATGTCAGCTGCAGCGGCGGGCTTAATCCTCACGACGTCGATGCTGGTAAGCTGTGACCACGGCAGGACCACACGAGGCCCATTAACCATCACACTGAGGACAACACTCTTCAATTGCGGAGCGCCGTGAAAAAGAATTATGGTGTTTTCGGTCGCACAATAATGGTTGGATCCGAAATTCAGTTCACGTAGTAGAGGGAAAGGGCGGTTGAGCCAGCGAAGACCATCAAGATCCAGGCAAGGAATAACTAATCTGATATGTTCCCAGCGCTCCGATTGCGAGATGAGGGCGGCCGTGAAATCAGGGAGTTTCGGAGATGTGTAATCCGTCTCGAAGGAGAGTGAGAGAGAACAGTTTGTCGAACGTGAAAGCCAAGTGGTGAGCACATTCAGTTGTGCAGCCACTCTACTTCCTGCTTTAGAGAGCAGTATGTGAATGGCTCGCCATAACCGAGGCGTGCCGAATGCTATCTCGCGCCAATCACGGCAGATCTGGCCCAACAATGCAGGGGAGAGAAGTCCGGTAATCGGAGGACGCTCAGGGTAGTCCGGGAGGAAATAGACGAATATTTCCGTCGTGATGTCGACGGGGAGGGTGAGGACGGGGTATTTGTAGTCGTCGAGTCGTGACTGCAAGTTCTCTCGCTCGCGACGTGCGGCAGCAAGAGAATCTTCGAGAGCCAGGATGCGAGCGTCTAGCTCGGATATATGGGCGCGAATATCCGAGGGCAAAGATCTGCTGCTGGAGGTGTCCTTGGAATCGGCCATTGTCGACTCCGAGGCTCTTCGTGTCACCACAGGGTCTATAAACTGCCTCGAGCCCTGAGAGGTCAGTGGGATGGATTGGAAGAAGCAGTAGTGGCTCGCTGTTTCGTTCCCTTCCCGGGAATAATCTGTTGCAGTGCGCCGAGGAAAGCGGTGGTGGGAAGAGAAAAGCGCGGTCACGAGTGATTGCTTTGTCCTTATTGTGTCCTGTTTATCCCTCTTCCCAATTTTGCCAAGTCAACGTTGTAAGTAGGTTCGCATATTCCAGGCGGGCCGAGTGCATGAGGATTGTGTCCGTCAATTGGCACGGTGAAAGGCGATAGTCGACGTAGATCTGTACAGATAGTCCACATGTATACAAATCGGCCTAGTGACAACACTGCGGCAATTAAAAATATAACCCCGGGAAAAGCGGCCCTGTACCATAAAATTCAATTTCCTCGACGCGCGCGCTGCTAAGCGCCCGCTCAAGCCCAGCGCGCAGCTTCGAGAGCCCGCTCGCGGGCTCGACGCACCTGGGCGGGGGCATGGCGCACACGGCACCGTTCATAATAGGTGAAAACTCTGTGGATTAGGAGAGGGTGTGCATTGTCAGATAACTTCTCATTCACGCTCCCGATCGCACCCAGCGGCTGGTTGATGCGATAAATTTTGGTCGAAGCGCAATGTCTCAAATCAAAAGCGGGCTGCAAAAGATGCTTGGGTTAAATGTGCACTGCCGCTATGATCCTGATTATTCGGATACAAACGCCATAATAATCAATGGAGACAAGCTCTAATAAACGGAACATTGGCAAGATTTAATTAGTTCAGTCCCAAATCCCATCCTCTGATGCTGACCATCTATTTCCACCGCCCCCAGTCGTAGTTCATCTCCGAACAAAGTTACACCATCCCTTTCACGCCGTGTGTGGAAGTATGAAGTGCAAGCGGTAGGGAATTTAAGTGAGACTTTTTGAGCGAATGGGGAGACACAAAGCTGTAAGAACACAACGATTATTCTACTTTAATTAATGCACATCTTAATGGGGGGGGGGGGGGGGGGGGGGGTATTATACTCACGAGGTCCGCAACATGAACAACGAGTTTACAGAATACAAACATGTAGAACTATCAGGGTGGTTATCCAACTAGAAATCTACAAGATGCAAACCAAGCGCAACACCATTCCAGGGGGGAGAGCAATACAAGACGCTGACCAAACTGTGACTGGCCGGTTAATGTATTGATATTATGACAGTAGAACAACATTAGACTTTTTACAAAAAAGTCGTCGAGGTTGTTTGGGGTTGTACAACCCAAAAAAAGCCCAAACAACCCCGAAACTTGGGACATTTTTGACAACCCCTTAAAAAAAAAATTCCATCATTGCCATCATGATTGACTCCGCTTTTCTGCCAACTTTTTTTTTTTGCAAAAAACCCAAAAAGTCCAAAAAGGTCCAAAAAGTCCAACAGCCTCATAAGTTTTTTGTGAAAAGGCTGATGGACAGAACTACATAGGCGATGAAGGAGTTGCGAGGTAACACAGTAGGATAATAGAGTTGAACTGTGAGTGACATTAGAACCCAACGGATAGGGATCAACAAATGACACACAGCTGGAGGATCGTGATTAGATTCGCATTACTGGTTGATTACTGGTCTTCACTTGAACGGGCAGTTGCTGGAGGAACAAAATTAAAAGCCACAATAGATTTATATGAGAAGTGCGACGTACCTTGCGTGACCTCCGCCGCGCCACCCGCAATGCGCGCACGTAGGACCGTTGTGATTCACGGTTGCTTCCGTAGTTTCGGGACCCTTTTCGACGACGGCCGCATCAACGGTGGGTAGGAGGTTCGTAGACATAGAATGCTGGGTGGTTGCGTTGACTGGGGCCATGGTGGAGCGGGGAGTGACGTGTGGTCGGCGCTTTGCAAGATGGCTAGATACCACAAGAGCGACTAGTATTTATACCTTTTTCTCGGCGTTACGCCTGCGTAGGAATCAGGTCAGTTATGTAAATGCGGCAGAAGCCAGCACATATCTGTGCGATGGTCAGATTGTGACTCCTTTGTCCGATATGGCGGCGCCAACCCATGACACGCCGTAATTGTAATCTCGAGGATGTGGGCCAGGCCGGGAACAAAGGAACAAACATGCCCCATTCGCCCACACTCATCGGCGCGCCGCCGAGTTGAAGAGGCTCACAGGGTAACTGGCCAGGATAGGCACCCGCACCAAGCTAGCCAGCCGAGAACAGCGGAATTTCGTCCGAGATGGTGAAAACCTGTGAAAACTGACAGTTGAAAAAACGTGGATCAGCACCGCACAGCAGCGTGGAATGGAAGACACGCACATTCAGCCTTGGCTCCGGCCTAAACCTATTCGAATGGGTTTTAGGAGATTACAGTTGTAGCTATGGCGAGGCACACGCGGCTGAACAGGCGGAGGCTAAAATGTCTCGCTGCCGACATGAGTTTGTAAATCGTACAGCATGCGCCCACAGCAGATCTAAGATTGAATCTCCCGTTGTCCATTAGCATTATCTCCCGTACCGCGTGTGTCCTTGTTTAACTGCCGTGTGCTGCGATGGCAGAGTGACCCAGAACAGAAAGAGCAAGACCCTGAGCACGTTGTGATACATTCCCGCGATGTGTACACACTGTATAAAGATTGCATGAGCTCAGGTCGCATAAATCTGGTGCGCATTCCGAACGTCCCGGTTCCAGGTGATTATACACAAGTAGCAGAGATCCGCGGGATGAACCGAGTGTTCGTGCGCCGCGAACAGGCCGGAAGATGGTCACCAGTCGTGGAGCCAATCAGAAATAATTTTATTGGGTGAGAAGTCGGCCCACAGACGGTAAAAGAGTGGGTATGATTAATAATTTCCCGAGAACTTGAATACTCCAGAGTTCATGCAACATTCATGATCAAGGAAGGTGCGTCGTATTTACAACTAGCCTCGAGGTATTGTAGTCGATCTAGGACTCAATGAGACTAGTCGATATTGGGCTTAGACTTGAAACCTGAAGTTCGGCGCTGACCGAGAGACACGGGAGTAGGTCGTTTCATAGAAGATGGCAGTTGGAGAAGTTCAGGCATCCAGTAAGACCCCTGCAGCTGGCGCGGCCGCGAGAAGGGATTTTAAGGTAGTCGTCGGCTGTCAGCTGTCCCGATTGCCGGTGATCGATGTCACCGTCACATGCCAGTGTCAAGGTTTTGCTTCATTCCTCCGCAACTAGTGACGAGGGAGCGCCGACTTCGTCGGCGAGGCCCTTGCTTGGAACCTTGTTTGATACTCTGCCGAGAGCTCTGCATTACAGTGCTGTTTTGTCACAATGCTTTGTTTAATTTACTATTATATTGGACCACGTCTCTGCCTTGTACAAAGTTGTTTACATCCACGTGTATCGTCAGTCTCCGCGCAAACCCACCCTTATCTTCCTCCTCTGCGCGCATCCATCTCCTTTGCAATTTCCCTCTTCCAACGTTCCAATCACCCCAGATCCTGCCGGCCACAACGCCGGGCAAGGCCGGACTTGCATTCAGCTCAGCTGCAAAATAATGCGCTAAGCACGTCGTTGATAGTGCGCTGGGGTCGTCGGACTGCCTGATAAGAAGGTGCTTGAAGATGGGGATGTATATTAAGTAGTAGACATAGTACTTGAATGTTCAGGCAGGAATAGAGCATCGAGTGAGCCTGTTCAGCAGTCTCCGACGGGTGACATCACTTCGGAAAAATACGGAACATGTTGAGCGGATCACGCCGGGTGGTATGAAAAGTGGTGCAATTATGAGTTTGGAGAGACCTTGTCAAGCAAGGTAATCTCTACCTCGACCAAGCTCATTAGGCGTACTCAAAATGCCGGGAGCTCAAGGAGAGGGTGAGGGAGGGGCTTTCGCCACGCAATCCAAAGAGATCGGGGTGATGTGGCAGCGCGAGTCCGTTGCGATGCGCGAGTTGTATGCAGCGCGCGCGAAGGAGGCGGCGAGGCAGCATAAGCTGCGGTACCCCGACTACCGCTTTCATCCGGTGAAGAAGGCGGCGAAGGAAGCGGCGAAGAAGGAGCGGGAGGAGCAGAGGGAGGAGGCGCGGCGCGGGTGCGAATATCCAGAAGTCGTTTCCGTATCACCTCCCCGAAGAACGCTGCAGTGCTACTCCTTCTGATGCACCACTGGCCCGTGCAAGCGGCTCCCTCAATCGCGCGACATCAGATTCCTTACGCGCGTCTCTGCATTTGCCAACCGTCTCGGCTGCCTACGGACCACCATTCCCTAGCGAAGCGCAATTCTGCCTCTAAGATCCTCAGGCACGTTTAGTGCATCTTGTCACTGCGTCCTTCTCTGAGTCCTCACAGGAATATTACCAGCCACACGGCCCGCATGGGTATTTTACCCCTGAGTATAATGCACAACAACACCGGGACGAATCGGACGACTGCATACCCGCCATACTGTCTCCGACCGACAATCCCTACGTCTTCGAGCTGCGCAACCTCGAGCGCCCGCCGCATTTGCAACATCCCTCGATGGCGTTTGATTCTTCTATGCCCCGGTTCAATGGATCCGGCGATGGGTTCGATGGTCCTGGCGACGAGGACATGCCCTGTGCTCCCGGATTGGAGCGGTACTGCGTCGAGGATGACTTCCTGGGACGTATAATGAGAATGAGTTCCTCACATTGATGCTCAACTGGCGGAAGACGCCTCCTCGTGGCGTTAATTACAACCACACATCAACGACACCTTGCATATATCTTTTTACCCTTACGGACTTGTATTCTGTACAATCGATCGGCGCCTATTTGCTATCGACTAATTGCTATCCTGATTTATCACATTCACAAAAAGAAACCTTGAATCATTTTTATTTACTCCATCAGATTGAGCTCTTTTCAGTCCCGTGCGGCAAGCAGTGCGGCGTTAAATTTCCAGCAACGCAGCCGAGATTCCCGAAGCGGCGCAAATTTGGTTCTTTTTAAAAGAACAATTCCGGTTCCTGGGGCTGCTACCCCAAGATCTCACATTTTCCGCCCACTTGAACTCGGTGTGGAGCGTTATTAATGGACTCCACATGCTCAACAATAAACTCATGAATTTATATGGCCAATTTCGGATGCGAGTCAGCGTTATAATATTTAAATAATTCTCGGATTCCTTGTGCCCAGCTTACACCAGCCTACGTACATGCACAAATGCTCCGGCGACCGCGATTTAGTTCCCAAAATTGTATCGCGTTAACATCTCACACACGAAATGAGTGGTCGCCCAAATGGAAGGAATTGCACCAAGGGGCTGTCACCGGCGTTCTCGGCCAAATCGACTCCTCCCTTAGCCTCGTGGGAACGTGGCGGTGCAGGATCCTAAGGGATATGACTGTTTTTAAAACCTCGTTGCTAGTCTAGTGCACAACCTCAGGAGAAAATCAGGGCTCATTTTCCAGAATATTTTCTTGCATTTACCGACTACCAAATAAAATTTCCGAGTGCCAAAATCCTGCCACTGCAAAATCCCGTTGGGTCCTGCACCGCCACGTTCCCACGAGGCTAAGGGAGGAGTCGATTTGGCCGAGAACGCCGGTGACAGCCCCTTGGAATTGCACTGGTACAAGAAAATTGGGAGACACGAAAGTTCAAATCAATGATCCTGAATACAGAAGTAAGCACACAAAAGAAAAGAAAAATATGTATGGTACTTGCGGAGACATCTACCACCCAGGGCACAGCGCAGGATCAGCGCTCGCACAAGACCACCGGCGGCGCTTCTTCGGGATGGTCGGCGCCGGCCTTTGGAGAGCGGAACGATGGGGGAGGTGTCGAGCGTTGCCGGGATGTCGGCGCTTTCGAACGTTTTGGGGTTGATGGGGGCGGGTGTGGGCATAGGGAGGGGCTTCGCGCGGAGCAGGCCCAGGCGCCGAACTTGCGCGTACAGAGCACTGCGTAGAGTGAGCGGAGGGAGGGAAGGAGGATTGCGCTCTGGTGACAGGAGATATCGATGAGTGCATTAGGGAACTTGATTTACGAGACGCACCCTGCTGGCTTGCGCAGGACGATGATGTGCATGGTGGGCTGGAACATTGTGAGTAACAAATGGTGGGAAAACCGGCGAAGTTCTCACGCGAGCACTGAGTTTGGTCGAGATGAATATCTAAGTCTCCTCCGAGTCGACTGTGGTGGGAGTAGGCGACATAGTGAAGGGTGACAAATTGAGTTCAGATGTTGAGGGAACGAAGTGGGGGTCTCGAAGCAGGCTGGGCAAGGCTCAGCTTAACTATACTAGATGTTAAGAGGAGTCAGAGTGATCGAGAGGAGAAAATGTCTCGCTGCGGCCCGCGTTCGCAGAACTGTCTTGCAATTGCATCCGCTTCTCAAGTCGGCTCCACATGAGCGGTACCACGAGCAGTATGCGGCGAGAAGTAATTCGACCATACGGTCGTTACGTTGGGATTATAATTAGTTCTGCTGGGATTGACTAGAAAAAGTATCGCTGACGACGTCGAGGAATGATTTTTGTCCGTAAATATTGTTGATATAATCGCCGGAGGTAGCATGACAAGTTGCATGATTGAGGAGATTCCCCGGTTCCGACTTTTCCAACGACACGGGGGGGTGCCTTGAGAAGTTAAATAAATATACGCTGGCATCATGTAGGGGAGACGATGGAGGGGGGAAATTGAGGATTAATTGAATGCCACTATACCCTATCAAGAGACGAGCACTCAGCTCACCGTTTATAACGCAGACGTCAGGCTCCAGCTCCACGTATTGTGAGAAACGAGCATATTGGATAGGTGGCCGTCGAACCCCGAGCGTACCGCGAGTTCAACGAATGCTGATTGGGGAAAGGAGATCGCGTTGTTCCAGAGGGCTAGTTCGAATTTGTTCGTGACAAATGCGGGGGGTGGTCCCACAGAAACGGTGAACTGACGCAGGGACGGGAGCGTGAGCGCACGTATGAGCTCCCGGAGCACCTCCGTGGTCACCTCCGCGGTTTCGTCGCGCCCGTCATCCGTCGGCTGCAGGGTGATGTGGAAGGACGTGAGCTCGTCGAGGCGCCGTGGGAGGAGCAGGAGTGGAAGCCGTGGCGTGGAGGTATCGAGACAGGTAATGCGTAATTCGCGGAGAGTGGGGCGCAGGAGGAAGAAGAGACCACGCAGGCACGCGCTGTTAGTCCCACTTCCATCGTAGCAGAGCGTGTGTAGCTGAGAGTATGATATAATCGGCGGCTGAGCGGCCCCGGAGCCACGGAGCGTGACGCTGCGGAGACTGGGCGAATCCGCGAAGATCGTGAGCTCGTTCAGGTAGTCGCCGTGGATTTGCAACCGCGCTAGCTGCGGGACATTTCCCCTGACGTCCGAGAACATGTGAGAGAGCTGGCGGGACAAGTCGAGGTTCGCGTTCAGCCAGCGCGACGAGGTAGTCGCAAGGAGCTGCAGAGTCCGGAGTTCGCAGTACTGGCTTGTTGCGCGGAATTTTATGTTCAGCGGGATATCTCCAGAGCGGAGTAGTGTTGATTCCAAAATGGAATTCAGATATTTTGTAGTGGATGGCAGAATCCACCCGTTCAGATCAACCTCGATCGTGTTCCACAGCGCGGGTGTGCCCATGACGATTCTGTACCACGTAGCGCACACCTGCGACAATGCCAGAAGCTGAGGTTTAGCAAGCTGAGCGAGGTGTTCCCTGGATGTCAACTTGGGCCAAGAGTCGAAGATATCGCTCGAGGGCACGCATAGGGAGAATACTTCGCCCAGTAGCTCAGATGGCAGTTGAGCGAGGACAGCAGGGAATGTCTCGTTGGATTTTGCGTCCATGTTGGTGGTTTGAAAGAGAGAGGTGGGCTGTGCTGCGTTCCCATCGCAACCACCTTTTGCTCTCCCACCTTGCAATTGACCTAGAAGCAGCACTTTTTTCGCACTTATGCATAAACGCCAGGACACCCTCCGAGTGTCCTTCGACGCGTTCCCACTCAAACATCTTATGTCTGCCTTCCCACAGATTTGTTAAGCCACGAAACACGCAGCGTCGCTCCTTCAGGCGCAGAGTTCGCAGACATGGCGCGCAGTGGCTCTCTTCACAGCTCAATTACTTTGGAATTCTCCTATTGGCAATGTCCTCCATCCCCTTCATAAATTCTGGTTCTGTCGCTCATCTTGCGCGTCAGCAACTCGGTCTGCAGGGTTGACTATCTTATGGTTCGCCATATTTAATTTGGACGCCCGCCCGAGCCTGGACTGCATGCACCTCAAGCTGATGGGACCGTGGTATGGCCGGTGGCCCGTGCTGCCACGCCACGAGCTGTTGTAGCGCCAATATCCATGTTTGTTCAATATGCTTTTTGATTCGCTTGGAAGCAGTCTAGGTTACATTTTGAAGCTTCAAAAATGTACATTTCTCTTTCATTTACTGTACTTCCGAGGCCACCGGATCTTCAACTTCTAAGCATCGGGGAAGTATCTATCGCTTATCTGCTGGCGCAATAACGGATCTTCCGGGTACTTTCACCACCATTCCTTTCCAAGTGGACGCCGGAACTTCTACCAGCTTCAATGTTGGCGCATTCTTAGGAAAGGGGAAATGGTTTGATATTCAAACATACGAACCACGTAAAGGTCAAGGTGCTTTATATCCGGCTCGTCGTCATTTATTTCCACCTTTAGTATTTCTGGAGTCTCGACGGTTCGATGAACTATAAATGCTGGAGATGTGATCACGTCCCATGCATACAGTACTACTGCTGAATATTGGATCGTCATAGGTTTGTACTAGAACGTGTTTGTGTGAGTAACAATCTGCCCAGCACGATGTGCGGACAATAATCTGACCGGTGTTTAAACGGCATTGGGCTCGACCTCCCCAGGCAGATAGAGATCGTTGGCTTGGAATCGGGACGCCAGGTCGGCAATATGATCAATTTCGCTAGTTTACCATTGGTCCCGCCAAGGAGCGAGGATCCGCCGGTGTGCTTCTGGTTTTCATACTGGGTACCTTAACCTTTAGTCACCAGAGAACATACGGCAATCCGTGCGAGATGCTTTACAAAAATAAAACCACGATATGTGAGTATATACGGCATGTGGCTATTTCAAGTAACAAACACTTCTATATCAGAAAAGGCCAGACATGGACAAGGCACAGGAACAGGAACTAAAAACAGAGCCTCCGGGACAACACCAATCAGAGACATGTATAACTTTCGGCCATCATCGGGATCCCAAACGCTGCACCGTGCGGAAACCTCCTGTCGATGACGGACCGCAAGGCTTTGGCGGTGGGAAGCCTAAGTGAGGGAGGCGCCCTCACCACGCTTCCAGTCCGGTGGAGCCGCCCTCGGTGCGTTTCCAGCCCGGAGGAGGCTGATCTAGGCGCTTCCAACCCGGAGGAGGCCGATCTGCGCGCTTCCAGTCTGGAGGCGGTCGACTGCCTCCTTCAGTGCGGCGGTTCACAGAACCTTCGCCGCTTCCAATCTATATACGAAGAAATAAGTTATCGTATTTAACCGAGGACAGCGAAAATAGACATACAATCGGGATAGCAATCGCAGTGAGCGCATATGCAAGAAACAGGGCAGTCGAGAAAGCTCGCATTTGGGTGGTGAGAGGATTTCGTGGGTGTTGGAATATGTGACGTGTTTGTGCGGCGCGGATTGAGGAATATGCCAATGAGAGTGGGCTACTTATATACGTTCTCAGACCGAAATACCGGATCACGAAGAGGAAAGAGTTTGCGATCGGACCCACAGCGAAGCGGTCCGAATTGAGGGATTTTGTTCAGCCAGGGCAAAGGCGTGGAAGCACTGCGCAGATTGGTGGTCGAAGAGCATAGCCTGTTTTCAAATTTAGGATCAACCCATGATAGAACCGCGCCAAATTGAGATAGCCAAGAACTACATCATCGACTGAGTCAATGAGAATATGGTGCGGTCTGGAAGATCATGAATTCTAGTCGGTGGAATTGTGGCTTTGTATACAAACGGGAGGCATCGAAATATAAATTTGGGAAGAGCTATAAGATGTGAAAAATCCGTCCACATAATATTGGCGTCATCGGTGTCCGGGTAGCATGCAATATCCGGTGTCGCGGCTTTAAATGCATCGCCGAAGTTTAGCTCCGGGATTCGAACGCGAGACGAATTGCTATCTGGCAGACGGAATGCAAAGTGACGCTAGGCCTGAATCGTCTACGCTCGGATAGACATGAGAACGATAAGGGGGAGAAATGCGCAATTAAAGATCAGCGGTTTGTTTGAGATGAGTCAGGTGATTACGTTCACCTTCCAAGAATATGACAGAGATGGCCATATCTTCTGTGGGGTAGAATACACGTCTGTTCCAAGCTTTTCCAAGATTACAAAACCTGATCGCTCGGCGAAATCGTGACATCTTGACGGAGGTCATGCACGTAACTCGTCCGCTGCCAGTGCGCCATGTCGCCAAATTATTGGTACATTCTGCATGCTACAACAAGGTATTGTTAGAATCGCGGCGTTTCATCTTCTTTCGCTGGCGGTTCATCAGCGATTTTCTACATGCGCAACTACGATTCGTGTAGAACTCACCAAATGAACAGCTCATTCAACCCTGGTAACTTCGACAGTATGGTCCCATAACTTGTTCACAGCGTCTATACTAGCATGTGTGTATCCAATATCGTCCCCCTTGGCCCCACGCCGTGTGAAACCGGGCTGAGACTCGAACAGCGCCGATAGCTGATACTCTGCGCACACCTAAGAAGTGTCGGAACATCAGAATGTAAAAAAAAGAGTGCGATGAACAAAATGGCCATCTCGGGTGTGACGGTGAAGGGATAGGTTGCGAGGGAAATGAGCAGATTGAGCGGTCGGAGAACCCAGTGTTTGGCCATCATCATTGGAATACGCATGAGGCCGGCAAAGGCATGCGTGAACTGGATCTCGGGGCTGTCCGTTGCGAATCGCTTTATTATTGCTGGAAAATCACCGGCGGAAATCGGGAGAGGCGTATGGGAAATGTATCCACTGGCCTGCATCATTAGATCGATGTACGTCGCTGAGGACAGAGCGGCTTCGAGCGCTGTGTATCCCTTCTTCAAGCCAAGCTCGTCCACGTCAATGGCGCCGCCAGTTCCCGCACCCAGGATGGAATATACTTTAGCCTCCTAGGATGATCCAGCGGCGGAGTTCGGCAACGGCATAAGATCACGGATGAACTTCCATCTAGCATAACAGAGGAGCACCAGTTTCTTGTCGATCCCCTCGGAAGCTCATTCCGACTAGCGATAAGAGTGAGAAATCCAGGAGACAGAACCAGAAAGTTTATTTATAAAGACGCTCACGCAGAGAGCGTGTAGTAGTCTCGACATTCTTCATCCACGTAGCATCGCATTTGACGAATTCGTAGGCGCCGTTTGCGAGATTTCAGAGCAAAGGATGCGTTATTGCGAAGGATCTGAGCTATTGGTGGCAAGGAAACTCATGGGAATCGGTGTTATCAAGATGAAGAGCGTTTTGAATGGAGAGCGAGACTGCTAGTATGATGCGAAGAAGCAGGGGCGACGGTGTTTGCTTGTGATTGGGCACAGAGGAACCGCCAAACAGACAGGCCGCGTTCGGATCAAGCCAGCCGTTCATTGTTTGGTGATGCATCGTTTGGTTCCCCGGTCCGGAGAGAGGCTTGTTCTAAACCTAATCCGGGCCGGATATCCGCCACAGTTGATTTGATTTGATTTGATTTGATTTGATTTGAATTTCATTTACGGGTACTGTTAAGACAGCAGTATAGATGTGGGTGAGAGGTAGGTAGGTAGGTAGGTAGGTATATTCCGACGCAGTCCCATCAGGAAACAGCCAGTGTCCGTACTCCATACATTGCGTCAAAATATATGCTACAGGTGCCCTCAATCTTCCGCCGATTGACCACCTGAGCTAGCCTCCACTTCGGAATTCCTATTTTGCAGACAAGGAAAAAATAAAGTTGAGGCTTCCAGAAGAAGGTCCGAGAGAGTCCCCTGGGTAGTTAGGCCTCGGACATCGAGCACGATAATTGGAGACAGTGTCATTATTCCATTATGAAACAATTACTCGGGTTTTAAAACATCGCGCGTGGCATAAATTTTTATAACCTCGGAAGTATACTTGGTCAGACGTTTAGTAGCATTTGAATAACGTCGAAGTTTCGGTACAGTGCTAATTTGTGGAGGAAATCCGCTGAGATTCCCGCGCGAGGGAGATTATAGGGAGATTCGGCATCAATTCAGGTGACACACATCCCACAAGAAATAATAAGGCGCGGAGTTGAGTAAGCTCTGAGTTTCCTTGACAGCCAATAAGGACATAGCGATCGTGGGGTGGGAAGGTTTTATACGGGTTTATAATCAGGTACGTTGATCACAACTCGAAGATGAAGGAAATTAAAACACGTCGATACCTCATGTTTACCTCGTGGAAACCTCAACCCAATAAAGAATCTGGAAAGCCTGCCCTGCTGCCGTAGAAGATCGAAGGATCGAATAAAATCCCATCTGAGATGGAGAACGACAAAGATCGTACAGCATTGAATTATCATATCAAAAGGTGCCAAGAGGAAAATACATGTCCGAGTAAAAGGTCCCCCGGCTTTTGAGGACATAGAGCGATAGTTCACAGCGCCAGCCAGTCAACACCAAGCAGAGCTGCTGTAATCCCAGCCAGTTTCATGTCAACGACTGAAATATATGCAGCGCCAGTGCAGATACGGAGGACGAAGGCGCAGTAGCGCTCGAGGGAGGCGGGTCGCTGATCGGCACGGACGTTGTGAGCGTCGTGGTTCGCAGTACACGTGGGGCCGATGAGGACGGGAATTCCCGTTACTTGGAGTACTTTCCGTGGGGACACCGTTGCTTCGGGATCCTGAAGCATCTAAAAGTCAATGGTTGGTCAATGGGAGTAATTTGGAGGGGCATTACGCGCACCAGATGGGGAACCAGAGGAGGAACCTCGGAGGTACTCAATGTGTGTTGGAGGCAGACAACCGACTTGCCACACATTTCCAAAAGCAGTGTGCTAACCTGACTTCTTTCCGCAGCAAAACAGGAAGTGCTGGCGGAACACTGCGTAACGGCCGTCGCGAACGTCGTCTTGCATAGGCAGGGGATGTCAGTCCTGCAGCCCGGTTATTCATCCCGATTGCAATTATAATCGCAATAGAGTACCAGCAGGGCTCTCAGCACGCGAAATAGGAGGATAAAGGGAAGGATAAATGAGTGTCAGCAAGGTGAATAAATCACTCGCAGAGCGCAATTCATCCTATTCGCCGCCGCACGCGCGCAGCCCAGGGCGTAGTCCAGCAGATCAGATGGCGCTTGGCCGAGGACATGCACGAGACGAGCCAAAAGGATAAGCAGGGAACGGGAAGTCGCGAAGAGCATCTTGTCGCAGCCAAGTCGTGGCGGTCGAATGCAGAAGAATTGATGGTAGTCACTGGTGGAAGTTGGGTGGAGGTTGGGTGGACGTGACGTTAAATACAAATAAATTTTATGGAACTGCCACTCAGGCACCCAATATGGGTGTTTCATGGGATTAGTGGCGCTCTGTATGGCCAAATGCACCAGCTGCAGGAGTTCTTGTGGAGACTGATAGTACTGTAATTTTAAATTCAATTCGACAGGGGGTGTGACCCGTGCAGAAAGTTTGGGAGTTCGAAATGCCGCCGATCGAGGCCGCCATCAAATGCCGGTCAGCCACTAATTTACGGCGCGTGCAGTCAGTGTGAGGGCTTAGAAGCACAAATCATAGTATAAAGCGGGTAGGGCCGACAAGAGGCACAGCCCGCTACCAAAATTGATCGATTTTCTTTTAGCGAACTGAGGTCACAGTTTGGTCTCAATAGCCATCAAAATTGTACTGAAGGTTAAATATTTTCGGCGGCCCAATGCGAGCTGGTCGACGCTTCAGCGATATATGCACTGGAATTTGACCAGGCGCGATCGGTACGTTGAGAGTACAGTGAGTCGTTTCTTTGCGGCTAACTATACTCTTCGCCTGCGAGCGTTCAATTCTGTAAGAAAGCACAGTAAATTTATTCGAGCATTATTAGTTTTATTTATTTTAAACAATGATATTCGGAAGCATTTGCTGCGGGTTCAATGGCAATACTTATAGATCTGTCCATATGTGTCTCGAGGAAAAATGTTTGGCAAACACTGGTAGCACATGGGAATGGCCAAGCTATGACGAGCGGTCAGAATATATGGGAGAGGCTTGAGCGTTCAAGCTAGAACCCGCGGAAACTTGAACTAGTGTATTTACTGGCAGAGATAAGATCGCTCTCACATACATCAAGACTGTGGAGCGGAAGATCCGGAAGGCGCTGACAAGCTAGAAGAGCCGGTCAAAAAATGCTGAAAATAATGAAAAAAAGGAACAAAAGTGCCCCAGGGAGGGATGTGTTGGTTTCAACGCGGATACGAGAGAGAGCAGGTTTCTTTTCCGTTGGACACTAGAGACAGCATTGGATATTGATAGCACACCTGGGAGAACTTTGAGCACCTACGGATGAGTGCGCAGAAGACGAGGTGATTGAGGAGTGGCAACAGGGCCTAACAAGAGGCTCGTGTAAATGAAGAAAAAAACTTGATACATAATTTGGACATCTTGCGCCTGCAAAATATCGTAGAGGCCCGGCGATGAGACGTTCCACTGGAGGCCGGATTATATGTGCCGTATCTATTTGGGCGGCTTGTAGAGTGGCCCAGCCGAGAGTCCTGAAGAGCAGTGTACTTAACTACTACAATGCCCTAAAAACCGCTCGGGAATGCGGGAATTAAAAGGAGTGGAGAAAACTCGCCACCTGGGCCACAAATCTAGCAGCTGAGGGGAATTAAAATTAAATGATGAACGTTCGGAGGCGGAAGATGGGCCGCGGATGGTGAGTTTAAATTAATAAAATTGGAAATAGTCGAGCTATGGGGAGCATCACGGTGCCGAGTATATATTAGTAGAGGCTGGCGGCGGAAATCAAGCCAGAAGACGCAGAAGTTCCTATTGTCCATTGCGAGTAAATCGCTATCGCATATGTCAGGGATTGTAGATCGGGATAATGCTAACGAGAAAGACCAGCCATCCCAAAAAAGAAGTTGTTGGGCCGATGATAATGAATGAAAGCGCCACCAGGGAAGGATGTCTCGAATCCGCTGCCGATCAGAGAACACAAAGTATCCATTATTAAAGTTTGAACACAGTGGTCTTTTATAATTGTTTAGTTTGGGGCCCAGCTTGTGTCAGCATGAAATATTCTTAGAGCCACTGGCTCGTAGAACAGCAGTTTTAAAAAGTACCTATTGCCATTTCTTCCCAGCAGTTTCGAGGCTCATACCTTAGCGGTGAATGAGTAATTATGCTTATCATCTTTTACCGGCATCTGCGGCATTTTACCCAGCTGGCTGAGAAGCCGAACTTTTTGGCAGAGAATATCATTGCTGACTCAGGTGTAATGACGAAAATGTGATTTACTGCGAGTCCTGAAAATAGGGCGCCCTAAGACCCTTACCTAAAGGTAGCGGGAATGTACTTGTTTCTCAGGATTCTTGCCTGTATATATCCCAAGCACACTGTGTACGGTAGCGCCCGGCTTCGTCGACGGCACTATTAGGGCTTCGACCCGTCCGTCGCTGCGACGGGGTGACGGGCCGTCGAAACGTGCCGGGACCCGTCCGTCGAGCTATTTTGCGAGGAGTTGAGCCGGACGGGTACGGGACGGGCTAGTCAGCCAAAAGGGGCTGCGTATTGATTGCTCAATGCAAGATGATTGGTTCGGGCATCGCCGTGGTCAAGCCGGCTTCTCGGCAAATTCGGAGGAGCCCCTCCAAATGGGGTATCATATCACTGATGTCGCGACCGCTGAATTCAAGCCTATGTTTTTGAGTAGCCCTGGATTTCAATTTGCTTGTAATGTGACTTCTAGTGGCTTGGGAATTAACTTGTGTGCTCTGCAGGATTTTCCCCAGGCGCTACGGACTTCACAATGCTAGGTTTTTTCGTTGATAGTTGGTGTCTGGACCTTACCTGTGATCTGGAGCTCATACAAGTCTCAGACAAAAGCTCGGTGGTTTTTTAATGAATATCTGGCTGGTTCTTAAATCTTTAATATCTTCAGAGTAAGTTGAATTGCCTTGCCGAGCTTGCGCTGAAGTTGATCCCATCACAGAGGGAGATATCTTGTATTTGTGCTAGAACAGGACTTTATAAGCCTATGCGACTCTGGAATAATATGAACGAGTCTAAATAACTCTCTTAAATTTTCCTGGTAGTGCCGCACTATTTGTTTCGGATCAATTTGACCCTGTATGCTTTCGGTGGGACAACTCAGCAGCGATGGGTATGAGTCTCATACCCATCGCTGCATATTTGGTTTAGATAACACTTGATTTGTACTCCTACCTACTAACCCCCAAACACGTCAAAGTGCACTGAGGTGCTTTTATTTGGTGGCTGACAGTGGCCGAATCCCCGTGAGAATGCCCTCAAATGCCCGCGATCGTTCAAAAATGCCCGAGATCATGCCGCCGATCACCCCAAAACGCGGGCATTTCGGATTCCCAAATGGACTCGACCCGTGACGAATTGAACAATTTGACAATTCGACACCCCACGAAATTTTGCGGAGCATTTGGGAGTTGGAAATACCGAACGTCGATCATACCGCCGGCATGACGGCCATGTGGTCCTCTCTTGAACAGCCTCAAATGTTAAGGAGAAAGAAGGCGCTATTTCCTTGCGCAGATGGGGGGACTTCGCATTCGAAGTCCGACAGGGGCCCGGCAATTACCGCCGGTACGGTATTTCCAGCTGCCGAATCTTGTGATTTTGCGGGACACACGCTAAAATTTCGCCACATTAACCACAAAAACTGCGCTTTTTTGCGCGTTTTGATCATCTTTTGGACGCATTTCAACATGAAAAACCGCTGGGTGAATTCGACAACCCCTCCGTAACCAGTGGCACTGAACCGATTTCGACACCTACAACCCCCTCCGTGAGGCGTGACTGTCGAATTGATTTTAATATTACAGTACCGCATAAATCCTGGCGTGAGCTAGTTAAAATTAACATGGCCTTTCTAAGTGAATGGGAAATGTACAAAATATAGGAACAGGCGTTCGAGAAGGCTTCCACTCAGTCCCGTTAGTACCTATTCACATCGATTATCGGAATCGAGGGAAATGCTGAGCATTGGATGCTTGTGGCAGTACAGGGGTCATCTGTCATATGCATCACATCACAATGATTACCGGTGACAGTGGATGTCCACCAGTGTACACCGGTGACCTTTGTTTGTCCGCGCATAAAACTCGCAAGAACACCTTTAGGGGAACATACAAAAGGAACATGGCGTTCGAGAAGGCTTCCACTCAGTCCCGTTAGCGCCTTTTCACATCGATTATCGGAATCGAGGGAAATGCTACGCAGTACGCAGTCTTCGACAGACTGGCCTTGTCGGCGTGCAAAGATTGTAGTGAACAGCATGATCTGGAAAGAAATGTAGTGATGGTGGAAAGGGGTTCTTCACCGAGCTCATACTCTGAGATTGTGAGGTGTCGGAGCACCGGAGCGGTGAGAGCATCGAGAAGTAGTTTTTCGGTCCTCGGCGGGCAATGGTCATCACGTAGAATCAATGATTCGAGATGAATAAGCGGCGGTACGGCTCCTGGAACAGCGGTGTCCATCCAAAGGGTGCAGGCAAACTTTACAACGGCAATCGCTTGCCGGCCGCCGCGGCGGGCTTGATCCTCACAACATCGATGCTGGTAAGTTGTGACCACGGCAGGACTACACGAGGCCCATTAACCATCACAGTGAAGACAACACTCTGCAATTGCGGAGCGCCGTGAAAAAGAATTATGGCGCTTTTGGTCGCACAATAATGGTTGGATCCGAAATTCAGTTCATGTAGCAGAGGGAAAGGGCGGTTGAGCCAGCGATGATCATTAAGATCCAGGCAAGGAATAATCAATCTGATATGTTCCCAGCGCTCCGATTGCGAGATGAGGGCGGCCGTGAAATCAGGGAGTTTCGGAGATGTGTAATCCGTCTCGAAGGGGAGGGACAGAGAACAGGCTTTCGAACGTGAAAGCCAAGTGGTTAGCACATTCAGTTGTGCAGCCACTCTGCTCCCTGCTTTAGAGAGCAATATGTGAATGGCTCGCCATAACCGAGGCGTGTCGAATGCTATCTTGCGCCAATTACGGCAGATCTGGCCCAGCAATGCAGGAGAGAGAAGTCCGGTAATCGGAGGACGCTCAGGGTAATCCGGGAGGAAATGGACGAATATTTCCGTCGTGATGTCGATGGGGAGGGTGAGGACGGGGTATTTGTAGTCGTCGAGTCGTGACTGCAAGTTCTCTCGCTCGCGACGTGCGGCAGCAAGAGAATCTTCGAGAGCCAGGATGCGAGCGTTTAGCTTGGATATATGCGCGCGAATATCCGAGGGCAAAGATCTACTGCTGGGGGTATCCTAGGAATGGGTCATCGTCGACTCCGAGACTCTTCGTGGCACCACAGGGTCTATAAACCGCCTCGATCCCTTAGAGGTCAGCGGAATAGATTGAAGGAAGAACCACTGTTTCGTTCCCGGGAATAACCTGTTGCAATGCGGTGTGGAAAGCGAGGACCGGTGATTATCCCTTTCGGGGTCGGGTACAAGGTCCGGACAAAATTTGAAATATCAGCCACCCAGGTGAGCGCAAAGTCCGGACAAAACGGAAGGACAATCACTGCGTTCAGGCGCCGGATAGCCTAAGCCATTTTTAGGTGATCGTAGCCGCGGCTAGCTTTGGCGAAGTCCGCAGAAATAGCTCGTCCCGGTCAACTAGACAACGCCTATGTAGCCTGAGCAATTGCGAGACAATTGTAGGTCCGCGATGCTCAGCTCGACGCAGATTTTCCAGCCTGGTAGCATGATCTCGAAGCCATTTTTCTAGGTCCACAAGAGCTAGCTATTCGTGGTTCTGTCAACTGTAAGTACTAACAATAGGATATTGCATCTTGCAAGTTAAATTCTGCTGCAATCACCACCAGGCCTCGCCTCAAATTAAGCTCAAGATGGCCCTTCACCTTGGGAATGAAACAGAGGAGCCTGCTACGGATGGATGGAGTGGCGCGCTCACCAGAACAAGAGCGTGGAACACATAACACTGCCACTTGATACAGGACAAATGTCAGGGTTTGCCGATTGGTTGTGCAGTGAGTGGCAAGTGAGTGGATATTTGTGGTTATAACCAGAGATGCGGGCGTGACAAAGCCCTTGGCTAGTTGTGGCTAGATGGCTAGCCACGGCCAGACAGATCTCGTCGAGGTGGCTAGCGTGACCTCAACATTGGGGGCCGACTACTTCCCGGCTATATGGCTCGCCACGGAGCCCGGCTACCTGGGGCCTGAACGCAGTGAATGTGGCCACATCAGATCAAAAGTCCGGACAAATGGGCCAAGACACCAGAGGTCAGAATCAAAGTCCGGACAAGGAGATTTCGGCCACTAATGGACACAATAATTGCCTAATTTGCATGAACTCAAACAATGTAATTCAGTCGAAAACAGAACTTCAATTTCAGTTTCAGTCCAATATACTGAGTTCTTGCGGCATAGAACCTATTCTATCTTGCGGCGTATAATCTATTCCTATCTGCTCCCATTTACCACAAACACTGAACTCCTCTATCCTTGGTTTAAGGTTAATATTATGGAACCTATTCGGACCGACGGCGAGGAAGATATGCTCCTTGCTACCCAGTGGCATCCAACTCAATGGATTTCATGTGTTTTTGATGGTCTGCTCATGGGAAAGGAGGGTTTGGCAACCGCCGTTGCCAGCCTAAATACGGTTCGGAGACGAGAGAAGTCCAATATTGTGGAACTTGACGAGGACGCAGAAGACGCAGAGTAATATAATAATAATAAATTACTCTCATTTAACCTTGTGGGGGGGGGAAATTAGGTCAGACGCAAAGTCCGGACAAATTTGGCCCGACCTCAGGTAAGACGCAGAGTCCGGACAAAAAAATATTACCATGCACGACCAAAAGTCCGGACAAAATTTTCAAATGCCAAAAAATCATACCCAACCTTGATAGGGATAATCACCGGTCCTGCTGCAGTGCGGTAAAGCGGTGGTGGGAAGAGAAAAGCGCAGTCACGAGTGATTGCTCTGTCCTTATTGGGATAATTCAACCCGGTTTCTCGGAGAAACCCCGCACATCAGAGAAATCTTCAAAATTTCCAATCGGAAACCCCTTCGAGATAGTCGGTGGCTGATGGAGTTGCGGATCATTCCGCCAACTGGATATCCCGATGCTATATCCGACGTTAGGACGGCCTACGATGCAAAAGCTCAGCACTTTTCTCATTTTCCATATGCATTGCACAAGATATATGCACTATTTCATGATCTCCGAAAGAAGGCCCAAGCCCGCTTTATTTTCAAATATCTGCATTACAGCCGTTTCCGAAAACCTTGAGACTGATTTTTTTTTTTTGCTCGCACGGAACTTGATCCAGTGCTAAATATTTCCTCTTTGGGCTCGGATCAACCGCCATTTCGGATGTGGCTTTCCCTCAATAATTTTCGTTACACCAAATAGAGCAGCTCACAGGCGTGAAAGTCGCAGGGCTTTTCTGTGAGTCTGCCAGCTTCAAGTCCCCCAATTTAGAACTGTGATATAGTGCCTGTATGAATTTCTTTTCAAAAACTTGAGTGCGGGCAGTTCGGTTTGGCGAGTCCAAATCAGTAATCCTTAGCATTGTTTCAAATTTTGACGTGGCTGTAACAATGTGTTTTTGGGCCGTCGGAACGAAGTCAGGGACCTATTTCTCAACATGGACAACTCCAGCTCCGAATATATACTAGTACTACACCCCAACGGCGACAATTAAATATTCTGCCTCTCATTGTGCAGCGCTCACATTCCAGGCAGCTGCAGAACTTCAATACCCACAGATTTACGACCCCAAAACTGTATGTGCATGGGCATTCACCGACGAGATAGGGTCCAAAACCTTGGCAATCTAAGTATAATCCGAGTAACCCACTGGAGGTATCGGCCAGCAGGGTTTCCCGAGAAACCCGGTTCCCCAATAATACATCCAATTTTGAAGGGGTTTCTCTAAGAAACCGGGTTGCTTATTAGAATTATGCTCCTTATTGTGTCCTGTTTATCCCTCTTCCCAATTTTGTGAAGTATACCCGTTCTACTCGACGTTTTAACAGTGACCTCAAGGAATGGATAATGATAGTTGCAACAATTCATCCCCTTCCCTTCTTTTATTCACCAAATTATATATAACTGTATCGGACATGTTTTCACCTTCCCAAGCGAAAGTGAGACGTGTTTTCGACTTCGTTTTGATTTTTCTTTTTCCCCCGAGTCGCGATTAAGGGACTGTGAATTCGGCTTCGGTGAATTGGGCTGCCTCGGATTCACGAAGAGTACACACATAATGCAGTATAAACTAATATGATTGCTGGCAGCCTTGCTAGTGTGAACCCAAGTTGGCATGTAGGTACAGTACAAAAATTCTCAAGAAAGATATACGAGCTCTTGTGGAGATACCCGCTGATAGCACCGCATAAATCCGCGCATGAGCTAACATGAGTGGAGATATCACCCTTCCAGGAGAACCGGGAACGTACAAGATATTGGAGCACTGCGTTTGAGAAGGCCTTCCGCTCAGTCCTGTTAGCGATTGTTCACATCGATTATCGGAGTGGAGGGAAATCCTGCGCAGTCTCCGAAGATTGGCCGCGGCGGCGTGCAAAGAGTGGAGGGAACAGCGCAATCTGGAAAGAAATGTCGCGATGGCGGAAATGGGCTCGTCGCCGAGCTCGCGCTCGGAGACTGCGAGGTGTTGGAGAGTCGGGGCTGTGAGGGTATCGAGAAATGGCTTTTGGGGAGCGCTCAAATTCCAACCGAGGCCGTCAAGAAGAATCAATGATTGGAGGTGAACAAGGGGCGGTATGGCTGATAGAACAGTAGGGGAATCCCATATGACACATTTAAGATTAACATGGGCGGGAGCTTCCCGCAGTATGTCGGCCGCAGCAGCGGGCATAATCCTCTCAGCATTGATGCTGGTAAACTGTGCCCACGGAGGACGGCGAACCGATCGAAGTACTCGCCGAGCACGACACTTGCCAAGTGCGGCGCATAGTCAAACCGTGTTGGCGCGCCCATCCTATATATTAAGTTGGGCACAGGCTTCAGCTGGCAAAGTAGGGGAAATGCCGAGCCTGCAATCCAATCAAGTCTATCGAACCAGGTTATTTTCAAGTGTTCCCAGCGCGCTGCGTGTGAGATGACGGTGTCCGTGAAATGTGACAGGTCCGAGAAGCTCTGTGCGTGTGGAGGTTAGGCACTCGTTCCGATTCCCATGGCGGCTGCCACGGCACTATCCGCGCTGGTGGATCACGCCAATGCGATCCGTCCGCCAGAAATGGCAGCCGGGGCCCACGCTGTACAGCCTGTTCCCTCCTTCATCGACGACGACGATTACGAACCCGCCCTCGAAGACTTCTTCGACCCCCAGCCCACCACCACCAGTAAAGGCAAGGGCAAGGCTGTCGCCCCTCCTGCTTCGCCTTCTGTGGCGGGTCCGTCCAATGACGCCGCGGTCCATCCGTTCCTCAAGCGTTAGACTCGTGACCAGTCTGTAAACAAAATACCGAAAAAATGTGGCAAGCACTTCGGTTGTTTACAGACTGGTACATCTCGGGATCCTGCATTGGGCTGACAGCGGAGTTTGAAATTTTGCTGAGGCCCTTGTTCTCTCCTGCACTTTGCCCATGAACCAAATTTGAATTATCAAGAACTTTTATATGCTAGAAATAAACACATTTGCCTCCTCAGAATATTTTTAATTGTATGTGGAAGAGATGGAAAGGGCATCAACTTTGGGGCAGAATTGATCGTTTTTGATCGCTCGCTTCTCGGCCGATCACGGCACCTGCCAAAATTTCAAACTCCGTTGGCAGCTCGATCCCCTTTCCCGAGATGTACCAGTCTGTAAAACACCGAAGTGCTTGCCACATATTTTCGGCAATTGTTTTACAGACTGGTTACGAGTCTACTCAAGCGTATTGACTACGTCCCCGGCCAAAAGCCTACCAAGTATGGCGTGAACGAACACAGGGCGGGCCGCCGCGACCTCGACGCCCTCGCGATCGGCACGGCAGCGCTGAGCGACGACGTCAAGCGAGTCCAAAAAGAGTTGGCACAGGGAATGGAGGGTGCGTTCATTGACACCATCCTCACTCTCCCAGTGCTCACAACGCCTGCAGTGGTCAGCGCGAAACTGACAGGCTTCGCCATCAACAATGCCGAGGTACTGCAAGCCATCCGCACTTCTCCCGCAGCCACCAGCGCGCTCGACACCTCCACCCTTGCTGCTCTTGTCACTGCGAGCAACAAACACTCGGCCAACGTCACCGCCATCGGCGCGGCGATGAACGACCTCGTCAACCGTGTCCACTCCCTCGAAAACACCTCCGCACGTGTCACGGCGCTCGAGGCCACCGCGCAGTCCCAGGCCGGCACAATGCAGGTTCTACTTGCGCGCGTCAGCGCTCAGGAAGCTGCCACAGGCAAACGCACCCTTGAGCACGACGACGACCCCGCTGCTAAGCATCAGCACGTTATGCCCCCGACTTCCTTCGCGTACCAGTACCCCTCTGCCCCCCCTGCTCCTCAATACGCCTCGCATGCGATGGCCCCCCCGGCCCCCCCTCCCGCTGCTGCACCGGCACCGGTGGCGTACCCCGCGCCCCCCACCCCTCTCCCTAACCCACCCACGGCCGTCGCTCCTGCTCCTGTGGTCGCACCGGCCCCCGGTCGCCAAGTGCAGCTCGGTCCAATGGCGTGGAAGGGAAACTTCGGTGCGGCGCCCCGCAACCTTGTCCTCGCCGTTCTCGGCACCAACACCATGCGCGGTGTGCGCTACACGACACGCCGGGGCTCTGACGACCACACTGCCCTCCTCACGTTCGATGCCGACGCAGTCGCAACATGGTTCATCAACGCCTGGAACGACAACACGCGCGTCGGCTACGAGGTCTGCTACGCCAGCTCTTTAAATGTGTAAGGGCAGCTCAGCCCCCCTTCATCCCCCCATCCCTTTTTTCTTCGTACGCACCGACGGCGCCGCCACCTACTTCCCTCCATATCGCTCAAAATAGATCTAGTATGATCTTCCCACTCCCTACTTCCCTCGCGTCGCCCGTGCCCCTTATTATACCTTCTACCCACCCACATAATCCTACTCAGTACATCCGTATTAAAAGCTGGAATATAAATGGTGCCTTTCCTTTAAAAATGAGCTGCCCAATATACCGAAAGGATCTAGAAAGTTATGACATAAATTTATTTCAAGAGACGCATCTGCGACCTCATCAACACGACTCAATTGAGCTACCACTTAATTACAATATCATATCGCGCCCAAGACGCCCCAAGGCATCTTTCGCCAAATCATGGGGTGGTGTCGCCGCCATTATGCGCACAGCGCTTCCCATCAAATATCGTGAAGACCTATCAGGTCCAGACTTCATGGTCCTCCAATTGAATAGGCTTCTGATTTTTGGGGCCTACTTACTTCCAGAGGGTTCACCGTGGATGGGCAACCTGGATTCTGACCCCTGCGATGCAATACTTGCATCAATTTCTCTGGCTTACATGGCGAATTACGATATTCTGCTAGCTGGTGATTTGAATGCCCGTGTTGCGTCACGAGTGGCCTTCTTGCTTGATCCGGCGCGTCTTTCGAGCGATCACGGACAGATATCCGCAAGGGGACGCTGGCTATTGGAATTGTGTGCAGACTACAAACTCGCACTAATATCTGGTGCAGTCCAATTCGGAAGTGATGGAGCAAAACCCACCTCTTTTCAAGGTTCGCGGGAGACAGTTGTGGACTACGCAATATGCTCCCGCAGTCTCTTCCCGACAGTGAAAAGTTTCAAAGTGTTGGACCGGATTGATGGATACGATCATGCCGCGCTAGTGATATGTCTGGAAATAGACCTCGAACTGATCCCCACACTTTCCGCAACGCGCAAAAAACGCAAACTGGATGTAGTCCTGCCAGCAATTACTCCTTTAGACAAGCTTTACATCACAACTCTCGAGGCTGGTAAAGACGAGCCTAAAAAACTACTGGCTTTGTATGGCCCTGTGTATTTCAACACAAAAGTCGTTAAAGTCACGGTTCATGGGACATGCACAAATGCCGGAAAAATTTCAGCTGCAGCTGGAGCTGCGACGTACTGGGGTCTCAACTCCGCAGGAAATAAAATGTCGCGCGTCTGGGGCGGTCAAACCGGTCCGAGAGCGGAACTCTTAGCCGTACTGATGGCGGTTCAAGATGCGCCGACGCATAAAAATTTGGAGATTTCCACCCGGTCCGAGTACGCAGTTCGCTCAGTCGTATATTACGCAGCACGAAACGACGCGTGTGGGTGGCGCTGCCAGAACGCAGATTTGCTAAAGCCGTTAATCGCCGCAATCAAAGTTCGCCTCTCCCCGCTGCACTTCCGCCACATTGCCAAAACAATGCTGGACAATGGTCACCTAATTCAAGTAAAAACCTTGGCAAATGAGGCTACAAAACTACGCTTGCCCACGCTGCCGCTGACCCCCGTGCCCAGACCGATCCCGTCGCTCTGTACGGCGCAAATTCTATCGGGCATCTCAAAGGTGACAACAGATGTACCTAGTGATGGTGTCAAACCCCAGACTGCCGTTGTACCAACCAGGACAAACTACCCTCTCCCGCATCGTGGCAGAGATAGGTTGGTAGCCATGAGAGAAGATAATCGTCGGAAAATAATGGATCCTCCATCACACGCCGCGTTCTGGGCCGAGGTCAAACGAATGTCTGATCCGAGGCCGGCCCCTATTACAGTCACTGCTTCCAGTCTCCGAGAAGTCTTTGAAAAGCGCCTGAATCCACCAGAAATAATGCCTGATCAATTTGACGCAACACAGCACAAAATAGATTCTATTCTTGCAAGCTTGATTCCCGAAAAAACGGTTGATAATAGCCCAGAGGGATTCTTCTCGGCACCGTGGACTATTGACAACATGGGATATCTCAAAGATCATTTACGAACCCACTCGCTGGACAGCTCACCCGGGGACGACGCTGTCCTCTACACGCAAATTCTTGAGATCCCGAATGAGGACCTTCTCATTTTGTGCAACGAATGCGTCGCGCACTGTGATGGCCCTACAGCTTGGTTTATGACCCCACTGATCGGCATCCTCAAGAGGTTGAAACCGAGTTTTGATCCAGACAGCTACAGGCTCGTTGCTACAGAGAGCTGCACTCTGAAAAGTGCCACACTGCTGATCCTGCGACGCATCTTTGCCTGGGCTGAGTCACGGCAACTTATTCCGGACTGGCAAAATGGATTCCGTCCCGGCTATCGGACTAACAACAACCCCTTTGTACTCCGATGTGTCAAAGAATGGGCTAGAGCACGCGGCCTTACAGTATATGTAGCGTGTGTCGACGCAACAAACGCATTCCCGTCAACAGACCGTTCATCACTGTGGCTAAAATTATACCGACTCGGAATGGGCGGACCAATGTTTGACTGGCTACGAATGGTGTATGACAAGATGCGATATTATGTGCGCCATGGCGACATGCACTCGGAGATCTTCAAAGCTTTGATTGGCCTGCTAACGGGAGATCCCGTATCGCCGATACTCTGGAATCTATTCTTGTCAGACCTATCAATGATGCCCGACATGGATGATGTGTTCCTCGCTGGGGTCCGAATTTCTCTCATGGCCCAGGCAGATGACCTTCTTATTATCTCGCTTTCACCTCGTGGGATGCGTACAAAGCTGTTAACTCTGGAAAAATGGTGTGCCTCAAATTTTATCCTGATCAATTTGATCAAGACAATTATTTTGATCTTTGGGCCGTGCCGTTTACCACTCCCAGAGTTCCGTCTGGGAACTGCGCTCCTAAAAGTTAAAGTTAAAGAGAAATATGTTGGCATGAACATGAACACGGAAACCCGTCACATGTTTGCAGATCATTATACTCTAAAGGCAAAAACGGCGTGATATTGCGGGCATAGAATCATGGGTTTAGAAGACATGACAGGAAGGCTTACGCCGAAAGAACTTAAGAATCTATACATGGCCAGAATTGATTGCCATCTGATCCACGGATGCGAAGTCTCCCCGGACAGTGAATCAATCCATGTGAAGAAACTGTGTAAAGTTCAAGTAAGCTTCATCCGCCACATGCTCAACTTGCATTCTCGCTCTATGATAGCGCTTCTATTCACAGAAACTGGATTGGTTCCGCTGCGAGTTCGACGCTTCCAAATTGTCCTCGGCCACTTATGCTACTTCCTGAGCCTAAAAAACACCCACTTTGCCCGAGCCGCACTGAACAGTTCGATTGAACTGGCACTCGAGGGTAAAAAGAGTTGGGCACAGGATGTCATAAAAGCCGCCCAAGGTCTCCCATTCCCTTGCCCCATTTTTGTTCTGAACGCCGCAACTGAGGTTGAATATGTTCAAGATTACTCAAAAATGGTCAGCAATTTACTACAGGAATGGTTACAGGAAGAAATTAACTCGTCAGAGAAGCTCTATCTACTTCACGGACGTCTAGAACCACAAAAGGATGAGGGTCCGGCCCAAATCACTTCTATTATAGTACAGAAGCACCGGGAGGCAATTACCTCCCTGCTGCTCTCTACCCATCTACTTGCCGTGGAAGTATTGCGCTACGTTGACCACGCATACGCTCCCGTGCCCCGGGCGGAACGGCTTTGCAGGATGTGTAAAGACGAGGTGGAAACTCCAGAACATGCACTGATCTCATGCGACATACTTGACGCACTGAATCAATTACGTTCCACGTTTCTCACGAAGCTCTTCTCAGACGCGCCATCCTTGCAACTCCGCATGGCTGATTTGATGAATATTGAATTTGTCAAAGCCATGATCTATAACCGCCCAACCATCGCACTTGTGGCAAAGTATGTATATGATGTCCTTGAACTGTTCTACGCACGCCCCGTGTTTCGTTTGACAGATGCTCTGGTACCCCCTGTTTTTGGTGACTAACTTGCTTCGGTGTGTTGAAGTGGTTCTACAGCGGTTCGTATCGCGAGCTCGGCCATGGAGATACAGTGAAGTCCAGGGACTAGTGTACGCAGTGCCTTTGTACATTAGATACTTCCTGAGCCCGGCGTTCCTGAGCGGGACCGTGCCGTGTAATCCTACCTACCTACCTACCAAGGATAGAGATAGACGGCAGTGCTTGGAACGCGAAAGCCATGTTTTGAGCACAATCGACAAAGTTGTCGATTTTTTTTTTTTTGGGCGATTATCTTACTAGACCAGAACCTGCATTGCCATTGACAAGTACGTACGATTTTATACTCAGACCGATCCATACGAACCGGTCGCGGTCAAAGCGACCAGCCGCTCATCACGTGTCACACCTTCCTGTTTTTTTCGACCACCACTGCGCCGGATGTCCCACCCATCGTGGTGTGCCGACACCTGAACGACCCTTTTTGGACCTTCCGCTGCTCTAACAGTCTACGCCTTCTCGAGCTTGCGTGCAGTTTGCGTGCCACGGTGCAGCTGATCCCCAGTCTCACATCTCGTATACAATCCCCTCGACACGACCCTGTAACTTCGAGAATCGCAATGTCGGACGGCCGGATCCGCCCGACTTCCTCGGCACCAAGCTAATCCGAACCCGTTCTACCGACAACTGGGTGAGTCATCTTTGTCCTCTTTCCTTCGATCGCCTACGACTTTATATTGGCGCGCAGTGCATTGAAACCTCGATGCATACGCCCGGTACTTGCTGCGCTCTTACCTGAGGCTGGAGAGTGGAAGTCGACGCGCGGATAGTCCTCATTCACAGGTTCGTCTCGTCCCTTGGCGACTCCCTGCCGTGATCATGCCCGCCGCGCGTCCCGTCCATGCTCTTCGTCACGCCCGCCGACCTCCACCTCCCTAATCCCAATCCCGATCTCCGCACCATGCGCTACGCCGAGACTAGCCGCGAGTCGCGGGCGCCGTGCAGGCGCCACAAGTCGGGCGCGCCCATCTAGGCGCGCTGCTACTACTGTGTGCACGTACGGTCGCGCTGCTTCTTTGCTTTGCGCGCGCGCGAACCGGCTGCACGCCTGCTGTGTGCCAGTGCGCGTGGATGGGGCGCGGCGGGGCGGCGCGGCGTGGATTCGTACCGGGCTGTTTCTTGATCGTGATGCGTAGGGCACGATGGGAGACGCGGCGGCTGCTTGCGGGCTGTGTGAGCGGAAGGAGGCGCATGTGCAGGGATACGCGAGGCAGGAGATGGACGCGAGGCCGCGGGGGGACGGCGCCCATGGGGTCACCGGGTACGTGCCGACGAGCGTGGGCGCTTTGTTGCGGAGGGCTGTTCTGAGGCATGGGGCGCGGGGAGTCGGACACATCTTCATCTTTCCTTTCTTCTTACAGTACATATTGCTACCTTCCACTCCATCCCTCGCTTCCACCCGCCTACAATAAATTTTAATATTACTCGTACCCGCCTACCTTAATCCGACACTCCTCCCTTCCTCCCCCGTTTACGCGCCCGAACTTTTACCATCCAAGTTCTCCTCCCTGTGTCCCTTCATATGTATCTTTACTTACCACCATCCTCCGCCGTTCCTATGTCCTCGTGCGTCCTTCCCTCTCCCTTTTCATACAATTTATACAATGGGTGAATTGCGCGACGTACCAGCAGTCTTCGAGGGACAAAATTTCGAGTGGGAGAAAGGAATGAAAGTGGCTATGGTATATTTACGAACAGTAGGACCGAGTCCGAAGGGCAAGTATTACATAGGGGAATTAAATGAGCAGGTACGGTGGGTGAATTCCGCGATGTACCAACAGTCTTTGAGGACACAAGATGAAAGCTAGTCGTCATCGTCATCATCACTGTCTTCCTCCTCCTCCGCTTCACTTTCATCACTGGAAAAGTCGGTATCAAGAGGGGAAACATCTATGACTTTGATCGAACGAAAGACTGCACGATAATCTGCTTCTTGTCGCGAAGAGTGGCTGACCCGAAGGGAGTCGAGGGAACAGTGTGATCGGGAGAGAAGGGAGGTGATAGTGGATATAGGTTCATCGCCGAGCTCATGCTCTGAGAGTGCGAGGTGTCGGAGCGCCGGAGCGGTGAGGGCATCGAGAAGTAGTTTTTGGGTCCTCACCCAACTGCGAGCATTGAGAATCAATGATTCGAGATGAATAAGGGGCGGTACGGCTTCTGGAACAGTGTTCCCCCAAAGTGTGCAGGTGAACTTTGTGAGGGCAGTAGCTTGCCGTAGAATGTCGGCCGCCACGACGGGCTCAATCTCCACAGCATCAATGCTGGTTAGCTGTGACCACGGCAGGACCACTCGAGAGGGATCAAACATCACACCGAGGGCAACACCCTTCAATTGCGGTGCGTCACGAAAAGCGAGAATGCCTTCGGTCGTAGAATAATGGGAGGGCCCGAAAGTCAGGTCACGTAGCAGAGGGAAAGAGCGGTCGAGCCAGCGAAGATTATCGAAGGGAATGATTAATCTGACATATTCCCAGCGCTCCGATTGGGAGACGAGGGCGGCCGTGAAATGGGGAAGTGTCGGGAATACCAAATAGGGGACCATCTCGAAGGAGAGAGAGAGAGAACAGTGTTTCGAGCGTGATAGCCAAGTGGAGAGCGCATTAAGTTGTACATCCAATGTGCTTTCTTCGTCGGAAGAGACGTATACGTGAATGGCGCGCCACAGTCGAGGAGTACCCAATGCGACGTCGCGCCACTTGTGGCAGACCTGCCCCAAGAGTGCCGGAGACAGGAGCCCAGTGAGCGGAGGACGCAATGGATAGATGGGAATAAAATTAATGAATATTTCCGCCGTGATTTCAACAGGGAGGGTAAGGACAGGATATTTACAGTCGTCAAGTCGCGACTGCAAGTTCTCTCGCTCGCGACGTGCAGCAGCGAGAGAAGTTTCGAGAGCTAAAATGCGAACGTCCAACTCAGATATATAGGCGCGAAAAGTTGAGCGCAGAGATCTGCCGCTCGCAGTATCTTGGGAATCGTTCATCGTAGATGTGTGGATAGGTCTAGAAAAAGATGCTCAGTATAATGGATTATGCAAGTGGCAGTCTCTTACCCTGTGTCTTCGGGATAGTTGGGGAGGCAATTGCAGAGATGCCAAGTACCGGAGGTGGCGGGATGGTGGTGAGCGGAAGAGGAGCCCAAGTCACACTTGGGTCACGCCAAGGTCACGCAATTGCGTGTTCTCGGCAAAACCCGGTCGAGCTTACAGAAATAGTTTCTTCTATACACAATCTAATTGCCCAGCTGCGCCGCCCGGGCTCGTATCATGCATTTCTAAAAACCGGTTATTTTGTGTTTGCCACACTCGAATCGTTATGTGCCGATCGTAACCTTGAAGCTCTAAGTCAGCTAATGTACTTTTTGTACAGGGGTTGATTCTACAGGGAGCGATATTTTCTTGGTCTTTTTTAAAATGGTACATTTTGGGTTCAGTGTGGTCGCAATGAATAGAATAATGGAGTTTGGGACGGTTTCTATGACGTTTGACGGAGATTATCTTGCGTGGGAACAAAAAGCGAGGAAGGATAGGAGAATACACTGATGCTATTCAGCAGCTGCTGTAAACTTTAAACGTACATGACACGGATACCAGGTAAAAAATTGGAGACAGGGCTTGCAGAGATTAGAGGTTGACTAAATCAACTTGATAGGGGGGAAGATGACGACGGAAGAAGTGGCGCGTGGGCTCCGCAAGGCTGCAGCGCAAAATGCGCGGTTCGGGGAGGTGCATTGACAGCTGTGCATCCATCGCCGCGCGAAAATAGCGGAACACAGAAGACACGCCGTGCGCTCTGTCACGCGGGAGGAGCTGGCAATGGACCTCGCGTAGGTGCGGAAGTTGCGTGCTGTCGGGGAAGGACGGGAATATGTCGAGGAAGAGGGACGGATTCCGCCTCGCGGGGGGCAGCTGTGAGACGACGAACACTAGTGTGAGCAGCGCGATGTTGGGGAATGATGTCGCAACCGTGGAGAGAGCGGGCTGAACGCTGGGGTAGAAGTTGCGTTGGACGTCGAGGAGTTTGACTTCGAGGGTACACACAAGGGGCAGGTGAGGGAGATCAAAGGGTTCTGTGAATTCTGAAAGAAAGGAGGGTAAATAGCGGTGCAATGATATTATGTTTATTTATTTAGCGTACTGTTGATACCGAGGGAGAGATGGCGGAGACTTGGGGAAATGGCAGAAAGGAGCGCCGAGACGTATGTGTAGTTGTCGGGAGCGATAAAAGTGGATAGTCGTGCCAGACGAGCAGTGTAGGACGATGCGGCCACAAGAAAGAGGTCGCAGAGGGCCTTTGATTGCGGTCCGAAGCTCGATAGGAGCAGATGTGTAAGACGAACATCGGAAATGAGGTTCGGGGGATGGTTTGCATCCCCGCTCTGTTCCAGGTTGACATAGTGAGTGGAGAGGACGGAAACCAAAGACGCCGCGCGATATATGAATTGGGATGGGAGATCATCTATGGAAACCAGATGAAGCCCATAGAGGGAGGGGAGTGTGGTGATGTCCTGGATTGCCATTCTCAGTGTAGGTGCGATGGAAGTCCACCGCATGCCCGCACCAGAAATAATCCGGCGGTCAAGATTGCGGACTGCGCGAAGAATGGAATTCAGCGCCTCCGCCTCGAGATTATCGTGCACAATATCTATTTTCAACACGCGGATATAGCCAGCCAGGTGCGGGAAAGCGGTGAGGGAGTCACTAGCCTCCGGTGGAGTGGGATGTCCGCGGCGATCCAGTTCAGTATAGATGGACAACGAATGGAAAATCGCCTGCTGGGCGGGGGCTACAAAAGAGGTCGAAACAAGGGCGCATGAGTTCAAGGATGGATAATCGTCTAGTTGGTCCACAACGTAGTTGACGAGTTCCTGAGGTAGAGAGGCCATCGTAGTGAGAGAACCGGGTGGTTCGTGGGGCTTGGACAGCGAGAAAACTGACCCGAAGATTGGAAGGTCAATGGAAGGGATTGAGGGACGTAGTACTCGCTTATCGTTTCACTTTCAGAAATGCCCGAAACAAAGGTACTAGCGATGCAGTAGGAGTCAAGGAGAGGCACGGTCAGGGATAGGACATGACCAAATTGCTTGCGCCTGTTGTGACATGTGGGCTATCCCATCACCCTCGTTGCCCAACTGTTAATGTTCGGCGGTATGGATCCACGAGATAGCGGTTAAAGGGGATCACTGCATTCCGTGGCCCTGTAGTTGGCTTACCTGGGGTTACGTCTGCCCACGTTGGCCGACCCCAGTAGGCAGACTCTGCCTATTAGCATCCGCCGACGTAGACCAACGTAGACCAACGTAGACCAAGATAGAACCAGGGCAAAAGCTTTGCCTACGAGGCTGCGGAACGCAGTGCATACCGAAGTTGAAACTTTTTTTCCTCAAGATTTACTGTGCTATTTCGACCAAGTCGAGCATTGATGGCCAGTAAATTTTGGTTTCACGTCGCTAACAAGCTTAAGGAGTACCTCCTTTTGGCTTTTCTTTTCCGCCCTACGTCAGCAAGCTAAGGAATATTCAACGGAGAATATGTGATAGTTAAGTGGCAAGTGAGTCAATGCACCGATTGTTTTGTCCTACCGAGTTTACCCACTTTACCCACTCACTTAAATACTGATACGAATACTTAAGGGTAAACCGCCCGTGGTTTCGTTGGATATCAATGAAGAGCGCCCTCATGGATTAATCTCAATTCGTCTTCCACTCATGAGTACCGGCCACGACTCCTTCCATCCTGGATTGAAAATTGAATGTCGACAAGCGATTTAAAGGCGAACGAACCGAGTGTTTCAACGTGAGTTACTCACATGAATCAATAGAGGTATAAAAAAGAGGTACAAAACCCTCATTGATTAACCGTAAATCATCTACAATTGTTGGTATTTTTCCAAAAGAAAAAAAATCCTTTGCTCGAATAAAAAACTTCTGAACGTGTTCAAATTTCCATTTTCGACTGATGTGCATCAAACAAAGCTTTCCGCGCCTAGATTTATTTATTCCTTCGAATCTCAGGACTTCTGTGACTGAAGGTTAGTGTGGAAATTAGTTTACTCATTTATGAATGCCCCTAAGGCGCAGTGATCAATTGGACTCACTCTTTGGTGTGTGGCGGAAGACATTGTGATTCGGCTTATTTTCAATCTCTTGTTTTGAACTTGCCTAATTTTATTCTGAGAGTATGTCTGGATTAGTAGTAAGGTACATAGTCCTATGTCGTCTGAATGCAGAAACATTTTTTGGAATATGCCATATCACTGCCGTTTAATAATTAGGCTGTTGGTCCTTCTTCTCTTTTCGGGAGAAGACCTTTATTTTGGTAAAGCATAACATAGACGATGCGGAGCGTCCTTCTACGAAGTGCATGCATTGAATAACATCGACTAGTTTTAAAAGCTTCCAAATCGCCGAAAAGAAAACAACTTGAATAGTGAGGGAAGGAAGTGAACTCCACGTCCACCTACATTCTCCACTTTGACCTCAGAGGTAAGCAGAAATCTTGACAAATACGTGACTCCATGCTAGTACACGAAAATATTACGAACAGATGATCCTATTAAGTATTGAACTGTTATCACTGAGGAAGAAAACACGCCCCATCGCCTCAACCAAGATTCCGTCATCGACAACGAATTACGCGTAAAAGAGTTCGGGGGGCGTGTGATCCGTCGAGTCGCCGCCGTTCCAGACACATGGGAAACCACAGTCCATCTGGCGATCCCGCCCGTGATCCTATTCCCAACGAAGTTCAGTAAATAACACCTAATATCCAAAATTTCTGATCACTTACCCAGCCACCAACAGAGCAGCTGCCGTCGTCGCTTCTGAATTCCACCGAGCCAAGTTTGAACTGAATGAAATCGCTGTTCGGTTCCGCCGTCACAGTGAACAGGGTGTCGAGCTTGGACGTCATGTCCACCGGAGAGTTCGTCCGCGGGAGAACTCCAATCTTGTGGGCTGCCCCGTTGTCGAACAGCGTGACCTCGAAGGAGTAGCTGATGTTTGGGTCGTCGAAAGGGCCGCCGCCCCCCGATTCATTATTATTGTACTGCTTGACGTGCATGGTACATGTCCCTTCTTTGAACGGCGGAACATCGCCGCTGACTTCGGGGACCTTGGCCCACTTGCCGGCCTCTTTGGCCGGATCGATCTGCGCACATTCGTCGATCTCTGACTTGTCGCCATCTCGCGGCGGGGTTGCGCCCGGTGGCTGGTTGCCACCTGATGAAAAAAAAATCAGTCATGGTCGAATCATGAAACGGCGTTGACTCACGGTAGGGGTAGTGTGGAATATAGCGAATTGAATTTTGCTGGAGTGCCCTCCCCACTTCCGAGGGACGAATCTCGATGATCTGCGTCACTGCGCCAGTCTCGACGACAGCTGGGTATTCGTGCGTTACCCAAATACTGTCATGCCAAATCTGCAACGTGCTCTGTTTCAGTTGCAAAATCAACGGGAAAAAGAACCACACGAACCTCCCGGGGCTGCTCCTCGACAATTAGGTATAGCCTGCCTGTACAGAGCCGCGCGTATTGCGCCGAGGTGAGCCGAAACCAGTTCCGCCTGTTCCCGCCCGTGTTGGCGGAGCGCATGGGGTCTTCAGTATCGGTGAACGCTCTGGCGTTGTCGTAAACATCATCTTCTCCGGAACGGGCGGTCAGTAGCCAGCCACAGAAATTTCGGCAGAACTCACAAAGTGTATGCTGTGCAATCAAGTATGGGTCAGTTACGAATATTATTTTGTCAGACAGCAAAGCCAAAAGCAACGCACGTAATCCCCACCCGGGTTCGCCGCATTCATCAGCGCCGCAAACTGGATTGCGCGGGTCCTCGCATAGTTTGGGTCTTCCGGATCCACACCTTGCTGGTTGACGTAGAAGACGCAGTTCTGCCGCGGAAGCCGATTGCCGTTCCCGTCCATCGCACCCACCATGAGTTCTGTGTTGATTCTATTTGGGATAAATGAATAGTAGTTGTAGTCCTCCGATTGCCGCGCGAGGAGTTCGCGCAGGGCCAAGTACTCGTCGCCGCTGAATGAGGCTTCGATTGCACGGGCAGCAACACCGCAACTACCTTGTGGGACTTGCTGTGGTGCTTCCCAGAAGGTCAGAGTGCTCGCAAAGCCGTTGATGTTGTCAGCCTGTTTCGCGATGGAGACATTGGGGTACAAAATCATATTGGTGCTGCCGGCAGTCGTGACTTGATAGAGGTAGATCGACGCAGATTGTGGGTCGATCAAGACCATGGAATCTTGACAATTCCGATTGGGTACACAGGTCTGATCCTAAGTTACGACAGACCGGTGGAAAGCAGAGGGAGACATACCTGAGAATATGTCTGGGTGCATTGGGTTAGGCCGTGGCGTCTTTAATCCAAAGAACAAAAGACAACAATCACTACGTTCCCTGGTCTGCGGAGCTGTGGATAGGTCAGCGTAGGCGGCTAGGCAAGCCCTGCCTAGGCCAAATAGGCACAAATTTGCCTAGGTGATCGGAGCTTGGCGTAGTCCATGCCTAGCCGTATAGGCAGACTTCTGTGTAGCTCTGTGTAGCCCTGCGTAGCTTGGCATACATGTGTCTAGGTCACCTAGGCATACCTTAATCTGCCTAGCAGGAGGGTCTCATTTAAATTTATTTTCGTTCAAACACAACATTTAAAATGGCTAAAATGACAATTCGCAACAGATTTGTACCTCTGCAGAGATGTCTAGGCAGATCTACACCGACCTAGACTCAGCTAAGCATATCTAGGCAGACCTATGAAGACCTAGACACAGCAAGGCATACCTAGGCAAACCCTGTCTAGGTGGCCTAGGCAGAGGCTTCTGCCTACCTCTGCCTAGAGATCTAGGCAAGGGCTCTGCCTAGGTGGCCAGGGAACGTAGTGAATACCTGGAAGAAACTATAGAGACCGGTGCCATAAACAAAGATGTTGGACGAGAGCGTGATCACCAAACCCCAGGCATCCGTGAGTGGCCCTGCAGGGTCTCCGTACAAAGGATTTATCGAAAAGGGGGCGGGCGGTTTAGGCGTGGGCTGGAAGTAAGGTGTTTCTGTTTGAAGGAGGCCAGCCCAAATGTCGCGAGCCTTGTTGAATGCATATTGGTAGATGACCTGTCCATGCATGTGAGTTAAATGAGTTCAATGAGACCTTCGTGCACTGACATGATGCTCTGATGCGGTTCCGACCAGCCACACAGGTCCAGTCGACTCCACCAGTACGCCTCGCCCACTGAAGACGTTCAGTTTTGACTCGGCTGGATCGTCCAGATCATGGTCTGAATAATGGACGCCTGAGCTAGATTTTCTTTTTATAGAGCCCCAAATTTGCGTACCTGCATTCCAAACCCAAACATTCTGAACCAGCCGTGAGCAGCTAAACGCCTCAAATAAGTAATAGAACTATGCGCCAACCTCAAAGTATCCTGAGCCAGAGCGCGTTATATGGAAGCCGAGGAACGCGGAGGCACATTTTGCTGCGTTCGTAGACGACGTGGGACAGTTGGCGGCATTGATGTTGGTGCCCTGCAGAACCCCATATTAGAATATGCACCTCGGGAACGTAACTAGGCGACACACCTTCGTGCCGCCGAGGCGGACATGCACATCCCACATACCGGCCGCGCCTTGAGAGCTCGCCTTGACATTCCACTCGATGCCGATTGCGCCAGCCGAACCGCCCGTAGTTGTAATAACCAGGTCGCTGATCTCGACTGCGCCAGTATCTCCCGGATTCCCCACCTTTACGATTTCAGCCATCCGATGGGACACGGGAGAGCAATAGATATGCTTACTCGAAGAACTGGGGTCGGAGTATTTTGGTTGGCGAATTTGGGGCCGGAACCCATAATGACAGAAAACATTTGGCCAACGATTATCGTACCTGGTGGGACGAAAATCGTGTCTGTGACCAAATATGTGCCGGCCTCAATGACTGTGAGAAAGGTCAGCGGGCCAAGAATAGAATGAGAAGGTTGAATGTCACATAATATGGCGCAACCAGAAAACTATAGTGGGTGTCAACGGTCATGCTACATATCAAGAGAAAGACTGACCCTCTGCAGGAACGCATTTATTGCAGCTGTATCATCCTTGATTCCATCACCGGCGGCACCAAATGCCATGAGGTTTTGGAATTCTGAGTATGAGACGTTAGGAACCGAAAGATGTACGGCCATTCAGGCATACGGATATCCTTGTAGTTCTCATATTGAGGCCGCGGCTTGGAGAAGTAGGCCCCGAACGCGTTGACCAAAGCATGCGCCCTCCCGCCCGAGGGCTGGTTCCCTCCGCGCTTGTAACTCTTTGTTAATCCTGCCAAGGGGTCAGCAACATCTGCAAGCATATGACGAATGAACACAAACCAGAATAAACATTTCCCTGCACCCATTGTCCGACGGTTCCAGTGCTTGCAGGTAGAAGGACACCTGCCTGATCCCGGATGTTGGCCTCAAATATACTGGTGAAAATGACGTTGTCCAGAATCACAGATCCCCCGAGCCGTGTAGGTTGACTACTCGACATCTGTTGAACAACTTCACCGGTAGGAATAACAAAAATAAAGTGAAGAGGACTCACCCTGATTCCGATTCCGACGTTTGTGATCCAGGAATCAACAATAAGGACACCACCTGCGCTCTAACGAACCGCATAAGATACTGCACTGCGTTAGCAAGGTTTTATTCACCTGAGTATCCAAAGTTAAGCCCCCCGTGTGGAGGTCAAATCCAACTTGACAGTTAATGTGATGTTGTTCGGTCCGCAAAATAGTGATTTATACAGCATGAAAATACGCACGAAATATTGATGTTCTGCCAGGTGAACCCCCAATTCCATTGTTCGTAGATAGCTGTCCCAGCGTTCGTGATCTTGACATTGCGGATTGTGAACTGCTGGTTAGAAATCCACAGGCCAAATGCACCGCTACGGAGGCCGTCAGTCATCCCATCCCCTACGGTATAATGCGATGAGATTACCCGTCGAAGGTAAGGTCGGACATGAAACCACCCGATCCATTTTCCGCGAACACACTATCAAAGAATTATGTGAATATTGATTTACGCCGCTCTAAAAAATAATTTCCAGACCCCTGATGTTTCGTTCCGGCCGCGGATGACATCTTGAAGTCTATATTGATGAGCGATGTTGCCTCCACAGAAAATCAACGAGAAATCAAACATGATATAGATTCTTACCTGTCCGACCTGCCAGTGGATCCCAGTCCCGAATTTGTCCGGGCTCATCGCCCTGACATCAATAACAAAGTTTCTGATTGAACGAAAAAAGTTCTACGAGGCAGCAGTAGTCAGCAGTGTCGATGTCTCCGTGAAAGGCGACGCAAACATTTTGACTCGGGAAAGCACGGTCGGTAAGTGAATGCTGTTCATCAGGTAGGCCACATACTTGAGCCACCAATTTACCCCAGTGCCATCTGGATTCGACGCGCCATCGATATATGGGTTGGCATCTAATTTTATGGGTTAGAAGCCGGCATAGATCGAAGGTCTGGCTTACCGATTACAGCAACCCCCACGAAGTTGGCATCCGCGATGAGGGTAGGTTTGTTTTTAAAATCACCGACTCTGTTTTCAAGGTTCAATTGTGATTGCAGCGATCAACATGGCCACACTCACAGAGACGTAAAGTAGTAACTTCAAGACATGAGTCGATGGCTTTCACAAGAAAAAATCCACTTTACGGAATGATCGGTTTGGTAACGCGGTACTGCGCAGAAGACGGTTGGTAAGGAAATGACGTTGGCCAAGTGGGACACATACTTTGCCGGGGGGGAAGTACACCATTGCGAGTCCGCGCCAAATTCGTCACTTCGTTACTTCGGCTAAATTCGTGTAAGTTCGTCGGTTTGATGGCATTCAATGAATGTTCGTGAGTTCAGCAAAATTTCGGCCTAAGCTCGTCACTTCTCGCTGGCCATTGAGATTTCGTCACTTCAATACGTTGAACCTACTGTACCGCAAACAACCAGTGGGGGAGTTAGATAAAAGTTCATGTTTTCATTGGGGATATGCAATTGCAATGCTTAAATACATGTTGGCGTAGGTGCCAAAATATGTAAGGTAGGTGAGTACATGATGACTTTGTACAGATGCTGCGGCGGCCATTAATCCAGCACGGTGCCGTGGAGCAAGTACTCCTACGCGGACTAGAAGACGGCTCCTCGCCGTTACCAAGTCGCTGCGGCGCGATGCGATGCACGGATGCTATTGATTCAAGTGCGACACCGGCGCCCGCGGCGATGTCCACACGTCCAGTTCCAGCCTTCTGTGCCTCGCGTCGCGTTTGCCCAGGGCCGTGTATCACGCAAGACATGGAATATCAAAACAGCCGCTCACCGGAGAAGTGGCCTTGCCATGCTGAATAAAAAATCGTCCGCCTTATTCCTGCATGATTCCGGGTGAAGGAGGTTTCGACGCTGCTATTGTCGCGGTACGAGTTTTGTGTCCATGTCGGGTATAGAGCACGGAAGGGAGTGTCATACATGCACCACGGTGATGAACTCTCATGCCACGTGATGTTCAACATCGGATGAACTCACGAATTTTCATTAGAATTCACTCACCTGACGAGCTTTCGCAGAAAATCATCGGAAGTAACCAACTTTCCCTAAATGAGATCAAAGTGACGAGGTTTGGTGAAAATAAGCGAAATAAGCGAAGTAACGAAGTGACGAAGGTGGCTACTACCCCACGATTGCTGGCGTGATCTGCCAAAGTTTAATCAATTTCATGTTAGAGACCGGACTTAAATGAGAGCTTGCACTGGAAGATTTGCACCCTTGCCCGCAGCGCCCACCGTCTATTCACTTCATTAAATGACGCACATCGCCAAACATCCGGGACGTACCGCTAATTGCCCTGTTGATAGCAGCCGTGTCATCTGTGCAAAATCGATTGGTGAAAGGCTGCGGGATGTGTCTCCAGAGGAGAACTCACCAGCAATGCCATCTCCAACAGCCTATAGTGTCGCTGCGTTAGGGGTCATGTCAACACTGGTCAGCTTCACGCACACCGTAGGTAGTTTTGACATTGCGGTAGACCTGAAATACGCTATGAGTATGCAGCGAGCATATCACGCCCTCGAACCTACTTTGTAGCCTGGGTTGTAGGCACTCTTGCCAAGTACATGCAGCCCAGGATTGGACATCCAAAATGGGTCTGAAAATGAGTCGATCAGCGAGGAACAAAAAAAAAAGGAAAAGCAGCCTACCGCTTGGAGATGCAGATGGGCTGAGTGCCACAGGACATCCAAGAGAGCGGGCAGACTGAATGAATATCGAGAGGACCGTTACGGACTTGATCCACATCTTTGAAAAGAATGCGGGGGATTCGAGCGGTGACCATGATCGCACGAGCCCTATTTAATAGAGTCGCCAAATTCATTTTCTGTAAACGCGACGGCCTAGATGAGTCGAATGAGCAGAACCGCGCTAAGACGTGTGAGCTGGGGGTCATCGGGCTAATACCTCCCTATAGCTAGCGGATTTCTCACTGAGTTGAATCATCTTATGATTCCAAGGGCGACACAGCCTAAGTGAGACAGCGCCACGGTAAATCTCTCGTTACCAGAAGCTGTAAAGGAACTGGCCTGTGGGAAGGAAGATGAATAGAAGCGTCACCGGGTCGCAACATGTTCCGACCCGGAAGGACCATTGGAAGCTTGGAGTCAGGAACAAAGCCCGTGTGAGAATAAATATGAATAAAGATCGGCCAATTCAGTTCAAGGATCAATTCATCACAAATCAATTGGATAATTTCAAGTATTGTGACTCTGAGTTGGAATCTGGGAATTATCCTCGGAAATATCCGTCCTGAGGCTCTCCTCTCCGTCTCTTTTTTGTATTCCTATATACATCAAGCAGGCATCCCCCGGTACTGTACTTTTTCAAATTCGTCAGCTTCACGGGGTATCGAAAAATGGTCCCTTAACGGGCTACCGGTGGTGTTGTCGGATTACGTCGAAACCGCCTCGAGTCCGGCAAAAAGCACGACGGTGTAGAAATTTTACCGCTGTCGAATCAGCGAACTGGTTCTTTCAGCCACCCTCCCGAGCTGTCTAATTGAATGATGACATTAATGTTGTTCGCAATCTGCTAGCAAAATGTTCGGTCGGAACATTTTTCCGTTATCACATTGGAAGCTTAAAGCTCTTTCCCAAAACCGCTAGAATTTACCTGATTCAGAAGCCGGTAACAGTCAGCATTCTGCATTCTGAGGATCCGGGCGTCATATCGCATACGGCCGTTAGTAATTGCCGGCCATATCGGATATAGTCAGCAATTACTAACCGTTATCTTAACCAATTGAACGACTTTCGTGTGGCTCTGTCTGTATTTCTTGCCATTTGTCTGTCTCTAACTTCTGAATGCTGAGTTGTTTACAGCCGGTTTGATGGAGATAAACTGTGCCTTGCGGCACGGCTCTGTTCGAGTTCACTGCGCCGCAGGAAATAATGTAAATCAGTTGCAACACAATAAACGGCTTCACAATTTTGGACCATGCCAAGCGAGTCTAGCACCTCTTGTGTGATCGATCACAGAGTTCCCACACGGCCTTGGTGGGATTCATGTAGGCGGCAAAAGTTCGAAATGAGTGATGACAGTAAGAGATTTGCATATTTGCACAGGCTAAAACGCCCGTTTGTTCCTAAAAGTGATGCCTGATTCAAGCCTGATTTGAGAAACGTCGAGGCAGCCTAAAGGGAATGTGATACGAAAAAGAAAGGCGATGGTGCCACTGTCGTTCATCTTATACCATTTTAAATTCCGGTATGTACGGCCATACATCGACTACGTTTCAACCTGAGATTCGCACAGGTAAATTGAATGCGGAGTCGCCAAAGTGGACTGCAGCATGGGGTCGCTCAGAAGTTGCATAATCTCACAGAACTTTTTGTCGTCGCCTACAACATCGGAGTGATCTCAGTAAAAACGCCTGTGCAATGGAGGTATACCTATTAATAACTCGAATGCCCTTTCACCGATGAAGTCGGAACTGTGCCAGGTTTTTCCTCTATCATAGTTGCGTGCGCAGCATTGCGTTATATTCCGAAACGACGCTCATCCGGGACCCTCCTTGCCCCAGGCGTCTTTTTATTGCATCGCCATGGCCTTCGAAACAAAACAGATTCCTGGTTTCATAGGTAACTAGGTCTCCAACCAGGCGTAAGGACTTAATTGGTTTGGGAAGAAATTGTAGCAGGCCGGTTACTAGAGGTACATATGGGTATCAAATAGCGGAGAGGGATGCTGCAGGGCCAGGATGTGCATACAAACAGCAACACCATCTCCGCAACTTTCTCATACAATAAATAATAGTTGAGCGGCAATTTGCGGTTTTGGATATATCTCAATCTCCTAACGCTTCGCTGATTTATATACATGGGACGCAGTCTGCCAGTGGGCTCTCGGTGAGAAAATTGAACAGCAGAACTTTCAGGATCTGTGTCTCACTTCCTCAATAGGAAGAGCCGTTTAGCCTCGACTAAGAGCCCACACACCGTCGTGAGAGATTGGCCATCAAAAAGCGCCGGCAATTTCTATTTCTTGAAAAAGGTTTTAATTGCCGCGGCCTTATTGGTGAAGGAGGTGGCATCGGCAGTGTTCCCAAGGACAGTTGCGACTGTGGTCATGGTATCGAACATAGTGTACCTGAGAAAATGAGCGGCAGAACGAGGAAAGAACAAGATGGACCATCCAGGAATGCAGTCGCTGATACTCGCGTGTCTTCTGGTGGATTGTCTCCGAGCGGGGATGTTTCCTATGTCGCTAAGGGTGAGTAGAAGGTCGCGACAGTTTCCGCAAGCTCACGTCGGTTCAAATCATCCCGAACGCGCGATAGCTTTCTGCCTTTTTCTTCCCACTCTTGTAGGCCTGGATGAAGCCCTATATATGTTCCCTTCAATGGTAAAAAAGCGTAACCATTGGTGTTGTCCACTGAATACTCCCTCATCCTTCCTTCATATCCACCTCTGTTCAAGCCTACTTTTGTTTTTCATGCCACCCTTGGATCCAAGGAGAATATACATCCATTGCAGTACATGTATGTGGAAATTGCTATAGGGACAAAACCAAATAGGTGACGGTGTACAAATTCTCAAGGGTAAATTGCCGCTGATAGCACTGCACAACTCCGTGCGTGAGCTAGTCAGGAACATGAGTAGAGATAACACCCTTCCAGGTGAACCGGGAACACACGAAATATAGGAGCACGACGTTCGAGAAGGCCTTCCACTCAGGCCCGTTGGCGATTTTTCACATCGATTATGGGAATCGAGGGGAATGCTGCGCAGTACGCAGTCTTCGGCAGGTTGGCCGCGGCGACGTGCAAAGATTGGAGGGTACAGCGCGATCTGGAAAGAAATGTTGCGATGGTGGAAATGGGTTCATCGCCAAGCTCATACTCTGAGATTGTGAGCTGTCGGAGCGCCGGAGCAGTGAGGGCATCGAGCAGTAGTTTTTGAGTGCCCCACCACTGGCGATCACGTAGAATCAATGATTCGAGATGGGTAAAGGGTGGTACGGCTCCTGGAACAGTAGTGTCCTCCCACATGGTGCAGGTGAACTTCACAAGGGCAATAGCTTGCCGCAGAATGTCGGCCGCCACGCCACGGTGGGCTCCAACATCCCAGCAGTGATGCTGGTAAGCTGTGACCACGGCAGGACCACGCGAGGCCCATTAACCATCACACTGAGGACAACACTCTTTAATTGCGGTGCGCCGTGAAAAACCATAATGGAGCTCTCGGTCGCAGAATAAGGGTTAGGTCCGAAACTCAGGTCACGTAGGAGAGGGAAAGGGCGGTCGAGCCAGCAAAGATCCTCGAAAGGAATGATTAATACGATATGTTCCCAGCGCTCCGATTGCGAGATGAGTGCGGCCGTGAAATGGGGGAGTTTCGAGGACATCAATTGTATTTGGAAAGAGAGGGACAAGGAACAGTTTTTCGAACGCGAAAGCCAAGTGGTGAGCACATTCAGTTGTGCATCCAATGAACTTTCGTTGTGGAGGTATATGTCGATGGCTCTCCATAATCGAGGTGTGTTGAATGCTATCTCGCGCAAATTCCGGCAGATCTGGCCCAGAAATGCAGGGGAGAGAGGTCCGGCAAGTGGAGGGTGCTCAGAGTAATCCGGGAGGAAATGGACAAAGATTTTCGCGGTGATTTCCACAGGGAGGGTCAAGATGGGAGGGCTCTCGTTATTTGGAATCTGTAACTTCGACTGCCCCAGATGAACACCAGTAGTATCCGCACGCATGGACACGGTCCCATTTGCGGCTTGCGCGTCCGACCGCGAGTCGCTGATCTCTGTGCCACGTGGATCTTTACCAAGTTCGGTGGGATATCCATCTGCAACTATTTGAATCTGACCGGTGTGCCCTTCCATTCTTAAAGTAATCGCCTGGTCGTCGAAGCCAGGAGTGAGATTGTTTGTCACTTGTTTGCAACTTGTTTGTCTCTATTTCTCAGGAACTTTTCGAATCTCCCACGCTGGTTTTTATTTCAATCTATATAGTGGGGTGGTGACGCCACCCGAGAAAGCCGGGATCCCATTCAATTGTCTCCTGTGGTTTTGACAGGCGGTCCCTTGTCTACACGACAATGGCGATCTAAACTGCCCGGATGTATATGCGCTGCAGGCCGAATGTCGCAAGTATGGAGGCTAATGACGCGTCATATGAAAGGCAGGGATACATGTACTTCATCGCCAAGTCCTCTAAGTAGTGAAAATGGTGTCTCGTCTTAGTAGAACTTTGCTCAGTTGAAGTGCTGCCAAGTCCTCTAGAAAACTGTAGTCAAAAGTTTGCCGGTACAAATTGGGGAAGTACATGCATCAGAAGAGCTAGCACGAACACGATGACGGTCTCACGGGTCCCAGTACCTTTGAATTTGCAGCTCCAGAGTCAAGTCGTCGTCATACTGCGGAAAACAGCGAGGATACATGTTTCTCCAGGCATACATCCGCTGAAATGGGACCCGGGTGGATGACGCGAGCTCCCAATATTCGGGCATCCACCCTGCGCACTCCCAGTTAATGAGCCCGGTCGGGTAGCATGCGCCATCCGTCATGATGTTGTGCGGCAGGAGATCGCCGTGCGTAAGGTGGATACGATATTCCCCGGCCGCCCGATCCGCAACTAGGGACTGGATCTTGTCGTCGGGTTTTTTGTTCCACATGGTGCAAAATGGCTGCGCATAGAATTGTGCCACATTGGCGAAAGGCCCAACCGGATGGTGGCCGATTCTGTAGCTTAGAAAAGAGCCCCCCATGAACCCGGATACAGAGTGGGGGTGCGGCGGCGAGAAGGCGCGAAGTTGGAAAATCCAGTCCGCTATGGTGGTTTCGAGAAGGCAGCGGCGTCGACGAGACGAGAAATCGTGCCTTGCACAAACAACGGCGCTCCCGGGAGCGCGGTCATGACAAGGAGAAAAAAGCGGTTGTCTGGCTCGAAGGATGTGGCAGCAGTGATGTGGTCGAGCACCTGCGGCACAGGGATAGTTGTCTGGGTCCGAACGTACTCCATGACAAGCGCTTCATCGGGCAAGCGGCAGAATTTGACGTAGATCCCGAGGGGTAGCTGGTAAACCGGAGACGTTTGTTGTCGCTTGCCAACGTAGCGCACCAGAGCGCAATAGACCCGGTGGTGAATGGTTCCAGGAACTAGAAGCCAGGCAGACCAAAGCCAGCTCAACCATGTTCGTTGTCTGAGCCAAGGGTTAGGATTACAAAGAAGAGCCCCATTGTGAACCTACCTCTGGTAAGTGAACCTGTGCGGTAAAGAGTCAGACATGGCGTGAGTTCGGCGCGAGTGACTCTTACTTGAGGTAGATGGCACCGCCACCGGCGCAGGATCGTTTGATCCGGCAACCTTGGTACGACCGAATAAGGCCGAAACGGCCGAATGACCGAGGGAAGCCCGAAAGCACCGCCCGGGCGGTCACGCATCGGAGATTTGCAAGACGTGAACGAGTACAGTAGGTCCAAATTGATCGGAGGGTACTGTGCAGAATTATGTGTATAATTTTTATTAGCAGATGCAGGCTGCAGCTGAGACCATCTCAAGGTTCAGCGAAGACGCACGAAGCCTTCGTTGAAGTCACCCGCAGCACTTCAGCGCGTCCGCAGGAATCACTCGTGGGAGATGGAGATTCAAATCTCCCAGCGGGCATATAATTTCTTTTATCCTCATGCCGGCTCCAGCTGAAACTAAATCAAGGTGCAATGAAAAGTTACAACTTCGCATAGTCAAGTGGGAGAAGGAGGTTGACTCTTCACGAGCTTTTTTGGTACGCGGAATTAATGACTCCCATGAGGTGTTCGACACTTGTTTGATTTTTTTTTAAAAAAGTATGCCCACATTCCAATTTCCCGAGATGTAGATCCACCGACGAGATACAGAATTTGTCTGAACGCGTGTCAAATTTGAAGGTTTTTTTTGTAGATCCAGCTGAAGCGACATCAGGGTTCGTCGCAAAAGTATAAATCCCCCGTCGCTAAACTAAATTGTTCACCGCACTTGACGTGTCCATGATTCTCAGGCCATAATTATTCAGTGGGAGATGGAGGTTCAAATCCTCCCGAGGGTATACATTTTTTTCTTCCTACAAGGAAGGACTGAAGTCCACGACTCCACAAGGTGTCGCAATTTTATTTTATTTTCAAAAAAAATTGCGCACATAGAGAGAGATGTAGATGATGCACGAGCTACAGAATTTTCTGAGTGTGTTGAACTTGAACAGTTTTTATTTTATTTTCGCAAATCCAGATGAAGCCATATCAAGTATGATTCAAAAGGTATCAAGGCCCTCGTTGATTAAATGGTAAATCACCCGCTCCCTGTCAGCCCGACAATCACTACGAGTCCAGTGGGAGATGGAGGTTCGAATCCTCCCGAGGGCACAAAATAGTGCGATCGTTTTTTGTATTTTTGATTTGATTTGTGTTACTTATAAATTAGCATTCATCCCCAAGAATCCGGGAAAAGTTCTTTTAGAACTTTTTTATTATGCGTATCCCTTGCGAATATTCCAAGCGGTCGAAGCGGTGGCTAACTAAGACGTTAGGAATGTAATAAATGAATCGTTGGGGAAGAGGAGCCCGGAAACCTGCGGTTTCTGGGTTCTCTGTGAGTGAGGCTTCCGGATGAGCACTATCCTAGTGCCAAACAGAAGCCAAGACTCAGGTGTTCAAAGGGGATGGTGGGTAGGCAGCAAAACGGCGACGAGAGTGCGGGAAGCAAGTGATTTGATCACTGATTGATCATTCCTGAGCACTCCCTTAGTCAGCCTGTGTTGAGCTTCCAATTCGCGGGCTCATTTTGCGCTCAACTGTGCATCTACATAGCTTGATCGTCCGGCCCGGCTGCCGATCAACACGTGCCACCCATTTTTTGCCGCAAGCCACCACCACGTTGAACGTTCTGAATTCGCTGCGCTCTTGGGACTACTCACGGAGGAACTACCGGGCCTTGAGTTCTCTGGATTTAGCCTGACCCTGCCCTCGGGCACTGTCTCTCGGCTCGCGGTTCGCCTTTGAAGACTGAGTGCGAGCTCACTGGGTCGACTCTGGCCTGGGACGGGGCACAAAATCGACCGGATCTACTACGCTCACCCTTCACCAACCTCTTGTACGTCTTATATGCCGCGCCCGCGAATTTTTGTTAATTCCTTACATAATCCACGCCTTTTTAACGCGCAAGTCTGTTATGGCCCAGCCTGACATTCATGGACCGATCCTCCGCCTCCACTGTGCTGCCAACTGAAGCCTGACGCAGCAGGGTCTCAGCAGCATAACCCTGCCTCGCGCTTTCTTTTTTTTAGCTCGGTCACCCCTCCTCAATTCATCTACCAACGCAAGGTTTGCCTTGTGCGCACTCGCATGATTTACTTACATGCAGGTCACTCAATGGTACCTCCTACGATGTTGCAATGGTCAGCATGATTAAACGCCTAACATCAGGGTTTTTGTTAACACTTGATATATATCCATGGCCATTGGTGAGGATCCGGAAGCAGCATCATTCAAGAGGTCTTGAACTCACGCATTTCATGTGTAAATTTCTCATGAGATAGGACTTGGGCTGCCGTCCTCGGGAAGACCGATAGAGCTGTCAATGGAGAGACCTGAGAGACGGATGGCTACTCGCGGATGGAGCGCCGCGTTGTTCGGCGCAAAGAATCAAGGCAGACTTATCGGTTTGCATGATGTGCTTAGAGTTACAGTATCTCGGACACCCTTCGCATAGCTGCCTCTCTACTTCTACTTCTGCCTAAGGATCTCGGGGTGCTACACAAGAGATTTGAATGGATGTTTTCCAGGCGAAGACGAAAGACTTACGAGGGCAGACAACATTGGTACAAGCGATCTCGCCGTCCTCAGTGCAAATGCAGTTGTTGCACGGTCCAGATCGGGTACCGGGTATGCCTGAAAAACGACATTAAACATGGATCTGAGATAATCCAAATTGAGACGTACATTTCTAGTTACCACGCAGAATTTGAAGCGTTATTGTGAGTGCAATCTCATGCAGAAGGTACTCACGGTTGGATTGGCTATAGATGTAGGTCAGGGCTTCGTGCAGCCTTTAGGATGCTTGGAATGGCTTACCAGATACAAATGCTGCAATAATCAGCATTCCAAACAAGATGGATACTCTGATAAACATTATGATGAGTACTTCAGTCTTGGGAGAGCGGATGGTGATGGGGCTGAGTCGCCAGAGAAGTAAGTCTTTTATATGGACCCGCTGATTTTCATCTATCTCCAAGTTATTGGAGTTAAGGTACATTAGAAATTCCAACAATAGCTTGACGGCATCTGTCCTGCTGTATCTCCGGCTGAGGGCAAGTCACCGTGAGTGAGTGAGTGGCAGGCGTTGAGTCGGCTGACAGCGGGTGAAATTGCTAGGACGACTAGGACACTAATTTGTCCAAAAAGTGTTTCAGAATTCTGCCGATGGCATGCGCTTGTCATGCTTCGATTGTCTGATAGAAGTCGAATCCCAGGTCTTTTGTTAGAATTCGTCCCAGCAAGGCTAAGTTGGTGAGCACAAGCGAGGTAAACCGGCAGCAAAAGATTCTTTGTCCTCATAGGTACATGGTGGTATGGAGGCAACCGGATGGCGTACACAAAGGTAAAGCGATGGAATATCATGGAAAGCTTACGTGAAACGGTCCGCAGTGCTTTCCGACGACAACCGCGAGCTCTTTGTTGCTCGCAACCCACGCCGGTCCAGCCCGGAATATTCCAACAGTCTTTTTCACGTTGAAAGGTCACTTGGACTCGTCTTTGACGAACATCATCTGACAGGCGTTCAGGGACAGAGCAGGAGGAGGAGCAGCGTGGGGTTGCGTTGTGGGCATATTTACGTCTGGAGGGATGGTTTACGGCGGACAAAGTAAGTAATGAACTAATGTGTACAGGATGCAAGGGAATGGGAACCTGGCGGCGTACATTCGAGGCAGGATTCACGAGGTGTGGTTTCTTGGCGACGGGGGACGCGGAGGTGCTAGGCTGCAGCCAAGGGTGGTAACAAAGATTAGCGGGCCATTGGAGCGATAAAGCATCACGGACCTCGACGTTGCTTGTGGGGATCCCGACAAGGGTGGCAGATTCGGAGGCGCATGGACGCTTCAGCTTGCGGAGGCGCTGGTGAGGAGGGGATGTAAGCAAGGAAAATGAAGGCTGTATTCTGTGATGCGAACCCGGCCCCACAAATCGCGGTCTTCGTCGGAATCGGAATCGGAATTGGAATCGGGATGCTGGTTGAGCGCTCCTTGATCCCTGCCGGGCAATCTATCAATGTTTGGAGTAAGCGCAATGATTTAAACACGACCTACCCGCGACTCTCCACCAGCACGAGCCGCTGAAGTGGGAGTTCCCATCTAATAATACGATCTCCGTCAATCTGCCCCCCCCAAAAAAAAGACCTGGCTTGCGCGCTTACAGAGGTAGGCGCACCGACGACGGGTGGATAGTGGGCCATGAACTCCTCATCGACGCAGTTGTAGTCCTTTCCAACGTCATCTGGCGGCGTGTAGCTGTTTTCCAGGGCCCGCGAGATTGTCTGACGGGAAACACTGAATATCGCCGCGATTTGGCGGGCGCTGAATCCGTGGCGTTGAACAATCCGGCAAATTGCGCGGCCTTGGCGGTTTAAGATTTGTCTTCTTTACGACGAATTGAACAGTCTGAGAGATAACAATCAATATATTCTACCACTGTTGTAATCTGTAGAACCGCCTTAAAGTCTGTACGTCCACTTCATCGTGTCTAATTCATTCGATCGCCTCGAGCCACGCACGATGCTTCCATCTCCTTACACATATCATATTATCATCGATTCTTCCCAAAAAATGAGCAGGAGACGCAACCATCCAGATCTCATTCAAAAAGAACAATACAATTTTCCCATGGCGTCCGATTTGAGGTTCTTTCCCCAATATATATATTCCCTGCGTCCGCGGAACCCAATCTGTGGCCGTCAGAAAATGGTGTTAGCTTCTAGCGATGCACTTGCTCTCTCCGGGTGTATGGTTCGATGTACAAAAAAAATTCACAACCACTCAATCGACTGATAGAGCTTTCCTGCGTCAAACACAGCTTACCATTCGAGCTACGAACCACTGCTTTGATTGGGATATACTCGGTATTCCGCAAAGGTGTGAGAGATGTCCCTCAGGCTCGTGGTGATAACAAGACTGAAAGTTTCAGCAACCCGCACGATATCGCGGACTAATAAAATAAAATAACACAAAAGTTTCAGGCCTACGCTTTCGTGGGGAATCTATCCCCTTGCTTTCAATCCGAACCCTTCGATATATGTTATAGATTTGAGGTGAGCGCCATGCTCCACGGAAGCTTATAAGCATTTCAACTACCCTCAATTCATATTCAATGTTTCTGAAATGTAAGGAAAAGGACAAAAAAATCAATGGGATACCTTCATCGAACCCCGATCCTCATGCACTCCATTGTGGCGACAAATGAATATGAGCAGAGTGCCATGCTCCACGAAGTTCAGAATCATATGATGTAACTTACATGTAATTACGGTGGACCAGCTATGCTGGTCACGACACCTCGTGCGTGTTCGGGAAAAAATAGACACCGCGGACAGTGGAATACGCCGTCGCGGGGAATCGAACCTCATACCCCGAAGTGCCGGGTATTAATGTGTATCCGATTGCTGGCGAGCGTCATTCTCTCCGACCGCTCATATCTCACTCGTATAACCTCACTACACTCGGGAGTCCACAATTAAACACGGTGCTACTGAAAATTGCACTCGTGCAGATGAAGAATCGAGCCTTAAATAACTCATTCAAAATGCCGTAGGTATCTAATACATTTACGGAGAGATGACTCTGAGCCCCGCAGGCCCTTATATGCATGCACCAGAGGAAAAACAGCACATTGTAATGCATGAGGTTGTAGGAAACCGAGGTTCTCAAATGCGAGCGAGCTTCTTTACACATATATATGGGGTGTGCCATACAAATGCCTTCATTCTTTGCTTCCGTAGCTGGCAAGTGTCTCTTACTTTGAAATTTGTTTACTGTCGCAACTCGGAACGGGCGCACAAAGACGCGGATGATTTAATTACTGGAAAATGAGATTTATTCCGCCTCTCCGACAGCCCAAGTGTAAATAATTCACAAACCAAAACTTGTTTTGAAAGCTTTGTGTCTTACCGTGCTCAGCTTTGTCCGACCAAAAAATGCCTTATGTAATCTCCACGTGGACTTCCTTTATCTGATCCGACGATCCCTTCGCTACTGCGCGCCTACTAGTACTTGTACCTGCAGCTCCGTCGCTCTCTGAGGACTCGCTCCCTCATATCCGATGCCACCCTTACAGCTTCGTTCCATCCATCAACCACTTTGCAATCTCCACGCGTTTCTCTTTCCAGGAAGCTTGCTGCTTCGTACCTCCTTTGCGCGCCTAGTACTTGTACCTGCAACTCTGTCGTTCTCTGAGGACTACAGCTTCGTTCACTCCATCAGCCATTTTTGCAATCTTTCCACGTTTCTCTTGCTCAACCCCCCACAAAGCGCTTCCAGTTCCCTTTCCCAGCTTCTACGCCCTCAACTCCACGTCAACCCTTCACGCAAGCTTCATGACCTTCAATTGCGATGCTGTCCCACACTGCTCTCTAATTTTTCCCTCTTGATCTCGCAGGTGATGGATTAACTGAGCGTGTTTCGATGACTCGCTCGTAACTACCCCTGTAAAATCATTTGAAATACATCAATTCCTCACTCCCCTCGCATCCTGCTTGAATATGTGCCGACTAGTACAATAATTTATGAAGAATTTTCCAATATAAAATTTTTGGTTTGTGCCTCGCCGCTTGCGGCCATCCCTGGAAAATGAGATTTATTCCGCCTCTCCGACAGCCCAAGTGTAAATAATTCACAAACCAACACTTGTTTTGATGGCTTTGTGTCTTACCGTGCTCAGCTTTGTCGGTGTACAAAACGGCTTATGTAATGCCACGTGGACCTCGTCGCTTCTCGGAGCCATGCCCACTTCTTGCCGTTCCTATCCCAGCCCCTTTCTACCTCTTCTCCTACACCTTCTCGCTACTTCAATTACCACTAAATCTACTGTAGCTCCCTATCTGTTCTTCAAGCTCTGCCGCTCTCATGATTCACTTGCCACTTTTGATTTCGCGTTCTGGGTCTCCCGTTTTCAGGTGTCTGGGACTCTCCAAACCTCAATAATACCCACCTGTCTCTCTACCTCTTCCCCAATCCTGCAGCTTTGTATACATTATGGCTGCTGCAAGCGTCTCTCTCCTTCAGCTCTCTTCATCGAAAATCATCAATATCAATTAATTCACATTCCGAACTCCAGTAGCTATGGGACAGAGCTGCAGTTGATCGGCCATCTTCGTTGTGGACAATATAGCCGTCGGACTGGGCATCTCAAACGGAAGCGGTGGGACCCTTGTGGGATTGAAATACGAGATATGACAGGGCCACCGCTACACAATTTCTGTAGATGTGGAAGTCCCCGCATACACCTCATCTGATCCCGCTGCCGAATATCCGCATCGCCTGATACTCGGGCTTACCGCTGAGTCTATCACGTACAAAAGGCGGCGCAGTGAGTCACGTACAGCGCACGCCGTCACCAAGTTCCCATCATTGCTGGCTTCAGCATCAGCAAAATGTTTTAGGTCTGGTGTGTCTGGATGACATGACATCTCTGGTTGGTATGGCTCCCAAACCAGCCAGACTCAACCAGATGGAACCAGAATAAAAACATTGCCAGATGCAACAGCTTTTCAACAGCCGTACCATCCGCGCCAGTTTACTATGTGCGTGTCAGAATATGTAAGAATATCTTTATTACAAGTACGGAATTAAAATGCGATTTCATTTGCGTGATGGTCTACATATTTATTTACATGATAAGCAGTGAACGCGTCGAGAGAATGTACATAACGAAATCCAACAGGTAGGTGCTGAGATCCGTAAACTGGGAGAAGGTGGGCACCGCGGAGTAGCGCATCGAGATGAAGCACGGTGCAGAGCCGAATTTGGCCTCGGTATTCTGCCAGAATACCGAGGCCAAATTGCCGCAAATTACCAATAATCTGATAATTACGGCTAATTTCAAGTATTTTTTCTCAAATGCTTCGAAGAAGCCTGCTGGCTAGTCAAATCAACCTTTGTAGTGTTCTACAACCAAGAACTCTTCTCTGAATTGAGTTACCTGGCCATAATGCAGCATTGCTATTTCAGTTCATACAGAGAAAACGCGAAGTCTTTCAAACTCCGCCCATCAGACAAACAACACAAGACTTTGATCTTGCCAGCGAACATTTTCATCGCTCTTTCTTCCTTTCCCCCACCATACCCTCTACTTTTTTTCACTCCCCAATGTTCCAGCTTCTTTTGCGGGTCCCTGCCACAACACACTCAACCTTCCGCTGGCTGTGGTCACATCCTTCGGCTCCAAATCTCGCCCTGGCCTCGCCGTCGTAACCTCGCCATCTTTTTCAAGGTCCCTTTGTTACCAAGTCCCTCTTCACAACTCGCCTTCTGGTCAATGAGAAATCCTCGACACCCTCCAAACACCCTCCAGACTCCACCTCAACCACCTCTACCACGTCACCGAACGCCGCCGTGGTCCACATCACCTCGCTCAGTCCCGTCCTGACTTCCGCTGTATGCTGCCCGCTCTGCCACTCTCTTTTCCTTGATGTTGCACCTTGGTCGCCATCCACCATCGCCTATTGAAGATACTTCATCAAATCCTTACGCCGCCTGCCCGTGTACTATTTCAAGCTCAAGTCTGCCTCAAAGCCGTGTCGACATCCGCCGTGCCCAAGTTCTATTCAAGTAAAACCCCAACGCCCGTCAAATTTTTTTCCCCTCCGAAAATTCTTCAAGTACCTGTGGCTTGCGCCGACCCAACCAACCTACCATCCAGTTACCTCGGACCCCACGATACACCGACGTCGCCCGTCTCGTCCACTTTACATTTCTAGCTGTAGTGGTTCATTGATAGCTCGTATATACATTGAATTGTTCCCTTTTTCCTTGTACATCGGGCTCGATAACTTGAGATATAAAAGAAAATTGGAGTGCAAATACCCAATATTAGCCCATAAAGGCTGGATAATAGTCTTAAATTATGGATAATTAGCGCCAATTATCGGGTACATAGGGAATCACGTATTCTCTGATAATTGTTGGTAAAGGCCAAATTGTGCCCAATTATGCACAATTACCGGCATTTGGGAGGGGTGGATTTTTCTGATGTGGCTCCACGATCCACATCCCGGTCTCAATGTCCGGAGATCGCCCAACGTTCTTAAACCAGTCGACAAGAGCACACGGATAGTCGACGCCATCATGCGAAAAAGAAAAGAAAAGGCGCACACGGACAACACTCATGCCACGGAAGCCGGGTGTCTCTTGGTTCTCGACGGCAAAAGCCTTTACTGCTCACAACTCACAGAGCCGCTCGCTTGATGCGGGAGCGGTCCATTTGTCGAGTTGCACCAGCACCGCAGCAGCGTATGTGATGTTGTCGAGGATAAAGTGTGATGAAGGTCATCCAAATATCTTAAGTAGTTTGATTAACCACGAGTCCACGACCATTATAATTCCACATCTTTTTTTCAATTTGGTTTGTGCCTCGCCGCCTGCCGGCCATCCCACCAGTCATGTAAATAATACCGGCAGACTGCCCGGTCAAAGCGTCCCACCTCAGCCGGATCAACGGGACGTGAATAACTGCGTTATCAACGCCGCTGCCAAACACGTACACACACACACACACACACACACACACACACTGCTTCCACCAACCTGACGACGAAACCCCAACCACCGACGGTCCACCGTTCATTCATGCTAATGCAATCCAAAGCCCCTAATCTGCGACCTCTTCTACTTTTGCTACGGCGGCCGCCCTACGGAGCTGCTAGCCCTACTTTTGCCATTACTGTGAGGGTCAGCGCGTCAAGCAACGACAATGCCGCTGCGTCACAGTCCATGACGAGAACGGCGACCTTCACTTCTGCCTACGAGGAGCTCAGCATCCTTTAAGCCGAGAACCCTAACCCTCCGTACGTTCATGTCTGCGTTTCCCCTTTCCTTCTTTTGATGGCCGTCTTCGTTTCTCCTTTCTTCCCCGCGCGCCTCCCGAGTCCTGACCTTCCCTGTCTCATCACTAACAATCCTATCTTCTCCTCTCCCCTCCATGCACTTATGTTCCTCCCTTCCACCACCACACTCTCGCTAACCCATCCCATCCTCGCAGGAAGATGCGACCCTCCCTCGCGCCGCTGCTCCTGTCACCACTGGCCGCGACATCGACGCGGCGCGATGAGCGAGGACGAGCGAAGCGCACGGCACAGGACAAGACGATATGGGCCAGGAGGAGGTACGCCTTCGCCTCCCCCTCCTTTTTATTTTCCTTCTGCTTTCCTTCATTGTCCGTTGTTTTTCCTTCGGGCTTTGGGACCTCGAGTAGATCGCGTCGCCCGGGCCTCGCTCGCGTGAACGGTGTGGTGTGCATACATAGCTCCGCGTGTGCACAGGTTCACCGCGTCTCTTGCTCCTCTTCCTTTGCAACTTTTCATTCATCTTTTCCTTTGGCGTCTTCGGCGTACCACACTCTGTTCTTTCGCCTCACAGGCGACGTGGTATGGCAGCACCAGAGGAGAGCGCTCGCCCCCGCGCGCAGGGGAGAGACAGACGTACCATTCGCCGTGCGGGTGGCATTTGCCTACATTCCGCCTACAGCTTTTGTCCCCGCACTTTCTCGTTCCTCGTGTGTGTGTTATGTGTTGGGCGATCAGACGTCCGTGAGACACGTCTGCTCCCGCGCCCAACTTAGTTGTGCATGCCGTGTTTAGGTATCCATTGAATGCACTGGTTAATTTTTTGCTCATCATTATTGCGGCTTTCCGCAAGTTGAAGTAGAGTGATTCGCCGGCCGACGCCAAGCCGGCTGGGAGTTGCCCCCCAGGCCCCCTGCACTGCGCTGTCGTTGCATGAGGCTTCTACGTTGTGCGGGGCCGTTGCGCTCGCCGCCATGGCTCACTGCGTGGGGTAGAGCGGGGGTTTAAACCATTGATGTGTCGATGGTGTGGCCGCTGTCGTAACGCTACGCTTCGTACCGATTTCTATGAGTTTTTGCTCTGATGAGCTGCATTTGATGAGAATATGCTGCACATCAAAAGAATCTTTAATCTACGTCTCGTCATCCCGTGCACGGGCGGGTGTGCCAACGGAGAGGAGAGCGAATTGGGTGGGCTGCGCGCGCGCGTTTCTCGGCCTTTTTTCTTCTTCCCGCGGGAGGGCTCAACCATTTAGTTTTCGTTTACGAATCCTTGTTTACTAAACGGAAACGGTTAGTAAACAGTTTACTAATGTTCATAAGCGTTTAAAAACGGCTATTTATTCCAATATTTTCAGGGTGGCTAGCATTGCCGTATTGTCCCAAACTCACTTATAATCAAACCAAACGCCTTCCTGTCGAGGAAATCAGCTCAGAGGACCCTAAATTCGACATTCCGGGACAATACACGCCATTTGAATTGTCCTAACGCCGCCGGTGTATGACATTATCTGTTGGTGATCCAGTTGAACCATTGAATTTGATCACCCAGGTACTTCTGGGATGTGTTGGAGAAGGAAGTGATCCATCCTTGAGGGGACATCAGTACCTGCCTCCACTTGCCAAGTAAACAGCCGTTTAAACTGCGTAGTAAGCGTTTGTTTAGTAAACAAAACGGTAAATATAAACAGTTTTTCCGTTTATGAACGTTTGTAAACGGAAATAGTTTAGCATAGGCGCATCTCGACGTGTGGCGTCTGGGCGGCCTAACACGCGCCAAGATCCGGTTATCAGCGCTTCAGCATCAACGTCGAGACGCCTCGACGCCTTTCAAGTTGAAGGGTCTCTGAATGCAGTGACTCTCCTCCGCTATATCCGAGTCATACAGCTCGTGAATGGAAGCGGGAACGTCGGGACGAGGCCGGCTTGGTGGGATGTGGTAAAGTGTGGCATGCCGTCTGAGAATTGTATTGATACTTACGGGGAAGTGGCGATTGTTACTACAAGTATGGCGTAAAGGGGCTGTAGAATGGAATGAACCGTAGTACTAGGTTTGGGTGCCTAGAGTCCTCGGGAGCATCTTGTATAAGTCAAGACTCAAACCAGTGCAAGTACACCAAGGCGGCACGGCACAGCCTTGAGAATGACGAAGAAAGGGTAAGTTGGTGGCGACAGAGGCTGGTTTTAGAAAAGTTTAATTTGATTTATGGAAGAGTCAGTGTCAAGGCCCTTTAATAGTGCGGGGTTTGATTCTTACCATATAATTAGCAAAGGTTGATTCTTACTACACTATTCTTACCTCCCGCCTCGGCTCGGTCACTTGGGAAGTCCGAGTCGCCACCTCCTTCTAGAAATCAGACGCCGGTTCTCGTTTATAAAAGTCCGCTCGCCGAGGAGTCCTGCACCACTAATCGTCTGCTTACTGCGCCAGCGACAGAAAATGCTTTTCCGCCCCATCTCCTTTGCCCTGTTGGCGCTTTCGCTTGTGCACGCCTCTCCCAATCCCCTCCCGGCGGACGTAAGCACTCGTTCGTCTCACTCAACTTTCGCAGTGATGCCATTTTTTTTGCAGGGCATCGATGTGGCGCGCAGGGTAACTCCTACTCTGCCTTCTTCGTCCTTCCCCAGCTGAGACCATCCAGGCTCCTGTCCCAGTCAAGATTGCCAGTGTTTCCAACCTAGCCCCGGTCGTTACCTTTTCCGGCACCCCCCCTCTGGAAGTGCTTGTCGGGCAGGCGGCCGCCCCGCCCGGGAACTTCGGCATCGTGCGCCGTTTGACTCCTTGTCCCTCTTAATCCGCATCTCTCATGCATTCACATGCAGTGGGAGCGCACCGAGCTCAGCGCGGACAAGTACGTTTTCCAGAACCTCGGAACGGGCCAGTGGATCGCCGTCAACGGAGCTAATGTGCGCTTCCTCGACCGCTCCTCCCACGCAACTCACCACAGTGCTAATTTCTTAGAACCATCTGGTCACCGTCAATGGCGCAAATAATGCCACGGTCTTCGCAGTCGAGTCTGCGGGCGGGGGCGAGTTTGTGGTGCGCCTCATAATATTATATTACTATTCCACTGGACTTAGGCAACTCGATGTAGATCAAGCTTCCAGATGCCGACTCTGTGTGGGCGGCCCTGTTCGACGGGACGAGCCCGATCTTCGGCCGGGTGCGTAAAATGGGTCCAGCCAATTCCGTCGTGCTGTGGTTGATTCCTGCTGTATAGATTATAATGAGCCCGGCGATCGGGAGCGCGCTTCAGCGCTGGACGTTTGCGTAGGATGTCAAGCCTGATGCGGATGGCGGGCACCAGAGCTCAAATTTGAATGTATCACATCGGAGTTGAATATAATATGGGTCTTTACGTCCTTGTAGTTTGTACATTGAGCTTCCAAGTCTCCTGTCAGCCGAAAGCTCCGCTGCCAAGGAACTAGGAAGAGAAACTTGATCATGAGCTAGAAATCTTCGCCGGAAAGGGGTCGAAAGAAGCATCGGAGAAGGAACACGACCTGTCTGCGGAACGTCCTCCAGAAACAGACGAAGGTAAATGGATATTGGCGTAGTTTAGTGTACATAGTTGGGCCACATGTATTTCCGGCTACAACCCGGTATGGTTTGAGAGGGGACATAGCTGGGCTAAAAATGTATCCTACCTCTTATCCCTGGACAGCGCTGCGAATCCTGCGAGATCCACTTGGGTTCAAATGGAATTCAAAAGAGTGCAAGACCCCTCCGGGTATTATGAGTGTTTAAGGCTCCAACCGTTTAGTGTTCGTATACGAACCTGGGCAAATTAAACGGAAACGGTTAATAAACAGTTTAAAACAGTTTCCAAACAGTATTTTCTCAGGGGTCCTTGGAGCCAGCGCACATACTGGATTGCCGGGCACTTATCCTCTCAGGTCTTGTTTCTTGTAAGCGGGCTTCCGGTTGACTTTCAGCGACATTGATGCAGCACGGCGATTGCTGGCGTCTTGCCTCTTCCTCTTCTGCACTCACTGCAGGATTTCTCAATATCGACCTGCAAATCCTCTCCCCTTCCTTGATAAGCCCTGCTTGATGGTTTGACTCACCCTCTTCGACCTTTTACCTATTTCCATTTTACTTTACTGATTTTATTTCCTGACAAAATCTTTCCTTTCTTTACAGACCTTGTTCAGGTTCCTACCCAGCTGCGGTGTCGAGGTTAATATACAGTGGAGGATTTTTTTCGAGTGGATACCGAAATGGGTTACCGGATATGCCGGACCGTTGTGACTGTTATGTGACTCAGTGACAAAGTTGGTGAAGAACCTCTCCACAGCGGCCGGGCGAATATATATACAAACAACATAGCCACATTTTCATCAAAATCACAAAACGCGTCTCAAATACCTTCCACAGTGTGAATAAAATTGGTCTTTCATTGCCAGGGACATTATTTCATCTTCATAAATGATATAGCTGTCATCTGGAATGAAAAGGCAATGTCCTCAGTAGTAGTAGGCTACCAGGTTGCATGTATGTAATGTTTCAGTCAGTTCTCCTCTAAATATGTTATTTAATTCTTCAAACTCTGGGGAAACAATGTAATAGCAGTACCAAACTCACTCATTACAAATGTAATTTTTATTCACACTGTGGCGGGTATTTGAGACGCGTTTTGTGATTTTGATGAAAATGTGGCTATGTTGTTTGTATATATATTCGTCCAGCCGCTGTGGAGAGGTTCTTCAACCAACTTTGTCACTTAGTCACACAACAGTCACAACGGTCCGGTATATCTGGTAACCCAATTCGGTATCCACTTTAAAAAAAAATCCTCCTCTGTATATTAACCTTGACACCACAGCTGGGTAGGAACCTGGACCTTGTTTGCTTTTATGTCGTGCATGCGGCTTAATACGGGTCACCCGCTTTTAGCACTAATGTGGTGCTATAAGCCTCGTCATTTTCTCCTTACCACACGCACAGTCCAGACAATTCCTCCCCAGACTTATTATGAGTAGATGCTCCCAATCATATGGTACACCACAAAGGGGAAATAAAGCTGGTTTTCTTTTTTTTTAAAAAGTGAAGTTCAAATTCCATGGCAGAGATCATGGTCTGTAGATGCCTAGAATCACATACTAACAGTGTCTTAAACCCCCTACACAAATCACCTGTGCAGAATTGGTTGGCCTGCATTTGACCTCAGTGGATAAATTGGGTGAAGAAATTGGCTTGCATTGCATAAATTGTTTTGTTGAAGTTGCTGGCTTGTTCATGATTGGCCAATCACACTGGTTGAACATTTCGAGTTTTTCAGTGAAAAAGCAGGTGAAAAATGTAAAAGTATTTTCACATTTTTCACTTCATTTTTATTTTAAGTCAAAAAAATATGAAAATACTTTTATATTTTTCACCTGTTTTCTCACTGAAAAAATAGGTGATAAAAAATTCAAGTCTTTCACCAGTTTTTTCACTGAAAAACTCGAAATGTTCAACCAGTGGATCAGCTTGAACATAGCTAAAGGTGCAGTGGCAATTTCAGTTTCACTAGTCAATGTCAATATGTGTTCAGACTTATAGTGTGTGGTGCCCATGGCCTTCAGATTATATGGGTGTGACATACAGCCTGGCTTTTTCTTTTCTCCGTCAGTCTATGATATTATCCAATAATATCGATTACCGCCGTGATCTGAAACGGACCGCAGCTAACTTGTATCCTACTAATATGTTGCATATGATATCCCCCTGTGTCGTATATAGCTTATAACTCCATCAATACTCATCCAATTTCCGAGGTTTAATATATTACCCATCTGTTCTTGCTTCAAGAATCTACACAACTACGAACCGTTTCATTCCCTTCAGTAACACGGCGATTGACACCCTTCAGCCTACAGGTTTGCTATTGATTTTATGCACCCCTTCTCCATACTGATTCTGTCCAGCTATTCTCTTGCAATTACTAGCACGTTGCCAACTCGACGAAACTGACCACGCCGCCCTCCAGGCCGTTGCCGACACCACTCAGACTGGATATATTCCCCAGACAAGTTTTGCAAGTATATTCATCGCGCTGTTTGGGATAAGTACCAGTAGATGTTCGATCCTCAACTGAACTCATGCTTGCTCTAGCAAAAGCCTCAGGATTCCACTTCCTACTAGCGAACAGGGTGGCTGGTTGGCACGTCACGGATAATGACACTGAATCTGGAGAGAGACGGAAGGAAGCCGCTTTGTATTTTATTGGGATCCAATCCAATCCGACTCTTCCCAAGGTTATACATATGGTTTGGCAATGCGTCCGAAGAAAAGGCCATATCCCGGTAGACCTTCTTTAGAGGCCCGTCACTTTGCCCGCGCCAGCACTAGCCGGAACAATCGAGGCGACGGAGGCCGCGGAGTCTGCAGTGTAGGTATACGGCAGGCTCGTCAAGGTTCCGGCGGCAATCTGCAACTGATGGTCAATAATGTCTATGCAAATTTTTGACCAGTTGGCGCTACTCACAGCGCCGATCGTGGTGTTGGTGAAGACGTTGCTGCGTTGGACGGCGCTGGCACAAAAATGCGTAAGTGAATGAAAGACCCTGCGGGACCGAAACGGCGTACAAGCCACCGTTGAGCGTGGTCTCGATCGGGTTGACGACCTGTTAAGCGGTAAGTGAGGTTTCGCGCGGGCTATCGATAACAGATGAAGCAGCGTACGTTCGTGAACTGGTTGTCCTCGATCAGGGTCTGAGCCCCGTCGCGGGAGTCCACGGCACTGTCAAGAACGTTGTCGAAGAAGTTGGAGTAAATGTGGCTGAGAGCATGACTTGTCAGCCTGAACACTATGCCCATGACCAGAAAGATACTTACGCGGTACCAAAACGCAAGGATGGAGTGCGTGAATTAATCTCGAGGAAGTGGTTGTGGTGGTAGGTTACACTGAAGGTAAGCGTAAGGTGAGACAACGCTTTCTGGGAGAATGTAAGTGCATACCGGAGATGGCCACTGTCCTCGTCACCGGTGTTGTCTGAACCGCCGACAAGAGAGCACTTGAAGTGTTGCTGGAATACGTTCCAGGAGACCGTCACGAAGCTACAGGACCGTCAGAGTCCCGCACCTCTTCAAGCCATTAATGTTCAGACGCACTCTGCCGTGGTTCATGTCGAGCTGGCCGTCGTAGAAGTCCTTGTCGTGGGTGAGGTCAGAGGTGAACTAAAAAGAACATTAAAAGACGCTGCTTTGCTGCTAATACCATGGACCGTACGGTATTGTGCTGCGAAGCGCTATCAGTAGGCAATTATGGGCGTAATCAATTCTAACATGAACGCACGTCAACCCAGATGTTCGTAGAGGTTTGAAGCTCGATAAGGTCTGTCGGAGCAGGAGACTTTGACAACTGCAGGTTGCGGAAAATTACGTTCGTTCCTTTCTGTCCGACGTTCAGCCATCCCAGGAATAAAAGCAGAATATTTCCTTTCGACTTACCTTGACACGGAACCCACCGCCGGTGACGCCGGAGTTGGACCCAATGCCGACAACAGTCGTGCTGTTGGAAATAATCAGCATGTTCGCTACTAAAATACAGCTAACCCAGAGTCGAGGCAGATTCCGTGAGCTCGTCTGCGTGGATCGAGACGGCACTGGCCAGGAGGGACGCAGCGCGACGCTGATCCCATGCTTTTCGAACAACCCAATTCAGGATACATACTGGTTCCCGACGTCAATGGTTTCGCCGTCTGGCCAATGCAGGTCAGCCCAGGCGCGGCAATCGAGAAGCTGAATTCAACAACATACCTCCCGTTATAATGCCACTGATCTCAACGATCTTCGGGGTCGCTCCGGTGACAGCTGTGCGAAGCGCGGCAAGAGACGTGACGCTGCAAGCATTTTTCTCAGTCGAAATCAAAATGTGAAGGGAAGCAGTCAAACATCGTGGTGGGCCCACCAGCACCTCCTGTCGTACCCCCATTCAAGGTTGCATAACCCACCAACTGATTGACTGAGATACCGGTCAGAGTCCCAATCTTGCACAATTTCGACCGCACTCACTGGGAGCAGCACGCTTGTCGATCATGGCGGTGCTAACCAAAGCGACGAGAATGGCAAGTACAGAAAGACGAGCGAACATGGCTGTGAGTGCTGACCACGAGGAGTTACTGTTGTCAAGTGGTGAATCTGAAGGTAACCTGAGCCTCGAGCACAACCGTTTTTATATTCGCTCAAATCTAAAACACGTACCGGACCGCCTCGAGAAAGAGGACATTCATTGGGACCAAACGAGGGGTGGTGATCATGGAGTATAGGATAGAACCCGGGGCTGCCGGTCCCACGGAAATAGCCCGAATTCGACTTGATTAACACCTCTCAACTCTGCAGGTTCTCCTATGAGCGAATCCTTGGGCCGCGATGAAAGGAAATCAAGGGCATGCCTGAGAAATCAGAAACACAATCTGCTAGCATCAAGCTACCAGTTGAAATGCGAGGCATAGACTCGGATTGTGATGGAAATTCTGCCAGACGAAACAGAAAAGACACAGACCAAAAGTCAGGGCGCTGCACATTCCGGCCCCTCAGGAGACTATTCGCCCGGTCCGTCGGGGCGTGAACGTCCGCTGTATAGCGCAGCAGATCGTGAGTGGGTGGCCCATCACGGTCCTGTGATCAGAAATGCACATACTGTACTATTTTTGCAATTACCTACAGTACCGCCTAATTTTGGCACAGCTAACTTTACTTTCCTTTCCCACGGGTGGTACCAATTTACTTTACTTGCACGGTTCAGAAGTGATTTTCTCCGGGCCATTGTATGGACTTCTACGTCAAGATATGAAGAGATTTACTACAAATAATGATGAAAAGTGATGTGTAAGCCTCATTGTCTCAAAACTATGGCAACAGGGACTTGGCAGCTCCGGTTTACAAGTGGAGACCGGTGATGGCCCATCACGATTGCCTCAAATGGTAACCAGGACCCCGAACACTGCCCCTTGAGCTTCCGCTACCGGTTGCAGACAAAGAAATGAGTTACTTATGATGGTTTGTGGTTCAAGTTGGTCTGTATATAATAATGTATATATAGAGAAGGATTTTCCAGAATCAGCAACACTTTTTGAGAGCATTAGCTTCGGGCTCGTTAACGGAGTAGCCCATGGTGCCAATCTTCGCAGGATTGTATCGTATGGGCCTTGGATGTTGCGCTTTGTGCAGCGTAAAAGCATGTCTTCCGCCAATTCCATGGTGATAATTTTAAATAAGGAGGGGGACTGGGAATGGAAAGCGATTTTTGTAGAAAGGAAGAGGCAGCGAGAGGCCAGGTCTTATTGAACAAATGCCTCATTAGAAATGTCACTTTCTGAGAGGTACTCACATATTAGGCTGCCGCACCTCTTTTTTAACGGGCCTCCAAAGCTGCGGCGGCGTAGTTTGGGCGCTCGTATGACGCACCAAATGGCGGGTGGCAGTGCTCCATCCCGCCCACCCAAAATACTTAGGTGATTTTTGGCCTTCGGGTGCGGTGCCGATATCGGTTCTGATACTGTAGGCGCTTGAAATATGTGAACCTGCTGCGTTGTGGGTGTTTTAGCGCGCAAATTCGACGCCAGGAACGCTCGCCATCGTCGGGATAATGGCGAGACGCCAATATCATTTCTTCTCTCTCCGTTCTGCTCATCGGCACACATTCGAAAATTTTCTTAATCCATCCATCTTCTGATGTGTGAGAAAATCAGACTTCTGTGTCGTTCTGGTGCTGCCAGTGTCTCTTTAGTTATTTATTTAATAAACAATTAAAAACTTCATAAAACCTCTCTCAATGGGAATTTTCAAACCAAATCTGAGTATACATCTGAGCTTTCCGTTGAATCCCACTTCAAGTTTATATTTCTGAAGGCGTACTTTCTTGCACTTACTCATTTCGATGTTGGCCGGCGGGATCAATATCCCTAGATACATCTCTACTGTTCTATTACGACTGCAAAATCACTATCCTTTGATTCTCGTCCCCAGGCCTCGCACAATGCAAGTGGGTTCTCCTATCTCTGGGAATGGCGACGCTCACATTGGATTCAGCTCCGGGGTCTGATCCTTCTGAAGTCACAGTGGTCCCAAGCGTAACCATAACAAGATCACCACGTGTTTGAGTTTATACTATATATCCGAAGCTGTATTCGGCCGTCATCATGTACGGCTCAATATTTGTTGTTCATTTTTAATTGTTAACGAAGCCGCGTTTTCAAGCCCCATATCGAGCGGAAGTAAGCTATCAGACATTCTACCAACTCAACTTTTTTGCTAGCCCTCTACTGCGTGAATGCAAAATCCATCTTCCTGTTCCTCATCAACCCAATTAGGCAATTGTCGCATAGTCATGGCGTTATTTTCTGTACGTTGCTCCGTTCTCCGTTCATCAGGGCTGAAACCTGCATTTAGAATGTTTCAGGTGAGTTTGAGGGTATACGACACCAGTGACGCGAAATTCAGGTGCAAAATCGCGTTGTGCGGCTGAAAAGAAGCCCGGGCCTCCGTTTGGGGGCTCCCATGTACGTTGTGCGCCAAACCACTTCCATTTGAGTTTCTGACATACTGTGAGCTTGTCTCTCGTTGTCACAACTTGTGGCTTCACACAGAGCCGCTGTGCCATTTAGAGAGATTGCTAACACCTGAAATTAGGGAGAATGACCTGAAACTCCGAGTCAACGTTTTGTGATGAATTACGCGCCGAACTCGCGGATCAGAAAAATAACTGAACTCCAGGATTCATGAGCCTACGATTGTTCAACTGAAGTTATTTTGCTACAATTTGAACAGCCTCTTCGACTTCTTCTTGTTGCATCTTTACCAACGAAACTTGATTTCCTCATATAGAATGTGGTTGTTGACCTCAGACACTCTCGAACATTTCACTTTGAATACTGATTTAAACATTGTATTCGGTGCGTGCCACGCAAAAATCCAAGTTCACCATTCATCTTCACATAAAGTCGCATCGTTTCCAGTCATATATGTGATGGCTGTTGAGACGAGGTGGTGGTTCACTCAATGTCCATTCGCGGATTGAAGTTAGCTATTAGGCTTGCCGTTTCAAAAGAAAAGTAATCTCGAGTTGTGATAAACCGATTTGGACGAATTATACGAGCAGGGGCCCCATATTTCCCGCTGGCATTCAGTTTAGCAGCTATTACAGGCAAATCAACTTGTTCCTCATTTTCGACTTTCCTGAAAACGGAAGTGCGCGTAGTGAGCCTGCATTTTCTAAATTTATATTGGCACTTTCCGTGAACATGGGCACAATTGCTGTCAATCTGTGAACACGGACGGGTCATTGTCAATCCCCCCGTTCCTAAATATGTATCTTACGCTCCTCGTGGACAAGACCACACAGCCCGCAGAGCGGCCTCCTATTCTTTTACTGCGCTATTCATATTTCCCGTGCACATTTTATTTCAATTTACGTATTGGACTTTCTGTGAGCGCACTACCGTTGCTTCTCATCCTCCCCATTTATTTTTCCATTAACTGCAAGACTACACTGCCTGCTTCATTCTAAGCAGATTCCCGCTCAGAATATCATTTTATCTTGCTCCTGCAGGGGGTTTGGAGGCAACTATGATTATTTACATCCACTTCATTAGTCATCTCCTTTGCTTTCACTCTTTTTTTGCAAGCCTTCACTCTTTTTTGTTGATATATACATTTGTGGGATAGTATACAACTTACTCGACGTTCAAGGTTTTGAGCAGCGGGGAGAAAGAATTGAGCATTGTTTGTCATGTTGGGGAGTCGCATGGCTGTAGTTGAATATCAGGCTGCATGACGCAGGCACGAGCCCGACGGAGTCCGTGCTCTGCGCAAGAGAGGAATCTGCAAAAGAAATTCAACCGCTTGAATTTCTGATCCTTCTCGGAGTTGAACGTGCTTAATTAATAACTGCCATCCAATCAGCTAATGAATCTAGTGCCTGTTAGTGTAGGGGAGTCTATGTTGATCTCTGTAAATATAGCTTGCCGTTCCTTGGCCGTTTCAGTGTAGTAGAATTGGTTTCAAAAAGGTTTATATCAATCCAGGTGTGTATACCCCCACCGGAATATAATGTCAGGACCATGGGCACTGGCATGTATTGGGTTCAACCGGCTACCCGTGAACTACACTCGTGACCAGTCTGTGAAACAATTGCCGAAAATGTGGCAAGCACTTCGGTGTTTTAACTCTACCTGTGAACTTATATCCAGTCTCCGCTCTCAGTTACAGTCATTCCACGGTCCTTGCATTTTCCGCGGTCCTTGCATTTGTACACCACACACAAAGGATCTGTGAAATAGATTATCTGAGTATTACGGTATCCTCTAAGACCGCCCGCAACACTTCCCAGAACATGAGAACGGCCGACTATAGGGCCGAAAGCCCATTGCAGCCCAATACATTATTTATGCTTGTGTGGTGAAATGATCTGCGGTCCTTGCATCACAATGATTACCGTGTTGCTGCAGAACAGCTTCAAACCTCAAAATTATGTATGGTACATATCATAGGGAAGAGACCAAAGGATGTGTCCGCATCTTAGTTTGAGCAGATTTGCTCATAATTCGTCGCAAATGGGCGGAAGCAAAAAGTCGATGCAAGGACCGTGGAATGACTGTATTTTGCCGTTCCAAATACCATGAGTGAACATCACCGCATTCAGACAATGTTCCATTTGAGGAACCTGCGCGACATCATTCAAGTTGACCTTCATTCCGCGCCAATGGAGACATTAGAGCAAAATTGTCTCCTCTCAATATATGTGTATGTAATGAGCGGTGTGTTGGTTATTGAAAACAGAATCAACACAGAGAGCGAGATAAAATGCTGGAGACGACGTGGGGCGCGATGATAGAAGGACGAGAGGAATAAAATATGAAGTGTAGATCGGACTCAAAACGTGAGGGGAAAGACTTATTGTTTTCATGGGAAAACTATAAAGTCGCAATATTTGACATCTGAGAGCGCCCAGGGGTACAAAACGGTACAATAATGAATCCAGATTGTAGAAAAATAGCCACAAGTACGAAGTAGCGGAAGTCAGACTCTGAATATAATGGCATCACGTGTGAAGCGGCGTTGATATTATTGACAAGGTGGAAGCTGTAGCTCAGAATAGTGACCCGTAGACGGTGTTCCGTGGTGCAACTCGACAGTTGGGCAGCATGATGCGACGCAAAAAGGTCCGAGGGAGAGAGAGACATGGTGTTGAATTCGAAGATTGTTACGAAGAGTGACAGATTGATTCTACGCATGGAGCATCATGGAGGTTCCTGGTTGAGGACTCCATTTTTTTTCAGGAATACTGGAATTGTGTGGTGCATTTTCCGATAATGCGCGATTTTGCGGCTCCTGTAGCCTATATTTGGCAAAAAGAAAGACAACCAAGAACTTATTTCATAGTAACACAGCCATTATAATCAGTGTACATCTAGAAAACGCGTCTAATCTATTCAAATGGTGATAAACGCGTCGACGCGAGGTAATCACGTGTACTGGTCGAGGCCTTGAGGTCTCTGGGGTCCGCCATGATGGCAATCAGATTCCATCATGATCCTGTCAAAAGTTGCCTAAAGCGGTCGGAAAAATGAGCTGCCTAGTCGCTGTTGCCATACAAAACAACTGATACTATATCCCGCTGGGAAGTGGGCCACTTCGGAGTAATCAGTGAATAGCGGCATTAACGCTCCTTCAAATGGGGTTTTGTGTGCTCGGATCGTGTATTTTTGCAGTGATAACTGCGACAAAATTGCTTGAATATATCATGGGGGAACCAATACACAGTCTGGTATATTCAAATGATAGGTTACATGCATCTTATTGGTAGAAATAATTGCTTCTCCGAGGAACAGATTGGTGAAAATCACGATGATTGAGGAAGTTTGAGCCGTACACCCCTAAGGCGCAGTAAGGGCATAAAAATAGCCATGCGGTAGATTTATATGAGAGATTGCAAAGTTCTTGCTCCACAAAAAATCTCCAGATCTTTATGTTTGAAGATATCTCGTTTGAGACAATACTGAACTCCCAGCACTGAATCTGATGCATGAATTATTGATGACTACTCCCAGTCCATTAAATTGGTCCTATGAATCGATATGTAATGGCAGCAATCCCTATCATTGAAGGTTTACTCGCTGCAGAGCGGCTAATGTCAAGCACCTAGAAAGTCCAAGCGCACTTGGATGAGAAGAAACCTGAGCAAAAATCAAGCTGTATCGGCCAATAAAGCACATAGTAAGGAATTAGATCCTAATACGGACATAACGAGCCCCAAAGGTCGTGAATCGGTGAAGAACTCGTCGATAATGAGACAACGGAAGTTGGTGCTGTTACAGCTGTTTCCGAAAACTTTGAGACTGATCAGAAATTTTTGCCCATGTCAAAATTTGCAGCAGATCAGAACGTCTTGCTCGCAAGCTACTAATTTAGTAATATCTACCCTGAACCTCAGTGGTCCTAGATAATAACAAGCTTGTGCAAGTCTGGGACCGACTTGGACTCACACACAGCTGATGTTGTTGCTCACTGCACACATTGAGTCCAGTCGTCCAGACTGTTACGTTCAATCACAGATTTTTCCATGAGTATTTCTTACCAAGTCGTCTCAGTTATGTACACCATCTGTAATCTCTACAGGTCTGTATAATCAGTCCACTTTTGTGAGCAGAAAATCATCGCATGAGAGAAATCACAAGTGCCGTCTGGCTATTTGAGTTCCGTTCTCACTTCCAGCCCAATGTTTTTTCCTCTCAGCCTTGGAAATCTACACAGTGCCAAGAAGCAGGCTGGTATTGTATGGTGATTGAAGTAATATATATTTCCAGATGACTGTGCTTGAGCCGACGGGACCACTGAGAGAAGTCAACCATCGCTAAAACTATATAAATTTGATGGCTTGTCAACTCTCGCTTGAAGAAATCAGTTGATCTGCTCCCACCATCGGCAGTTTTGCGGAAATATGGCTGCAATTTAATGGCCACTTCCCTGAATTCTACGAGACTCTCTGAGTAACAGCAGCATCCGAAAAAGGTGCCACCTTGCAAATTCTATTGTGATGTACAGTGCCGTTCCAACTCTGGGCAAACTGTTGGATCACATCAAAAAAATTGCTCCCTTCTCCTGGAACTACGTACGGTGGGCTGCTGCAATACTGTACCCTCATTGCTGCACTCTCAAATTCGCTAGCAGATCTTGGACAATTTTTTCCCTTACAAATACTGTTCTACGTCAATGTTTGGGCTTACAATTACCGGTTACACCACATCCAAAAGAGTTAGCGTTGCAAACTTTGAAACGGTGTCTGTTGCTTAATTTATGACATAGCAGAAAAAAGGAAATTGTTCTTTGGTACTAGTATACCCTTCTCTTTCCAGTGCGCGTACGGGTGATTGCTCAACAAGTCTTCAATATGATTCAGATTGCAAGTGGTATTTATATTTTTGCTTCTATCTATGACTTGGGCTCTACCCTGGGGCATGGGGGAAACTTCATGGGGTCTGGGAGCTTGGTTCGGCAAGTGCATAGAGGTCCAGGGGCGAAGGTATAGTCTACTGACGTCTAAGTAGCCTGCTTGTATGCCGGGATAATCCCTGGAAACCGGCATTCGTTATTCGGACCGTGCAGTGTATTGCTACCTACCTACCTACCTACCTACCACGATGCCTGTGGTGGGTAGGTGGTAGTACACGGCACGGTCCACGCATGAACACCGGTTTCCAGGAAGTATCCCGTTGTACACGCACTAGAATTTGATCAACCTAGCTCACAGTCGCAGTACAGAGACTTGCCGCAGTAGAGCTGAAGAATGCAGAGAAGCAAAACAGTCACCACAGCAACCCAGATTAGCCTCACTCAAACGAAACATGGGAACGGCGTAGAACAATTCAAGGACATCAAATCCATATTTGACAACCAGAGCGATCGTGCATCAGCCTTTTGACAAAAAACTTGTGCCTTTTTTGGCCTTGTGAGCTTGTTGACAAGTACAACAAGGTCAAAAGCATGAAAAATGAAAAATGCTCCACTACAAAATGTTGAATGCGATCCAGAACAATTTTAGAAAAAAAATCTTTTTGGGAATATTTTGTCCTTGTGGATTGTGAGCTTGTTGATCTTGTTCGACCTTGTTAGGTCCTACTTGTGGCTGTAAGGGGAGCTTTGTGCCCTTGTTTGGCCTTGTACAAGGGTCACAAGGTCACAAGTTTTTTGTCAAAAGTCTGATGTGGATCTCGGGTAAATAATGGCTTTCAGGAACTCCATGTTGGTAGGTAGGTAGGTAGGTAGCATTACACGGCACGGTCTGAATAACGAACACCAGTTTCCAGGAATTATCCCGGATTACAAAGCAAGTGAAATTACACCATCGTCCCTGGACCCCCAACTGCTCCCCAAACCAATTGGAAAGTTCTGCCATCCAATCATGATTCGTGTCAGGAACTAGGTAAGTGGATAGCAGATGCCATTCATTATATACATCTAGACCCTAGTTGCGACGAGAGTGAACAAAGAAACTTTTTTCCGTAACTTGGAACTTTACTTGGCTTTACGTGACTTTCCCACGTGTGGTAAATTTAACTTTGACGTGCACAGTATGGGTGGACTCCCCTATATATGGGTATTCTAAATTGAAATACAACGGTGGCCCATGCAGTTGCAGTATTAATGAAAGAACCTGTCACTGGCTGTTTGTAGGAGATTGATTTCAGTTCTTTTCAGTATGAAGGATTGATTCCAGCCAAACTTTAGTTGTGAAATTCAATGGATTATTGCAAGGATGAGATATAATTCATTTTCAAGATAATAGTACTGTAATAGGTCTTTAGAAATCGTTTTTGCTCGGTTCTAGATGGGTTTAGTCATGCCGTGCCGGTGCCGCGTCAGTGCACGCCGGCCGCTTCAAAATATACTGACTCCCGGCAAATTGCGGTACTGAGTGCGTCTCAGGGCGATGGGTGCGGAAGAGCCACCCCCGTATTCTCTGCAGCCTGAGGAACTGATGTAACTGCTGGAATATGGTGAGAAGTATGCGCAGGGGCTCTCAGGGCAGCCGTCTTGGAGCGCAAATCAACAGCAATCGGTGTTCTTGAAGGGGCGTTCAATTCTTAGGCCGACCCGTTTAAAATAATTAAATAATCTGTCAAATTTCAAACTCCGACATCGATCGATTGTGTCGGTCTTTGCCACACATCCTATGCTTTGCACAACCAAAGCTCAGATCCAAGTAGACCTATTGTTCATCTCAGAGAATCTACTTGCTATATCCATTGTCTTGGAGGATCTGGACCATGACGAGGCAGATGACAACGATGAGGCCGATCCTCTTGATGACGATGTCGCAGGCCGAATGCAATGGATAATGCTGGTAGTGAGAAACTTAATACAGCTTAGACAATGCAGAGTAGGATGGTGTGAGATGGTGCTGGATGACAAAGAAGAGAAGTGGAGAAGTGCCACTCAGAGCGGAGTTTGAATTCTTTATTTGTTCCGTACAAATATTGAATTATTTTAAACGACCTGACCGGGTCGACCTAAGAATTGAGCACCCCTTGAGATTCACATTGGCTATCTCAAGCAATGTGAGCCATGATGCATGAGGGCAAGGCATTCTCGCTTTGAACGGCTCAGAACCAATTGATGAACTAAGCGCAACAGCAGGTACACCTTAAGCAAACTAAGCCCTTTCTGTGAAAAAATGCTTCAGCAAAGCAACGTAGGTCGCAGAAAATTAGCCCACACAAGAGAACTCAGAGCATCGAGAGATCAGGCACTTGTCGTTGTCGTCACTGGTGCCAAGCACTGGGACCAGAACACATTGAGAACCGTGCAGACGGAGCCCTCGCAGCAGTCACCGGTGGGTGGCCACCAGGTGGGCGGGGTGCACTGAGCCCAGAGGGGGGTGCACTGTAACCCGAGAGAATAGAATCAGGTCAGAGATGCGCAGACAAGCAGACACGGGAATAAATCAATAAGTGAACTCACAGTCTGCCTCGCCGAGTCCGGTTTTCCTAGGCAAGCTCTGGATGACGACCCCGCGAACGGAGGTGACAGCGGCGGAGGCAATGAGGAGGAGCAGAGCGTTGAAGGTGACCATGACGTTGATTGACTGATTCTTTTAAGTCGAAGTACACCTCAAGATAGTTTTATAGGTGAGGTGTGGCGGCAGGAAGAGGAACGAGCAAAGCCTCAGGTGTGCCGATGCAATACATTTCAACAGGCCACATCCGGGGTTTCTCCAGACCGGGAATGCGCCGATGGTCATCGGTACCGTAGTCTAATTTACTTGTCATTTTGGACAGAAGCGTGTTGTTATTTACATTGATTCCGATCAGTGCCATTACATTTGCAAACAGTTGTAAACGGTAAAAACTGTGTTATGTTTGAGGTTTGGAGCAAGCCCGCTCCGGCACGGCAAGCCGGCCCTTCGCTGACGGAAGCCTGTTTGGCTTGTTTGTTCGCTCTGGCATGTCATCGGCATGTCCGGCATCGCGCGGCTTCGTCAGAACGGGGCTTGTACCGAACCTAGTTATGTTTTCGTTTTGTTTGAGGCCTGGTAAATGATAAACAAATGGAAACTAAATGTTGTTGGAATTTCAACCTCCTTGCATGGCTTGAGCCGTGATTTCAATGAATTCCGAACATATCTATTTTTAGACAATCAGGTTTGAGCTCAAGATTTGTTATGAGCCGCGGTGCAGACGGCCTCTTGGCCGGAGTTATATACGCGCCGCGTACAAGTTCGCCGGCGGCCACCAGTGGTTTTCGCTGGCTATCAGCAACCAGTGATGGATACCGGTTGATAAGATAAACCACCGTTGATCAGTGTCAATCACCCATCACTCGTCCCAATTGAGTTCGCAAAGAATCCTTATGGTTTTCGCTGGCAGCCAGTGGTTTTCGCCGGCATCTACCGCACTTTTGTTTCATTTATTATATGCAATAGAAACCAGAAATAACGACGAGTTCCCATCAGCACTTATCATTTGGCACGCGGAAGAAACCCTAATCAATGGGGTCGAGAAACGACTGGCTCCCTTGTTGGTATACCAGCAAAATAGCATTCCATTTTATTGAATGCCAGTGGTTGTCACTGATTACTCGTGGTTATTCTCCCTATAAAACCAGTATATCTGTGATAGAACCCGGTGGTTATTTATGGTGGTGTACCTTACGGTGTCTAGAAATTTTGATGAGGCTTTAATGACCTCCAAGAATTTTTTAGTGGCTGATATTGTGTCAGTAAACCATGATTGCCAGTGGTTGCCAGTGGTTTCCAATGGTTAGTACTAGCCTCTATTGTGTGATTTATTGGACATACATTGACTGTAATTAATTATGGTGACTCAAAGACTGAAAGCTCGCAAAAGCCCATATTAATGGTTCTCATTTGGTTTTTTGATGAGAACGAATGCCATCGGAAACCAACGGCAGCCAGTAGGATCTACTGATCTATGGCCAAAGCAGGGCCACATTTATCAGCGGGATTGGTGGATCTCAGCCAGTGGAAGCCAGTGGAGACAAGCGGCGACTCAAAGACATCAATGGCGGCTATTGCGGCCCTTCGGCCCGCACCCGCACGTGCACTCCGCGTATATTACAGCGGCCAAGCCTCGGCGGGTGCAGGGTCTGCCGCTCTCGCTCTTTTCACTTGACGCCCACTACTTACTCTCTTGCGATGTTTCGAGGCGGCGCTCCATGCAACTCGCGGTCACAGCCGTACTATAACCCGGATTTCGATGACACCTATGGGCTATTTTCGGCTCTGTAGGCGGCTAGAAATAGCTACCCAGATGTACACTCAGCTAAAAGGATATATGAAGACCTACATATAGCTAGACACACTTTTGCATACCTAAAAAGGCTCTGTCTAAGCGGACTAGCCATAGTGCTCTGCCTAGATATGTTTAACAGGCTAGCCATAGGCCCTGCCTAGAAGGTAGGGAACTTAGTGAAGGATTTATGTGGTATCAGGACGGGATGAAAAGAGTCGAGGCTGCGTGAATAATGGGAGAGCTCCGGGCCTGCGAGATCCTTTGATTTTGCACCGAAGGGGCGAAGAGCGACTTTGTGCAGCAATATATGCCCGAGAAAGTAGTGAAAAGTGTCGACAGTCACCAGAATGAGAGCGCCGCACATGGGCTCCTACCTGCTCACGCATGGACTGCTGCACCAAGATCCAAGAAGGCGCAGCAGAGCTGAGCGGTAGGTTATAGCGCAGCGGTGTGTAACAGGCGGCCTGAGGCAGAACATAAAGTAGTTGGTATAAAGTTGGTAGCCTAGAGTTAGCATTCTTGAATTGAGATGTTTGCCTGTTGAAGTTCAAGCGAAGAGATATTTGAGACTTGAGTTTGCCTAGGAACGAAGCAGAATCACTCGCGTAAAAGAAGGCTCTTAACCACGGTGCCGGCATGGTATAACCGGATTGGACCTCAAGCTGATGGATGATTAATCAAAACGTAGAATGCTGGCTCAGTCCTGAGGCCTGATTCTGGTACTAGTAGAATTGCTGAAGAGATTAGGGCCTTACCTCAATGTGCCTCAAAAAGTAATTATAACTCGCCGATTTTGCACGAACATGTGCCGGCGTTTTCGGCCTCAAAGCAGGTCGATATCCGGTAGGTAGGTAGGTAGCATTACACGGCACGGCCCCATTTAGGGACGCCGGGGCTAGGAAGTATCCCAGTGTACTAGTTACAGGTTCTATGTACACCTTCGTCCCTGACTTCAATATACCTTCCAAGCCGAGCTCGCGAACCAGTCTCCTGTCCCGCTGTAGAACCTAGCCGATATATCGAAGCAACAAACAAGTAAGTAACAGTAAGCACATTTTATCTTCCCTTTCAAACATCTGTCCTGAAAACAGGTATCGCGTAGAACACTTCGAGGACTTCATATGCGAATTTTGCCACGAGGCCACTACTAGCCAGAGGCACGTTCATAAAGCATGACCTTGAAGAACTCAACATTGTCGAGTTCATCAAAAGACCGGCGTAGTGCGGGAACACAAATAAAGAGTTGTTCAAGAAAAATGCTCCTGAGTGCAACAACATCCGCGGATGCATCACAAGCTAGTAGGGCATGTTCAGGAGTTTCAACCTCGTTTCCGTGACCCCTGGATTGAACAAGATCATTCTTGCCAGTCTTCTGCAGCGTGACGGCCAGCTGAGGCCGCAACGTAGTGTTTCAGATTATATGCTTGGCATCAGACTATGTATGTAGAGACGGCTCCGTAAGTTGTGAGTTGCTGATGGCAGCCTGTCCCGTCTCCTTGAAATCTATAAATCCGACAGGAAGGCGAGTCCGTAACTCGGTGTGGCGTTTTGGTTTGGTGTCCTCGTTCGCAAGTCAACTCCCCCGCACACGGCTTCAACATGGCACAGGAAGTTCCCACCAACACTTGGTATCGTCCTAAAAATACCGCTGTACATTTGCTCATCAGAATTTTTTGCCCACGTTCAAATTTTGATCCAATGCTAAGGATTACTCTTTTTGGCACTGAACTTTTTGAACAGAAATTCGTGGAGGCAGCAAATCGCAGTTTTGAATCAGAGGACTTGAAGCTGGTGAGTTCACAGACAAGGCCTGTGACTTCCACGCCTATTCACTGCTCTATTCGGTGAAACGAAGATTATTGAGGGAAAGCCATACCTGAATCTCACAACGGATTTGTCGAAAGGCTGACGAAGATGGCAGTGATCCGAGCCCAAAGAGGAAATCCTTACCGCTGATCAAATTTCCGCGGGAGCAAAAAAAAATGATGAGTCTCAAGGTTTTCGGAAACAGCTGTAATATGTCCTAAACTCTAGTTTGACACCGTAAGGGCAATGTCGGAAGAGTTGTAGAATTGATCTAAATAAATATCCCCGATAAGTCGAAGTATTTTTTTTGCAAAGGAGAGCGAAATTGGAGTTGTGGCCCCTCCGGAAATGAAGTTTACGTGCCTAGAGATTATCTGGATGCAGCAAACTGTGGGTCTGTTGCTTTTACCGTTCTCAAACGGTGAAACAAAATGCGGGCACTCGCATTAAAACCTTTTATTAATATCCACGGTCTATTTAATTATAAGCTATTATAAGCCGTTGCTAAGCTCGGCTAAGAGAACCTTCTCATAATTGGACAGATATTTGTATAGCACCGTCGGCTCCCAACAAGCTCCGAACATTCTGTTGTCGTAAGTAGATCATTCAAAAGTATCTCGCGAATCAGCGGATCTTACGCAAATCAGCAAAATTTGTCTGTATAAGTTCTGTGACCTTATAAGAACGTGGTAAAAGCTTTTCGTTCTCTTGTTATAACATGTTCACTCCTCTACTTTTCCACTTCTTCGCGACCGCGACCGCCTGGGTATACCCTAATCCCCAGCTGGAAGCGCTTGACACTCTTCGCTGGGATCAAACCGGTTTCAACTCACCAGGCCTTACGCAATTTCTCGGACCCTGCAATTCTTTTATCTTCGACTCAACCAGGAAGTCAGGAAGATCCAACGCTGCCGACTGGATACGCACGGTGCGGGAGGGTTTCCTTAAGCCCCTGCCGTACTGATCAATATACTTCCGTCAAGGCCTACCATGACATGGCGACGTACAACATGAACGACGGCACAGGAGGCTTGGACGCCTCCATCCGGTTTGGTGAAGAACAGGCACGCGCAGAGGTGTGTTTTGCCTTAAGTTGGTGTCCTCAAGAGTCAAATCTCCACAGAACGTCGGAGACGGCTTTATCAACACCATCGACGCCGTGAGCGCAGGCTCCAACCGCCACGTGTCAAGTATGTTTGTCTTATTGTTTCTCGCCCACTCACCGTTTTCGCAGTCGCCGACACTATCGCTGTTGGAGCCATCATGGCCTTCGAGAACTGGTAGGTGTTGAAGAATATTCCGTCGGCTTGCTCACAATATATGCTTCAAGTGGAGGTCCCGAAATTCCGTTCCGCGGCGGACGCGTGGACGCCGATGGGCCCAACAGTCCCGGCGTACCCGAACCTCAAGATTCCTTGGATAGCCACACTGCAGCCTTCGCCCGCCAAGGGTTCACGCAGACTGAAATGATCAGCCTTGTCGCATGCGGGTGCGCGTTCTTTCCCGTGCGATAACAGCAACCTCCATCTCACGATTGCCAGGCATTCGTTCGGCGGCGTGCAACACGCGCTGTTTCCCGATGTTGTACCTGACCTCAACGATCCCACCAACACCCAGTCCGTGCAGCACTTTGACTCCACCCCCGCGACCTTTGACAACGGGGTGTGCGTCCATTATTCGCGAGTGTTCTCACCCCGGTCGCTGAAGTACCGGTAGTGCTTCCGAGTACATTGCCGGCACAACGCAAAATCCGCTAATTGTGGGTTTGAATGACACCAAAAATTCCGACAAGCGCATCTTCGGCAGCGACGGGAATGTAACCATGCTTTCGTACGTTTGTCGTCGTGGGCTATCTGTGAGGTGGCTGATCGCCGTGCAGATTCGCCAATTCCCCGCAACTGTTTGCATCCACTTGCTCCTCCCTCATCGCTCGGATGGTTGATACTGTGCCAAGCCGTGTGAAGCTCACGGAGGTCGTCACCCCGCTGCCCATCAAGGTAAGGCTTTGCTCCTAATCAAAGAATTTAGTCGACCTAAAAGTTTTTTTTTCTCCAAAAGCCAGCCAATCTGCAGCTCATCCTGGACGGCGACAGCATGGTATTCACTGCTGATGTTCGAGTAAGTGCGAAATTTCTCGTTTAACTCGTCTCATCGTCGGTAGTTGTGGAATACGACGGCGGAGGAAAGCCCCGTGGTTTTAATGCTTTGGGACGATCATGTCGGGGGCACACACAACACGACGCTGAAGGTCAACCGTGCTGGGAGGTCTGGCGCCATCTTGGACCGCTACTCAGCACTCTGGTACAGCCTTGTCAATTTTGCCTTTGACGGCGTGGCCGGAATCGAGACCATGCGCTTCACCGTCAACGGCCAACTCGAGGATCAGGATGGTATCGGATTTGCAGTCCAAGACAGCGTCCTTTTCTCCGAGAGCTCCTGCCTCTTCTCTCCGCACCCGGTCTCAGCGCGCATGGACATCGCGGTGCGTTTGTTGGGGTTTAGTATAAGAGCACAAGAGACGAGCGTTCACTGACCGTGCGCAGGTACGTAACGGCGTGAATCCGTCGCGCGTATTCCTTGAGCGTGCCACAACCGATAGCACTGGTCGTCCAATTGTCATCGAGACCGATATCGCGCCCCCAACCCAGCCCATTGCCGCGAATGCTGCCTACTCCATATGGAGCCACAACTTGACTGACAACCTCTTTTACAGCGTGGGAGCTGAAATCGACGGTGTCAAGATCTCGACATGGGCCAACAATGCGCTCATATTCAACAGCTGCCCGTCTTGATATTGGAACGGCTGTCTTATTTATTCTTCTTAGGTCTCAAATTATTATCACTGTTATTGAGATATCTGATAACGCATGTGAAGCATTGCATCTGTCATTAGTATTTTTCTGGAACTGGAAACACTAGGTTGAAGCCCGTAGTGAAGCCAGACTGGAAACCCCGACTGCAACCTTGCACGTCTCGATTTATCTCCAACGTCACTGCTATTCAAAAGTTGGTCAGACCAGTAAGTTGTGTTGTTAAGCGATATCACGTTACCGGAGCGGAGCGCCGGCACACTATGTGACTATAAATGCAAATCAGAAGAGAATGTGCGTGAGAAAAAGTATGGGCCTCTGGTACCAATGGATTTAGCGGCAGCATGACGAACACTCATATTGATCACCCAACTGAGCAGTTCTTCCCTAAAATGATTGTGCTTGACTTTCCTCGGCCATACACTTGCTCTTTCACTGGTTTGAGGCAGCCAGCCGGTGTAAAATTGATCAGTGTATCTCCCAAAACCACTGGTTCATCGCATTACTTACTAAAGATTCCCGCTATGGCCCAAGGGGCACCGGCATTCAAACCAGCTACCAAAGGCGGGTTAGTTAGTCCGGCCGCGAGGCCGGAAAAAAAAATTGAGACCCAACTTTTTGGCCTCATAGTTACTATGGCCTTAATTCAACTGTTCTCTTGGTACTTGGATCTACATACCTGGCACTTAGCTGTACTTATAGATACTTTGTTGTACTTAACTTGGGGAGGGGGGGGATATATTATACTCGTGCAGTCCAACGAGTGAACAACGAGTTTATTCATATCGACTCACTGGTCATCACGAGCGAGGCACCGCATATGAGACCAGAATCGACATTTCTCGCGCTGAACCTCGTCCGGTTCCTTGGAGTCGTCTGCCCGTTCTCCGCAGAGGCATCGTGCCCATCCTTTGCGCGTCAGTTTAATGACGGGTGCGTAGCGTACTACGTGGGGGTGCAGTGGGCAGGGATGGACGGGATTCTACAAGGCTGGAAGCACGAACGCGACGCCGACAAAGTACATCTCGCAGAGGCTGTGCCGGTGATAATTGTAGAAGGTAGTGACTGGGTGGAGGATACGTAAACGCGGGAAAGGAAAAGATACGCTGGAATTCACTTTACAGCACACATGGACTACGATCACGTATGTATAGCTTGTGTGTCTCCCGGCTGCATACTGTGTATGTCAGTCGCAGATGTGGACAGATGAAAGGGGAATAGGATTTCAGATAAATCGCCCGGCCTGTGTCTTTGCGTAGCTAATTTGGAATGTGATTTGACAGAGCTATCGAACCCGAGAGGGGGCCGCTGCCCTGAGCCGTTCCTCCCGGCGTACATCAGCAAACTTAGGCAACAGTTCTATAACCTGGCCCCAGTTTAGGCAATCCTCAGTGTCCTGGCGGTGGCAAATTACCTCCACAAGGTTGGGGAATATACCCGAGAGGAAGCAGGCGACATCCAACGGCATCGAAATCAGAGAGTTGAGGACATCTAAGTATGAGAGCTTCGTCTGAAAAACGTCAGGTGTGGCGGAATCCGTGGCAGGCAGTGTAACTGTTGCATTAAATGCGATCTGCATGTTGCCCAGTTGCGGGCAGTGAGTCGCGAATGCGCGTAGCCCGCCAAGTGTTATTCCAGGAGTGCACCACACCGCAGTATATGCCAAAAAAAGCTTCCGCAGCTCGGGAAATGCGCGAGCCATGTCCCACAATGCGGCATCGTCGAGTTCAAAGGCTAACCCTCCTCGGGATTCCAAATGAAGTGTCTGGATGCGGCCGAAACAGAACAACGGGGAGATTGTGTGACCGTCGAGAACATCTCGCTCGTCCGAGCCGGGGTAGTGGGCAAGTTCCATGGTAACCTCGATGGGCGCGCTGTGTGCGATGTGTGTGGAGAGTAGGAGGCAGAGAGATCTCATGGTAATTTCGGTGGGAAGTCGCTGCGGAGAAAGAGGCGCGCAACTGGACTGTTGGATAGTCCCTGTATGAGGGCGGCTATGAAGTCGGGTGGCGTGTTATAGAAGGAGAGATGAATGAGCGCAGGGAATCCAGTCGACGTCGGCGGAATGACTCCAGGATATAGCTCGCAAGCGAGTTCGTTAGGGTGGTCTTTTATGAGGGATTTGAGAGTAGCAAGGCTGCCAAGATGTTCGAGCGCCGCTCGATTAAATGTGGGCACATCCAGGTCCGTTACTCGGTCCAGTGACCGTAAAAATGTCGAAATGAGGTTAGTGTCCGTCCATCGGTCCGTCGCCAATGTCACGGGTGTAAATGAGGAATGTATGGGCAATAGAATGGGTAGCAAGGAACACTCGCTGATATCTCGGACGGCCATCCACATTTTCGTAACACCACTGGGGAGAAACAGCCGAAGATGTGGGCGGAGCAACTGTGTTTGATTTACCGTTGTGTCTATAAACACACTGCTTCGGAGAGAAGGCAACAGAAGACCATGCGTCAGAAAAGGCCGTATTTGTTCCAGAAGACCAGAAATCCCAGGAGTCACCGTTTTCTCGGTCAAATCCAAGACCCTGACGCGCATCGAGTGGATTAGGAGGCGCTCCAAATCAAAACGATTAACAGGGCGAAGCAAATGCTAGAAAAATATTGGCCAGGATGCCTTTGATGGACAGATTTTACTCACAAACGAGCTACCGTCATCCAAGATCCCCCGCTCATCATCCCACACAGCTGCGGGTAAACACCTCAACACATCAATAAGTGTAGTTTGGCGCTCCCATAAACCATTGAGCGCGCTATGAGTGAAGATGGTGGCTGTTTTCGCCAGCGCCAAGAAAGTTTTGCAGCGGAGCTGGTCACGGTAATCAAGTTCGGCGACAGAATCACATATCAGTTGCACGATTTCGGCGATGTTTAGGGCAGGATGCATCTGTTCTACCGGCGCGCTTCAATTCAGATGTGGTGGATCAGAAGCGGGGTTTCCGTAATAAGCTGTTACACGTCAAAACATCAAACACAACGCCACTTTGTCTTTGTTCGAGCCTCCCGAGTGGCGATCCACTTAGTTCCGAAACCAATCTCACTTTTGCGCTCCGACCATACTTGCAATTACATTTCGCAACGCATGGCTTCGAGTGATGGAAGTAACGAACGAAAGCAGGATATCTCGCGCTTAGACCGTTTTCGATCTGACGAGAAACTCGACTAGCGCGGCAAAAGCGCGGCCCGCCGGGTGAGCTTTGGGGGAGCTATTACCAAGGCTATTACCTGAAATAATGATTTTTGTTGGGTGAGCTTTAGGAACTGACCTGAGCGCAATACTTGCTGAACTTGGATTTTGCGTGTAGTCTAGTACATTAAACGGAGCAGATAGAAGTCATCCACACAAAGGTAAGTCTGTACACGGTACACTTGGTCATGTACTAAGTCAACAGTCAAATATATCGGACAAGTTGTAATCCAGATACGCAATCCGTGGACGTGCACTAATCGATTATGATCGAAGGAAAAAACCGAAGTAAATAAAATGTGAATAGCGCGGTTATTCGGCTCCATCAATGCTGGCGCGCGATTCTCTGACTCTAAAACAAAATAGCAGGGGAGCGGTAAGGAGAAAGTCACGCATGCGGCGCAGCCTTATCATAGCTGACCGCGACGAGAGCCAACAAGCACCTCCAACCTAGAGCGGACGTTTGGGTGCCCAAGAGCGGACGCCCTCATCTCGAGTCTCGATAAAAGCGCCGGCGTACCGCATGGCTAACGCCCGCCGGGTGCGTAGATACGAAGCGGCCATAAACACCCGGCAGACGCGGCCGAAGGTGAAGACGCGCGCGCGGAAAGCCACGACGAGAGATGCCCAAGAGCGGACGCCCTCATCTCGAGTCTCGATAAAAGCGCCGGCGTAGCGCATTGCTAACGCCCGCAGGGTGCATAGATACAAAGCGGCCGAAAACACTCGACAGACGCGCGCGGAAAGCCAAGACGAGAGAGGGAGAGGAGGATGGAGTCCCCACGCGAGGTGTGGAGAAACGCCACCTTCGAGAAGAATGGCACGTCGCCCGCAAGAGGAATAGTATGCCACTGCCTCTGCCCCCGCCGTTGCCGCAGACGTATGTTTTCCCGGCGCGCGAGCCTTCCGCAACGTCGTACCAGCCACGTCGCGCGCGCAACGTGAAGACGGAGGGAGTACGAAGATATAGAGGGCGACGCGCCGCGGAGGGCTCACACCCCTCTGCGGCGCCATATCAGGCGACGATCCCAGATAAAGAAAGGAAGAAAAAATGTGAATGAAGAGCGCAAGAGCCGCGAGGAACGGGTCTAGGTGCGGGTCCGTCCACTCGATTAAGGTCCCAAAACCCCCAAAGAAGACGAAGATAAAAGGAAGGAAGAGGAGCACAGCGAAAGGGGATCGTACGCACCTTCAGGTGGGCTGTGTCGTCTTCTCTTTACCGCGCGCTCCGTGCTCTTGCTCTTCTTTGCCGTGTGCTGCTCGTGCTCCCTCACGCCGGCTCCCGCGCAGGGCCGCGTCGAGGGCGGAGGTAAGAGTTAGAGGGCCGCATCTTCTTCGAGCATGCGGTGGGTTGGATAGCGAGAGTGTAGGGAGAAAGATAAGCGACACATGGGGTATGGGGAGGAAGAAGAATGGACGAGAAGAAGAGGAAGAAGAGCGACGTATGGAGTCGAAGGGAAAGGAGGGCGAGACGCGCGATAAAGACGAGGGCGAAAGATTGGAAAGCTGGCATAACGACAACGTAGCAGGGACGGACACGGACGCACCTCTTGTAACCCGGCACGACAACAGCGCGTGCGATGCATCGCAGCCGGTGAGCCGCACTCATCGTCTTCTCGTTCAAAGGGTTCGGTCCACGTCGTTCTCCTCCTCACCCTGCCCACTAAACTTGATGGTTGTCGCCAGACATAGCGGCGGAAGACCAGGAGGTATGTACCCGCAAGCTCCAGCATCGGGGGTGCCACTTCGTCGGCGCTGTGGGTGTATACTACAGAGATTTCCACACCTTTGAGGCGTAACATGAACGCGAACGACAGGGACGTGTCGAGAAACAGTGCCCGATAATCCGAGTTCCAAGCGAGAAATGGACCCCGAACTGAGGATTATTGCACTCGGGGTCGTCGTTGTTCAAGTTGCTCAAGTTGCTGGTTCTGCCCATTCACCGTTGTCCGCACTTCAAAGAGTTGGAAGAGAAACAAAGGCAGTTGACGCCTGACGCACGTGCCCGGTGGCGCGGCCGGCTTTTGATGGGTCTCAATTTTTCTCGCCTCACGACCCAACTAACCAACCGGCATCTGGTTGCCGTTTTAAATGCCAGTGCCAACGACTCGACTCGCCGGATCACCCGAAGGCATCAAATCTCGCTCTCCATGTCCCCGCTCGCCTGCCCTCTCAGCGCACTTCCTGCTCCTTTCTCTCCCCGTCGTCTTTGCCAAATAGCTACGGAACACTGCCCACCCCGCTGCCCCGCTTATCTTCCACCCTCCGTTCATCACTCATCCCCACGACCCCGCTATACGTCAAGTCCTACCTCGACATCCTGCTGCTGACGTACACAATCGTCCTCGTCTCGTTCCTCCGGCGCCTATTCTCTAACTGCTTCTTCCCGATTCTGGCGCGGCGATGGGGGATCGCGCGGGAGCGCAAGCTACTGCGGTTCGGCGAGCAGGTGTACGCGGTGGTGGGGGTGTCGGTGGGCGGTGAGTATTGCTTCTTCTATTCTCTTCTATGTATTGTGACGCAGTACATAATGTCCACCGCCCCTGCGCGCTGGTTCCCGCCCGCCTTCTAGACTAACTCCCACCCCACATGAGCGGCACGATTAAGACCGGTACTACCTCAACGCAGCTCGCTTATTGGCTGCACCAGTTTTTGGTGAGGTCTTCTTTCTTTTTTTTCTCTTCTTCTGCTCCTACTCCATTACTCCGTTGTCTCTGTTCCGTTGTGTCCACCAATGGCGTTTCGTTGTGACATCGTGTTCACTGGCGCTGTATCCACTCTATTCCGGCTCGCTCCGCCGTATCCATCCGTATTCCGCTCCATGGTGTGCCCCCCCACTTTCGCTCGCGTTACTCTTCGTTCCCCTTGTTCTTCTTTCCCTTCTGTGTTGATCGGCAGCCCGGGCCGGTCGATCAAGCTATCTATCGCTTTGGTCGGTGTCCAAGAGGCATGCTGGGGATATAAATAAGTCTGGGAAGAACTTTCCAGGGCTTCTTTGTGATGAATGATATTACAGCACAAAAGAAAAGAAAAGAAAAGAAAAGAAGGGGCTAGAACCAATCGATATAATGCCCACGGGAGGATTCGAACCTCCGTCTCCCATTGAACGCGATCTTCGAAAGGTAAAGAGGAGTGGGTGATTTACTATTAATCAACGAGGGCTTCATGTCTTTGCCATGGACCTTGTTTGACATGCCCCCATTTGGATCCGGGGGGGGAATCAAACTCACACGGGCATCTCGTGGACCTACATCTGTGACGGACATTTGGAAGGTGTGCATACTTTTAAAAAATTAAAGAAATGTCGAGCACCTGGTGGACTTCGGTACTTCCATGTAGGAAGAAAAAGCTCGAACCGCTTGCACTATGCCCTGGGAAGGAGTCGAACCTCCGTCTCCCCCTGGATCGTACAAAACTTCCGGATCTCTGATGAGTGATTTACCATTAATCAACGAGGGCTTTCTATCCCTCTGCCGGATCTCGATATGGTGCCATCTAGGTCTGCGAGAACAAAAACCCCCTTTAACTTCGACACACTCAGAAAAATCCTGTATCTCGCCGTGGGTCTACGTCAAGACCACATCGGATCCCACGTGAATACCCGTTTCGAACTTATCCTCTGCTGCTGCGACAGCAGAATAGGTGGTGGGCGATTGTCCCTCATCGTGCTCTCTCCTTTATTTAAATTGTTATAATTTAAGGCGAGCAAAATATTCAACATCACCTACCTTTTCACTGAGATAAAAGGGGCTGATTTATATGCATGTGGAGTGTCGCCCTACTCACGCCGCTGAGGAGCAGAAGGAAGGGCGTGAATTTGGCGATAGGGAAAACAGAGCACAACAAGTGTGACGGAGAGCTGTCGGCTAGAAGTCGGTGGCTAGTTCCGGCACAGAAGTTTGGGTTGCTTGGTGGTCGGACAAGCAGGTAAGTGGCGTAATAGTACTGTATTTTTTCAATCGATTCGACAGTCACGCGTCACAGGGGGGTCTGACGGTGTCGAAATCCGTTCACATGTCACGGGTCACAGCGGTGGTTGTCGAATTCATTTTTCGGTTCACAAAATCATGAAAAATGCGGTTTTCGCGCTGAAATTTAGTTTAAAATTTCCGCCAGTGCCTACAGCCTACAACTAACACGTAGAAGTAATGAATGTCTCTAGAACCCACTACTTGGTTCATATATGCACACGGGAGAGTTAAAATTCCACTCAAATTCTGTGTTGAAAGGCTTTTCGCCACCAACTCCTGTTCCTGATGTTCTAGAAGCCGCACAAATGCTACAAAAAATCAGAGATGAAGGCTGGTTTCAAAGCCATCGCTCTGTGAAGAATGTCGAATTTTTTCAGGCTGTCACGGTCAGCCAGGCCATCTGTCGAAATGTCGAAATGCAATTTTGGTGTCACAGTCACACCCCTTGTCGAATTGATTGAACAAATACAGTAGTATTGACCAAAGAACTAACTACGTACATCACTGACTTATATAGTAGGGTAGATAGGGGTGAGATATATAAGGGGTCATAACAATGGAGACGGAAATAGATATATGACGCGTCTGAGTAAATGGGATGGTAAAGAAAAAGGATGGGGGAGGAATGTGTGTGTGTATGTAAAAGGGAATAAGAACGCAACCGTGGGAGCGTACCGTTACAACAAGGCCAAAGCGATCACTCGTGACCGCGCCTTTCTCTTCCCACCGCCACCAGTCTCGCTTTGCCTTCCTCGCCGCAGCGCATTTTATTCGTACCTTTCCGAGGGTCAAACAGTGAGCAAGTACTGCTTCCATCAATCTATTCCACTGACCTCTCAGATCTCAGGGCTTGGCTGGAGTCGACGATGGCCGATTCCACGGATACCCCCAGCAGCAGATCCTTACGCTCGGAAATGCGCACCCAAATATCTGAGTTTGACGCTCGCATTTCGGCTCTCGAAACCTCTCTTGCCGCTGCGCGCTGCGAGCGAAAGAAGTTGCAATCACGCCTTAGCGACTACAAATACCCCGTCCTCACCCTCCCCGTCGAAATCACGGCGGAAATATTCATTAATTTCCTCCCGGCGTACCCCGAGCGCCCTCTATTTTCTGGTCTGTTTTCTCCAGAGTTGTTTCTCCAGGTGTGCCGGAATTGGCGCGAGATATCCTTGGACACGCCCAGGCTATGGAGCGTGATTTACATTTACCTTTACAAGGGATGCTCATTGGATGGACGGCTGAATCTGCTTGCAACTTGGCTTTTGCGCTCAAAGAACTGCCCTCTGTCTCTCTCCTTCGAAATAGAGGCCGGTTTTACATTCCCGGAACTCCCTCATTTCACGGCCGCCCTCATCTCACATTCGGAGCGAACATATCAAATTAATCATCCCTTTCGATGATCTTCGCCGGCTCGACCGCCCTTTCCCTCTGCTACGTGACCTGACTTTCGGTCCTAATCATGCTGCGACGGAAAGCACCATCGTGGTTTTTGGCAATGTACCGCAATTGAAGAGTGTTGACCTCGATGTGATGTTTGATCCCTCTCAAGTGGTCCTGCCGTGGTCACAGCTAACCAGAGTCTCTGCGGAGATGACTCCCGACGCAGCAGCTGACATTCTGCGGCAAGCCTGTACCCTCGCAAAGTTCACCTGCATTCTTTGGAGCAATCCTGGGGGAAATGCTATTCCAGTTCCAGCAGGAGTCGTACCACCGCTTATCCATCTCGAATCATTGATTCTACTTCATTGCGGTTGGGAGAAGGTCCAAAAACTACTTCTTGACGCCCTCACTGCACCGGCTCTCCGACACCTCACAATCTCAGAGTATGAGCTCGGTGACAAACCCCTTTCCACAATCGCCGCATTTCTTTCCAGATCGCGCTGTTCCCTCCAAAAATTGCACGTCACCGTGGCCAATCTGCCAAGGGCTGCGTACTGCGCAGCATTTCCCTCGATTCCGATAATTGATGTGAGAAAAGGATTGGATTGAATGGAAGACTTTCTTGAACGCTGTATTCCTATATTTTGTACGTTCCATGTTTACCTGGAAGCGTATTATGGCCACTCATGTTCCCAACTAGCTCAGGTGTGGATTTGTGCGGTACTGTCAGCGGGAATCTCCACTTCATGTATACTGTACCGTTACCTATTTGGTGTTTGCTTCTTTGCCGAGCTCACACTGGCAAGGCCGCCAGCAATCACATTGGTATATACTGCATCCTGTGTGTACTCCTTGCAAACCCTACTCACCGAAGCCGAATTCACAGTCCTTTAATCACGACTCGGTGGAAAAAGAAAAATCAGCACGAAGTTGAACACCCTTCTCACTTTCGCTCAGGAAGGTAAAAGCGATCCTAAGTTCCTGTATTTGCGACACAGTTATACTATATTGGGTGAATTAAAGAAAGGAAGGGGAAGGATTGTTGCAACTGACATCAATCTGTGAATTATCTAGCCGTTCCTCGAGGCCACTGTCTATGCACTCGTGATTCATCTAGCCGAACGCCTTTCTACTCAAAAAATATATAAAAATATGAATGCATCGAATTCTTCGAGAAGATACTGAGCATCCGTCTCGCATTTAATATTTTCGTGATTGTTCCTAATCAACAAGGCCTCTCTCGTTAATTTTCAATATGCGGGTAAAATATTCGAACATCGCCTGTCACTGAGAAAACGGTGCCTGCGGAGTATCTCCCCTCCTACACCGCCGAATGGCAGTAGGAAGGGGACATCAAAGTTTGGGCAATGGGCTAAGTAAAACAGAGCACAATAAGGACAAAGCAATCACTCGTGACCGTGATGGGACTAAGCATCGCGTACCAGGGCATCGTAGGCGATGACCCGGAAACGAGGTTTGGTGGAGAATATCCCGCGAAGTAGGCCTGGGCCCCCCATGGCGACTTCAATAATCTCACGCGTACCACGTCAAGTCCAAAAGCGGTAACTCCGCATCAATCATTCTATTTCCAAATGGATCGGGCGGTTGTTTCAGCGGCAGCCAAGATAATATTCGTCAGGAACAAAACGTTATCGACTAAGGGCCCGGAGCCACGAGGAACCTAGAAAACGAGGGAAAATGACTCACATCCATCACAGTCTCCATCTGGGTTTCATTGTTTGTGGGACATCATGAAACTGCCGAGCGTTTTTCAAAAACTCCATTTTACAAAGTAAATTAACGGAGGTATGAGCCCAGGGAGTCGAACTAAGGCGAAGTAAGACTACGCTCGGAAAAACGTATTAAGCACCCGTAAATATATAGCAGTCAATGGGACGTGTCTTGGTTGTCCGTGCGTAACTTTGGGATCCAACGATGAAACCATGAATAAAGATGTCGTGACGATGAACTCGTATGAACAGGACAGCATGCAATGTTGAATCACCCTTTAGTAGTAGCCTCCCGAGCCGCAGCCGGAGCCTTCACAGCTGGTCTCATGGTGGCTTCCGGTGGGCGTGGGGGCAGGGTATGTGCCTGAGTTCAAACCGATCTCCTTGCACTGAATTGGGAGTGAGTGTGGGAAACTGGGTGGTTCAAATAAAGCGAATATACCTTCTGTAGGCACCTGGACAGGCCAGTCTCCTTAGTATTCCGGACGTGGGTGGTGGTGACTGTGGCAGTTTCCGTCGACAGGTGAGTCCTGGTCTGAGTCTCAGTGATACTGTCGACCCGCGTGGAGGTAATGGTGTGGCGGATCGTCTCAGTCTTGAATAAATATAGTCAGTTATCGCAGCAAGAAGGGAGGAGGTTGAGAACGGACCTTGTCCTTGATCGACGTGGAAACCCAGACTGAGTGGATCGTTGTCGGCCGTGTGATAGTTATAGTGTCGGTCATGGTGACGCGGTCCGTGACGGTGTCGGTCTTAGTCTTTGTCTCGAATCTGGTGATATCCTCCGTGACGGTGCCGGTCTTGGTCTTCTCGACAGTCTTGGTCTGAAAAAAAAAAACGGTTAGAGAAAAGTCGAGTGCAAGCAAGGCGCGATGCTCACCTTGTCAACAACCAAGGTCGTCACCCATGTTTTAAGGTAGGTGGTCGGCACCACGACGGTGGAAACAACGGTCCTCGTCATGAAGTCGGTGATGGTGCGGTCCCGTGTCTTGGTGTCCGTCTCGGTTTCGGTGTCGGTCTTGGTGTAGACCTTGATGGCGGTCGAAGTCTCGGTGGCGGTCAGGGTGTGATCTATCGTCCTGGTCTTGTCGATGATCTCGGTTGAAACCCAGATACGAGTCGTCGGGACCACCTTGGTGGAAGTGTGGACCTGGGTGATGTGCTCAGTGTCGGTCTTGGTCCTCGTCTCGGTCTTAGACATGGTTATGGTGGTCGGAACCGTCTTGTACTGTACATATGTCAGTTGGGGCTGAAACATTGCAGCTGGTCGGCCGACGGACCTTCGTCTCCGTAACAGTGTGCTTCTCGGTGACAGTGTGCTCGTAGTTGTAGCAGTACTCGTTGTTGTAGCCATGATCCTCCTTGTTGCTAGAAAAAGAAATCAAGTAGGAGAAGATCGAATCCAAAGTGAAACGTACATGATGGTGGTCCTGCCGTAGCAGCCATGGCTCTCTTCCGTCTTGTACTAGAAGAAACGTGTATGATGAGAATACAATGGAAATGGGAGGACTGAAAACGCACCCAAGGCTCAGGTTGGCACGAGCCGTCATCATGCTTGGAGTAGCCATAACCGCAGTTGAGGCTCTTGTAACCTCCGTCATTGTACATCGAGTAGGGCATCTTGGAGTAGAAGTTCTGGGTCTGGGTCGGGGCTGAGGGGGGCTCCGTGACCCTTGATTTCTCAGCGTTCGTAGTTGGTGTGCAGCCAGAGCCCTCGCAACTCCCCGAACCACCGTCGTTGTTGTTTACGTCTGACGGTGCGGGAACAGAAACCATCGAGACGCCATTGGCGATCTGCGCAACAGCTGCGCTGACAAGGGAAAGACCGAAGATGATTGACTTCATTATAATGAGAGTGGGTGGTCGAGACGAGATTCGAAGAAAGTCGATGAAGTAGCGGTCTACGCCGAAGTGGACACTGGTTTGCAATAAAAAGTTAGTGGCCTGGAGTGGCAGTGAGCGGACGGGCTCACACAAAAGAAAAAGAAAAAGAAGAAAGAAGAAGAAGAAATGAAAAGGGGAACGAAGAGAGAAGAGGGAAGGTGGAGATGAAAGGGAGAATCGCGTATTTGAGGGGGACCAAGACCGGACCCTAGAATATGCCGGTTGAGGGTCCTGCACCGCCACCTTCCCACAAGACTCGGGATTTGAATCAAGCCCGATTCGTAAACTTCAGCAGGCGAGTGGACTTGGCCGAGAACACCGCCTTGCAGAGTGTCAGCCAAGCGCCCACCGCTTACGTTGCCTAATCAAAACCGCAACCGCATGCATCATTCATTGATCTTGATCCAAGCCTTCACTGTCAGCAACTGCCAACCATCTCCGACTGAGGCTAAAAGGACTCCGCCTAACGCACAGCCTTTCCGTACACCCGACGTCGAAAATCTCCATGCACATCCAACAGGATCCTCGGCCCCTTTCACGCTCGCACCTGCTCGCATTGTGCTCGCACCTTCGACATCTCTTCCGGACGTACAGTCAGTACGGCTTCCATTTGCCGTGATTTCTCGTGCTGTAAATTACCGCTATAAAAATGCGTCCGATCACCGAATCCCACAAACGACAGGCATCTGTGTAGATCCCTGGTAGATCCTGTCTAGGGTTCAACACGGTCTACCCGCGGGTACCGAATGGTCAACCCGGACCCGGACCCGCCAATACCGTACCCGACCGACCCGCGGGTTCAAACCCGTACGGGTCTCTCGCGGGCCGCTGACTTACCCGCGGTTCCTCGATAAAAACGGCGGGTCCGTACCCAAGCCTGGCATAGAAGAGGGAAATATGGATCCGTGGAGGATCAGATCAACACTTCGCGTGTGCGGCATGAGGAAATCCCGCCTTCATATGGCGCGGTCCCCGTCTAGCCGGCCGTACAACAGCGGGCACCCGCGGGTTACCCGCGCGGGTCCACGGTAATGCTGCGGGTTTTAAAATCTCAACCCGGACCCGGACCCGGCAGACCCTCGGGTCCAAACCCGCGAATGGACCCGATACCCGTGTGGAACCCTACTCCTGTATCAGCTTGTGGATAAGCACAATTTTCTCAGCACGCACCAGTTTCTTGAACATTTCATAGCTCATGAGCGTAGTAAAAGCAAATTGAGGGCTACTGCGCACGATTCGCGCAGGTCCGCCTTTGAACAGTGGCAACATGCCCAAACTTTTATTGTTCTTATTGGCAGAACGGAAATACAACTAGCTATGGATGAGACGTAGTTAAGCGGTAAGCATTGGCGGTAGGCGGTAGGCACTCTCGGAGTTTAATATATATGTGGGGGCGGGCATGAGTGCAAATGGAAGTAAATGTGCTCGCACCTGTCATCTATACAATCTTTCGCCGCGCGCGATGGAGGCTTAATTTGAATTGAACTAGAAGCAAAGGGGAAATGCTAAATGAACACGGCGCATTAGGAGTCAATATAGCGGTGTTTTCGAACTCGGGACACTACTCGGAAATAGGGACTCTAAGGATAGTTCAACAGATTCTCTTAGTTCACGGCAATTTATTGATATTCGCACAATTCCGCAGCCCCAATTAGGATCTCTATCCTCTCATCATACCATTCTCTACCGATGACTCACGGCGCCACGACTCTTGTGTCTGTTTTGTACCAAGTAAAGAAAAAAGTGGACTTCATATGAGTATTCTCGGGCGGGAGGATGCGGTCCATCCGTCTAATTGGCACAGATCGGCTGCCGAGATCCTCATAACCTTGTGATACGGCAAACCGTTCTACAAGCGAAGTACAAGATTCAGATGTTGGAGGACCAGAGAGGTTAGAAAATGGTTGGAATTGTAAAGAAAATGTAATCTGGGGAGAGTCAAGAGCGAATAAAAATTCAGTTCTCGTTGCTTTAATTCTCTTTCTGCCTGCTTATTTCCAGCTATACAGTTCCCAAGTGCTCGCCACAATAAATGAACGCTGGTCGAGGCCTAAAATGAGTCGTCTTGACTGAAGTGTCTAGGAATAATCATGAGACAGTGTCACCCCATAATAATGGGCCGACTTCGCGGGTCTGTGCGAAGTAGTCGGGCCGTCATGAACTTAGATGGACCACTATTGCGAATATTCAATCGGCCCCTGTGAGGCGGTGCTCTACGGCTGTGCTGCCCAAACATGCACACACTAGTACTGCTCTTCAATGTCGTCGCCGACGCGACTCGCACTCCGCTCCTACGTCTAGCAAGCTTCTCCCGTTGATAAGCGCTCGCCCTGGCTGAATTTGTGAGAGACTAGTCCTCGCGCCGCCGCTCGCCCGGAAGCCGGCCTTGCGCAAGTCCGACTTCCTAGTCGCCACCAACACCGCGTCCCGCAAGCTACATGTAACCCCCGCCGCCGGCCTTCCCATACACCTACGATTGCTACATCGCCTCTTGCTCCTCCCCGCAGATCCCGGAGCGCTAGTATACATCCCCCCTGCGCGCCTCCCTCCGATCTTTCTCAACCTCCCTCGCGGATGCCCTCACAGCGCTGGCGGTATCTGCGTGTAGCGGCGCGGTCCGCGCCGCTCAGTGTTCCCCGCGCAGGGGGGGCGTGATGTGTTTGGGAGACAGAAGGCGGTCCTCCCGCGCAGGGTCGATGCGGCGCTCGTTCGACGCGGTACGCGGGCTTGTCATGCGATGCGCGCCGTTCTGACGTTTGTCGCGGATGCGGCTGCACGACGTGCCGTGAGCGTCATGTGGATTTGCTTGGAGCACGACGCGCACTGGCTATACCGCACCGTGCGGGCAGTTGTAACCTTGGCCGGTGATTCCTGAAGAGGCGCCCAGACCCGTCGAGATGACGCTGTACTCTCGCGCCCGCGCCCGCCTCTCACTCACTTCTTGCGGCTCGCGTTGGTGCTGTCCCTGCCCGCCAAACCTCGTACCGCCGTACCCAGTGGCGACATTGGGTGAGGCCGCACCTGATTCTTCGCCATCCCAACGCGCGTCTTCTTTTGTCTACTGCCATTGATGATAGCTGCCTCCCCCGCTCTTGGCTGGCATCGATGGCGTCGCCATCACCCCGTGGATTCTCCGCCTATGCTCCCGCGTCGCCACGTGGACCTGCGCTCACGCTCGCTCAGCTCCACCGCCACAGCACACGTTGCCCCAAGACCAGCGCATTCGCGCAGCCCCCCCCACACCAAAAATACCGCAACCCCGAGCTTCAGTTCGAGGTTCAGCATCGACATTGTCCAATCCATTAATGCACTGATTCGATTCTCGAACCCCCGCGCTGGTTAATCATTCACTGAGAAGGATCCCGGCCTGTCAGCACTCGGACTTTACAGGCCTCAGTGATCGTTAACTTTGAGCTTCTCTTCACGAATCAGCTTAATTTGCGATATAATTAGTGAGCGTACCCGGTCCCAAGATACCCTGACGTCTCTTCGCACCCCATGGGTTTCCACCGCCCCCCAGCGCTTCCTCGCGCTCGTCGCAACAAATGCCGCAGCTGCCACCACAGTCTACCTTGCGCGCGCCTCGCGGATGACTGCGAGCGGGAAGGTATGCATGGCCGTATGTCGGTGTGTGGCCATGCCGATGAATATTCCTCGAAGGATAGGGCCCGGACTTCGAGACGTGCGAGGGCCGCTTCACGGCGATGGCGGCGAACGTTAAGGCGGGACCTTATGTCGTCATTGAATTTGATCACAACAACGGCGGGATCCCGATCCGACAGACAACGGATGGCGTTGGCGCCGCTAAATATTTGACAAAGTGCACCAGCGTGTTCGGGTACGTCTTTATCCCTCGCGCGGTGCTTCTTTTCCCCCGAGTCCGTCGTCGTCGAGTCGATCTTGTACTGTATATACACTTAATACAGTACACGCACCACTTGAGATATACATCTATTCCCACTTATCTTATAGACACTTGTGTATGCCGCTGAGGTCTAGCCATGATCATACATCTGGGGACAATTTTCACAGGCATGAGATGACATCGATTTCCCTGCTTCATTGATAGATACTTTTGAGCCCACTCAGACTTCATGTAACTTCGCAAACGCGAATAATTGTGGCCAAGGGATGTAAGGCGGTAAAGCTCACATTGGTGTAGTCACAGACACATAAGATGGGATTTTAGCCAGTGCAGTATTCACTTGATCAAGTGCACATGCTATTCATAAAAAAAGGATGTGCAGCGCATCGTATATAAACGCCTTTGGCGCTCACATCGGTGGTATATTTTTTATCAAGCTAACTCACGGTGTCCAGCACCGCAGCCTCTCAAACTCGGAGCACCTACGGGGCCCCAGGTTTATTTAGGCACAGCGACGAGCTCATCAAGCTTCAAATTTATGTCCTGCTCCGATACCAAACAAAAAGACTATTGTTAATCCCGCTTTCAATGACACTCAGCATGCTAAAATTAAAATAAACTTGAAGCTAAGCTCTCCGACCGCGCAAACTCGGAGCGCCTACTACCGCATTCTAAAATTAAAATAACTTGAAGCTTGGTAAGCTCTCTGACTCGGAGCGCCTACCGAAAGAGTCCGCGTTTGATTCTCCGCACAGCATCCGAAAATTAAAATAACTTGGAAGCTTGGTAAACTCTCCGACCTCCCAAACTCGGAGCGCCTATCGAGGGAGCGCGCGTTTTATTCCACCGTTCAGCATGATGATGGTTGCTCACCACTTTTAAAAGTGTGGTTGGAAGCAAAATGGATGGGGATATTCAATTCAAAGGTGGGGACTGAAAGGCGACAAATTTTTGCGGGTACTAGCTGACAAGAACGAATCCTAAACAATTTAGGACCCGTAACACATGTACCAACTATGACATTGTTGACTGCTGAGAAACTTCAGAGTCCAGATTGCGAAATTTTTTGACACCGGCAAGCAGGGACCGGATCTGTTCGGATTTTTTGACCCAATCAGGTAGGTAGGAAGGTATTTAGTCACGGCTTATCCCGTCGCGGCCTTACTCTGACTTATACCATTCCGTCCAGGCCCTGCTGGCAGTTCTGTGTATTCCCAAAGAGAAACAGTAAGTAAATTATGCTTCCTTCAATCCATTGCATTGACCTCCCAAGCGTTGCAGCCGTTTATCAGCCTGTGGTAGCACCAAGGTAGCACGAAGAATCACGATAGCCCAGTCCAAGGATACCCCCAGTAGCAGATCCTTGCGCTCGGATATGCGTACTCAAATCTCAGAATTGGATGCTCATATCCTAGCTCTCGAAGCCTCTCTTGCCGCTGCGCGCCGCGAGCGAGAAAACTTGCAATCACAACTCGACGACTACAGATACCCGGTTCTCAGCCTCCCCCCTGAAATCACTTCGGAAATTTTCATCAACTTCCTCCCTATATATCCATTGCGTTCTCCACTCACTGGGCTCCTGTCATCAGCACTCCTGGGGCAAATCTGCCGCCAGTGGCGCGACATCGCGTTCAGTATTCCTCGATTGTGGAGAGCCATCGAAATATACCTACAAAGAACAAGCTCATTGGATGCACAACTGAATGTGCTCACCACTTGGCTTTCACGTTCGAAAAACTACCCTCTGTCTCTCTCCTTCGAGATGGAATTGATATTCTTGCAACTCCCCCATTTCACGGCCGCCCTCATCTCCCAGTCGGAGCGCTGGGAATATGTCAGATTAATCACTCCTTTCGATGATCTTCGCTGGCTCGACCGCCCTTTCCCCCTGCTACGTGACCTGACTTTCGGGCCCGCTTATTATTCTGCGACTGAAGGTGCCATTATCGCTTTTCGCAATGCGTCGCAATTGAAGAGGGTTGTCCTCTGTGTGATGTTTAATCCCTCTCGTGTGGTCCTGCCATGGTCACAGCTTACCAGCATCAATGCTGAGGAGATGGAGCTCGCCAAGGCGGCCGATATTCTGCGGCAAGCTACTGCCCTCGTCAGTTTCCGCTGCGCCATATGGGATCCGGGAGCTGTGCCACGAGCCGTGCCACCACTTGTTCATCTCCGATCGTTGATTTTACGCGACAATAAAAACATACACGGTCCCCAAAAGCGACTTCTCGATGCCCTCACTGCACCCACCCTCCGACATCTCACAATCTCGGAGCATGAGCTCGGCTACGACCCCATTTCCACTATCGTAGCCTTTCTCTCCAGATCACGCTGTTCCCTTGACTCCCTCCATATCACCCACTCCGCTCTGCCCTTTGACTATCGCGCCGCCTTCCCATCAATCAAAGTCATCAAAGTTTTTAACTATGCCAAGATCTATTCAGATGACGACACTGGGGTAGAGGATGGGGGTAGTGACGACGGCGGTGACTGATTTCCCTACAGAGAAATTGAAGAGAGACATCTTCATATTCCATTGGTGCAAACCCACATAATATCTTTGTATACTGTACTTGTAGTGAATTTAAATTCATTGAATAACTTAGCCCTGAAGGGAGCGGAAGCTATTTGAACATATTTTCAGTTACAGGCGGCGCACTGCGCATGAAATTGATGTTGCCGCGCTGATGGGATCACTGACGCGCAGGCCGAATCACTGATGCGCGAGAAAATGATGTTGACGCGCAGCAACCAAGCGGCAATGGGACTTTGAAGCGCGGCCGAGACGACTGACGCGGTATACACATTTTCTTGTTGAAATTGATTTCACCTTGAATGGTACCTACAATGCAAGAAAATCTGCGGAAAATGAATCTTACCAGTGTCAGCTTGTTTGGCTTGCATTTTACTCCCTCTGCCATGAGTTCTTCTCCCAGATTCAATTTATTTGGCCCGCATTGACCGAAGATTCTATTCTGTTTATTTGAGAACGAGATCATACCAGTTGTAGACTTTTATTACAGTGCTATTGAAACGTTTGACGGGTGCCGTGTCAATGCGCGTCAGTGCGCGTCAGGCGCGGCAATTCCCGCGTCAAAACCTCGTGGCCCCTATCACTCGTGACCGCGCTTATCTCCCACCACCACCACTCTCACCTTGCCTTCCTCACCGCAGCGCAGTTTCTTTTGTGCCTTCCCGAAGGTCAAACAGTGAGCAAATACTGCTTTCTTCTATCCATTCCACTGACCCCTCAAGGCTTGGGTGGTTTATAGATCCTGTGGTACCACGTTCGAAGAGAGTCAGACTCGACGATGGTCGATTCCAAGGATACCCCCAGCACCAGATCTTCGCGCTCGGAAATGCGTGCTCATATATCCGAGCTAGACGCTCGCATCCTGGTTCTCGAAGAGTCCTTGACTGCCGCACGTCGCGAGCGAGACAACTTGCAGTCACGACTCGACGACTACAAATACCCCATCCTCACCCTTCCCACCGACATCACGGCGGAAATATTCATTAAATTCCTCCCGGCGTACCCCGAGCGCCCTCCGTTTGGCGGACTTCTCTCCCCCGCATTGCTGGCTCAGATCTGCCTGAATTGGCGCCAGATAGCATTCAACACGCCTCGGTTATGGAGAGCCATTCGCATATATATCTCTTCTGGAAAAGAAAGTACATTGGATGCACAACTGAATTTTCTCACAACTTGGCTTTCGCGTTCGAAAAACTGTTCTCTGTCTTTCTCTCTCGGGGTGCAATCGATATCTCCGAAACTCCCCCATTTCACGGCCGCCCTCATCTCGCAATCGGAGCGCTGGGAACATGTCAGATTGATTATTCCTCTCGATGATCTTCGCTGGCTCGACCGCCCTTTCCCTCTCCTACGTGACCTGACTTTCGGGCCCAGCAAAAAGTATTTTGCGACCGAAGACGCCATTATGGCTTTTAGCGACGCACCGCGATTGAAAAGTGTTGCCCTTGGTGTGATGTTCAATCCCTCTCAGGTGGTCCTGCCATGGTCACAGCTTACTAGTATCAATGCGGAGGAGATTCAGCTCGACAAGGCGGCCGACGTTCTGCGGCAAGCTACTGCCCTCGTAAACTTCAGCTGCACACTTTGGGGGAACACTATCGTTCCAGGAGCGGTACCGCCACTTATTCATCTCGACTCGTTGATTCTACACAATTGGAATTGGCTGGGCATTCAAAAACTACTTCTCAATGCCCTCACCGCTCCGGCGCTCCGGCATCTCGCAATCTCAGAGTATGAGCTCGGTGACGAACCGCTTTCCACCATCACGGCGTTTCTTTCTAGGTCGTGCTGTTCCCTTGACTCCCTCCACATCACCCAACCTATCTTCCTACGTACCTCTCTGCACAAGGCGGATTATCGCGCCGCCTTCCCCTCGATCAAAGTCATCAAAGTTTCAAGGGATGGCGAACACGATTCAGATGGCGATACTTGGGGGTAGAGGATGAGGAGGATGAGGGTAGTGAAGACAGCGACGACTGATTTTCCTATTGTTGTTGGTACGCCACACACTTCACTCTTCGTTCCTTTCTTATTCAATTCTGTATACTATAGTGATTCTTTGACCTCGGTTCTTCCGTTCGCAAATATACCGTTGACTTTTCCGTTATTTCTTCTCTTGGAACCAGTCTTTCATATATACACATATACCTCCCTCACCTTTCATCATCCTTCTTGCGAGCTCAGGCGAGGCGAGCTTGCGAGCCAGCCTGAGTGGAAGGCAAGTTAGATAAGATTAGATACCGCGTGTGAATTCTGTTTGACAGCGGCACAGCCGCCTCATCACTTTGCTTCCGTCTCCGACTACAGCAAAAACCTAACGCGTTTTCTACGCTCCCTCATGCGTCCTTCTTTGCTTTTCTCCCACCCACCACAGCCCTGTTTTGGCGCTAACGCGCTGGTTGCTCGGGGTCCGTCTCCTCACACGGGCCCTCGGTAGCCTTCGCGTACGGGCTTCGCCGTCTCGGCATCCGATTTTCCCAGCCACTTTCCCGGCTTTTCCCGCCGCCTGGGAATTTGGCTTTCGGCCTCTTCGGCGAAGCCCCCCCCCACACACACAACACAATATCCACTTAAACATTCTGAGGCCTTTACAAATATTCTACTAATATTTGCCTTGGCCTAGAAATATACCTGCCGCAGGCAGGTATATTTCCATCCTCCTGATCCCCACCGCGGGCCTTCTAATCGGCATCTAACTTGCTCCGCAGATAATATTCATTTACGATATCATTCCACCTCCTTCAGTGTATATTCCGTTGCGCCACATATCTTGGATCATAAGGGGAGGAATAGTCGAGTGTTTGATTACTTCATAATGGCCAGGTTCATTGTTACTTATACTTACATTTCCTCCTTTGACCCACTCGTGGGCCTCCGCGCTACTAGACTTGACTATTTTATTTTATTTTTATTTTGAAGCCAAAGTCTCGACAACTACGCAGCATCCTTGGGGCCAAAGATTGCCACCCCCAGTATCAGTGATCCGCTGAGTAGAACCCGCCCACAAACCTCGCCACAGATAAAAGTAATGATCTACATTAGTCTCTCGTAGACAGATGCTTTAACAAATGAAGCTCGTACCTCGCTTGTTAAAGATCTCCGTACTACTTCTGTTATTTGCTGCTTCAAAATAAGAATCGTAATTTTCTTTGAATGTTCACTCTCGAAACGCAAAAACAGCAGCGAGAAAGATGATGGACCCATAGCCTCCGGCCATTTCCCAGGGGTTATTCGAACCTCCGGCTTCCGGTCACTGATGCTATGAGACCGTGGCTGTAGCTTTCTAAGCGGCGGCTCTTATTGAAATAGCAATAATATTTCACGTCCGAAAATTGAGAACACGACACGCCTCATGGAAGATCTGCACCACGCTCTCGCACTGAATATTTTCTGACAGGATCCCAAGACGTATTGCTGTTTACTGCCCTGAGAGGCGGTGCTCTGCGGCTGTGCTGCACAAACATGCACAACACTTCTCTTCCTTATCCTCAACGTTACCGGCCACCGATGCGCCCGTTGCTCATGCCGACCACACAGATTTCGGGATCCGCGCCGTCCTCACGCTGACCATCCTTCCGAGCCTCAGCTCCTTCGCACTCGCACTGAAGTCGGCCTTGTAATCGAGGAGCGCAGGACGCGCGCACCGCTGCGCCCCCAGTGTCTCGGGATACCTCACGCACCAGGGCTCGGGTTGCACCCCCCGGCATAACCACATTGCTTCGCATTGCCCGCAGATCCATACATACACTGTCGCGCTCCCGCGTGCGCTGCGCTGGCGTCCCTCCCGTGTTCCGACCCCCATGGTTTCGTCCCGATGGGTTCTCGCGTCTCGTTGCGCAAGTACCCCAGTATGGTGCGCGCCTATCTTCGACACCCACGGTCTCCTTCGCGCTCTCAGCCTCGCTCGCAGCGTAGTTGGCGTCTCCGTGTCGCCGCGTCGCTGCACCATCCGTGCCGTGCCTGCGAGAGAGCACAGGCAGTCCTCCCGCACCGGGTCGATGCGGCGCACTTCGTCGAGCCGCGCTCGCTCGTTCGGCGCGGTGCCCCCGCGGAGGCGGCTGCATGGCATATCGAAATCCCTGTGTGGAGCCCGCTCGGAGCGCACCACGCTGGCTATGGCATCGCGTGCGCGCACTGGGAGGAGGATAGTTCCTAATCTTTTTAACCTCGGCCCGTCATCTGCGCGGTCGAGATGACTATCTACTCCTGCGCCCGCCTTTCCCAGGACTCTCGTGCTCGTGCTCACGTTGCGCCGACTCGGTGCCGTCCTGCGGGGGAACGGATTCTCTACGTACGTGTCGGTTCCCTCCTTCACCCCGCCCCCCGCCCCCCTGCCCGCCAAATCTCATCCGCCGCGCCCGATGGCGAACTCGAATGCCCGCTCTTTCGATTACCTTCTTGCTTATTGCCGCTTCTCCGCCCTTCCCCTGGCATCGATGCATCCGGCGGCATCACCCCCGTAAATACGACGCTCGCGCACCACCGCCGTGCATACGCTTGGATACGCTGCGCTCACGCACGCTTGCGTGTTGAGGCGGGTCGTCCATGCTGTACTATCCTATCCATACGCTCTTGGGGCTGTCTTTTCGGTGCACCTACATAAGTACCTCTGTGTGATCCATAAATGCATATTCGCGTTACTTGCAAATACCACCGGTCTCAGAAATATATTCCCGAGTCTCCAATATGGCGTCCACCACAGCATGCGGTGTCATTTTTAATCTCAAGGCGCGGTTCTTTGTACGAATCCGTTTCATTGTGCGCAGCTAGTGATGTTGGGGGCGAGCAATTGTTCAGTAAATAAGGTACGAGTTTCTGAATTGAGGTGTCTGGGGGTTTGTGATCTGTCTAGTCGACTCCTCTAATTGGCTCCTGCATTGCCCACAAGGCACGGTTCTTTTTATAACCCAAGTACCACATGCCACTGTGTGAGACTCGAGTTTGCCGGCAATGGCATGTAACGGCCAAGGGACTCCAAAAGAGGAGATTAGCTGGGAATCTGTGGATAAGAAAGGAAATAAAAAAAAGCGAGTCTCAAGGAGAAGAAGGTCTCGAAACTGGTGTTGATTCAACGAAGAGAACCACGACGAACCAAGAACTATATAAGTACAAGAGTATCGGAGTATGGGTAAGCTAATAATAATATGAACTAGGATAAATCTAGATAAATATGATAAGAATCATAAGTAATGTCGTGAAAATGCGGAGAGTTTGGAGTGTATCGTAAATATAACTAGTACATATAAGGGGCATGTCCGGAATATTCCATGACCCTTAAATGGCAGTAGCCGTGGTTTCTGACACCAGAGTATTAGTCTGCCCCAAATCGAGTCTGGCGTCATGCAGCATGGTCTTACATCTACTCCCACATAATGCTCATGTTTCCCGGTTTATAATGTACATCTCTAGCTAGTCTCCTTTAAATGTCGATGTGTGAACAATCATTGGATCATGTAGTGCGGGCGGCTGTGCCGTTCCAGATTGATTTTGGGAGCGGAGAACTATCTCTTCTTCTATTCAAGATCATACTCCACTGCGGTGCGGACCGCTGTTGGTGGCGCAGTGAATTGAGATGTGATCTTTCAGTACTGATGCCATCTCCTGCAAGAAGCTCAGGCGGAAAACGTTGTTGACCGTCGGCCGATTGTCACTCACTCTGCTCTCTTTTACCTTTGCTCCCTTTTCGACTGGGGTCTTAATTTCGGGGCAAAATGCCAATGTTGTAACGACAGCGAACGGTCATCAGGCTTCAAGACTCTTCAAGACCTGTTCTCACTGTCATTTACAACATGGGGTTATTTTTGGTGAAACCGCGACAGATCAACAGATACCTATTGCCCCATGTGTGATGTGATTCACATGATGGTGAGAATGCACAGAGAACAGTATCTGTCGGAGGAACATAGCAAAAGATATATATGCCCCGATGAACAGCTCCCACCAAACATGCCCACCATGCCTACTACAGTGAAATTCAAGGATCTCATCGGATATACTGTCGTGGCTGCAACTACTGCTCGGAACATTGCAGAAAGAGCCCAAGTTCCTTTTCTTGGTTTGACTACTACATTGTGCCTGTCAATTACGAAATCTATTGAGGTAAGCCCATTTCTCTGTCCATTAGTACCATGTTTAACAAAGGAAATAGACAATCAAATCAAACAAAGAAACATATGTTGAAATTGTGGAGCACATTCATGAAATCCTGTGTATCATTGTCCAGCTTCAATCAACTTCGGAAATCAAGGGTGTCCTTCCAATGGCACTCTTGTATGATATTGCAAAATTCACAGAGTGAGCCCAGTTTCAAATGAAATTGCATTCATTTCATATGTTACGCAGGGCACTTCAAAGGTTGTTCACAATTCTGACTGGGCAACAAAAGGGTGCTCTACAAAAAATAAAGGGACTTTTTCGACAGCCTGAGGCTGGAGAAAGACTGGAAAGATGCAAGCAGGAGCTTAGCCGCATGGTTGAACTGTTCAAGGTACATCAAACAAATTGGATTTCAATGCATACTTGATCATTGGCATTGGCTGCAGGCTCAAGTTACAGGTTCAACCTTGTCTCAAATGGGGCAAATGAAAAAGGATGCGAAAGAACAGCACAAACAGCTTGTCAGCCTTTTGGAGACTGACTCTGACCTCACCAGTTCTGATTGCTCCTCAGTGAGTACAAATTATGACCATTGAAATTCTTAGCTCAAGGTTGTTAGGTGACGGGAACCCTGGCAAGCTTATGGAATAATAGGTAAGCCAAACCTGCCAAAAAAATTAGTCTCACTAAAAATTTTGAACAGTTCAGGATCTTTTGGTCTACTTCCACCCTGCCCAAAGATTTTCCATGGCCGCAAAGCTGAGCTCCAGGATGTGGTGAATATCCTGATCCAGGATTCAGCCCGCATTGCTATCCTTGGTGCAGGTGGCATGGGAAAGACCAGCCTTGCCACTGCAGCCCTCCATAATCAACAAGTGGAAGCCAAGTATTCACATCGATACTTTGTTCCATGCCACTCAAGCCCCACTTGCACTGAGCTGGCGGCAACAATTGCAGATCATATTGGGTTGGAGAAGGGCTCAAACATGCCAAAACGGGTTGCACATTATTTTGCCCATGCTCCTCCTTCCCTTCTGGTCCTTGACAATCTGGAGACCTGTTGGGAATCTCGGGCATCTCGCTGTGAAGTAGAAGAGTTTCTATCTCTCCTAGCCGATGTCCTCCACTTGGGTGTCATGGTGGGTGATGTTTGCAAGTTTATCCTATAATACCTTGAACTTCTTGTAGATCACCCTCAGAGGTGCTGAGCGCCCAAGCAAAGTCAAATGGACCAGGCCATTTTTGGGCCCTCTTGAGCCACTTTCCAATGTGGCTGCTCGGCAGACCTTCATTGAGGTCACTGATGATGACCATGATGATGCCAGCATTAAAGAACTCCTTGAACTGACAGGGAATCTTCCACTGGCAGTCAGCCTTATTGCGAGTGTTGCTGGTTCTGAGGGATGTGCCCAGGCTCTTTCTTGGTGGAGACTGGAAAGTACTCGGATGCTTTCGGATGGGTATGACCAAAGATCAAGCCTGGATATCTCCATCATGTTGTCATATACAAGCTCCCGGATGACCCCAGGTGCTCAGCAGCTGCTCAGCATTCTCTCTATGTTACCCGATGGGCTTGCAAATGCTGATATGGTGCAGGCCAAGCTGCCAATCCCTGATATTCTGGCCTGCAAAGCCACTTTGATTCGAACGGCCCTTGCCTTTGTTGGCCAGGACCAACATCTCAAAGTTCTGTTTCCAATCCGAGAACATATCCTCCATACTCATCCTCCAGCCAATGCCTTAAAGCTGAGATTACGGGAACATTTCCATCAAATTCTGCATCTTTGGAACCAATTCAAGAATCTCAATGTAGCAGATATACAGCCTCAGATTGCACAAAATTTGGGGAATTTCAACACTGTTCTCCAGGATGGGCTTGGACCAGAGGGGCCTGATGTTGCCCAGAATTTTCAGAGCATCCTGTTTCTCAATGAATTCTACAATCGAAGTCAAGACACATATTCACTCCTTGTACTCCAGCTTTCTCAGAAAATGCCCCATTGGACAGACCATTCAATTTTTAGCGAATATCTTATTCAACTCCTGAAAAATTCTAGATATTTGCCTGACCTGGATGTCAATAGTGACATTACTCTAGGTACTCAGCATTTCAAATCAAAAGCTCCACTGGAACAGGGTAAGACATAATCACAGTCATTGTACATAGCTAATTTTTCACCAGCCAGGTGGTACCGTGCTCTGGGAATGCACTTTTGTGATGCAAAGTCAGATTTTGTGGGAGTCCTCAAGTATTGGCAAAAAGCATACTCTCTGGCAGAAAGCATTGGATACCCCACTGTTGTGGGCTTCGATGCCTTGAACGGCATATGCAACATCCTGATTGTTACTGGAAATCCCTTGAGTGCACTCGTGCATGCAAAAGAGGCATACAAGTATGCTGAGCACATGGGGAACATATATGGACAAGCATTTTCTCTCTTCTTTCAAGCAAGATGTCACATTATCCTGGCAAACTATCAGGATGCTGGACATCTTCTAAAGAATTCCAGAGACATGTTAACTGCCTGTGGTCAACAACAGGGTACATTGGGGCTTAACATCCTCAATTGTCGGGCTGAGATCCAGCTGTTAAAATCAGAGTATCGGGAATCTCGCCAACTACAGGTAGCCATTGCATCCAATGGCTACCATCATCCAAATTCAGTCTTGGCAAACTTGAATATTGCTCTCATTGATATTACCACAGGTGCTGATTCCAAAATCATTTGCCAAAATCTAGACATGGCTCAGTCTCATTTGAAAGCAGTGTATGGGTATCTTGGCAGACAGCTATGCACTTTCAGTGATTATATAGCTGCTGAGCTCTGTCTTCGAGATGAGGCTCCTGGGACTGTGAATATGTTTGAAAAATGTCTCATGTCATCTCAGGAGCCTCAGCTGGTCCTCCTGTGTTTAGAAAGGCTTGGAGATCATTCCACCGGGATGAATGATGTTCAAACTACACTGCAATGGACCGGGATCTTCCTGGGACTGGCATTGAGGTGCAAGGAAAAGCACCAGACATTGCAGGCATTCCGATGCCTTGGCCAGATTTTTTCTGTGGAAGGTGATGATGAAACAGCCCTCAGCCTATTCAATGTTGCTCTTGATGGATTCACATTCATGGATGTCCATCGCTGGAGGGCAGATTGCATGGTTCGAATTGCCAATATATTGAATAGTCGTGGGGAGGTCATGAAGGCAGTTGGACTGTGGAAGGCAGCAAGGCCTCTGTTCGAAAGATCTTCCCAGATGAAGGATATAATCAAGCTTGATGCAAAGCTAGCAGAGGTTGACTCTGCTGTTTTGATTCAGTATGAGGAGAAACTCCAACATCTTTCGAAATTGTATGTACCTGCTAGCACCCTAGAGGAGAAATACATTGTGGAGGATGAGGAAGAGGAAGAGGATGAACTGGGTCAAACAAGTGATTTCGGGGACAAGGGGAGGCAAGGAGTTTTGGTTTGAATCTGAGAATCAGGCTTTGGATTTCAGTCTTGTTGTTCATTCTGTTCAACTTTTCCACAGATTTTTGGAAAAATACATATCCACCTGTATTTGATATGCAAGCCATGTCACGTCTAGGTCATAGCATTTTGTCCAGTATGTAGCCTGTGCATGTGTATTTATTCATTTGTTGTGCTACCACTACACCAATACCAGTTTGTTAGCACCCAGAGTGAGGAATGAAATCAGCCTTGGGAGTCAGTGGATCCATCATTTTCTATCCTGTCATATTATGCAGCAGAGTGGAAGTAAGGCTACTGTACAAACATATATGGGAACAACGGTCACGGTCACGGGGACCCGTTGCGTTGCATACAGCACTTTACAGAACTTAGGGCGCGAACTTTTTTTTTTTTCTTCTTCATTTTGGGTCGTTTTTGATCGTTTTTCCTATATTGCATGTTCTGGCCTCAATTTGTATCTGTTCGACTGGGGTAGGGGTGAAAGACTAGTGCTAATCCCGCTTAGCCTTTCAAATGAGTCAGCCGGACATTCAGCATTGATCTCACCGCACTGCATGCTAAAATTAAAATAACTTGAAGCTCGGTAAGCTCGGAGTGTCTACTGAAAGAGTCCGCATTTGATTCTCCGCACAGCATGCTAAAATTAAAATAAATTTGAAGCTTGGTTTGGTAAGCTCTCCGACCTTCCAAACTCATCATGCCTATCGAGGCAGCCCGCGTTTGATTCCACCGCTCAGTATGATGATGGTTGCTTACCACTTTTAAAGGGATATTCAATCCAAAAGTAGGGACTGAAAGGCGACAAATTTTTGCGGGGTACGGGCTGACAAGAACGAATCCTAAACAAGTTAGGACTCGTAACACATGCAGCACCTATGACCTTGGAACTTGACTGCTGAGAAACTTCAGATTGCGAAATTAATTGTCATCGGACCGGAGCTGTTCGGATTTTTGGGCCCAATCAGGAAAACTACAAAGAAATTAGTCATGGCTTATCCTGGTACGGCCTTACTCTGACTTGTACCATTCCGTCCGGGCCCTGCTGGCAGTTCTGCGCAATTCCCAAAGAGAAACAGTAAGTAAGTTATGTTTCTTTCAATCCATTGCATTGACCTCCCAAGCGTTGCAGCGGTTTATCGACCTGTGGTAGCGACAAGGTAGCCCGAAGCACCATGGCTAGTGATGTTCCAGCTTTGGCCGCGGGCCAAAAGCCGTGGCTTTTTGGCTTTTGCCTGACCCGTGATTTCGTCAGGCCAAAGCCAAAATCGGCATCATTGCCTGCCAAAATGCAGTGGCTTTTGGTTTGGCTTTGGCTTTGGCCTGGCCTGTAATTTCGCTAGGCCAAAGCCAGTCAAAGCCCGGCCAAAGCCACGGCTTTCATGCCAAGCCAAAGCCAGAACATCACTAACCATGGCCCATTCAAACCGTTCAGTTCATTCCTAACCATTTTCGGGAAGAATTCTGCCTCCATCTTGTGAATCTACATATACCTGCGGACATTGCAATGTGTACAGAATTTTCGCGAATAAGAACAAGTTCATCACTCCTCCCTAATTCTCCATTTGATTGTGACACTGGTGTAGGAAAGAGAAAATCAGCAGAGATCTCATATGACCGCGGGAGGATTCGAACCTTGGTCTCCCACTAGACCCAGAACGACACCATTCGAAGTAGAGTGGATGATTACCATTTATTCAACGTGGGCTTCACATCTCTTCACTGAACCTGGATATTACTTCAGCCATAACTGCGAAAACAAGAATATCCAGGTTCGGCATACCCGTAGAGAGATTTTTTTTTTATGTTACAACTGTTTCCAAAAACCTAGGACACTGCGTGGATTTTTTGTTCGCTGTCTAAGTTTTGATGCAAGATTAAGGATTGCCGCATTTGGCGCCGGCTCAACTACCCGTTCGGCAAGAACTTGAAGATCTTCCTCTCAAAAAGGTTGCGCTTGGACTGAAAACGGTCGCAGCCATCCAAAACATGCTCTGGCCATTATTTGTTCATATAAACAACCCTGAGGATGTGAGGATGAATATTTGGGAGAAGATTTACCTCAGCTCGTCTCAGCTTGGCGCCGCTCGTCTGCGCTTGGCTAACCTAAAACAGTAGTCCTTAGCATACCATCAAAAGTTCGTTGTGAACAAAAGTTTTTCACCAGCGTCAAGGTTTTCAGAAACGGCTGTAAAACATCGAAGAAATGTCGAGCATCTCCTGGAGTTGACTGGTTCTGTGCAGGAAGAAAAAAAATACTGGTACGACTTCATGCCCTCGGATTCGAACCTCCGTCGCCTATGAGACTCACCCGTAATGCAAGTAGTCAGGTGCTGTGGGTGATTTTCCATCTAATCAACGAGTGGTTTCCAGCTTTCAATGAACCCTGATATGCCCCCATCTAGATACCTTCAACTTCGACACACGTACGGCAGAAGTCTGTATCTCGCCCATGGATCTACACCTCGCAAAATGGGAATTCAGGAAGTGTGCAAGTGCGGTTCTCGTGCATCTACACCCGGACATTGGGATGTGCGCAGACATGGATTTCATTCACTGCGTCCGTGTAGGAATCAAATTCTCCAATCTCGCGCCATTCCCCTCGAGAGTATTCGAACCTCCACTCCCACTGGCATATGATTCAAAACCGGGAAATGTCTGATGAGTGATTTACCATTCAATCAACGACTTTTCAATGAACATTAATTTACCTTGATACGGTTTTATTTAGATCTCAGGAAGTTCGACACGGGTTTGGAAATTTTCTGTTTATTACAGCTACACGACAAATGATAGACACAAATGAAATCCAAGCGAAGTTCGGACTGGACTCGCGCTCCACCAAAAAATCGTCGTTTCTGTGGAATAAAGCCCTTTTTTGGAGTCTCGGCGCGAGATTTGACAGCGGCTGGCCCGGTTCAATGTTATTAATTACTTATACTTACATTTTCTCCTTTGGAGCCACAGATGGTCACTCCCAGTATCGCTGCGCAGGTGATCCGCTGAGTAGAACCCGCCCACAAACCTCGCCACAGATACAACCGTTTTCAAGAGTTTATACGGGTTTAAATTTTATCTACTCAGCTCCCTTTTCACTGCCGTGCTTTACCTCAAACCATGCAATGTCAGCACTGCCAACATCGGGATTTTTTGGCGGTGGTGGGAGCACCTCGGTATGGAGTTATGGGTGCATATACATTGTAGACCATCCATTTAAATTATCTGAATCTTGTTTTGGGCTGCAACATGATTCTTTCTTCCAGTAGACCCACCATTGCTCTTGTGACCTCATTTCTGCCCGTTCCCCGTTCTCAGGAGCACACATTACACCCATCATATGGGCTGCATGTGGAGTAAGATGAGTTCTAGAAATCACTACATCCTCCAGGTATAATTCCCGATGGATCCGGGCGTCGGTTTCAGGCCTGGCAGCTTGATTTTGCTGGGTGCCCAACTAGCCTGGTATTTGGCCATGTTGGGCCACCGTCCGAGAAATATTCACTATAGCATCAAGTCTTCCGATATTTCGGTGAAGATGGCCTTGAACTGTTCGTAGGATACATGCCTTTAATATGATATGGTTCGGCTTGCATCGGATGAGTGTACAGATTGAGAATGAACCATGAATGCTTAGGTGGCCAGGTAAGTGGCGAAAACTAGTAATTTTCTTTGAATGTTCACTCTTGAGACGCAAAAACAGGAGAGAGAAAGATGATTGACCCATAGCCTCTGAGTACCATTTCCCTGGGATTATTCGAACCTCCGGCTTCCGGTCACTGATGCTATGAGACCGTGGTTGTAGCTTTCTAAGCGGTCGCTATTATTGAAATGGAAATAATATTTCACATCCGATGTTACAGGCCGCGCACCAACATGGATGTCGTCTATACACTCCTGATACAGCAACTTGACAGAGGCCATTTCTTTCCAGAAAATTGAGAGCACGGCACGCCTCATGGAAGATCTGCCCCACGCTCTCGCACTGAATATTTTCTGACAGGATCAAGAACTGGATAAGCGGGCCTGCGCTTATTTTTTGAAAATATTGAAATGGTGTACAAACAAAAAGGTGCCGAATTATCTGCAGGACGATTTGCATCTTACATCACTACTATCTTAGGCCCAGAAGTGATAATGACTTCCGATGGCTCTATTTTCGTTCTGTCCGCTGGGCCGTTACCTCTCGGTATTTGTTCATAGGTTCCTAGACATATGAAAAGTAGTATTCCTGAGTGCCATAATTTTTGGATCCTTTTCGACGAAGTTATGAGGTCCCCGAGGATCAGACCTAGAAGTGATAACGCTTTTTGGCGGTGTTTTGATCGCATCAAAAATACAGGTTTTCATTTTTTTCTGTCCGCCCAGTGGGCTCCAAGACTGAAAGAAGTTTACAAGACCTTTGAGAATACATCCTTGCATGTCATTCTTTTTTCTCAGAGCATAGGAGTAAGAATTACGGTGAGCATCAGTGAATTATCACTTCTAGTCACATTATCACATCTGGGCCTATTATAGTAATGACAGGCGGCAATGGGAAAGTTTGGTTTGGAAAAAAACAGAGCACAATACGGACAAAGTGATCACTCGTGGCCGCGCTTTCCTCTCACCATCGGTTTGCTTTTGCCTTCCTCACCGCAGCGCAGTTCATCGCGTGCCTTTCCGAGAGTAAAACAGTGAGCAAGCCCCGTTCCCCTCAATCCATCCCACTGACGTCCCAGGGCTTTGTGCCGCTAGCCCCTGTGGTGACACGAAAGCCTCAATGGCCGATTCCAGCACTGGCAGCACCAGATATTTGCCCTCAGAAATTCGCACCAACATATCTGCACTTGACGCCCGCATTTTGGCCCTCGAAAGCTCTCTTGCCGCTGCGCGCTGCGAGCGAGCAAACTTACAATCACAGCTCGACGACTACAAATACCCCGTCCTCACCCTCCCCATCGAAGTCACGGCGGAAATATTTGTTAATTTCCTTCCCATCTATCCTTCGCCTCCTCCGCTCACTGGGCTGCTGTCACCTGCACTCTTGGGACGCATTTGCCGGCAATGGCGGGACGTGGCGCTTAGTACTCCTCAACTGTGGAGAGCCGTCGTGATCCATATACCCCGCAACGCGGAACGTTCCATCTCTGAACACCTGAATACTCTCAACACCTGGCTAATTCGGTCTAGGAACTGCCCGTTATCTATTTCCTTGGCGGTTGATGAAGTCGCCGATTGCCCTAATCCTTGGACGGACGCAATTATGATTCACGCCGCACGGTGGGAACACATGAACCTTTTCGCTGCCTTCGACGATCTGTGCTGGATTCATGGCCCTTTACCCCTGCTCTGCGCTCTGACTTTAGGCCCCAGCGAGCTGGCGGGACTTGCTCCGACCGCTTTTCTTGACGTTCCTGCGTTGACAACAGTCCCACTTTTCCGTGCACAATCTCCCATCCCGCCTGCAGTTGCCGTGGTCACAGCTAACCACCATCTCCGTGGAGTACTGTGATCTGTCGGAGGTAGCGCATATTCTGCGGCATGCCGTTTCCCTTGTGAAATTCAGCGGCGCTCTGAGCCGTGCTGCCGCCATACAGGACATCCCCCCACTCCTTCATCTTCAGTCGTTCATTCTACTTGAGGATGTATTTGCTGCGCCGGACACCCATAAGCTGTTACTCGATGCAATCACCACACCGGCCCTCCAGCACCTCACAGTTTCGGAGGGCGAGCTCAAACATCATTTCTCTTCAACTATCGCCTTCCTTATCAGTAGATCGCACTGTCGCCTTGACTCCCTTCACGTCACCCACTCCGGGCGTTACAAGACGGACCTTCATGCAGCTTTCCCCTCGATTAGAGTCATCAAAGTTTTCAAGAAGGCCGAGCACGATTCAGATGACGATACTGGGGTAGAGGTTGAGGATGAGGATGCCACAACGGGAGAAAAGGATAACGATGACGAGTAGAGTAATGAAAACGACCTTTAATTCCTCTCCTTGAAGAATAATGGTGTGTCGCGCACCTAATCTTCCTTCTCCATCTAATTCATTTCCCTAATCAATAGCTCTTAGCTCTTCCCTGTGCGAGTGTACCCAGATTGTCTCTCTTCTTTCTGCTGTTGAAGCCGATCGTGGTTGTCCTTTCGTACATTCCTTGTTGCCCATCTTCCTTCTGTATATTATGTTATATTAGTTCGTGATACAGTCCTTCATCAATTCATCTGCCATCCACGGTTTATCGCTCGGTAACAGGTCTTAACTGTGTGCACGGCGCGCAGGAAGGGTGGTGAGATTGAAGTGTATTCTAAAGCGCGTTGGGATAATGGCGGAAAGGATTGAAGAATAACTAAACGGGATGCGAGGAGGAGAATGGATTGGGTTGCAGATGAGGCAAAACGGCATAAATATGTAGGTAACGAAGGAAAGGAAGAGTCAAGACTGGAAAGTACGGTACAGTGATCCACCAGTCAGTGAAACAGTGGAATTTTTAAAAATGATCCCACTGATATCTTGAAGTAGATTTCCATTTCAAAAATTCTGAAGAGGCTGAATGTATTGTATTTAGTCTACCTTGGTCGTCTCAAATTTTCATAGCAATTGAGCAGGAACTGAGCTCATACCACGTTGAATCGACTGTTTCATTGACCGGTTGATCAAATCACCTGCCAAATCAAGAATTGATCTCCCTCTATTTCTCCTCTCCGCGACCAGTTATCGATCCAGGTCTTCAGTTATGGAGTTATTATGTATAGTACTTCAATATGAACTATGTTTGAGTGCAGGATCCACTGAGACCCACCCACAAACTGGGTGTTTCATTGACCGGTGTGTTTCACTGACCGGTGGATCACTGTAATGCGAAAAAAATATCGCAAAAACAGGTGTATAGTAATTTCCGAAAGGAAGGCACTGTCCCATAACGCACCCTCCTCTGTGTAACCCTCATATCCCGCAACACCTCGCTTAGTCGCAAGTGACATTCCGTGATATCTCAAGGTGAATGCGGATATAGCCACGGGTGGCGGAGGTCACGAGCAGCTCCGGGATGGGCGCATATTATTAATAACAGGCGTGCCCGAATCGCGAGGAGCACCTATGATACCTCGGCAAAATCTAGCCCCGCACCTCTTGAATCGGATGCGCAGCGCAGGGCGAGGAGCAGGGACAGTGCAGTACCGGCCCATTGCAGGCCTATCCACAGCGTCGCTGCCGCGCGCGCGAAGCCACGCCGCTAGCACCCCTGGCGACACCCACCCCCGTCTCCACACCCATCGCTCCTCGGGCGGGTGCCGAGGCCGTGGGGCGACGTGGTGGCGGGGATGGAGATACGGGACGTCCGGGATGACGCGGCGCGGTGCTGCGGAAGTCGCATCCTGCGGGAAGTCAGCAGGCAGGCGAAAGAGTTCCTGTAAATGTCTTGCGTACGGCGAGGGAGGGCAAGTAAGGATTTCGATGCGCAGGACGTGGGTGGAGAGGGCCGATGAATGGAATTTGGCGAGTCGGGGGGCGGGCCAGAGGAACGGAGTGGGAGCGGTCGTGCGCGCCGCGCGAGCGTATGGCGTGCCAAGTCGGAGTACAGACGCACTGTTGGAGGAATCAGCGAGAAGTCGGCGCGTGGGGCTGGGTGCGGGAATCGGGCATCGCCCGCGGGGATCGCGAGAGCGATGGACGGGCGGGTGAAAAGGGAGGGCCGGGCGCGACGCATGGCGGGGGGTATGCAGTAGATGTGGGTGGATAACGCGACCCCTGTACGCGCAAAACGAGCCTGCACGATAAGACCGCGGTGCCCCCGGCATTCCGGGGAGGCGCGCGGCTGGAGGAGGGCCCTATATGGGCGCGCGCGCGGTGCGGAGGCGTGATGATGGGGCGCAGTGATCCCCCGCGCGCTAGGCAACACCGCGGGTGGGTGTTCGTGCCGATGCTGGAGAGTCTCACGCAAGAATCGCGCCAGGCACAGTACGTCCGCGTCTTCGGCACCCGCGGCGTCGAGAAGGCCTGTGCGGCGAGGTCGAGTGTCGATAGCGCGCCAATGGGCACCACTTTCATCACCGAAATCCCGGAGGAGGCGTCTTGCGTCTACGCTTGCATACTCGTAGAATAAAACAACGCGGATTGAATACGCGTCCTCGTCGTGGGTGCAGATGAAGATGCGGGCAGACGAAACAGGACTGACTCGTCGAAGAATGGCCGCGCAGCGAGAAGAGCGCGACGCTGCGGCGATCAGCGCGCTTCAGCGTCACTGGGTGGCAGGGTCAGGGTTCAGGGGCAGCCGATGAACATCGGGTTAGCGGCTTAATAGACTGCGTGCGACAAATTAGCGTGGACGCTGCGCGCAACTTGGCGCAACTCATGATTTTAAGAAAAGCTAGGACGATGATGGAATAAACGACTCACCCGTCTACTTCGTCTTGCGAGCACCGTGTACAAGACTAGGAAGAGAATGGTGCAGGTGAACGCCCTATCCTCCAGGAGGCCGTAGCGCGAGCACTGTCATGGTGGGCCGTATTCTGCAAAGGCGAGCCGCAGGGGTGGGCTGAATCCAGACAACATATCAAGAGCCCAGATATCTCAGCGCAGTGGGGGGGGCAGTGACGGTTTGCGGCAAAAATGATGTGGCAGTGCCGCATCGTCACGTGTTCATCGGCAGCCGGGCCGGCCGACCGCGTTCTGACCGTTGCGTAGAATATTCGCAAGAGGGCTACTGGGTACATAAAAAAACAATTCCAAAAGAAATGAATAAATGATATTAGGATTGCTAACACAAAAGCAAAAAATCCAAAAACACCATGCCCTCGGGAGGATTCGAACCTCCGTCTCTGACCAGCTCTGAGGAGCCATCGCAAGTGTGACGAGTGATTTACCATTTAATCAACGGGGGCTTTATACACTTTGAGTGAACCTTTATATGGCGTGGACCACGTCTGGATCTGCGGGAAGAAAATGTTCCAGTGCGGCATTCCCGCGAGGAGAGGTCGTGTGGATCTTCGGGACATTCAATGGAACGGGCCACGGATATTTTTAAAATTACAATTTGAGCACCTTGTGCACTTCAGTTTTTCAATGGAGAAAGATAAAAGATGCCCTTTTGATTCGGAGGCGCCGGAAGGCTAATTTAAGTTGTGGGCCCATCTAGATCTGCGAGAAACAAACTTGGATATGGAAAATTTCATATCTCAAAGATGTACACCAAGGTTGGTAGAGAAATTTCCCCAAAACAATCAGATTGTTCTGCTGCTTTAATACCGAAGCAAAACTTGACTTGATTTTGCAATACCCTCAGGAGGATTCGAACCGCCGTCTCCCACCAGACCATAATCCCACCATCTATAAGTGTCGAGGGTGATTTGCCATCTAATACAATCAACAAAGGCTGTATATCTTTCTTAATGAACCTTGATATGGCAGTATCATCTGGGGTAATAAAACCGTTCAAGCGGGGGGGAAGAATTCATTTGGCCTCCATTCGCGGTGCTCCCCAGATCTCTCCTAAAAGATTGACACAAGTTGGTGACTTCTCCCAGATTTAACTCCACTGGATAGCGCAATGCCTTCAGGAGTAGTAGGCGCACCTCCATCACCCGCTAGAACTATCCTCAATGACCTTGGAAACAAAAGCATTCAGGTTTTTAATTCCGCAAGAAGAATTCGTGTGGATCTCCCCTTCTGGCCATTGGAATGCGCCCGGATATTTTTAAACTTCAACAAATGTCGAGCACCTCGTATGGACTGTACCGCTTCCGTTAAGGAAGGAAAAAAATCCAAAAGGAAAAAAAGTGTCGATGATTGGCGGGCAATGCGCCCGGTAGGAGTCGAACCTCCGTCTACCAGAAGATTCACACAATTAAGTGAAGTCGGCGATTCCATTTCATCAACGGGGCGGGCTTCACACACTTTGAATGAACCTTGATATTGCTTCATCTGAAGCTGACCTGTAAATAAATAAATAAAAGTCATTCCGCGGCTGCCCTCGGGAGGGATCGAACCTCTCACACTATTAGAATATTCGTACTCGAGGGTGATTTGCCATTAATCAACGAGGGCTTTACACCTCTGCGCTGAACCTTGATATATGTATTGCTTCAACTAGATCTACGATAATAAAAACTGTTCAATTCATTCCTAGCCATGCTCGGGAAGAATTCTCTCTCCATCTTGCGGATCTACATATACCTCCGGACCCTGAAATGTCACATCAGAATTTTAGCGAATCAACACAAGTTCATCACTCCTCCCTAACTCACAACTTGTCTACCTCGCTGGAGATAATGCTGTAGGAAGGGGGAAAAAAACATTTCCACTTGTAAGTACCTCGAATCATCCGACTGGCGTGGAAATAGTACACTTTCGCCGGTCATCCTGCTGTATTTTATTTTGGTTCAAATTCTCGAGGTCGACACCGAGTACCGCGGAGATCTTATTTTATCATGTCCAATTTACCGTATCAATTTTGCTCCCAATAACGAGCAACTCACTACCAGCCATTGAGGTGGAGTGGATCGGCATCATCATCCTCGTCTTTCAGGGAATCCACGATCGTTGGACTAAAGATGTTTATGATTTCACCGAATGTCTCTGTTTGAAGTTCAGCTCACAAGAGCGTCTATATCTGGGATGGCCCACCGTTTTCGGCGAATACCGATAGTGCTTGAAGCACCACAAGTCGAACAAACCATGCTGTGTTGCTGAATTCAGACACGACGTCAGGGGCTGCCTCCACGACAGCATGCCGGAATGCCTCTGAAAAAACTTGTCAACTACCCTACCCAGTGAATGCTATTCTGAAGCACACCTTCTCGAGAAAGTTGGGATAATGTGACCAGTGCTACAGTTTTAGCCTCATTTTCAGGGTCGTCCTTCATGCAGGCAGTAATGTGGGGGGCAGCGCAAGTCACAATATCAGAAAAAGCGCCTAGTCAAAGATTAAAAGGGTTCCGGCAGCTAATACGAGCATTGCTGACCATTTTGGACGAGTTCAGCACATCCTTTGAGTTCCGCAACTCGTGTTTTCGGCTCATTTCGCTCATCCCGCTTCAAAGCATCGAAGAGAACCGGTAACATTTCATTTATTCTATTACGAAACACATCTGTAAACATATTATACTGCTGAAATCATCATAAGTAGAGAAAAACATACCTTGTTTGGCGAGATCAGACAACGTCTGCAGCGCTGCAATCCGAATATCTTCCTCAGAATGTGATGGGAGTTTCACAAGTATTGGCACCAGCGAGCTCAGGGAAGGAGATATTTCTTAGTTACGGATCAGTCAAAATCCCGCGTATTCGTTGATACATTCTCCAAACCTTTGAAGACGGGTATTCACACCACGGGAAAGCCCGGCGCATGTGGGTTTCACATGCTATCTGAACCTTGATATTTTCGTCATCGTAAAGGGTGCCAGTCGTGTCAGGCATAATTTGTTTGATGGTGTTCTTCAACGCCTCTGGAGCATCATTTTTAGTTTTAAACAGGAGTCTCGCAATCCGAGCCAGATCTTTTGCTTGCGTACCAAGGGGTTGACACAAATCTCGAGAATGCCACATGAGCGCGCTCGCGCGCTTAATGAAGCGGCCGCGAAGTACAAATTGTAATACTAAAGAAACAAAATCGCATAGGTGATACTACAACTACCGGTTGCACGGTAGTAAAGCTACATAAGCGTACAAGGTAAGTAGCAGCCGTTACAAGGCGGATTCAGGCAGCCCTCTTTGGTTATCGCTTCACTGGGTCGGCAGGGTGTTCACATCGACTGTCGGCTGTTGGCCAGTAGCCGGGCGGTTGAAGTTCTGGTCGAGTGTCACATAGTCGGGGAAGAATGCGCCGTTGCGAAGGTAGAAGCGTCCGTTCTCCAGGCCACCCGCATAATCCTTGCGCTGCGCGTTGGTCGCGGTGGCATCACCGGTGAAGCGACCGGCGGTGGCCTCGGACCAAGTGCCGTTCACGTTGCGCGCCCACTGGTTACCGTATTGCACACGGCGACCAGTATAGCCTCTGGTATCGAGGAAATTCTCCAGGAAGGAGTGGACACCGGACTGATACGTGTTGGTGGAAGGACGCTTCCAGGTGGCGAGGTAGCGCCAGGAGTTCAACTCGGGTGCGAAGAACCACGCCGAGTAGAGAGTGCTGCCCGAACCATCAGGCCGAATGCGCGTGATGAACTTGTAGGTGTTGCCAGCCACCCAGTTGAACACGAGGTACGCCTGGCCTCCGGTGCCCTCGTGGTCAAAGGAGTTGTCAACAACTCCCGCGCCCTTGCTCACGAGCGTGGTCTTCTGGCCGTCCTCTGCGTCCCAGACAGAGAAGAGGACCCAGCGGTCGTTTTCTCTGACCTGGATGCCGGAGTAGCCAGCGGAAAAGCCCGCGGCCATGAAGTACGAGCCGACGACATCCTGACTCGTGGGAACGGTCACCTCGTTGTAGAAGTATTCGCTGTTGGCCGGCACGGTGTAATTCATGTGAACTGACGGGCCGCGGCGTGACCAGTAGTAATTCGCCGGGTCATTGGCGTAGTCCAGCGCAGAGGTCGTGGTCACGCTCAAGCCCGACACGTCCCCGAAGTAGCCACCGTCCTTGGTCATGCCCTGCATGTCCACCTTGACATAGCCGGGAGCAGCCACATTGACGGTGCCGACAGGATAGCTTTTGGGGGTCGTGCCGGCGAGCTGGACGGTGAATGCGGTCCCGTTGATGATGACTCTGACAGAGCTCTGGTTACTGCCGGCTAGGTAGGCGTTCAGCCCGACCGTCACCTGACCGGCGGAGGCCATGCGGAAATACGCGCTGGCGATGGTGTTCGCGTTGCTCCAGTTGGCCAGCCCGTTGTTGTTGATGACCTCGCCAGCCCCCGCAGGCGCCGTCGTGATGAAGGCATTGCCCGCCAACGCGACAGTCTTTGCGGACATGGTGGTAGTCGAGGAGTGGATGCTCGGATGATCAGTCGACAATGAACTGGCTGGTACATTTATAACAGACACCGGAGGCAAACCCCGTGGCAGCCAACTTTAGGATGCCTAAATGGAAGGTGAGCGGCAGCTGGCCTGGAAGCTTCCACGAAGCTTCTGCGGAGTTGCACGGCGGTTTGATGTTTAATAAAATGCAATTCAGCAGAGAGAGCTATCGCCTCGGAGCGGAAGCCTCTTCCACAACCGATCAACTCTGGATAGGCGACTTCCGGATTAAGGTAGTCTCCAAATGCCCTCCTTGCCATTCTCCTGTCTTCTCTCATTTCACCCCCTTGAGGTTCTTTTTGTTGAATGCGTACTTACAAACGAGCATCAAACTAGCATCGCGGAGTTTACGAGGCGACTGCAGGCACCGTAGACACATCACCCAGATCTTCGCGATGCCACAGTCGCGAGGCGTGCCAGCAACATCCTCCCCTTCACCTTGGCGTTTGCAACTTGCCGCGGTATATTTCCACCTCGATCGTGTTATTTACAGACCAAATCTGAATTCGGGGGACGCAACTTCCGGCGCTATGACGCACCTGCCAGTTAATCTTTGGCACTCGGAAGGGAAGGGATTGCTAGTGGCTGGCAGCGAGCGTGTTCCCCACTGAAGCAGAGCTTCTCCGGCAGAAACCAAGCACCGGATATATATTTATGCTACTCAATGATGTCCCACCTTGGTCCCGCCGTCCACATTTCACCGGAACCTTACGAAAATGTTCTACCAGCAAGATACGCCTACTATAGTTATCGGCGAGCATTTCGCCAATTCAGGTTCAATTCAACGGCAACCTGGGGCCACCTAATTTTGGATGAACAGCGCGGATGATTCTATTATTGAGAAACCCTCCGCATTAGGGAATATTACCCAGTGTTCACCCGAGGCCCGAGGCCCTAAAAATTCCAAGGGCCCTACGCTAGGCCCTAAAATTGTTCGCCAGAACTTGGAGGCCATAAAATTCCACGTGCCGCAGCCTTTTTTAGCTTGTTTGTCTACCATGCCCAATTTCTGGGACTGGAAGAGTAGGACGAGACTCCCGCAAATGATACACTCGAACCTTGATCCAACCACCGATTTCTACTGGCCTGTGAGGTTTGTGGCAATCTTTGGCGAGTCAAAGATTAAGTGTTGGTGGAACACTGTGGAGCCTCGACGATAATTTAGACGATGGGGTGGAAAGAATAGAGACCGACAAGGAGTACATACCATATTTTGCATTTTTTCTCCAGAATACCTTGGGAATACCGCGCTCAGGACCCTATAAGGGCGTGGGAAATTTTTGCCCAAGACCTTAAAGTGGCTCTAAAGCCTCAGAGGCCCTCAGCCTCCCGAAAACCGCTTTTAGGGCCTAAGGACGAACACTGATATGACCATCAAATGCCGGACATCAATCGGCGACACCGGGGGACACTATAAGTTCGATAATGACTTGCAGGCACCGTTAGTATGACCAGAAAAAAAATTGAGAGAGCAATTCAGACTAGTCTATCCGCAATGGGCGTACAAAGTCCTGTTCTGGTACAAATACGAGATATCTCCCTGCGTGATGGGATCAAACCAACTTTAACCCAAACTCGCAAGGCAATTTGACTTGCTCTGAGGATTTTAAAGCTCTAAAAACCTGCGGGATATTACACAATCATAGAAATTTTGCCTGAGACTTATACCGGTACCAGTTCACAGGTAAGGTCCTGATACCAATTACAAGGTTCTGGAATTATCGATGAAGAAACACAGAAGTCTGTATTGCCTGGAGAAAATCATGGCAAGTAGAAAAATGAATTCCCGAGCCACTAGAAGCCGGCAATTGAAGTCCAGGGCTGCTCAAAAACATGGGCCTGAGTTCAGTCGTCGCTGACATCAATGATTTGATACCCATTTGGAGGGGCTCCTCTGAATTTGCTGAGAATCCGGGGCTCTCGATAGAATAATCTGAACAACGCACGTCTTGGAGGCAGTAAGCTCGGCTGTTTTCTAGATTTTGCGTCGAATAAGAGAAGCACCACACCCGGGTCGTTCTTTGGAGTATTAATGGGCTGAAGACACGTATAAGTTAAAATTTTGTGGAGCTTGAAGGTTTCTTTTTCTGTATATTTCTGGCAGATCTATATAATATTAACTAAATGAGGTGGTATGGTCTACATTCGAGACACGAGAAATATGCATGAGGCAGGCCTGCGGTAGATTTCTATATCTGTTCAAATTGAACTGCTGCAAAGTGGGTTCGTGGGGATTAGAGGAAAACGTTTGCATGGGGTGTTTGAAGGCTGTTTTTTTCAGTGTCATATAGCCCAGGTCCATATCAAGCAAACATGCGGACAGAAATGAGAATATCATATAGCCCTCGTCGATCAACGGAGCATCTAGTCGACTTTCATCTCGACTCAGTGTGCAGCGGAGGTTCGAGTCCTCCCGAAGGCATAATTCTTGAGCAAAGATTTTCTTCTTCTTCTTCTTCTTAATTTTGTTCAGAGCATGCACTCAGGTTTTCATGCACCATCATTTCCGACATTCATACAGTAATAATACACCAATAATAACAATACAGAAGCCCTCCGGGCAGCCTTGGTTCCTCTACTGGCTAACACCTTGGTTCCTGGTTCTGTCATAGCAACACGCATTTCACTTTTTTTCTTTTGGGGCAATGACCAATTGACTGTAATTTCGGACAATGGTGCCTTCAGCACCCTCAGGTGCAGTGATTTGAAGTCTGCATTATTCATGATCTTTTGATACAATTGTAAAATAGGAAATGATTGGGAAACTACTGTCGCGATACAACTATGTAAGTAAGTAAGTCCAGAACCTTTTCTGGTTCAAACATGATAACTTCGTCGAATTTGGATTGGACATAGCTCGAGTTTAGATGACAGGTGGATTTGAAGAGGTGGGTGACATGCCGGGGCTTGAAGGAAAGCGAATAGCAGTTGACGGCCGCAGCAACTTGAAAAATACCGGCGCGGCTCAGTGAACTTGGAAAGTGGATAGCAGTTGGCGACCCCAGCTTGAGTCTAAGGCCTTTCTCCGCAGCATGTATGGTTGAATTTTGAGTTGACCAAAAAATGAATCAAGTGCTCTCGACACTGTATGTTGCATTTGAACTTGAGACCCGAGGGCTTCAGCATAGCTCGTTTGGATGGCGGGCAACTGGAAAAATGCCGCCGTGGCTTGAAGGAAAGACGATAGCAACTGAAAATCACAGCTTGAGATCTCTGTCATATAAGTCCAAATACTTGACTGGCACTCTTGCAACTCTTGGACCTCAAGCTCAAGCTGGGCAAAGGAGGGCGACAATGCGATGTGTGGGCTGGTCATTGAAGCTCTTACCATGCTGGCCACCTACATTGGGCTCCGCGAGTCGCAAATCAGAAGTAAAGCAAGAGAGTCAAGATCTCGGTGATGGCCGAACGGAGTTTAAAGCTATTTTAAAGGCTTCGACGTAATTTTATGCAGAGATTCAAGAATGGACCCTGGTAGGTAGGTAGGTAGGTAGCATTACACGGCACGGTCCCGCTGAGGAACGCCGGGGCCAGGAAGTATCCCGGTGTACACTAGATTACAGGATTCTAAGCACACTCTTGTCCCTGACTTTCATATACCCTCCAAGCCGAGCTCACGGACCAGTCGCCTGTCCCGTTGTAGAACCTGGTTGATACATAAAAGCAAATAAGGTTAGTAAAAAGGAACGGGCGCGTCTTACACAGCTATTCTGAACACCGGAGTTGCATAGAACACTTCAAGGACTTCAAATGCGAATTTTGCCACGAGGCAAATCGACGCGCGCTCATAAACCATGGCCTTGAAAAACTCAACATCGTCGAGTTCAGCCTTGGAACGGTGTAATGCAGGAACATATTTGAAGAGTTCATCCAGGAAAACTGTCCTCAGTGCAACGACATCATCCGATGCGCTGCAAGCTAGAAGTGCGTGTTCCGGAGTTTCAACTTCAACATGGCAAAACCTACACACCCGTTGATGGCGCTCAATACGTGGCAGCAAATGATCTCTGTAACGTAAAACCTCGACCGCAAGTAAATGGGTTGACAGCAGGAGGGAAGTCAGTGCTTCTCTATGTTTCTGCGTCTTAACCATGAACAGGTATAGGACACGAGCATCAGATTTGCTGGACATGCAATGCAAGCGAAATGCAAGTATGGTGCAACAAAGAGTGACGGCATCATTAATAAGCAGTGTATCTCGGACGGACAGACATTTGGACATGTGAAACTTGGTACCTAAAGCCGGAACCAAGAATACCAACCACAGTCAAAGCGACGGATATCTCGGCCCCGGCGCCGATCATTGGCACGTGTCGGGCCCTCTACTCACCGCCGGTCGGGGTATCCATGCGATTGACCGCTGACCCGCTTTCAGCTCCCTGGGACTCGGGATCTAGAGCTTGTACACTCGCCCAGTCACCTCGACATGACGCCCTGATAGCCGAATGTGACTTCGAGGACATGCGCGACTGGGCGTCCGAGTCGGACAGCCGGATCCCGTGTCACCTCGAACGCGTCGTCTTGGTCTTCCCGCCTGCAATTTTCTGTTGGTAACGTGCTGTAAGTACGATGCGCAGTGCATTGTCCCCTCTCTTGCTGTGCATCGACGTCCTCATCCAAGTCCTCAGCGTCTACCCGGAGAATAGCTTTCCGAGCGACACGACCCATCCGCGGCTACGCCTCCTCCCTGTGCGTATCCTGGCGATTTCGGACATCCGCGCGCCATGAATACGGGGGTTAGAAGGGGTATGCGCAGGCGCGCGGACAACGCTCGAGTGTCTCAATTTTGTCCTTCCTAGTCCTCCTCCTGCGCTCGTCACCCACCACACCCATCATCAACGTCGCATCTCGCACCTCCCAACCGCCCAATGCTATTAGACCCCCGCCAGTGTGCGTGATACATCGATGCTGCGCGCGCGGTACCGCGCCCCCGCCCTGCGCTGCACTGCTCCATGCCGCCCTGCCTCCCATCCGGACCGTCCTCGTGGCTCCAACGCGTGTCGCAAGCGCGTAACCCCCCACCTCGTACGCAGCGCTCGCCGCAGGATAGGAGTCCGGCGTGCGCTAACGCCCGACTCGGGCACACAGCGCAGCCCCGGATGGCGTATTCCACACTAGCGAGCTCCACCGCTGCTCTCGCGGTTTCCCGTCCTCCACAGCCCAGTACAGGACGCGCCGCGCCATTCCGGCTTTGAAACCCGCCTTCAACATAGCGCGCCTCCGCCATTTTCCCATGCGACGCCTGCGCCGCGCGCGGTGCTCAACACATGCTAATACGCCTCTCGAAGCATGCACTACACCTCTGCTGCGCCCACGCGGCCTGAGCGCGCGTTCCTGCAGGTCCGCGCGCACATACCCTTCGCCTCGCCGCGCTCCTTCCAATTGCCCATCAAGATATTCAATTTTTCGTCCCTGGACGCTGTGGTATGAGGCCAATCGCAGTTGTCTTGTGCTGATCGACGCGCTATGTCGGAAAAACTGAAATCAGCTTCTAAGACTTTGTAATGCCTTGCAAGGTTCTAATACTTCCTTGCAAGAGAAGAGTTGCATTATATTATTAGCTTATGTTCCAATCCCCACACTTCTTATAATGAATGCCAATGCAACGCAGCTGTTGAAAGGCGTTGTAACAAATTATGACATTAGAAGGTAAAGATAATGAGAACCCAGTTGTTGAAAGGACTGGATCATTAGAACTGGACGGTATTAGATTTGTTACTGCGCCATTACTTACATTAGATTTCTTACTGACTCGGAATTAGCTACTTACACTGACTACCATTACTTACATTAGATTTCTTACTGACTCGAGTTGCTTACACTGACTACTCAATATTACAGTACATAGTGATTAGATTAGATTACTTATTACGATTACACTATTACATTACATTGTGATTAGATTAGATTACAATTAGTTATTAAATTTTACTGGGATTCGAACGGGCAACCTTTTACAATGGTACATAATTTTACAATAATGCACTATAGCGACTGCACCAGGCAGCATATAATAGAAAAGAACCTCACTTGAATATATGGCGTTCTTGGCGTCAACATTATAATGTGTTATAATGTACGGCTAAAAATTAACGATGAAGCGGAGGAGGTAGTGGACTAATTGAGATGTACTGTGTATGAATCTACTACTACTACTACTACTACTATCTATGTCGCCTTCTGTTTTCCCTTTCCTCCCCGTCCCCGTCGTGTAGTATTGCGCTTCCTGACCGGCAGCTCCGGCTGCTGCGGCTGCTCTTCCGCAGAATCTGGATCAAGCTCTTGCATTTCGTGAGGGATATCCTCAAAGCGCACTCGGTTGCGGCGTGGACGGCTGGGACCCACAGAGGGCACCTAACGCGGCGATGTTAGTTAATGATCCCAAAATAAAGCAAGGCACTGACTTTGTCTGTCTGATCATGATCAATGACGGGGTCATCGGACTGTTCGTCGTTACCTCGCAACGGTGCTGCGCTGTGTTCGTCGGGAGCTTGGTCATCTTCACCCAAAGCGAGGGCGTGCATCGCAGCATTGATGTCGTCAGCAAGATCCTCGCCGTCAACGTCGTCGTTGCCGGTTGCTGTCGTAGTCGATACCCCAGCAAATACAATTTTCTTGAAGGTTCTAAAAATATTCTCGGTGGCGCGTGTCTGACGATTGGTGGCAAGGAGCTGGCGATAGGTTCTGTAGTCACCCTCCCAGGAGACTTTGGAAATTGTGCCGGTAGGGGCGAACTGTTTATCGGCAGAGAGCACAAATCGGGCCTGGAACAGATTTAGAATATAAAATAATTGTGCACGTCCGCGACTTACAAGAACTGCAGCAAGGGATATTGAATGTTCATTTGCCTCAATGATATGGTACTTACTGCCGTTCGCCTTCGGGTCTGGTTTAGAGTCCTTGACGAGACTAGAGGGCCCATGAATCATAACACGATGTGTCTGATGTCAATGAAGTCAGTGGATTCGCCATATACGCAGTTGTGGAGACTCACCAAGAGGATTATATCACTTGTAAAGATGAATTGCATGTTTTTTTGTCTCACCTGGGAAGAGGAGCGGTGCGAACAGGGTCGGTTTTTTGTCCGAGGGAAAGCAGAGGAGCTTGTGAAGTATCGGATCAGTGCTCCGATCGGCGGCTGCAGCCAGCAGCAAGCTGCCGTCCACTATATGCCCGGCATGGCTCAGGATTGTTTGCATGGCTTGGCGAATAGTATTTATCAAGCTTGAGCGGGCAGCTCCATGCTCCGCTATGAACTGTATGTACAGATTTAACAAAGGCATGCAGTTGAAGGCAATCACTCACCGCTCGTGGGAAGTCCGTGGATTCGTCTGCATCCAGATACGGCCGTAGTTTTTCAGGTACGATTGCATGCAGAGCCGCAGTGACACCGAAGTAGTTGTTTGTGTTCGCAAACCGTTGTTCAATGGTGAGCGGGGGCTCAGGCGGGGCTTTTTTAAACTCATGCACGCGCACCCAAGTCTCCTGGGTGAGGAAGAACCGCTTCGCCAGAGGGCCGACCACCAACTGAAAGGCCGAGGTATCCTTTGAGCCGCGACCACGTCTTTTCGAGCCCTGTACCGCAAGCAAGTTGCTGTTATTTTGCCGCAACTTCCTGTTTTCCGCTAGTGCACGCCCCAAAGCCAGTTGGCATAACTTGAGCGCCTTCAATGTGACCGTGAATCAGCCGAGGCATTGGAATAATGATCATGACTTACCTCTTCCATGTCGGCCTTGGTTGCGTCCACCGCCGGCAGCCTCAAATACTGCTGCTCCTCGTCATTGTCGTCCTCGAAGTCGGAGGCAGAATCGTTGGCAGAGGGCATTGTGGCGAAGAGCAAGAGCGAGATGATCGTCGTCTTCGTCAGAGTCTAAGTGTGCAGGGGCCCGCTTGACGTAAATAATATTCACAGAGATCGGCAGGGTCAGACCAGATATGATATATATAACTCACCTAAAACGGAAATTATCCTTTTCCGGGTCTTAGATTGTGCGGTGAGCGGGACGGAAACATGGCACGGAATTCTCTTTCATTGATTTAAAATCTATGCAGAATTTATTACGCACAATCCATCTTGCGCAGAGTGGGTACATGTGTCTGTATATTGCAATTGTCGACGAGAGCTAGAGCGGCTCCGTATTATAATACTAAGATGAGATGCTCGACGAGGAGCAAGTGCGAGTGCGAGTGCGAGTGCGAGGAGGAGGGGCGGGGCGAGAGGCTTGGGATGTCGGGCGCGTGCGGGAGGCGGACGCCGAGGAGGGATGTACCGTGTCGAGGGGAGAGGGAGGAGTGGTGCGGGGGCGAGCGCGAGTCCTGCTCGTCGCCGTGCAAGGACAGCGCGCACGAGAAGGGCGAGCTGTGTGGCGAGTTCGCGGCGGACGATGAGGAGGCGCTGCTCGTTGGCAGCGTGGAGCCGTTGGAGTCATGGATACTGCTAAGGCGTGTAAGTTATTTGTAGAGGAAGAACAATTTAGGGAAAAGACAAACTGGAATCGTCCTAATCGCTCGCGCCACTCCCGCTTTGCGCGCTGCTCCCCGTGCTGCTCACGCTGCTCCTGCGCACCAGGCCCAGCGTCGCACCGTACTCTGGCGCCAACTTGCCCCCCTTCTCCCCCCCCCACGCCGCCTTTCTTCCCCGCCCCACCGGCACCGGCGCCCCCTTGTGCGCCTTGTCATTGCGCGCAGTTCGTCAAAGCGTAGCGGCCGCGCGCGCAGATGCGTGCGCTCGTACAGCCCGTACTTGTTGCACATGATCTTGCCGAGGTTGAGCGTGCTCCTTCGCCTGCTCGGTGGCTCCGTCGTGTGGCAGTTGAAGCACCGGTGGCGCAGCTACTGTGTCTCCTTGCTCGCGGCGTCGTCCATGCGCTGCACGGGGAGGGACGCGCCTGGGTGCGCGCCGCCGCCGCCGCTGACGAAGCCCATGGGGTGCATCTGCTGGCGTGGGCGGCAGAACTGCTGCTGTTAGTGGTGGGCATGAGCGTGCTGTTGGTGGTGCGGCGCGTGGTGCGCGTGGTGCGTGTGCTGGCGCATGGGGTGGTGCATGTAGGACGGTGCGCCGTGTGGGAGGAGGTGGTGGTGGACCTCTTCGATCTTGACCGCGGGGTCGCCGCCGTCGTTGAAATCGGAGTAGGACGCGAGCGGGGAGTGGTACTCATCGGCGTTGAGGAAGGCGGGCTCTGCGCAGCGCGGGGAGCTCGCGGTGCGCGCCGACCACGCTGCGGGCGTCATCGTATTTGTGGACGAGGGTTGCGCGGGGCTGTGGGGCGGCGGTTGACCCACGCCATCGAAGCATCTTGAGCTCCACGACGGCGCTGTTCGGGTAGACTGGCAGGCCGTTTGAACTGGCCGAGCTCACGCGTATGCGGCGGCGGCGGGTGTAACGTCTGCGCCTGTGTCAAATGCCGCTCCAGCACGTACCTGCGCGTGCGTCAGCGGTGAGCATGCGGAGGGGAAGCGCGCGTACATGGGGTGGTCCTTGAATCCACCCATCGATGTGGGCATGCCCTCCATCGGCCCTGCGACCTCCAGCTCCGCATCCTCAACGTCGTCTCGGTGCTGCGCCATGCCTGTGCGTCAGCATTACAAAGATGATGAGGATGCGATAGGACTCACCAGCCGATACGGCCGTGCCACGCTCTTCACCACGCGCGCCCACCACACGTCCTTCGCGGCTTCTGCCCGCCCTGTATCTTGACGATGTGCGCGGCGCAGTGCCGTACATACCGCCACGTCACGTCGTGCGCATGCCCGTCGTCCTCGAACGCAAGCACGTACACCATGCGGTTGTCTGACGCCGCCCTCAAGCCGCTACGGTGCGGGTTGCGCAGCGGCGGGGGGAGGGCGGGCGCACTAGGCCGGACGTATGCGGACCTGGGGTTCGCGTTGAAAGTGCCTGTGGTGGATGTGGATGCGTGTGGGGTGGTGGAGGTGGAGGACTCGGGGTCGAATGCGTACGCGGAGCGCATGAGCAGATTGCGGCAGCGTGGAGGTTAGGCCTACGGGACGGCGTCAAGGTTGCGAAATAGCGCATGAGCGCGAGGCTGAGAGCGGAGAGGGCAGTCTCTCGGCGTCGATAGCGGCAAGTCGGGTGAATAGTTCGCGGATATGGAGCTTCTGGGGGAATTGCCTATCAGGCATTGCATTAATGACTCAGGAGCCATCTCACCATACAAAAATTAGTCTGTCAAGTGGGAACCGTAACGGCACGACGTGGCTTGTGAGGCGAGCCGCGACACCGAGATTTTTGGATTCGTGGCTTGCCATGTTGGCAACTTATAGATCCCAGTGTGAATACAGGAGTCTTCACTGGTAACCACAAGTGCGCATACCAGTAAGAGAGTTCAGGGTTGTATCGTACTAGACGTCCACTCTGGAGTTCGAGAATCAAGACCCAGGAGGAATTTGGAAATGAGGTAGACTGGGAGAAGAAGGCTGAAAGGCTGAGAGAAGAAGGCAATCCACGCGCGCATTCCCTTACCCCGACCTTGTACAGTGTCGAGGCACGGCAAAACACGGAGGATGAGAGGAAGATGAGAATCGTCACGGTCACGTGGTCACTTATCGCACGCTCTTCTCACCCCCCATCTGAGTCTTGTCCCCCAGCCCTGGCTAGCAATGGCACCATCTGAAGGCAAGAAGCAATGTCAATATTGCGAACAATATTTTAAGCCCAGAGGACATGGCACACACGAGGCAGCCTGCAAAAAACAAGAAAACAACCGCCATGTCGCGGCAAAATTGAACGCTCAGAGACGTAAGACCTCTTCCAAACCTCAAGGCTTGCTCTCAACATTTATTTTAGGTGACGCTGCGTATGCACGGATTACGGATCCAAAACGACGAGGTATTACCACCGCTGTACTTCTCGTATGATTTATGCATGGTGTATTCAGCAAACGTTGCACCTGTTACTGGACCCTCAAACCTTCGAATCGAGATCCCCGTGGCAAATTTTACTCCTGGTAACTGGAATTGATATTACTTCGTATCGACACTCAAATGATGCAGATATGTCAGATTTAGATTCTCCGGAAGACTTCAATCCTGGGCCCGACCACACCGGGGATGAGCACGCACACTCACCCCTTCAACCTGACGACGCGCAGGAAATAAAACGCATATTTCATCCCCATAGCGAACGCTCGCCAACATTCCAATCATTCAATGATTATTTAACTTCAGATATCACTGTTCGCCGTGTCGTTGATAAAGAACCCTGGAGGCCGTTCAGGACTAGGCTTGACTTTGAAGTCGCAGAATTCTGCGAACTTGCTATGTTGAACAATGATTTAACCGAAACACTAATCTCCCTCATTCGACGTTGTGGAGAAAACATCAAGAAATTCACCATCAGGAACCACGCTGAACTCAACGAACTGTGGGACTTGGCATCTCACAAATGCACCGAGGTGAGCTAACTCTGTTTGTCTATATGTAGCTATTCAATGCTGCTATTTTCAGTTTGTGACAGACGAAATCACCGTTCCGTACAAAGGCGAGGAAAAAACATACAATACTTACACTCGTCCACTGTGGGACTGGGTTTTGAGTCTCGTCCAAGATCCTCGCTTAGCCTCCTCATTTGTATGGGATGCGGAAAAGGCATATCGGTTCGATGAAGATGCCTTTGTCCGGTTTTATCACGAGCCTTGGACTGCAGATGCATTTTGGGAGGCTCAGGTACGTGCTCCTCTATACGTCTGCTTTCATTTCCTTTTTTAACTTTATCTGCAGTCCAGGTTGCCTAATAACCCAGCAGCGAAACCGGTTTGCATTGCTGTGTATGCAGACAAGTCCAAATTATCGACTTCGGCACGGAAAAAGGGTATGCAGTGATCGCAACGGTCTTAAATCTGCCAATCTCGATCAGGCACGGTGTGCAAATTGGCAGCGGTCAAGTTGTAGGTCACCAGCCCATTGTAAGTGTTGGATCGCTATCCTCCTATTCATTTCTTTAATGAGATGTGAACCAGGTAAAAGAGGATACAAAGGAAAATAATAAGCCGGCGTTCGCCAATTTCAAAAATGTTGTGTGGCATAGCGCCTTTTTCAAGCTGCTGGAATCACTCGTAGATCCGGCGAAGGTGGGACATTGGACCCAGTGCGGCGATAAAGTACCTCGTTGGCTCTGGCCCATAATTCTCATCTTGGCATCAGACTACGAAGAAGCGTAAAGGTGTTCATATATTCTGGTTATACCGCATTCTGATTCCTTTGATTAGTTGTGTTATGGCGTTAATTCGGGGTTTACAAAGCCTCTACCCTTGTCCAATCTGTTTCGTCCCGTGGAATGAGCAGTCGGATCTGGCTACCACGCACCCAGTCCGTACAGGACTAGAATCAAAACAAATTCTGGAGGAAGCCCGAGACTGTGAAACTGCAGGTGAACGAGAGAAATTGCTAAAAGATCATGCGCTGCGTGATGTGGAAGTAAGTCGTCCAATTATTGATTGTCCTCAGCTAATTCAAATGCTTTAGAATGTATTCTGGAAAATTAACAATACCGATCCGCATCAGGCACTATCATTTGACCGGCTCCACGCGTACCACGGTGGTTTGTGGAGCGACCACATATGGGCTCAGATCAAGCTTCGTGTTACTGCTCTTGGGCGTGGAGCGCGAGCCAAGATAGATAATCAGTGAGGCTGAATTCTGAATCACTCGCTTTCAAAATGTGTGCCAACTCTGAGTTTTTCTAGAATTTCTGCTATTCCCCGCTGGAGAGGGTTGAATCATTTCGACGCAGTTATGAATATTAGCTTCAACGATGGCTCAAAACACCAAGACATAGCGAAAATGATGCTTTTCGTGGCTCACAACGTACTTGTTGACAAACCTGGTGTGCTCCTTTTACAGGCTCTCCGAAGTTATCTCGAACTAAATATGTATGTGGGGCTCCAAGTTCATACTTCCAAGACTATCGCTGCGGGGCGCCGTGAACTACTCTGTTTCGATTCCATTATGAAGGCATGGTTCTAAACATCCCAATTAGTCACTAACTGACCCTTCTCCTTGCCTCAGAAGTACATGGAAGCGTGTGAGGAGGATGTCGAGGAAAAGAGTTGGAATTTTCCAAAGATGCACTCACACCAGCATGTCTTCGATGACATTGAATCAAAAGGTGCTTCTCGGAATTTTGGGACAAAGATAAATGAATCGAAACACGGAGCGATGCGGCAAACCTATCATAGGTTAACCAACTTCAAGGACGTGACCCCACAGGTGCATTGGAGCTTCCATGTGAGAGAGAGAATATTAATATCTGTCGCACACTGGCAGCTGATCAAGCATGATCACCGTCGTATGGTTGCACTCTACGTCAGGGAGCAATTAGATGAACTCGATGGGCCAGAAAACATTGAAGAGCCAGAAGATCTGAAGCCCATAATATCATCGAACGTGTCCGTTGGCTCGAAGCTGAAGCCTCTCACATTTGCTATGTTGGAAGAAGAAATGGCGGAGGACGTCGCCTTTCATCGCTTTCGAATTCGATTCGCGAACGCGCTTTCGGATTTCCTTCCTGCATACGGATACAATTTGCCTGATGGAAAGCGAATTTCATTCGATAAAATGGACAAGGTACACTACTTCTTACCTGACTGCGACTCATACTAAATTCACAAATACAGATTGTTCCATTTCAATACCTGAAGGTGTATTATGAATCTTTAGGCAGCTGGGCATCGACTGCGGATCACTTACGATGCAACCCGAAATTTCACGGCCACCCTCGCTATGATGCTGCCCTCGTCAAGACAACAGACACACCAATCTTTGTTCGTCTGCTATACATGTTTTCGTGCATGCTGGACGACGCAGCCCACCATTTTGCCCTCGTTCTTCCCTTGGATGCCCGTGGTGGAGCCCGCAGCAGGAAAGACAAGTCTCTTCGATTCCATCGTGTTTACGCCCAGCCCCGGACAAAGACAGAAATATTCCCTGTCCGATCCATCATCCGCGGTGCGGTTCTGGTACCGGACTTCGACAAGGATGGCGAATTTATCGTTTTTGACGTGGTGGACGACGACACGTCGCTTCGCTTGAAGAGCATATACCCTGTTGACTAAGATTCACAGAGCACCGTGCATTACACACTGTAGTAATAATTGCAATATATACCACAAAAATGTGATCAGTCCTTCCTCGACATCCACCGCCGTAAGACCCGCTCTGCGCTCCAGGATGTGGTCACCCGCGAGTACACCATCCACATGCACAAGGGTGTGCACGGTCACTCCTTTAAAAAGCATGCCACGTGGGCCGTGAATCGATCCTGAACTGAACAAGGAGACCTGAGTCGGCGGCATCAAAAGTCAATGACAGGGAGAATGCAAAGGAGAAACTGGACGCATACACCTCTCAAGTCTCCGTCCCTTCCTTTAAGGGCCTGCAAACGGTTGTCATCGACGCAGAATAAATATCTTGTTGTGTGGTCTTTTCTGCTCGTTCCTCTCCGTGTCATGCATACATAATCATCCACATCCCTGAATAGACTGGCGAGGAGCCGCAGCGGGTGACGCAGGGCAAACGCGAAAGCGACCAGCGGTGTGGTGGAATGCGCGGTAGCATCGGCAGACCGTCCAGAGGGGATAATGTGCATAAAGGCCTGTCGCACAGTGTCTAGAGTACGCAGGAGTATGACACTACACACCTGCAGTGGCCTGAAGGGTGATCGATGGTAGCGGGGGTAGTAGGCATTGCGTAGGCGGTCCCAGTAGAAGTCAACACCGAGCAGAGTTGTCCGAGAGGCAAGACCGTGGGCCAGAAGTACAATGACACGCGGCGATAAGGGAGGCAGCCGTAGTAACGTTTGCGGCGTAAGAATCTGCTGAACAGGCGACAGCTGAGGGCCAAGCAGTACAGTAGAGCAGAGGTGTTGGAAGGCATTATAATCTGGCTAAGTCTTGCAATACGGCGGTTTGTCTTGCAAGCGCCTTGCAATTGTTTGGCTCGGCTTGCAATGGCATTATTATGTCATTGCAAGGCAATCATCTTGCAAGCCGATTTAGGTTTTTCCGACATAGTGGCCCATCATGCTGCCCCCCGAATGATGCGCCGGTACTGTCCTGCTGACGCGAGGTTGGGCGCACGGTCCGGGGCTACCCTTGGCGAGTGGTGCCTGCGTGCTGTGCGGGGGTCGATTTCGTGGCATCGCCGTCCGCCGCATTTCTAATTACATTCCTATCGTTGTCCCTCTCGCATCAATCCATCGTCCCTCTCGCTCGACCGCATCACCGCTGCCACTTTGTGCTGCCTCGAAGGTGCGTTACGGGAATAGCGTATCGCCGTCCGTCCAGCTCTGGCTCGCCCTAGCCGCAGCCGTGCTGCGTTTTGGGGACGTTCCGCCCGCCTGCGCACCGCATCAGGTCTTGGGCGTGCGCGGGTGCTGCGCCATCTTCCGCGCGCCAACTGATTTATTTAATATCACTGGATCAGTGTGAAGCAGTGATTATATCCGCCTTCCTGGCATGTAGGCGAATACTTACCCAACGTCTGTTCCCGCACTCCTACCCAGTTCTGGCGCCAACGACGCCAGGAAGCGGAGTATGTAGGATCGCGCAGCGGATGCGTATTATCCGCGAACACCACTCATCTCTATGACTCGCAAAGTGATTCTTCTTGTTGAATCCGTTGTAATCTGTGAATGAAGACTCACAGTCGTTCTCCACGTTATGTATGCTGCTCAACGATGAAACGTGGACGTAATATGTTCTGAATTAATATCATACACGGGAGATATTCTGAATTTATATTATGCACGGAAGAAATATACGTTGATGAACGGCACAGGGTATGCTATGGTTGTTGCACTTGTCGAGACGCTGGACTGAAGAACAAGACGGGTCCTGTAGCGCGGAGGTGGGTCAAAGGAGACATTGTCGGTACAATGTTAACAGAACCTGGCCGTTACAAAATAGGCAAAAAAACCAGCACTTTCAACTATTCCTCCCGTCATGTTCAACTAAATATGTGTGGCACAGCGATAGAAAGTAGAGGGAAATCGACAGAAGGGAGGCACTGCGGTACGACTGACAGCTCCCTTCGGTTGCCTTCGGAGATCTATCCAGGGAGTCTATGAATTTGTGTAAGCCGATGTATTTCACGCTGCTCCTTCTCTGTGAATCTATCCAGGAAGTAGCCACAACTCATAATACAGATAATATATGTAGTAGAGAAATATTCGCGATGAGAGGAAGAACTAGATTGGGATCAAGGATCATAAGTACTCGGTGGATGGATGAACAGCGAGGGGCGTACGGAAAGGGGCCAGGATCGCCTCCAATGGGAGAAAATAAATAAATAAAGGTGGGTACATTAGCGAAGGGAAGAATCGAGGCTTCAGAGGAGCTAATATATTAGGAAGCTGAATAATAGGCAAGCCGGGCTAAATTTCGACGCACCGATATTCTTTTCGAGGCACAACACAGAGACTAGACCTCACCCTTCCCGTCGCCGGCGAAAACCTTGATGACTTTGATCGAAGGGAAGAGTGCACGAACATCTGCCTCCTCGTAACGCTCGCAGAGGGTGATATGGAGGGATTCGAGAAAACACTGCGACCTGGTTATGAAGGAGGCGATAGTATCAAAGGAAAGAGGGTCGAGCGTGCGGTCTGAAACTGTGAGATGTCGGAGGGCAGGTGCGGTGAGTGCATCGAGTAGGTTTCGTGTCGAGCGCCACCGAAATTCTAGCTCAACTAGACTCAGGGACTGCAGATGCAAGAGGGGTGACAGGATCTCTACGTCATCGAAGTCCTCCCACACAGTACCGCTGAAGTTTACAAGAGGAACAGCATGACGCAGGATACGCGCTACCTGCAGTGGCACCCAGTCCTCCACGGAAATGGTCGTGAGCTGCGACCATGGCAACGCCAACTGGGATGTGGAGAAGTCCACGAGGTGGACAGTTGTCAACGCGGGTGCGTCGCAAAAAGGGGTCGTCGCGTCATCCGATAGAGCCTCGTCGCTTGTGCCGAGAGTCAAATCGCGGAGTAAAGGAAAGGGGCATTGAAGTCCATCCCAGGAAAGATCACGGAAAGGAAGGAACAGGTTGATGTATTCCAGGCGGGCCGAGTGCATGAGGATTGTGTCCGTCAAATGACGTAAGGAAACACTCCGATGTACATCCTCTTTCTCCTCCTCCTCTGGCACCCGGCCGATCTCTACGGAGAGGGATAGTGGACAAGTTTTGGATCGTGTAAGCCACGCGTGGAGACGATCTACTCGTGCAGAGAAGAAATTTGGGTCATCAGAGTGTATTTTGATCTCGATGGCGCTCCACAGTCGAGGAGTACCTAATGCGATATCGCGCCATTGGCGGCATATAGCATGGGTGACAGGAGCCCAGTGATCGGAGAGCACAGGGGATATATGGGCAGAAAGTGGGTGAATATCTCCGAGGTGATTTCGGCGGGGAGGGTGAGGACGGGGTATTTGTAGTCTCCGAGCCTTGATTGCAACTTCGCTCGCTCGCGACGTGCAGCGGCAAGAGAGTTTTCGAGGGTCAGAATGCGAGGGTCTAGCTCAGATATGGTAGCGCGAAGATCTGCGCGTAAATATCTGCTGCTCGAAAAATCTTGGGAAGAGTCGTCCATCGTCGATTTGTAGATGCGTGGACAGATCTAGAAAAACGCGTCGATGCTCAGGATCACGCATATAGCACTGTCTTACCCTATGTGGTTCTGCGAAGGTTGTGGAGCCAGCAATAGCTTTACGGAAGTCAAACTGCCACTTGAATTGTGGCGGTGGTCGTGAGCAAACGAGAGAAAAGCCAAGGTCACAGCTTGGTCACGCAATGGCTGCTTGTACTTGTTGTGTTTGCGGCAAAATCCGGTCGTGGCACCAGGGGAAGGGTCTCCAAAAGTTCCTTGCGCGGGAATCGATTGAAAGAAGGAGGAGAAAATTGTTGACTCCACGAAGAGAAGTTTTTTTAGGTCGGTACCGGAATTGACGCCTCTTTTATTTTACTCCAGGTTTCATGTTCCTTGTTTCGCAGATTTAATCGACGCGCTTTGTAAATAGATCAAGCCCTTGTGGATTAATTCGAAATCACCCATATACCCTTGACGCCATGGTCACTCAATTCTATGATGAGAGACGGAGGTTCGAGTCTTCCTCCGTCATATCGCGGTGGCTTTGCGTTTTTTTTTTTGTGGAAAACATGAGCCACCCTTGATCTCATGCAGAATATAATGCCTAGTATAAACATCTAGATAGACCGTCAAGGATTTTGGTTGAAATCAATTGTAATGTATATGGCAATTCAACATTTCCTTTCCAGGGCTTCGCCAATTTGGTCCAGCAATATTCATATTCAGTTCAGCCGTGAAGAGCCCTCATGAATCAATTCAAAGTCAACCACCACTGGTTCAATGGTAAGAGATGTAGGTTCGAGTCCTCCCGAGGGAATGTCTATTCCGCTTGCATTTCTTTTTTTTTTTAAAAAAACGAAATCCCTCATGCCGCTGTGCATAACATGGAATTAAATGAATAAATAACGGTGGGTACATTAATGAAGGGAAGAATCGAGGCTGCAGAGGAGCTAATATATTGGGAAGTTGAATAATAGGCAAGCCAGTTAAATTTCGACGCACCGATATTCTTTTCGAGGCACAACACAGCACAGAGACTAGACCTCACCCTTCCCGTCGCCGGCAAAAACTTTGATGACTTAGATCGAAGGGAAGAGTGCATAAACATCTGCCTCTTCGTAACGCTCGCAGCGGGTGATTTGGAGGGATTCGAGAAAACACTGCGACCTGGTTATAAGGGAGGCGATAGTATCAAAGGAAAGAGACTCGAGCTTGCGGTCTGAAACTGTGAGATGTCGGAGGGCAGGTGCGGCGAGTGCACCGAGTAGCTTTCGTGTCGCGCGCCACCTATAGCTTTGCTCAAATAGAATCAGGGACGGCAGATGCAGGAGGGGTCGCATGATCTCTGTGTCATCAGCACCGTCCCACACAGTACCGCTGAAGTTTACAAGAGCAACAGCCTTGCGCAGGATATCCGCCACATGCAGTATCTGCCAATGCTCGACGGAAATGGTGGTGAGCTGCGACCACGGCAATTCCACCTTGTGGGTGTAGTCGTGAATGAGGTGGACTGTTGTCAACGTGGGTGTGTCGCAAAAAGCGGCCACTGCGTCTTCGGGTACATGGTAGTCGCTTACTTTGAGAGTCACATCGCGGAGTAAAGGAAAAGGGCCTTGAAGTCCACTCCAGTGAAGGTGATCGAAAGGAATGAACAGACCCGCGTATTGCAGGCGAGCCGAGTGCATGAGGATTGTGTCTGTCAAATGACGCAGTGAAAAGCCAGAATCATTTCATCTGGGTCCAAGCCGATCTTCACGGATAGAGATAGTGGACAGGTTTTGAATCGTGCAAGCCAGGTTTGGAGAAGATCCACTCGCGCAGAGAAGAAATCTGGGATATCAGAGTATATTTTAATCTCGATGGAGCTCCACAGTCGAGGAGTACCAAATGTGATATCGCGCCATTGGCGGCCTATCTGTCCCAAGAACGCCGGTGACACGAGCCCAGTGATCGGAGAGCACAGGGGATATATGGGCAAAAAGTGAAAGAATATTTCCGAGGTGATTTCGGCGGGGAGGGTGAGAACGGGGTATTTGTAGTCGTCCAGCCGCGATTGCAGTTTCTCTTGCTCGCCGCGCGCAGCAGCAAAAGAATTTTTGAGAGACAGGATACGAGTGTATAGCTCAGATATACTGGCGCGAAGAGCAGAGCACAAATATCTGCCGCTCGAGGTATCTTGGGAATCATCCATCGTAGATGCGGGGACATGTCTAGAAAAACTTGAGAAAAACGCGTAGATTGCAACGGATCAATCATACATGCGGCAGTCGCTTGCCTTATGTGTTTATCCGAAAGTTGCGGAGCCAGCGGTAGCTTTGCACGGAAGTCACAAAATGCTGGTCGTGGTGGTGGAAGCTAAAGTCACAGCTCGGTCACGCAATCGCTTGTGCTTGTTGTGTTCTCGGCTAAATCCGGCTGAGGCGACTCCTTCATTGTTGGCCTTTCAGCCCAGTCTATTTAACTCGCGTGGTCGTACGCGAAGTATAAAATGTCCGGTAGCGCTCCAAAACCAACATATATTTCGCAGATTGCTAGTGCATCAATATCCATGAGATAAAGTGAAAGTAGGTCCATTTGCGAACGCGAGAGTGAAGGCCAAGAAGAACAGCTGTTATATTTTGAGAAGTGAATAGGTAGGTAGGTAGGTAGGTGGAATTACACGGCACGGTCCCGCTCAGGAACGACGGGCCCACGAAGTATCTAAGTGTACAAAGGCAATGCGTTCACTAGTCCCTGGACATCACTGTATCTCCATGGCCGAGCTCGCGATGCTCAATGGTGAGTTGCGCCACAGGGCACAAGATAAAATCTGGTCATCGCTATTGTCGTTTCCTTCGTCGCAGCCTTCGGTGCATCTTCCTCATCCTCCTCTTCATTTTCATCCCTAGAATCGTCAGTATCAAGAGCGAAAACGTCGATGATTTTGATCGCGGGGGAAAACCGCACGATAATCAGCCTCGTGTAGCAGGGAATGGGTGACATGAAGGGAGTCGAGTGCACAGTGTGATCGGGCGAGAAGCGAGGAGATGGTTACGATGGGATTATCGCGTTCGGAGACCGAGAGGTATCGCAATGCAGGTGTGGTGAGTGCATCAAGCAATAACGTTTGTGAGCCGAACACATTTTCGCCGCCGCGAATGATCAATGATTGAAGATGAACAAGCGGCGGTACGGGGTCTGCAGGAGGCGCACCGAAATTCCACGGGGTGCAGCACAGACTGACGAGGGCGGTAGCTTGCGTAGAATGTGGGCCATCAAAGCGGGATAAATCCGCTCAGTATCGATGCTGGTGAGCTGCGACCATGGGAGGATCATCTCGGAAGGATCGAAGTCCACGGCGAGCAGGACACTTGTCAAGTGTGGCGCATCATGAAAGAGTGTGTGTGCAGCTGTACTTTCAACTATGCCGGGCCCGGTACTTAGATGGCGAAGTCGAGGGAACGGGCCGGCCATCCAGTCCAATTGATTGAACGGAAGGTATAGTTCGACGTGTTCCCAGCGCGCGGAGTGCGAGATGAGGGTATCTGTGAAATGGGGCAGGTCGGAGAACGCTGGAATGCGTGACTTTGTGAAGGAGAGCGACAGCGCGCAACCCTTGGAGCGCGAGAGCCACGTTTTGAGCACATTCAGCTGTGCTTCGAGTGAATATCTGTTCTGGATGTGATATTCGATGGCTCTCTATAACTAGGGTGTGTCGAACGCTATTTGGCGCCACTCCATGCAAATCTGCCCCAGCAATGCTGGTGAAAGGTGACCGGTCAGCGGAGGACACTCGGGGTATGCCGGGAGATAAGCAAGGGATATCTCTGTGGTGATTTCGACAGGGAGGGTGAGAACCGGGTATTTGTACTCGTCAATCTGCGACTGCAAGTTATCTCGCTCCCAGCGTGCGGTATTGACTGATTCCTGCAGCACCAGGGTAAATACAAGCGCGAAGATCTGCTGCCCGCGATATCCTCGGAGTCGGCCATCGTGGAAGGGGTACTGGCTCACTGTTTGAATTGTTCCATTGTGTGTTCCGGATATTCTATACTTCTTCTGAGCGTCGCCTTCCCGGGAAGAGTGCTACAGCTGGTTAAGAATCGCTAGAAACACTGAACCCACACCAAACAATGAATTGAACGTATGAATGGGTATGCTGCCGGTGAGAGTAGAGAGAGAGTGGGCAATTTACTCAAAATTTACGGCAGGTTAATTCGGTCCATGTTGAATTTATAACAGAGTTTTTTTCCTACCAAAAGTGAGTGATCTATAATTGAACAGTTCTATAGTGCTACCACAGGAGCTCGGAGTGTTTTTTTTACCAGTCGTTCAAAACCAGATAATCTTATGATCCGAGACAATCTTTAGAACACGAGGAAAGAAACCAAAGAACAAAAGGGGGAGAATTGCTGGCAGAAAACCGTACGCAACTCGAACCGACGTCCTCCCGATAACACGTCAAGAACAAGATCAAAATGAGTCATTTTCGGAATGTTGGTTGATCTTAACAAGAGATCTTGAGAGACACATGTCGCGAGTACTTTTTTATTCGTTGCGTCGTTTAATCCCCACATCACATCGGAGTGGCTTTCGGATAAAGCCTTCGCGCGTTTCCATCTATCAATTTCAACATCAGCCTGCGAAAGTCCATGGACACAGAATTGAGATGTACAGGCTTCTCCGGCTCCGCAAGCACGAAGTGATATCTCCGGAAGAGCGTTGCAACGAAAAGCATAAGTTCGAGCCCAGCAAGATTACGTCCAACGCAAGCGCTGGGATGAGAATGAGATTCGAACATGTATGCCATCTGCTAACCACACACCGTGGCCCTACAGAGAATGGATTGAAGGTCTTGTGCATCGCTGCTGACTTTTCGGGGTCGAACCAGCGCTCCGGACGATACACGTCCGGGTCGTTGCCCCAGATGTCGGGGTCGCGGTGGATGGTGTAGGACGGCACACCGACTATCGATCCTGCAGGGAAGAATCGCCCGCAGACAGCAAGACCGCCTGGGATATCAAATATTAGCTTTAACAGGGGCAGATTTTGGGAGTAGTGGACATTCATGCCTTGAGGAACCACGCGCGGGAGGCCCAACCCGGAAGTGGAGAGGATACGCAGCCCCTCGTTGATACAGGCGTCGAGATAAGAGAGGTTCTTCACTTGCTCATGCGTCGCCACGGGGTCATCATCAATACATAAATGCTCATCGAGTTCCTTCTGGAGGCGGGCCTGAACAGCCGGATTTGCTGCGAGAAGATAGATGATAGCAGTTGTCGAACTTGTGAGCATCAGCGTCGAGGATCTTAAATAAAGATGGCGGGACATACTTGGCCGTCGTATCAGACCCCGCAAGGATGAATGCCTGCGCCTCCACAGTCAACTCCTTTCTGCCAAGCGGCTCCCCGCGCTCGTCTGACCCAGCCTGTAGCAGACTTAAAATGTCCACACGATCCGTCGGCGCCGCGAGTCGCTTCGAAACTGCCACGATCACCATGCCCGTTAGCTCGCGGGTGCTTCGCGCACGGGCGCGGTACCACGCAAGGCGCGCAGCAAGCGGGCGCAACCACGCGGGCAGCACGCCCATCGCTGCGGCGTACTCGCCGCGTGCGTTTAGCACGGCAATCGCAGGGATGTGGGTGATATCAGGGCTCGCGAAGGTGATATCAGTGAGCGCCGCAGGGGTAGCGGGGACAGGCGCGGCATCGTGCGCGGAGACGAGCATGCCGAATGGGGCGCCTAACGCGAGGTCTCCAATGGTGTCGAATGCGAGGTAGTTCATCCATGGGAAGCAGTTGAGCCAGAGCCGCCCGTCGCACCCCGTCCAGCCGCCCTCGCCTTCGGAGCCGGACAATCCCTTGACTGCACCGTCGTACAGACAGTCCCACTGACCGAGAAGATCAGAGATGTGCAGGCGGATGTGTGGTTCGAATTCGACCACGCTCTTGTGCGAGAATGCGTGCGAGACCATCTTGCGCTTGCGTGCGTGCTGAGCGCGGTCGCGGGTGTTGAACAGCGAGGATTCGATTGAGACGAATTCGTCGTACAAGGAAGATTTCAGAGCTCCGTTGGCATGAGCGTAGACTACGCTGAGGGCGTCGGAGTCGGCGATGGAGACCTCTGAAGGGGAGATGCGGATGAAAGGGCCTGGGAAATAACCGTTGAGACAGTATATACGATATGAACTCAGTGTGTACCGTATTTCCTATGTAGCTCGTGGATGACCTCGGAGCGGTGACCTTTTTGAGCTACCCAGCTGAGCCAGGCAGAAGTCAGCTTGGCCAGTAAGGGCCCAGGATACTGTCGAATGCCATATGGATCAACGAAGTAGACGATAATATGGATGAGGATGATGGTTGATGGGAGACCAAGCAGTGTGGCGACGAAGAATTGCAGGTAAGTCATTGGTAGGTAGAGGGTACCCAGCTCAAGCGCTTAAGTAGCGAAGACTTCCCGCGAAAGACGCTATTCGTGCACATTTCGTAGGCATCAGATTGTGGCGTGAGCTTGTGAGGGTCTGTATCGTCATGAGAAATAATTGCAACGTGGGTTCCTAGGACCTAGCTCGACCAAAATGGCGGAAGTGTTTCAATTTTAAATAATATACGGCAAACTATGGAGTGACGACTCGTTACTAAGAATGCACTTTTCGTCGGTCAGTACAAAAGACAACGTTTCCTCGGGGGAGCAACCCCAGCTGCGGCAGTGGATCGTGAATATTACAGACGCTTCACGGATGGCATACTTGCGCATGCCCTAAACGTCGAGGTAAACGACACGATTGAACCTTTTCGGTGAATAATGCACTAGTAATATTCGGGTGGGGAAAAACCACCAAATATTCGTGGTCCTGTCTTCCATCCGGACTCCAATGTCATGCGAAGAAGTGTCTCCCTTTGCCAATGTTGGAAATCGCAGAGCCATCATCTTCGAGGAAGAACACGGGACTCGTCATCCACATGCTTACTACTCGTATCTGTGGGAGAGTTAAGTTTTTGGCTTGCAAAAATGGCTTGCGTCCGCGCGGAATGGCTTGTTTCGGACGTGGGCGTGGATTTTGGTGGCATCACACGCCCACGCCCGGCATTTCGGCTTGCAAGCCACTCGGTTGGCTTGGCAAACCATTCTGCCGGCTTGGCACCAGCCAAATTTCGATGTGGCTTGTGGCTATTCCGCAACATCGACCGCCTTTCTCAATGCAATGGATGCTCAGTATGGAACTCCCCTTGACATCCATATAGTTTATTTGCGTGGTTCCACACCACCGATCAATTTGCCGGGTTAACATCGGAACGATGTCCACCCAGTCGGCCATTTCTCACCCGAGCGCGGGCTTGTGGCGACCAATACTCACTTCTCGTCCTTCAATTGTTCTGAGGCCATTACGTTTGTCACAAAACACAATTTTGGTCTTCACCGCGCGGTTATCGTGCAATTTAATTTAACCCTGTAGTCCTAGCAAGGGGATTTAACGAATTTATTCCGGATAAATATTAAGGGAGTGCAACGACTCTCTATACTTGATATATGTACAAGACATGCCGCTGCTGCGGTCCGGCTCCAGACCGGAGTAGAGTTCCGCAGTTCTCCCAGTTCATCACACTGAAAGCCGAGACATTTTTGAAATTCAAGACATGCGGCAAATTTCAAGATTCCTTTGAAGGTAAGTTCAGTAAGCACACACCTTACCAAAACCCGAGCTGCTAGCTTTCAGTGCCTTCCACGTGTAGAGTATAGTACGGCTAAAGTACTGCTACATACGCGCTTGTTCTGATGCAGGGAACAATCATTCTTCTTCCCTTCTATGGGCCATATGGTGTCGTCAGCGGATCCAGCGACTCTCCAATTTGGGGCCTTTGAGCTTAGGCCAAGGAGAAAATGCCCCGGCGGTGGTTTTACTACTGCCCAATTATGGTATTATTTTTATCGTTTTTTATTCACACGTTTGTGTTGAGTTCCTCAGAAAGAACTGGAGCAGATAATTGTAACCCCACGCGCCCTCTTGCTTTGGTGCGGATCTGGACTGGAAATTGAGAGGGCATCAGCATTACGGTAGTACTAGTGGATCATAAGACCGGGATTAAACAGATGCGGCGCCTTGCGGCGCACATAATACATTCGAAGTACGACACACATGCTTCAAATGCGGCACGCCACCAAAATGTATGCCACGTAATTAGAAAGTGCGGTTCGCCGTACGCCGAAAGTCTGCCGCACTTCCTGCATTGTCAACACCTTCCGGATATTGCCAGGAGCTGGAGTTTGACTCGGTTCCTGGTTAACAAATAAACTCACAATCAATTAGGGTGTTTCAGATATGGTTTTTTGAGCCCAACATGGAGCCCAGCTCGGAGCCCAACTTGATGCCAACTTCAGTGTCACTTTTTCTCCAGGCGTGAGGCAAATCGTCACAGGGTCAACTCGAATGAGCGGTGTCAGGGCTTCTGGGTTTTATTTCTCAATATTTCAACGATGTACAAGAATCAAGCGGCCGCTTTATACCTGTTTACATCTCACATGCCGAGCGGACAACAACTTGAACAAGGCCCTGTTCCAAAGCCATCACTCGTGACCGCGCTTTTCTCTTCCCACCACCACGACTTAGTCTCGCTTTGCCTTCCTCGCCGCAGTGCAGCTTAGGTTGTACCTTTCCAAAAGTCAAAAAAGTAAGCAATGCTGCTACCTTCTCTCCATTCCACTGACCTCTCAGGGCTTGGACGGTTTATGGACCCTGGTGTCGACGATGGCCGATTCCAAGGACACCCCCAGCAGCAGATGTTTGTGCATGGAGATTCGTAACCAAATACCCGAGCTTGACGCTCCTGGTCTCGAGGCCTCTCCTGCTGCTGCCGCACGTCGCAAGCGAGAGAACTCACAGTCACGACTTCGCAACAACAAGTGCCCCGTCCTCACCCTCCCCGTCGAAATCACCTCTGAAATATTCATCGCTTTTCTCCCGACGTACCCAGAATGTCCTCCGATGACTGGTCTTCTCCCACCCGCGCTGCTGGGACAGGTCTGCCGGCATTGGCGCGCGATAGCATTCGACACGCCCTCGTTATGGAGAGCGATCCAAATATACCTCCACAACATAAGCTCATTGGCTGCACAACTGAATGTGCTCACCAGTTGGCTTTCCCGTTCGAAAAACTGTTCTCTATCTCTATCCCTGAAACAATTGGACACCCTGAGCTCATCGGAACTGTCCCATTTCACAAACACCCTCATCGCACAGGCGGCGCGCTGGGAACACGTGAAAATAACCAGCTGCAGTCGGGCAAAGAGAAAGTGCCGCAGCATGTACCGCAGCCAGTGGCTGCGGCAACCTGCGGCAAATATGTTGCCCTGCCGGAGAAATTAAAAGTAAAACTGCGTGCATCGACGGCCACAACGACGTGAGGGCTTCGAATTCTTGCCCATATTGGTCTTTAAACACCCATGTATATGTCCCCTGCACTGTTCAATGCCTTGGGGGTTGATACGGCAACTTGGCTGCGGCAACCTGCCGCAACCAATAAAATACAACGTGAGTGGCTGCGGCACTCTGCGGCAAAAAACATGCAGCAAAACCATGAATGGCTGCGGCAACCTCATTCACAGCTGCGGCAGTTTGGTATATTGCTGTATCTGTTGACATGTCTGCGGCAAGTTTTCAACATGGTCAAGCAAGTTGCGCAATGTATTGCGGCACTACGTGGCAGTAGCTTTTGTGTCTGTCGGAAATATATGTCTGGAACTCACATCATCACCCCAAGCACAGAATTAGTCCTCTGAACTTCTTATCTATTGAACATTGACCCAAACTAATCTGAATCTCTCACTGTTCAAGTCGGTACATTGGATGTCAAGGTTGGTCTCATCGGCGATCGGAGCGCTCGAGGATTTGGCAGAATTATTACTTTCTCCGTCTCCACCGTACAGTTGGATACGTAGGTAGGAAACCTCTATACCTGACTGAATATTGTAGCATCCTGAGCACAATACGAGGTACTCTTTCACCTTTGACTTCGGCACTGTTCACCATGAAAATCTTTGGCAACCACCATTCCCAAACCAATTCACTTACCGATTATCTAGATACGTCGCACAGGTGAGAAAGATGTATTTGTCGTTGATATGAAGCCTTCATGAGTTGGAAATCAACTCAAGAACGAGTGCGGCAGTTGGCTGCGGCACTAACACAGCCACCCTGCGGCAGATTTTTTTCGGTGGTCCCTAAACCAACTGAATTGTTTGCAAATATTGGGGACTCGACTTAAGGGAACGTAGCTAATCTTCTGTGCCCATAAACTGGGGTAAAATTCACCCGTGGGACTCGATGCGGCAGTTGTTCGAATAGTTGCTGCGGCAATAACACAGCCACCCTGCGGCAGCCTTTCCTCAATACTGCCTTTTAACTGAAGAATTAGTTTTTGAGATTAGTCTGGAAATTGGTGTATATAGGCTAATAATTTAGGTTCGCTGAATGAAAACCCTGCAGAACCATTTTTTCCCCGAGTTATGTTCCAATTATTAATTTTCAGACAATATGCCATGTTAGGATGGTGTTCAGGAGTGGAACTTCAACAGTGGTTAGTGGATTCATTGTTCGGAACATTGTACAGTGCCTTTTGGTTTGCAAAAAGTCTAGACCGCATTCCCGAAGTTTCAAGATATATATATTTGTCGCATAGAAATTGCCAACATTGTTGTCTATAATATTATCGAATGACATGGATTGTGATCCATTAGAGGCTGAGTTGAACTCAACAAGGGAATTTTGTAGTCTCCTGTGGCAGCCTGTGTGGGCGAGAGTGACTCTGCGGCACTGTAACATAGTTGCCGCAGAGGCTGCGGCAACCTGCGGCAGTGCTGCGGCAGTCTGCGGCAGCAACGGCACTTTCACCGTGCCCCGCTGCAGTCCACTTGGCTGGATTACAGGCCCGTTTCCGTTGCTTTTCCAAGTGACGCTCTCGCCTATCTCGTTGTGGATCGACCCCACCTTGCACACACTGTTTGACGATGCACCACGCTTGACGAGTGTCGTGTTTGGCATGTTATTTTATCCGGCCGAAACGGTCCTGCCGTGGTCCCAGCTTACCAGCATCAATGCCGAGAGTCTTATCACCGCTCATGCAGCCGACATTCTGAGTGAAGGCTGATTCACCCGTACTAACTTTTGCTTCTTTGTATTCCTCTAGTTTTACCGCGGCGTGTGGAAACATAGCGACCGCGAGCTTTAATTAGCAGGGTGCAGGGAGGTCCAGGGACGATAGTGTACTAGTGCCTGTACACTGGGATAATTCCTGGAAACCGGCGTTCATGAGTTGGACCGTGCCGTGTAATGCTACCTACCTACCTACCTACCTACCTGCGGGAAGCGACAGTCCTCGACGACTCCTCGTCAATTTCCGCTGCAGCTTATGGGATAATGAGGATCATGAGTATGCAGATGTTACAAGAGTGGTGCCGCTACTTCTTCATCTTGAATCCTTGATCATATTTTCCGCTGACGGATCTTTTTGTTATTCCCAACAACCGCTCCTCGATGCACTCACCACACCAGCCCTGCGACATCTCTCAATATCTGAACGCGAGCTCACCGACGAACCGATTTCCATTATCACCTCCCTTATCTCCAGATCACACTGTTCCCTCGACTCTCTTCACGTCACCCACTCTGGGCGTTCAAGGCGGATTATCGAACAGCTTTCCCTTTGATCAAAGTGATCAAAGTCTTCAGGGGTGCCGAGGACGAGATAACTGGGATAGAGGATGGGGATGACGAGTTTCTCTTCTTGACAATATCGGTGTTGCGCAACTAATCTTCCGCATCTATCTAATTCATTTCCCTAATTAATGGCTGCTTCAGTTCCTCCCTGTGCAAGTGTACCCAGTTATTTTTATATTCTTTCGTCCGTTGAAGCCGATCATGGTTATCCTTTTGTACCTTCCTTGCTGTCCATCGTCCTTCCGTGTATTATATTATATTAGTTCGCGATACAGTCCTGCATATGTCATCCACGTTTATCGCTCAGTAACATGTCTTAACTGTGCACGGCACGCTGGACACGTCCGGGCGGGGCGGATCGGATCGACGCGGATCGCGGGCGGCGGACTGCGGCGGCAAAGAACCTCAAAGGCAGAAAGCGAGCCAAAGGGATGACATAAGCCTACTACGAGGGCAAGCACGACTACCTACACCACAACACGCACGCACCGCGACACGGGGGCGGCATCCGCCGCCACCACAACGCAGGAAGGGTGATGAGATTGAGGTATATTCGGCAGCGCGGTGGGATAATGGCGGAGGAGGGATTGAAGAATAAATGAATCGGGTATGAGGAGGAGGATGGGTTGGTTGGTTGGTAGGTAGATGAGGGCGGAACGACATGGGCGGTATGTAGGTAACAAAGAAGAGGAAGACTGGAAAGTACGACAATGCAATGATGTCACAAAAACAGGAAGGGAAAGCACCGCCCCAGAACGTACCCGCCTCCGTCTAGAGCCGGACGACGCGATTGAAGCCCTCCCGATGAAACTGCAAAGCTTGGAGGCGTGCGAGATCCACAGCTCCTCGGCAGTGGAGACGAACGTGCAGGCAGGGTGCCGTGGCGAGGATGTAGGTACACGAGGGCGGGGACGCGTTGAGTAAGAATGCGCTCCTGCTGCTGCTCCACCCGGGAAGTTGGTGGGCGGGCCAGAGGCACACCGTGACGCTGCTGTCAGCGTCTAGTATGCCGTTGTGACTCACTTTCTGTCCTGGTCTTCGTCTGGTCTTATGCCTGTTTCTATTATTTATAATCATATTTTCTTCTGCCTTACCAAGGAATAACGAACGCTGTTCACCATCTGTCCACTGCTTTTGACCCATTGTACTTTGTCCTATAATACGCAGCCAGGGCGGCCGGGCCCCCAATTCAACGTGTCTTGGCAACGGCCGAGCTTGATGATGTTCTGGCTTCGGTTTTCATGTTCGGGTAACGTTCGGGTTACGGGCCGATGAAAAAACAAACAACAGTGATGGGATGTGGCTTTGCTAATTTGATTTCTTCCTTTCCCTGTAAAATTGCTAGCTTTCATGCTTGAAGGATCGGGGATCAATATGTTTTTTACAGATCTTAGAATTGTGGCTGGTTCAATGCAACATTAGGCATGTAGTGAATTCATTTAAATGAGTTTTGTGGCCAACTGCTGATGCTTCAGATTGGATACAAATTGACTTCTTTGAATTCTGAAAGTTCCATGCCTCAAATGAACTGCTTGATAAACGCCTGCCTTTCATGTCCCCGCATTACATACTTATTTACATACCCTTACAGCCGAGAAGTGCGCGCAGGTGCAGCCCGCGAGTGAGAAAAAGATGACACCGATTTGGTGTTCAATAAAAGTGGTACGAGTTAGAACTGTTGAAGAGTCTGTCAAGCAGAGACTGAATTTGATGCCGGGTAACACCGAACCCTTTCGATTCCATGCGCTCCACACGCAATGACTTTCATTCAGACAGAGCCTGCGGTCTGTCGGAGGCCCAACATCTGTTCATTAATGTGCAACATGCCTTCAGTTATATATATATATATATATATACACTTTTTATAGAATAGTCGAGAGTGTAAGTATTGTATTCGTTTTCAGACCCAGCCTGGTGGTCTGGAGGGCCTTAATATCTATCAGTGTTTTGAAAATGTAGTCGTTACACTTCCTGGATGCAGAGGTATACGTCCATGTATGTGCCCAAAACTTCCTAAAACAATCCTAAAAGTCACTGGAGCGACTGAGTCAGACCTTCAGCCTTGCGCACAGCTACTGGTACGCCGGAGGATTCGAGCTAGCTGCGGCCAGTGCCTCCAAATGTCTAAGCCGTTCCTCTATCACTATCTCCGGTTCTGTGCAATATAACATCAGCCGGAAGAATCACGGGGCTATTGCTACGCCCACGAACCTCGTGTGATGTTCGTAGAGCCTGACGGTACTGAGAGGACTGGCGAGCTTGCGCGCGCCGACGGCGGAGAGAGTTTCGATGGCGTGGGTACTTGAACGGGATTTGGCGGCCCGGGTTGAAAGGGCTCCACCGAGTAGATGGAGGGTTCATCGGCAAGAAGGACAGATTTCTCTTGCGCATCCATTGAGTCGCGACTTTCCAGTCTAGAGCGCTTCCGGCGGCGCAGGAGGAGCAGTATGATTCCCAGCAGAAGAAGACCGCCGATGGAACCAACAACCGCGGCGACAATTACAGTGGTGTGATCTGTGGACACGAGTCCGATCATCAGGCGGAGCGGCGCAGCGGAAATGGGAGCCTCCACTCACCGTGTAGTTATGGGTGTTGTGCTGCTGGATGGTTCTGCTTCATTTGTTGTGACCACCGCGTAATCGAACAAGGCCGAACCGCCCCCGGGAGTCCCGGGACCACCCTTCTCCAATACCCACATCACCGTGTGCTGTGTGTCCGGTGCGAGATTTACTGCCTGGAAGAATAACGAGTCGTATACATAAATATTGCGATCCCCCGTATCATGATAATAAAAGCTCTTCAGTGGCGGATCATTCAAGCTGAACGATATGTTGGCAGGGTTGTGAACGTCAATGCCGTATATATAGACGGCATTCCCTGACAAAAAAAAAAGTCAGGCGAGCCACGAAACAGGAATGATCCAATGAAACCTTTGAACGAGAATGACCCAGAATTCAGGGACCCATCATGCCAGGTTGACTGGAATGCTTTCGAGGGGTCTGGCTGTGCAGAGCATCCGGGGCACGGGTTAGACGGAGTGACTGAGTTGAAAGTGCCCGCCCACGTCCAGAAGGTGCTGTTCGTGTGGTCAACGGTGAAACTCGCGAGAGCTGCGGTCACCGGAGTCGTAGTTGACGGGCTGGAGAGCAAAGCCAACGCAATCAGAGCCACTCCAGTGAGGGGAACCATGAGGATGCAGAGAAGGGGAGAAAGGAATGTTACCACCGCGTCATCTACTTGTCAACTCTAGGCTGGACGCCGTAATATTTTAGCGCTGTCAAGCACCGCATCTGGAAACGCGTCAAGGTGACTAACCCTGACATCCTCTACGTAGCTCTACATAGCTCTATGGCTCTACGGCTCTATGAGTCGCAACGTAGTACTACACGGCCAAACGGAAATTTGATACAATAGCAGGATTGATTCAAGTCATAGTTTTCACGAGAAATTTGTACGATATTGTCAAAATTCGCAGCAAATAACTGCCATATTCCTTGTACGATCTTTGCACAACAATTGGCAAGATTTTCTTCAGAGCTACAAATTCGTACGATGCCGGTTTCGGTTATAAACATAACCGGTGTCTCATCGATCTTATCATTGATTATTATCAGACAAGGCCGTAATACTATTAATACTTACAGGCGAGTGAGATCGATCACTTCATGGTCAAGATGGCGCCCACTCCTGCGCCTGATATCCCCAAGGTTCTTCAGAAGGATCTCAGGAAGCCCATCAACCGGCGAGCAGCTGTGCATAAGCAACGTTTTCTACGGGGGAGATACCACATTCTACTTGGGAAAACATACGCATTTCTGCGCACCACAACCCGCTGCAAGATCTGGCTGTCTGCTCTGACTTTGCTCTTGTTCATAGTATCTACCACTTGGGGGAAAATACTGGCTGATCGAGGGCCTGTGTCATGCCTTGTTACGGTTACCTCCCCTCTATATTTTATATTCTTGGTTGTCATTCTGCTTGGTACATCTCAATTTTGCGGCCGCACTGCTGTGGTATATCTGATTTATCCATGTACAGAGTTTCGTAATCGGCAATTGAAACCCACTGTAACAAATTTGTCTCGCAAACTGCAGTTGCCAAAGTCCGAGTCAAAAAAGTATCGGATTACAATATTAGGTCCATTCCCGAAACCAGAAAATTTCAGTAAGTTCTTCTCCCTGTCTGAATGCGCAAGAATTGAGTAGGGAATACAGTGGCAGCTTCCGGAAGTACAGTTCAGGACATTGTGCACCACTTGAGGCGTAAACACCTCATCTCCGATCTCTCACGCATCCAGCACCAAATAATATTTCCACAGTATCAGTACTCATCCCTCTCACTCACTGATACACTGTGGGATGTTGGAATACGAGATCTATCTGTATTGCACGTGAGAACATCAGTGCTCGGAGGTGCATCAGATCGCAGTCAAGTCCAATTTTTTTTGTATCAAATCATTATGCTGACCTTTGTCACAGATCCTATTAATTTACAATCGAAGCCTGCTAACGAGTTAAATCCGCTGCAATTCACCCGTGCAACAGGAAATTTTCCTTCAGCACGTCCTGACAGTATGTTTTGGCTCCATTTTTGTTAAGCAAATTAATGAATAAATCTTTAGTATGGAAGCCCACAGGACAAGGACACTTCCGCTGTACCATTTGTCCAACCCATGAATCTGTTGAAGCACGCCGTATCGCAGGTCATGAAGAAGGCAGAAATCACAAGCGGAACCTGGAGCGGCATGACACCCCAGCACAGCAGGCTTCTGGGTCAACTTCAAGGGGCGAGTCCTCCAGTCAATTTCAAAATCAACCTGTCCCTGCTGCTCGTGTTCGTAGACCTCTTGCAAGCCTACTTGCACAAGTCGCACAGGATCCCGATCCTCATAGGCGTCAGAACAATTATGTTGATCAGGACACAGGTGTTGTCAACTGGGACTCAGACTTGTTGAATTTCAACACACACTTTCACTTTTGGGGAAGGGTGTCGACCTTCTGGAATAAGAAGAACGCAGAGTGGGGCCCGGATCTCAAGTCAGCTGGATGGATGCAGTGCGTTTTATTTCCATTCCTTTGGCATGATGCACTTACATGTATTTGTGGGTCCAGACACATTAATAAAATCATCACGGAAGAACGAGCCCTGTATCCCAATGATCCCCTCCCTCTTATTCCTCTACTCGCCACGCCCACGCCCCCGCCAGTTCGTCGGCCCACCAGTGACCCACTTCAGGAGGTAACCATCAACGGGAGTGTCCGCACGACAACGGGCCTCGCGGCATTGTCGAATTACCGTGATGATCAGCGCCAGCCTTCCGGTCTGACAGCGACGGGCTACAGCGCCCACCATCGATGTACGTATCCTACCTCCATCATCAGTGGCCGCGCATTGATCTTTTTCATTTTTGCAGCTTCGTCAGAGATGTATACTGCTGAGCGGACCCATCACCCATCACAGAAGTACGTCGCTGCCTCCCCTTTATCACCCAGTTTCCTCATACCTAGATACAGCACCATCCGACCAGGCTCCTGGTCCCCCGCTCAGACTACCACCGTCGTCGTCAGTTTCCTCAAGCGGTGGATACGATGAGAACTCTCGCGGCATGCACAGTATGTTTCAAATCATCCATCACTCAAGCCAATATCTCATACAATACATGCAGGAACTCCCGCTGGCCACAAGCATGCCTTCACCCCCTTTCACTTTCCTTCCAGGCCCAGCTCGTCATCGGACCGGAGCTGAAGTATTTCAGTAGCGCTGAGCCACATCAAGCGGATTATCTGTTGTCTTAAGTAGATCATAATATATCCAGCACCATATGTGTGCATTCTTCTAATTATCAAGCTAGCTGGCGAGCCAGGGGGCGGGCAATTGCAATGAGAAATCATTTGAATCAAGGTCTATTTGTGGCGATAGGAACTGATAGGAATCACTTACGTGTCCATCAAATCGTAAGAAATTGCAAGACTTGGACCGACGATTCCTTGCTATTTGATGTCGTAGCAAATTCTGAATTGTCGGAATTTGATAGATTTGCAAGAATAAGGTAAGAATATTTTAAGACTCAGAATCGTATCAAAATCGTACTTGAACCGTGCGGCCGTGTATGTGGCAGTGTGCTGTTTTCCAGATGCGGCAGCGGACTACGAGTCTACGACCGACCTAAGCGTCGGGTACTACAAGCCGCGTAAAGGAATATAGTCGCATTACCGAATAAAATAAAATACTTGTCCCAGTTCTCACTCCCAACCAGCTTCGCACTCCCCTCGCTTTCTCTCATCACCAAAATGTCGGCCATCAATCCCGTGTCTGCTCCCGGTACCTGGCTATCGATGGCCGCCAGTAGCCAGCGGGCAACATTCATGCCCCGTCCGCACAGCCCGTGCAGTGATGTCCGAGGCAGTTCCGCGCACTGCGGCTCCTGATCTGCACGTGTCAACACAGCCGCTCCCGGCTGTGTAGACGGACTCGCTGAACGCAGTGATTAACGGCCCACAAAGCCCGATCATGTCTCCCATCAGTGCTGAAGATAAGATTTTCATGATATCTATTCATGGTGGGCGGCCTCTAATGACAGCCAACAACTCCCAGTAGATTTGCCCTCCTACGTTTTAATTTACACAGGTATTCGCTATCTGGAGCATAACACACTGATCTCCAATGGCCACCAATATCGGTCAATAATTTTACTCGCTGTTGGAGCCAGTGGATGCCGGTTGCTGCCAGTGTTTTGCCCCAAAATTTTAAGCATTGGGTGGGAAAAAAGAGGGTGGTCCAGTCCTTCTTGGCGGAAGTTCGAGAGGAGTTTCTGTATGGCGGAAGGATATAACATCAAAGAAATGTGGAACATCTCACTAGGGAGAAAAAAAATCTCCTGGTACAGCTTCATGCCCTCGGCCCTCGGGAGGATTCGAACCCGTCTCTCACGAGAATCTTCCGAGTCATCAATGGCTATGTACAGTGTGTGATTTTCCATTTAATCAACGAGGGCTATATATGCCTACTGAATGAACGATAATATTGCTTCGTCTGGATCTGCGAAAAGAAACCGCTCAAGTGCAGCATTTCAGGACATTGGAATGTGTGCAGAATCTTCTCTAAATCAACATAAGTTCATCACTCCTCGCTGCCTGTCAAAATGACTCCTTCGATAGATACAATGGTTTATTAAAAGGAAAAAAAAATCAACGGGATCGTGCCAATGCCCTCGGGAGGACTCCAACCTCCATCCACAGCTGGACGCATCTGATGATAATATCTGATGGGTGATTTAGCACTAATCTACGAGGGCTTCGTCCCTCCTACGAGACACATTATTTATTGGAAGTGTCAGACAACGAACACAATGGGGCGAATAATTGAGCCGTTCAGTGTCCTCAAAATTTAACCAAAGTACAAGCTTAAGCAAGCATAAATTTTCTCCATTACGATTTAGGACCCTTGGTGTTGGGTGCGAGGCGGGGAGAATAAAAATAGAATATATTTTAGCGTCCCATTATGCCCTCGGGACGAGTCGAACCTATGTTTCCCATTGGCCTTATATGTGGTCATGAGTGTCGAAACTTTAATGGGTGATTTACCATTAATCAACAAGAGCTTCCTCCATCCTATGTGACTCAGTATTTATTCGAGGGCAGGATGGACAAAATCCTTTCAGTACTGTTCTCAAACTTCAATCAAGGCACAAGCTTAGGCAACCAGAAATTTCTTCATTGAGGTCAACTTGGAGCTCGACGGCGAATTAAAATAGAAAATGATGAGCCCGCTCTATGCCCTCGGGAGGACTGCAACCTCTATCTCCCACTGGAATGTGATTCGAAAACCGGCAAAATGTCTAATGGGTGGTTTGCCATTTAATTGTGTATACCTTGTTTTTTCAATGAACCTTGATACGGTTAGATTAGATCTAAGAGAACAAGTTCCACACGCGCCTGGAAAACCTTTGTTTGTTATAAGGGGACAAAAAATTTCAACATCATGTAGTTGTTCACTGAAATAAAACGGCTGAAGTATCTCCCCATATACGTCAGAAGGAAGGGCACACAAAAGTTTGCACAATGGGTGAACTAAACAGAATGCGATCACTAATGACCAACTTGTCACTGCGCTTTACGAGTCCTAACTTGTTTAGGATATCGTTCTTGTCGCCCGTACCCCGCAAAACTTTGCACATTCAGCCCCCATTTTGATCGCCTTTCCTCGTATATCTGATCATAGCTCACAGCGTAGCAATGGTTGCGCGCCAATCTTAAAATAAGCTTCCGTCTCAAACTCAGAGTGCTTAGAGAGAGTCGCTGTGTGTAAATAAACCTCGGGCTTTTGGGCGGCCAGATGACCGTTAGTCAGCTTGAGAGAAATATACCACTGATATGAGCAGTAACAGGCACATTATATATATGTGATGCAAACTCGGAGCACTATCGAGAGCTACGTGCGAGTGGCCCAAATTTAATCTTTTCAGTCAGGAGGCGGTCGCGTCTCAAGGCCCTGTTTACGGCATTCAACCATTATTCATGAATTTCTGCTGCAGAGATCGTTCTGTAACTCTGCACATTTCCGTTCGCCGTTCCCAAAAAAACTTGTCAGTGAGAACCGGACGCGCTCATTTAGTTCCCAGGCCTCTATTAATAGCTGGCGCGAAAGTCACCAGGCGGTCTCACATGTCCTCGTGATTCAAACAATTGCATCCTTCCGTCATGCCACCGTGCTTCTCGACACCCAACTATAAAGTGGCTCCGTCGCACCATCTCGGTCCCTTGACACACTCCCACGAAACGCCATGAAGCTCAGCTCTGCCCTCATCTTGACCATTGCACTCATCGGTAGTGCGCAAGCTCAATGTCCTGACTTCACTACCTTCTCGCAGGTTCGATCTACAAGCACACTTCTTCGACCCTAACTGAATTCGTGCCATTCCATCCTAGAAGCCTCAGGGAAACCCGTCGAGCGGTCCACTCGCACTCCCGTTCATGCGAGTTAGCCCAGGTGAAAGATGCTGATGCACATCGATTGTATTGAGGAAGGCTCATCCAAACCGTATCAGAATGCCGCACATTCAATAGCACCGCTGTCGAGGTAAATAGCTATGAATGCACATAGAACTGCGGCGCTTGACGTATTCTCCGTCCGCAGAAAGTCATCACGGATATGAAGGCAAGGCTGAAAGACCCGGACATTGCACGTCTCTTTGAGAACACATACCCGAACACTCTTGGTATTCTCCATTAAACTGAAGCTATTTTCAGGTGACACTGTCCTCATAGACACAACTGTAAAATATTTTAGCAAGGTTCGTTTCGGCCCTCAACTTGTGAAGCAGAAATTTATACTTCTGCAGGAAAAAAATCTCGCTTTTATCATTACTGGAGTCCGTGTCTTCTATGGCTCTCCTAACCATCTGATTTAATTGGAATTGTATGTCTATTCCACCAGGATATCACGTTAGTTTCCACTTGACTAAGGCATTGCCTCAATTTGAAACTTGATCTAGCGCTCAATGGCTGCGCGACACGGGCAACCAGGTATAGTCTGGAAATTTTCTCCAACGCAATTAATTTCATTAGTTGATCTCTTCTCGTAGTTTGCGGCATATACCTCGGTCCTTGCTTTGGATCCTTCCCTCGCGACCTTGGTGAAAGCTGTGGTCAATAACGAAGCCCGTTACGTCTCGGCCTTTCCGTACTGTCAGTTCGCTTTATGCCTCGAATATAGATTATTTTCAAACTTTTTTCCTCACAGGTGGTTCCTTCCAACCTCCGCCTGAATCGGGACTGGCTCCGAGCCACAACTCGTTTGCAGACCTTGTGACTGTCGATCCGTGCGTATTTTAGAATTCGTTCCATTTCAAGACTGAATGATGCTCTGCATCAGGCCGGTGGATAACCGGACCGTGTTCGAGTGCAAGGTACATTTCAGTCCACGTTGACGCCTAATTTTCTTTGCTGACGCCTATTGTCATTCCAGTACGAGCTCGACTCCCTCTGCGGGTTCCTCAAGCTCTCACGGAATTATTACAACCAAACAAAAGATGCTTCGATCTTCAACGACCAATGTGGGTGGTGATTCCTACATCCACCGTTTTGTTGAAAACTGTTCACCCCAGGGTACACCGCCATCAATCAGATCTTCCGCGTCGTCAACGAGCAGTCACAAAGCAACTTTGACGCCGATTTCAACTGGGTCTCGTTTTATAACTGGACAGGGAGGCCTGGGTCGTTGAGTCCACCGGTCAACAATGCTGGCGCGGGGGAGCCGAGGGCGTTTACGGGTGCGTTAACCTTCAGACTTGGAGCAACCCGAATGATGAACGCAGCATTGTAGGCATGGTCGGCACCCATCACCGCCCGAGTGATGATCTCAGCACATTTGCGTTCCTTACACCTGCAAATGCGATGCTTTCAGTTGAACTGGGTCATTTGGCGGATATACTCACCGCTTCAGGACAGTCGAAGACTGCGCAGGGGAAGAATGTCACTCAGCAGGCGACGCTGTGGAGCAAGCGCACGCATAATGCGATCTGGAATACGACGGCGAGTTGCATTTCTGTTCATCTTTTATCCTGTAGCTGATATTTTGGCGTAGGTCGTCAACAACATCCTCGCATATGAGACGAACGGTGATTATTGTCGACCTGACTTGAGAGCTAATTTAATGGTTCGAAATAGGCTTGGGCTCAAGATATGTTATGGACGATGCCAACGTTCCGGTGCGCAGTCTTCACTAACGAACAATTTATTTCTATCTACATCCACTCGATGCAGTCTCTTCTCTCGCTTCCATACCTCGGTTTCCTGGACATGAACGACCGCGCCTACGTCGCCACACGCAAGCTGCTTCTCTCGCGGGCCAATCCATACTTCTCTGTCGGCGCCAACTTCAGCGGCATCGGGTATGCCTGCCTTGAACTCTTTTCATCGGATCTGACGTCCTCCCTTCGACTGTAATTAGTGGACCACACGTCGACGCTTGGAATCCATGGCCCATGTCGCAAATCACGGCAATTTTCGGGACGGACAATGACGATGAGATTATGACTTCGTTGTATCTCATCGCGAATGTGGGTGTTCGCTAGGCGACTAGATTATCCCGATTCATTTACGGGAATACAGAACACTGCTGGCCTGGGGCTAATTCACGAATCACAGTCCATCTACGACTACACGTCTTACACGCGGTCTTGGTTCGCTTGGGTACGTTCCTGAATTCCAAGTATATCCCCGCTTCTCGCTGACTTCTTACTTAGGCGAACAGCTACTTCGCTGAGATGTTGCTTGATCTCGCAAAGCGCAAGCCAAGGTTGATTTTCAAGACGAATGAGCCTTATGTTCCGGGCCAGCGATGATCTAAGCTCTAGGCAATGTCTGAAACTTACTTCCGGAGTCCTAGATTTTGATTTAAGCAGTGTCCAACCTAGTTCATTCTCTTCCCAATGTCGAATTCATGGTACCGTGACAAAAGCCGGCGTCTTCAACTCCTTGATCATGACGCGCCCCCGCTGTACTTGGTCGTGATGATCGTACACGCCCTTTCTTCTGCGAATCTTTCCGCGCAACGCCTCGCAAATATAAATCGCATGTTGCATAATTAGAATTGTGCAGGATCTCAAAGTCTGCTGTAAAACCTTCGCCCGCCGCTGATCTACGCACCATGCCACAACAGTTGCATCAGGCATTTTTCGTTGGCTTCGTCGAGGTTCAAGTTATATTTCCGCATTCGAATGTTCATACAGGAATGCATATGTGTTTGAACTCCATGATTCAACTGAATCCACTGTCGAGCGAGCCAATAGTGTTCGAAGTTGCTCCTACTGAGTTCCTACTCATCTTCCTACTCCAGCTCCTACTTGTTATTTCTCGGTCAAAAATGCAACCTTTTTACGAGTCCTAATATCTTTTAGGATTCGTTCTTGTCAGCTCTCCACCCGCCAAAATCTCATCAAAATTCAGCCCTTTTTGATCGTAATTAGAACTCCGACTGACACTGACGTGTTCCTTCCGAGGTTCGGCCGACTTTGCAATTTTATGCGCAACCTGATGAAAAAAATTCGGTAGGTCAAGGGGAGTCAGCGGCAGATCCAAGAGCCTCTCAGACTCCATGTATGCGGAGAGTCCGCGAACTTCATGTTAAATATTAGACAAAACCCGACGCCAAGACATTATCTGACTAAAACTAAATTTGAAGGGATTTGTACTTAAGCTCCGCGCCAAGAGGCTGTTAAAAGTCCTAATATCCTTTAGGATTCGTTCTTGTCAGCTCTCCACCCTTCTCCACCCTTCTCCACCCGCCAAAATTTTATCAATTTCAGTGCTCATTTTTGATTGAGGTTAGAGCTCCGACAGGGCTCTAGGCTTGTGCCCCTCTTCTTTTGTAAAGCAGGAACAGAAATCCCACACCATGTCCGAGAATCATGTGTCGTCGGATTGTCGCCGGACGGAGCCACGGAAAATGCCGTAGGCGCTGGATTCATTCAAAGTTGAACTTTGAGGAATGACGGCCTCAGAAAAGTATAATTTTTACTTTTTTAAACCCGAGTGTGCGGTCTCCAAGGCCTCCCAATAGTCTAATTTTTTAGTTTGTGGGAACATTATCTGCTCGTTCTTTTAAGCATCTTTAGCTGTTCTTTTTGTGTTCATTCTATCGTTATTGGTCGAGGAGCATTAGTTTCGTTGTGGTTTTGCCACAACCAGAGAAGGTGGTTTTTCATATCCGATCGAAAATTGCAGCTAGCTCCGGTCTGCTATACCATTCTTTTCAACAGAACCCCGCTCCATCCTGATGATAAACTCTCTTTAGCTACAATTTTGTCCTTGCACTTTGGTCTAAAAATGAGCTGAAGTGCTCAGTGCTCAGCAGTTGTTAGTATTTGGGTGTTCCTGCTATCGTCTTGCCTCATCATGCGTGTTCCAACTATTCATATTCATTGAAGTAATCCAGAAATAACTGGACTTATGTGAATGGCATCACTTTAACAAAAAACAAAAAGAATTAGTGGACTCGTACTGCCATGCGAAGCATTGGCCACAATCCAAGTCTTTTGGGTAAAATCTAGTCCATCTGAAATATTGATCTGCACCCGCCAGTTAATTTTGAGCCATATATTTCAAGCTATTATTGCAGGGCAAGGAGTAGGGTGTTTAAGTGTGACGATTGGTAGGAGCTTAAAATGGGCAACTTTGAAACTCTCCCTCCCCCCCCCCCCCCCCCCATTTGTGAGTAGGAGATTAGTAGGAGAACAAAACATTGCGAATATTTTCTAGGGTTTAAACGGCCAAGGAGTTGGTTTTATAGGTCAGTTTATGAAGAGAAATGCTAGAACTTTGAGAAAAAAATATTGGGGTAAAGAGCAATGGTCATTGAAAAGGAAATTCAAACAGGAGAAATTTTGCAAAAAGGAGTTTTGAAACTCCTACTGGTAAAATCTCTCCTTTTTGTGCTTCCTGCTTGTGCTCCTACTCGGGGTAGAAAAACGAGTAGGAAAGCGAGTAGGAGGGTGAGTAGGAGAGAAGTAGGAGCAACTTTGAACGACACTAATGCTGCGGTTAGACGTGATTGGGAAAGGGGAGTTTGATAATCCCGCAGCTCGGGATGAGGTAAATCTTTGACCGCAGGACGGGATAACTTCTTCTGGTGGAGGGCAAGTTGACCCATGATTTCCAAGGAGCCATTGGGTCGACTATAGGCTCAGAGAAACAGAAAAAAGGAACCATCATCTCGCTCTATGGCTCGGCTCGAGTCGAACGAGCAGCTTCTGCTGGATTTGGGGTGACAAAGTCAAGAAGAACAGATACGGGCCATCCGCAACCGAGTCGATATCGGCGTTCGATCTAAACCGGTGGTTCCTGAGGACCTTCTGCACGGACTTTCGGTGGGCAAGCCTGAGAGTGCACAGCCTCCGGGATTCGTCGGATCAGGCTGATCAGATTGCCGAACGCACGCCATGCCCTCACCCCGGGCCACCATGGCATTTCTTTGCGCTTCCCAGCGGTTGTATTCTATCTTCTCCTCCGCAAACCCGCCGTCACTGTCTGAGCATTCGCCACCTATAATTCCTCCGAGCTCCTCGCGGCCTGTTCTTTGCGCCGAAGTACAGATGCATTCCCCACCAGAGCAACTCACAAGCAAGTCATCTCTTGTGACTCTCCTCAAGTTCATGGGATTTAATCAGACTACAGTTGCTTCGCGCATCTTGAGGAAGTTCCCACCATTCACATCGACTACCCCAAGCGCGACGTTCCCGTCCTAGAACTCCTGGCGCCCTCGGCGCTCACGATCATCCATCTCACTCTACGCAAGTGCGACCAGCACTCGGACGCGGTCCATGCCGAGGAGTTGAGAGCTGACGCGAAGGTCTCAGGCTGGGATGATTTGGCGGCGGCGTCCATGGAGGTAGCGCAAAACGAACTCGACCACGTCCTCAGGACGCTACCCGCTATGAACACATTTGGATATGGGTTGAAGCGGTTGGAGTTTTGTCTAGAATACAGAGAGCATCATATTATTTCAGGACACTGTTCGCATTTGGGATGATCTTTGTTTTCCAGATAGTTGTGTAACAGTCTAGATCCCTATACGTCTCTAAATAGCAGATATTCCACAGCAATCCCGGATAACCGTCAGGAAAATCACGGCGCAGCGACATCGGGTGTCAACAACTCGAATCCAGTATACTCATCGTCAGAGAATTCCACCAAATGCCTTGATACAAAAAAAATGAGCAACTGTTGGCTGAGAAAATCGAATGAAGAAATCAAGACGCACCTATCTGGAACGTGGAATCGTATCGCCCTTAGGGAGAAGAGCTTCACGATATGAGGGAGGGCCTGCGTGCAGCGGTGGCACCGGTAGCGCGTCGGATGCGCGCCGCCCACGAAGAGCATGACGCGCCGTTGCCGTGGGTTCTCCGGTCCCAGGAAACGGATAAAGTGCTCGCCTTCCGCGGGTTCCGCGATTTGGTGGCTAGATGTGCAGAATGAGTACAATATAACAGGAAGACGTCTTCAAGCCAACCAAAAAAAACAAAAACAAAAACGCACTTGGCGCGGAGATGATCCCGGACGCTACTTTGTCTGCCAAACGAGGGGATGAAGTGGTTGCAGAGAGTGCAGGACCAGACGCAGAGAGCGGAGTAGTCGTCCGGCCCCTCACGCCGGCGCACGTCCGCGGCTGCTATCGGCGAGAGAAGGAGCCGGTTTGGCGCGCCATGCGTGGCTGCGTTACTGCTGCTCGTATGGAAGACCTGCAAATCGAAAGAAAAGAAAAGTGAGCAGCCACTTTCGGAACAAAATCATAGAAGCCACCATACGCAGTCGCGCCACCCTCTCGCCGGCCATCGACCCTGTGACTCCGGCGGACAGTTCCCACACACGAATCGTATTGAAATTCACCCATCTGTGGTGCTCTCCGACCGCAGTGCGGCTCTCCTCGACGCGTTCTTTGGCGCGATTCCCTAACGGGGTTTCGGGCAGATCCCACGTGATCGCCAGCGCACATCAAGGATGTGCGACGCGTGTCCCGCTTTCCTCAGTCGTTGTCACTATGTACACGTCTGAGGTATGTCGGACACTTATATATCTTGCCTACTGTACTTACTGCTGGACTAGAACTTATCCCTAATGTTCCGTTCTCTTTAGGTACAGTGTTTATTGAATATAGTCGTTGTCACTACGTACACGTCTGAGAACTTATCCCTAATGTTCCGTTCTCTTTAAATCGCGCGTCCGCCTCGTCCATCTGCGCCGCCGTCACGGTCTCAGGGTCCAGTCCAAGCAGCACAGCAAGCGCCGCCGCCGCCGCCGCACTCCCTTGCGGATCAAACTGGACCGGTCGCTCACCAACGGGGCGCCCATGACACCAGTGCAGGTGCGCGCGCGCACCGTCCCATCCGATGAATATCCCCCTAGAGTTGTAGTTGTTTGATTGTGGGACTTTGAAGACGCTGGTTGCGCGTTCCAGCGAGTGGAGTCCAGGCTGCAGATTGTGCTCAGACCCGGGCCCGGGGTCGGGAAGGAGGACGACGAGCGACCGCTGTATGTTGAGAGCCCAAGCGTCGACGAACGCGGGTGCCGCGGCGAGCGCGGCGACGAGTCGACGATCGTCGGGGGACAGAGGCTCCTCGGAGTCCTCACTGATGAGCTGGGCGATCGGCGGGAAGGCGTCGATTGTGTGTGGTGGGATGTAGTATGTGTTCCGTGAGCCTGGCACGGGTGCACGGAGTGCCATGAGCGCGGCGGAGATGATGGCTTCCTTCCAGCGCGCAATGCGCGTCTCGAGCTCGCGTGCGAGGCGCTGGATCTGCGCTTCCTCGACGTGTGGAACGATGTGCGGGCGAGCACGATTCCACACTGCGGCGACCAATCAGCTCATCGATAGATTCGAACAAAAATATGAGGACATACACCTGGATGTGAGGCGTGGCATGCGGTAGAATGCCTCGCATGCACTGATGTCGTACCATGATCTCTGTATGTCCCGCTCGTCAAAGCCTTCCGCAATAAGGCGCTTTGATGCACTTCAATCAATCTGCGTGTCAGCACCGGGTTAAAGCGGCGGGGATATGTACGCCGCACCTAATCGTGACTTTGTCCAGCATCGTGTTGTACTCACGCGAGTACTTGCGTCGGGTGTGCCGCGCCCAGTCTTCGCATCGGGCCGTAAGCTGAATTTTAAACCAATGTCGTATATAAGTAATGAACGCTCGAATGGACAGCTGGAAGGAAGGGAAAAGTAAGATACATGGACGTACATCGCGTTTTTTCTCCACCAGAGCTTGCTGTTCCTGTACGAAGCAGCGGACAGCCTCAAACTCAGATCCACCCGAAGAAGTAACATGAGCTTCATATTGGGACGCAACGGCGGCGCCATCGCCCCGCCAAAACCTGCCTCGGCCGAAATCGAAGACACCGTCGTAGTCCAGCCCGACTTTCTTCACAGTAAATGCTCTGTTGTGGCAAAAAAGAAATCCTTGAAGGGTATTGCTTACCTCGTGTCGTCCGGGGGACCATTGAATATAATTCGTGGGATGCATCGTAGCCAGGTATCGTATCGAGGAGACTGTGCAGATGTAATTATTCTCTGGTGAAAAGAGCAAGAAAGGCAATGGTGACGGGGCTTCGCCTCCACACAGGTGTCGCATACTCGCCGCCACAGCACGTAGTCGACATCCGCACTGGATTCGCGTTGGTCGCACTCCTGCCCATCGGGGTCAATGGATGATATAGCAGGATGGAGATCTCAAGGCTCACCTCGCATATTTGGGCGCCGAACAACAACTTGGCCCATCGGCGACCAGAAAGTTGAGACGGACATTGGGGAAGCTGATCCGCTGGGGACTCCGGATGGTCTTCGACCATGAACGAATTCCGCCACGTCGAGTCGGTGGCAACGGAGCGAAGGAGCTCATGGAAAGTCTTGCTCGTGCGTGAGACCTCAAGGAGCTCGAGTGGGTGCAGATACCCTAAGATCTGGGAAGAAATTAAGCAAGGGAAAGCGCAAAAGGCGACTGAATAGCCTACGGACCTCTAAAACAATGTCAAGTTGCATGCTAGGCAGAAGGCTAAGGGCCCCTGGCGGGGATTTCCATTTTAGCTGATGGATGCGGAGGGATTTCCATGCCTCGACTCGAACATAATTGACTGCCGCCAGCTTTATCGCTTCTTTTGCAGAAAAACTCGAAGCCGACTCACTGGCGTCGAGATTCCGTACTGATCGTTGGAGACCTTCGGCCGCCGGATCGGATAAAATGAATGGAAGTGACACCGCGTCCACGTCCAAACCACTCTCGTAGAGATCATCCGGGCTGGATGTTGTAGGGAGAGCCATGCTGGATGTTATGTTTCATGTAGAAGCTATATATTGTCTCTTGTCTGTCAAAGTGAGTCAGATAGAGAGACTATCAGAAAATATGCCGAGGTGGCTAAAAGCCAATGGAGCTCGCAGAGGACAAGGAGCTACTCGAGTGCGGGTGCAGGAGCACAGAGAGGGCACAAACGATGTGGGGGAAGAAGATAATCGATGAATTGTTGCTATGCTATCGTACAGCTGCTAGATATACATAGATCAAGTATCAAAGATATCCAAAGATAAAGGTGTACTCGGAATGATGCAAACAGCCATATACTGACAGAGACATAATCACCCAAATGCTCGTCGACGAGACGAAGCTCGATCTGGGTCTGAGGTTGGGCTGGGCTGAGAACGTGCCGGCTCGATTCGATCAAGAAGCGGTTATGATTTTCAGTGGAGACAGAAAGAGAGAATAATTCCGCTGGGTACAGGCCTGCTACAGTTTCACAATTTCGCTGGTGAGGGTTTGTCGCAAGGTAGTTGCGTGATGTCACAAATTTTGTGACATTGAATGTGGCCGGCCATCAATTGAAAGTGATCCGGCGGCACGGTCGGCAGCGAGTCGAACTGTGTGTCAACTCATTTGAAAAATTGCCGCTGATTGAATCAGAGCAGGCACTGCTTGTTGGTACACCGGGGGCATTATGTTCGTGCATGTGTCAAAGCAACATAAGTCTCAAGATGGGCCTCCGCTTCGCTCCGGTATTCAAGATGAAGAAAATGAATTTTAGAGGGGTATGATCAAGGGGCTTCGAAGATAAGAAATTTCCTTATATGGACAGGGAGGGAGGGGTCCCCCCGAGGTCTGAAAATATTTTTTTGTATGAGATTTGGAAACTGGTTCCTTTGCTCAGATTTGTGCAAAACATGCTTCAGAAAAAAATTGGAATTTTGAGGGCTAATTTTTGAGTCTCTTTGATTCTCAAGACCGTCAGTTATGGGCAGTCTCGGCTCACAACTCTGCATATGTATAAGTTTGTGTTTTCCGGAAGTTGCGGATCAGGCCGAACCAGGCCGGTATATCACGTGTCCGATTGATGTGCCTAAAACCGAAATTTATTTTCAGTCAAAATAGGTGCTACAGCTCAAGGAAAGAGCTGAATACTCTACATAAATCATCCAAAACACTCTCCTGCATGAATGCCGGTCCTGGCATTCATTTCGAGGAGAAAAGAATTGGCACTTTCCATATCGGGAAGTTCTCACGCTGTCATTAAGGGAGGGAGGGGTCCCCGAAGGCTCTGAGAAAAAAAATGGAAGGTATGTGCAGATTTTCGCATTTTCAAAGCCCCTTGGGTATGATGCAAATACAGCATGCACGAAACAAACAAAAGTCACGAGTGTACCCGGTGTTAGTCTCATCTTGAGAATCTTGTGGATTTCCCTTGGTTTACCCATGGTCAGAGATATTCACAAGATGATCGTGCGAAAGGATATGAGAAAGCACGATATCAGCCTAAAACCTGCCAGCTGGCACCAAAGCGCGACATCCCTTCGTCGAACTTCAACCTTCGTTGCCCGTCTTCTCCGTGCGGGTTTCCGTTCGCGGGAGGCCCCCGATGACATTATGGATTTATTAGGTCTCTGTATTGGCGTGAAGATTGGTGACATGGTCTGTAGAGGCGATGCTCTCCATCAATTAATTTTGCCTTTTCAAGTTTCCCTTCATGATCTGTCTCCCCTGTGGATGTCTTGTTCTTTTGTTCATACGTTGCTACACACTAGGACGTGACTTTCACCCGAATGCAAACCGTTTCACCCGATGACCATCATCTGTTTCAATGTCACACACGCGAGTTCAGACTCCCATTCGCCCCCCAAGAAGCCATCGCATGCTGCCCTCATTGGAGGAGTTATTTCCGGGGTGGTAGTTCTCATCATCGCAGCCGGTCTTCTCCTGTTGTACCTTCGCCGAAGAAGAAGACATAAGAGCGGGCCGTCTGGTATGTCCTTTGAGATTATTCACGTCCTCGAAGATTTCCGCGGACACTGACGCGAGCGTTCCCAGCGACGTCTATCATGCCCCTTCCCGCTCTAGCTCCCGCGACGATGTCGGAGTCTGGACCACTCTTCGCGGTTTCATCCGGCAAACGCCATCCCAGCCCCAACTCAGGCGTCTCGGGGACAGTCCCAAATTCAGACCCCAGCCCAGCCCAATCCTCTTACGGACCTTCCGTGTCGTGGACCTCGCAGTCCCAAAGCCATGGGAGCTCACCCACGGCGGATAACACCGAGCACCCCAGCTCCATCGCGGATCTCAAACGACGACAACAACAGGTCGTGAGCTCGTACAAGGCGGGTATTAACGGGGGCAATGCGCACTCAGCACCCATACAGCATGTGGATAGCGGGGTGCGCGAGCTGACTCCTGCCGCCGCTGGATCTGGCTCGGCTGAGCTGCCACCGGTCTACACCGCAACATGAGCTTTGAACTTTTCATAATGTAATGTAATATGCAGCCTTCTATACGTACCGGCGCTCACTCTTTTGTAGTGGTAGAATAGAAAAATATATATAATATCAGTGGATTCTCATACAGTAACTCGAAGTTACTCCGGAATTCCGAATCACCCAATCACCCATTATCAGGTGCAGCGAGGGACTGGATCCTTCACCCGAGCATTATACTTTAATCTCCGACTGAATTTAAAAAAACCTTCATTCCACCACTCCCGGCCACAAAGCGCCACTCAAAAAATTCCCAGGTACCTCGGACTTTGTCTATAAAGGAACGCCTATGAATGCGCTCATTTTGAGCTCCAACACAAAATATTCTAGCCATTATTCACCCAGGTATCTAATATTTTGCCTTGACAAGGTCGAAAATCGGTCAATTACGTCACCGCCCGACGCCCTCCCGCCCTACGCCTTGTTCACAAGTTGGCAAAGGGACGTGACGTCATGCTAGGGCTAAACCCTAGGAGGACGCGCTCAGATGCGGAGGGGAAGGCGTCCTGAGTCTCCAAGGAAGGTGGACGATAAGAGAGAGAGGGATGGTAGGGGAGGACCCGGGAGAGGTAGAAAGCGTAGATGGTCAAACGAATGTGAGTATATCCTCGCTCCCGTGCCACGGGCGATCATCCGGTCCTGCACCTGCGCGTCATACCATTCCTGCGTATCCTCGTCCTTGCTCGCCGATGGCGTGCATCGCCGTGAAGGTCATCCCCGTACCCATAGGCCGCCCGCTGCGCGCGATGTAACACACCGGCCGTCGGACCTCCGTGCAGCTCCTGCAGCGAATGCGCGATGCGATGGAAGACGCCAGCGTGGCTGCGAACGTGAGTACGACCCTTCCCAATCGTCCTTACCTACCCGCGCCGCACGCGAGTCAGCGATCCTCGACCCAGCAATACACTCCCCGCAGCCCGCAACCGTGCATCTCCTCCCGACGTGTGAGGGACGGCAGCAGAAGCACCTCCATCTCCCTGCCTCCTCACCTCGGTACCTCGAAATCCTCGGCCAACGATCTACCACCCTTAGCTCGAGCTATGCTTGTCCTCTCGACATCATGACATCGTCCAGGGAACGAAAGGGGAAATACGCAGCTAGAGGAGCGCAGGCAGCAGCAGCGCACAACGCATACTAGCCGCCGCGAGCATCCCACGATGATGTTGTGGAAAAGGGAGAAAGAGGAGGTATCGGGCGGATGTGTGGCAGGACTGGTGTGCGGGCGTCAGGGCAGCGAGCGGGGCACGGAGAAGAGCGAGGCGAATAGGGAAGGCCACTGCATCAGTCCACATCCGCGCTAGAATGAGAACCGGCTTGTGCTGAGAGCGGGGATGGGGATGTACCGTACGTGTCCTTCTCCATTCTGATATTCTGAAGGGTATTCCTATCGGCGTCCACGGTCTATCGACGAGGACAGCAACGGGAACAGGGAAGTCCAAGTAAGCAGACGAGGAGTGTCCTGCGCGTGAAGACGAGATGGCAAAGTAGATGGGGGGGGGGGATATATTATACTCGCGTGGTCCACAACATGAACAACGAGTTTACAGAAGACATACAAGTAGTACTATCAGGGTGGTTATCCGTCTAGAATTCTGCAAGATGTCAACTGAGCACAACACCATTCCAGGGGATCGATGACACAAGACGCTGGCCGAACTGCGACTGGCCGGCCATTCGGCGGGACCTCCGGTTGTAACCTCGTGGGACCTGACCACAAGCCGAAGGCGCAAGTGTATGGGAGGAGGGTCCCTCCTCCCAGGCAAAATTCCCCGGTATCCACCAGTCAACAGAAGGCTGTCGCATGTCTTCCCTTTGCAGAGTGCATGCGAGACCACAGATCAGCGTGTTCAACTTCCGAGGAAGGATCACAGCTGACAATAAAACCGGTCTCGTGGCCTGAGAAAGGAGTGAACGGAGCAGGCAAGGTAGCGAAAGAATAAATGCGAAAACGTAGGTTTGACGAAGCGCTCCGAATGGGCTAAGCACGGAAGCTTGCGTGGATTCAAGATTGTAGAGGAATAATTGTCTTATAATGTAACTTGCAGACAACTAGGGCGGTGCGTACTGGGTGCTTCAAAGGTCGCATTGACCATTTTTTAGACTGAGTGTGGAGTCCCAAGAACGCGCCGCAGCGCTTTGCGCGAGCTCGCGATGACCGAGATTGAGACCACGTGTGAAATATTTGTGTTAAGCGGGCCCGATGGGCCAACGAGCGCCAATATGGTCTGTGCGGTGGTGCAAAGTATTGTGGGGAACGGCGTCAGCGATCGCAAAGCCCACCCACCCCACATAAAGTGCAAATCTTGAAGAGCTTGAAAAAATATTCGTAGCAGCGCCGCCTTGATGGCGGTCGACATGCCCACGCTTCTCGTACAAGTCCCCGGGTCATGGAGCCCGGAGGCTCGCGCTAACAACGACTTGAGGGGTGACTTGAGAGGAAAAAATTGAGTCTTCTGGCAGGCTTGGACCGCAAAGGGGCAGGATTGGGCTGCAAGTACTTGGGCCACAAACGAAGTCTGTTGTGCGCACACTGCTTCTTCGCCACATATCTTCAGGGCACAGTGCGGGCGACTCGAATTGGGCGTGGGCAATGAAAATTTGAGGTAAATAAAATCTTGCTGAGGGGCAGGATTGGGCTGCAAAGTACTTGGGCCACAAATGAAGCCTGTTGTGCACACACTGCTTCTTCGCCACATATCTTCAGGGCACAGCGTGGGCGACTCGAATTGGGCGGGATGCTGGAAGCGTCCGTATGAATGGGTGTAAACAGAGCGCAATAACGACAAAGCAATCACTCGTGACCGCACTTTTCTCCCACCACCAGTTCATCTTGTGCCTTCCTGAGAGTCAAACAGTGAGTAAATACTGCTATACCTTTGATCCATTCCACTGACCTCGAGTCAGTGTAGGAAATCCATACCGTGGACGTCTGGATTGCTGTAGCAACCCGGATTGAGGAGACCCGGTATCACATGCAAACTACTTACATCTATTTTAGGCAACCGCAGTATATAACACATGCCCCGGAGCGCTACGCTATTATTAGAGACCCGGAGTCCAGACCTGGAGTGCATGACCCGGAGTACAATGCACTCGCCTATTATGACTCACTCGGACTCAGGCTTGTGTCGCACTTTACCATGACACATCCGGGATCTGTCATAGACTAGAGAGTAGTATAAATAGTCAGCTACTACTACGAATAAATTATCCTGTTCTTTACCCAGTGCAGCCTATCAAAATATAGCCTTCCCATAGTCAGGGCTTCCGGTGGTTATAGACCCTGTGGCACAAAGAGCCTTGGCGTCACGGTCTACGATGGCCGATTCCAAGGACACCTCTAGCAGCATATCCTCGAGCTTGTATCTTCGCAACCAAATATCGGAGCTGGACGCTCACATTTTGGCTCTCAAAACGTCTCTTGCCGCAGTGCGCTGCGAGCGAAAGAGGTTGGAATCACGCCTTGACGACTACAAAAACACGATTCTCAGCCTCCCCCTCGAAATCACTGCAGAAATTTTTAGGGCTGCCGCCCGTGACCGTCGGCACGGTTCGACGGCACCCGTCGAACGGGTGCCGTGCCCGTTGCGTCAGCCATTTTCACCACAAATCGACGGCACGGCTACGGCACGGTTTTCGTCCTCGACGGCCCGTTGAAACATGGCCGTCACGGCCGTTCAACGGGTCATTCATTTCTGCTGTCAGGAGGCTGTAATCTGGCACAGATAGTGGCTAAATCCCGTGCCTACACTTCCTTAACGGCCTCGGTCTCGGTCCTCTCTGATCTTACCCCAAAAATTCCAAGTTCCAGTCAATTTGCTGCGATTTCGGCAATCTCCGAACTCTGATGTCGGAGTTGCGTTTGTCAATTCTCGAAAGTTTTGGCGAGGCTAACCAGTTTATGCCATGTTTAACAGTTGCAGGGGATTCAGTTGGGCTTAGAAGCACTCACCATCCTTTCTCTCGCATCATTTGCATCATATCTGTCTCGGTGAGCGGAAAGGTATTGACTATATCTGCACCCACCTCCACAATTGAACCCCGAAAAGCTAACTGTGGGTACTTCGCAGGTCCCACAGCCTTAGAACAGCTTTAGTATCAAATTCTGTAGGAAAAAACAACAGTTCAAAGCTTCGAACACACCCGTTGACCCGTCATGGCCGTCCCGTTGACCGTGCCGTCCCGTCAGGAATTTTTTCGGCGATTCGACGGGCCGTCTTGAGACGGCCCGTGGCCGTAGGTCACCCGTCAAATCGACGGCCGTTGCCGTCGCGGCAACGGGTGGCAGCCCTAGAAATTTTCATCAACTTCCTATATATCCATCGCGTCCTCCGCTTACTGGGCTCCCATCGCCGGCATTCTTGGGGCAGATCTGCCACCAGTGGCGCGATATTGCGTTCGGTACTCCTTCATTGTGGAGAGCCATCGAAGGATAGTCCTCCAGAGCCAGAGCGCGAGCCCGTTGGATGCACAACTGAATGTGCTCACCACTTGGCTTTCGCGTTCGAAAAAATGTCCTCTGTCTCTCTCCTTTGAGATGGGATATCTATTCTTGGAACTCTCCCATTTCACGGCCGCCGTCATCTCGCAATCGGAGCGCTGGGAACATGTCAGATTCATCATTCCTTTGTATGATCTTCGTTGGCTCGACCGCCCTTTCCCTCTGCTACGTGACCTGACGTTCGGCCCCCCCTATTATTCTCCGCCCAAAGAAGGGACCATTATCGCTTTCGCAACGCACCGCAATTGAAGAGGGTTGACCTCAATGTGATGTTTAATCCTTCGCAAGTGGTCCTGCTGTGGTCACAACTTACCAGCATCACTGCTGGGAATATTAATCCCGTCATGGCGGCCGACATTCTGCGACAAGCGAATTCCCTCGTAAACGTCACCTGCACACTTCGTGTGCACATTACTGTTCCAGGAGTCGTACCGCCACTTATTCATCTCGAATCATTAACTCTACGTGATTATCATTCCCTGGACGCCCCAAAGCTACTTCTTGATGCCCTCACCGCTCCGGAACTCCGACACCTCACAATCTCAGAGTTTGACCTCGGTAAGGAACCCCTTTCCACCATCGCCGCATTTCTTTCCAGATCACACTGTGTGCTCGACTCTCTCCATGTCACCCACTCCGGGCTCTACGAGGCGGATTATCGAGCCGCTTTCCCCTCGATCGGAGTCATCGAAGTTCTTAAGGATGCCGAGGACGATTCAGATAGCGATATGGATGAGGATGAGGAGTGACGATGGCAGCGATTGATTTCCTGTTGCTGTTGGTACGTCACGCACTTCACGCTTCGTGCTTTTCTTCTTCAATTCTGGATGTTATAGTGCTCTTTGGCCTCGATTCTTGCCATCCACCTTTTCCGTTATTTCTTCCTTTGGACCCAGTCTTCCTTTCATCGTCCTTCTTCCGCAGATAATCTTCATTCGCTACGCATATAATTCCTTGTCCATAAATATTCTCTCTACTTTTCATCGCTGCGCCAAAACTTCACGAGGGGAGGATTAGTTGAAAGAACTGCGTTTTTGATTACTTTATGTCAAGTAATGCTATTCTCCTTGGGGGGCCTGCTCCGCCTACGAAACTCGTCGCATACCAAAAGTCCTGAGAGGAGCATTTGACGTTGAGAAATCCTTGAACACCTGCAGTGTACACTCCCTTTTCTTTTAAATACGGAGTTTGGAGACTGCCTAGTTCTGTGGTGCTCGTACAGTCAAAGCCAGGGCGTTTCATAATTCTCTGCCTGCGGATCTAGCAAGTGTTGTGAATAGCGACTTGTATTTACTTGCACTTCTTCCCACACACCGAACATGTCTTTTTTAAAAAAAAAGAGACGTCACTCCCCGCAGAATCAACCGCTGGAACAAAAAAGGATATTACAGCCTGATAATTTGTCGACACTTGGCGGCCATCACAAACGGCCAAAGCGCGAAATCGTGTGGCTTATTGATCGATTAGCATGGAAATTCGCGAAGTAAATGATACGAATGCTACTGGGTTGCCAATTAGATTGTGTGCAGAAGAATCTATCATTTTGTAAGCTGCAGACTTTGGGTATGTATCTTATTGCAGTTATCATGGCCTGCATCCATAACTGCAATAGTTCACGAATTTTGAACGAAGAACTAACGAAGTTTGTGCGGTAAGGAAAGACATGGATTCGCGGCCCGATTCGCGGAGTTTACTCACTGGTGCGAGCGCAAAATCAGCTTGAAGTAGCATGGCGCCTGAATGAATGGGTGAAAGGGAAGATCTGCGAAGGATGCAGGAGAGCGGGATGGTATCTACGGGAGGATACGTAGGAAGGAGGAAGGAGGTGACACGGAGACCTGCACAGTAATGTTCGCGTGGTAGAACGGGGGGAGTGGACGATAGGATGGAAGGTAGCGAACGACGGGCGGACATGTATGTACAGTATACAGAAGACCCATCTCGCCCCCCGGTACGTGTCTCACCCCATTCTGGGCACAACCAGGATCACAGAACCCAATCCACGTGTGATCGACAGGCGAAAAAAAAGTCAAGCTGATCGCACATGCCCTCAGGAGGATTCGAACCTCCATCTCCGACTGGACTCATTATCGACGGCGGTTACGGTAAGGAGTGGGCAATTAAAGATTTATCGTTAATCAACGAGGGCTTCATACCTCTTCAGAGAACCTAGATTTGCCAGTGGCCCCATCTAGGTCTGCGAAAAGAGAACGAAAACATCCATAATGAATCTACATCTCCAGACAGTAGAAGTTCGAAAGTGTGTGTAGATAATTCTCTCCGCGTCAATAATAAGAGTGAACCACCTCCAGATTCCGAATTCACTGCTTCGATGCAGACACACTAGTACTGGCGGGGGAAGAAAAAAAAACACAATTCTCGGAGATGCCGTCGAGAGGATTCGAACCTCATTAGAATGGCCCTATTCATAGATCATGTACAGTGGGTGTTGGGGTGTATGAAGATATCTTCTAAAAATATCACTACACAAAAGCTGGTATCGCTGTTCTATGCCCTCGGGAGGATTCGAACCCCCGTCTCTCACGCTCAGCTTCTGCCTAGATTCTAGCTGGAGCGAGTGATTTTCTACTCCAGCCGATCCTGAAACTAATGAGAATGTCATTTTTTTCTCTCGCGTGTTTCCCAATTTGAAAATTCCAAACGGGGCGGTTGTAATCCGGCCATAATTGACTTGAACTATTCTCCTTATGAGAATTAAACTTATTGGCTACAATCTCCTTTAAAAAGTCGGGCGTCCTGAGGTTGAAGCATCTAAAATGAGATCACACACACAAAAGAGGCGACTCTCTTTCTTGCCGCCGTACTGAGCGACTAACCGCTGAGCACAATGTACTTACTTGGCATGGGGTGTCCTGCGACCTGCCGGTCCAACATCGTATATGTTCCCTGCGCTCTGAACTTCGCCGATGCCCCTTCGCGCGGCATTCCCGCCCCTCACACCCGCGAGCGTGACGGTTTATCGAGACGATTTGAGCTTCCCCGGGAGCTGCAGAAAGCCTTCGTTGACGTGACGCGCATCGAGACTAAAGCGGGCCGCGGGTTTCTCACTCGTCTTGCTCGTTTCCTCCTTGCTTGATCTGTTTCCTCTTCGTTTGCTACGACCTGTCGTCCCGACACTGCTGCCATGTGCGAATTCCTTCTGCGTAGAGCTGTTTGTCGTACCGTATACGGTATACGGCCGTACGATTACGGCTACGGGTCGCGCCGTATCACGGACGGAAATTTTACGGCCGTAAACGGATGGTTCACAAAGTAACTTGTGCAAACTAACTTGGCCATACAAATTTAACTTACTTTACTTTTGGCTCAGGAAGTTAGTTTGTCAAGCAAAGTTAAGCGAAAGCACAACGGCACGCTTCGGATCAGCCATCAAAGCAAGGATGGTTGTGTTTGACCCGAACTAACTTTCTGTTAACTGGAGGTGATTATGTGTATGGGATACCTTAGTCTGGCTGGAGAAAATGCTCATGGAGCTCAAATAATTCATCTTATCAAGTCATATGCCTCGCAAGTTGCGTGGAGAGGAAGGTTGTCCTTAATTGATATCTTGGCTGCCAAACACGCAACTTCCTTACCGTGAAATTTCTCAGTTATGCCCCTCTTTCACTGTCTTCCCACCTCCACTCAAGTCAATAAGTTTGATTAAGTGTATATGTCTCGTCACCACGTCCCGAGGCGTCCTCATTGCGGCCCTGTTGACAATTTGGGCTGCCACTTAAATATGGGTAAAACCTCGAGTAAAAGCGTCAATTTCGCGGGAGATCACAGGACTGAGCTCTATTATAGTGGGGGAATCCTATTCGAGCACTGATCCGCGATATCTGCTTTAATTGGTGGTCTTAATGTATCTAACTTGCCCAACTGATGGCATAAGTTAATTTGTTCCTGTTTGATTGATGAACTTGGGCAGCCAAGTTCGGGCTCAGTTAAAAATGAATTTTAGTGAACTGGAAATCTGAGGCCTGTTAGGAATTGTCTATGGCACTCTTGTGTTCAATGGTGCTCAATCACAACGTGGCAATCAGAAGTTCCGAACGACCGCAAAAGTCAATTTTCGAAATTGCATTGGTACAGGTTAAAGAAAATCAGCAAGGTGTACAAAGTTCTTGAGTAGATGAGAGAACTAATTCTGAAAATGAATCTGTCACTGTTCCATGCACCTACGTTAGGCTAAGCTCCCAGAACGACGACGAGATCAAAACTCATTTTGATGTGCCATGAATGGACGAACTTATTCCTAATTTTCTCATGGAGGTCAAAGTTGGTCAAAGAACGGGTATTTAGAGTTACAATAGGTGCCATGACCCGGCCTGGAGTATTATGGGGGCTCCCCGAAATTTAATATTGGTGATAAAACATTTCTAGCCCATGACCCCAAACATCCCCACCCTCAGGCCCACCAAGTAAAGGCGAGTGTAAATCATGTTTAAGTAACGTTCAATGTGATACATGAGGTCATATCTTCGCTGAGACACTTCCCAAATGGGCAGGAAAAACTTACTTTGAACCGTGCAAGTAAAGTAAACTGGAACCACCCGTGGGAAAAGTTAAGCGAAGTAAAGTAAAGTTAGCCGCGCCAAAATTAGGTGGCAAGTAAAGTTCCAAGTTAGGAAATAAGTTACTTTTTTCGCCCTCCCGTAGACGTGACTAGGGTATGTAAATACTGTATGAATCTATCAGTGTTTTGAAAATGTTATTATAACACTTCCTGAATACAGAGGTGTGCATCCATGTATATGCCAAAAACTTCCTAAAACATCACTGGAGCGATTGAGTCAGACCCCCAGCCTTGCGCACAGCTACTGGTACGCAGAAGCATTTGAGCTAGCTGCGGCCAGTGCCTCCAAGTGTCTAAGCCGTTCCTCTATCGCTATCTCGTGCGATCGCGCTTCCGGGCGCAGCATCACCGGTTCTGTGCAATATAACATCAGCCGGAAAAATCACAGCTCTATTGTTACACCAATGAACCTCGTGTGGTGTTCGTAGAGCCTGACGGTACCGAGAGGACCGGCGAGCTTAGGTGCACCGACAGCGGAGAGAGTTCCGACGGTGTATTCCCGCTGGGGACTTGAACGAGATTTGGCGGCACGGGTTGAAAGGCCTCCACCGAGTAGTTGATGGGTGTACTGGCAAGAAGGACGGATTTGTCCTGCGCATCCTTTGAGTCGCGACTTTCCAGTCTGGAGCGCTTCTGGCGGCGCAGGAGGAACAGTATGATGCCCAGCAGAAGAAGACTGCCGATGGAACCAACAACCGCGGCAACAATTACGGTGGTGTGTGGTCTGTGGACACGAGTCCGACCATCAGACGGAACGGTGCAGCGGAAATGAGAGCCTCCACTCACCGTGTAGTAGCTGTCGACTTTGTGCTGCCAGATGGTTCTATTTTTGCGCTGCTGGATGGTTCTACTTCATTTGGTTCTACTTTACGAGTACTTCTGTTTACAGATGTTATCGTCCCTTTCAAATCTGAGGGGACCTAAAATTCATTTGAGACCGAAATCTGTGAGGGACTTGATAGTGGCTGTGTGAAGTCGATTTAGTCACTGCCACTAAATTCAATAGGAAAAACCCTATTGAAAATAGTGGCTGGGGAGTTGCACTTGTTTACGTGCTCGGGGAAAAATGCCCCCTACTCGGTGAAAAACCATAACCCCCTTAAACAGAACAATTTTTTTTTTTGTCCTTGCATGCCCGGACATCAGCGGTCATCGGATCGCACCGAGTTTTGCCCTTGGCGATGCCTGCCGACCCGGAATCGCGTTCTGCTCAATCTCGGAGCGCTCAGACTCTATATTTTTTGACGGGAGCGCTCCTCGCGCGCGATCACTTCCTCTCAATTCTCTTCCTATCCTTGTTGAAGTACTTGGCTAACTACTACCTTATACACCTGGTTTGTCTCCACGGTCCAACCTTGAATGCGACGCGGTGAGATAATATCACTGGATCATGTTTGGCATTGTGTGGCTGAAGAGGGTGCGACAATTTGGTTCTGTGTGGCAGAAGAGGGTGCATGTATTTGGTTCTGTATATATATTCCGGCCGAATTTCGCCCTTGGCGGCGTTGCCTGCCGCGTTCTGCTCAATCTCGGCGCACACTATATTTTTTTGACGGGAGCGTTGCTTGTGCGCAACCGCTTCCTCCCACCTCTCTTCCTATCCTTGTCGAGTACTTGGGTAACTACTACATTGTTTGTCTCAGGTTTGTCTCAGGTACACCGAATCCATCCACAATAGTATCCATATGGATGTCTTCTTCGTGTCGATAGAAAGACACCACCGTAATCACACCATCACCTGTCCCCCTGACGACATACAGATTAAATTTATAGTGAACCCAGATGTAGCGGAACGACTGGCCCAAAGCAGTGTATGCATTGTTTGGCAGAAGAGGGTGCGATAATTTGGTTCTGTGACAGTGTGGCAGGAGAGGGTGCAATTATTTGGTTCTGTATATATCTACCTGAGGAGAAGCGCGGGATTGACAAGACGAAGTAAAAACATTCATTTTATCTGAAGCGCTCCCTTGCCTCTCTTTTACCAGAAAATGATGAGACCGAATGTTATTCCGCGACCTCTGAAGAAGAAAGAGGGAGAGATTGTGGAGTGAGGAGGAGGGCGAAGGTACTATTGTCAGCCCCTGATCGCTAATTTTGCGCTAATTAGACCTCCGATCTGTGCCGTGAGCTTGCCGCCGCGCGTTCCCCCATGCTGTGCCATTTCGGGTCAAAATAGTCCACTGCCCCTGGTTGGTGGTGCCTGATCCAATACCGTTTTACGGACTTCACGACCTCCTAGATACTACCCACCTTTTTTGGGCAATCCGATGCCGACATCGGGTCTTTCATGGAGGGTCGAGACTCTTGAATGCATCGCTAGCCGTGCCGCTTCGGGCGCGCATCTTTTCACCTGCCAGAAGTCATCTCTGCGTCAGGGGCGTACAAGTTGCTACAAATGCCTTGACGCCATCAGTTAAAGACGCTTGGAAAGAGGGACATGTCAGGAGAGACATGGTGAGGAGCGGTGAAGCAAATTTATGCACACATTAATAATACTGAATTTTATTGTGGCGACCACTCTTATTGTGTTAAAGAACTGCAACCCCAAGCCACTGTTCATCCTGTTCTGTCAATTTTTTAAACTACTTGATATTTTTTGAATTGACAAGTGCGCTGACTTCTGGTTGAATTCGACATTCGCTCACCCACCACTCTGCAAAACATAAATTTAATCGAATCAAACAAAGTACATCGGACCTTTGAATGATGATTCATGAACTAAATTGGCAAAAAACCATGGCCGTGAAATTGAAAAAGTCTATCTGACAAGTTCAATTGGACCGTGAACTAAAGAGGGAGTAGGTATTGCGATATTGAGTGTCTCTCCTAACGGTGTTACTCGGACCAGAGCAGAAGAAACAACACAGTTAGACCCAGTACTAGGGAAATGACACATAATACAGGTCCTGAACTGGACAAAATCAAGAGAATATTGTATGTGCACGTTTAGTGCCACAAGTCCGTTCAACGCAAAGTTGAATGACCAAAAACGATCTAGATGTATGAGTCTTACTTCAACAAAGTATGGCAGTCCCTTTGTAAAAAAAACCAGCTGCAAGAATTTTAATTAAGCCGTGAGTGTTTTAAATCCAATTGTGAGAGTTTCATTTCACGAAAATTTGAATGAGAGTTTGACTCAACAGTGAGAGTTTATAATTATAAGTTGACCCATAAACTTTCACGTGCATTCCTGGGAACGGCGACCAGTCGTGCCCGCTCGTTATCCGACACGTGTGGCGGCCATGGGGGTATTGTGTCGGGCGCACTTCGGGCCTTAGCACCGCACCGGTATTGGTGCTGTACGGGTTTGCTTTACCTCCATTTGGGCAGGAGATGTGCCTTGCAATTGGTTTCACCCTAATTAAATAATACAGTTGGAAAAAAGGAGGGGTTCAGACAAAGAAGGGGGGAAAAAGGAAGTATGAGTTTACATGCCGGGCCCCGCCACGGCCCTTTACCCCAAGTCATTTGTTGTGACCACCGCGTAATCAAACAAGGCAAGGTGCTGTTCGTGTCGTCAACGGTGAAATTCGTGAGAGCTGCAGTCGCCGGAGTCGTAATTGACGGGCTGGAGAGCAAAGCCAATGCAATCAGAGCCACTCCAGTGAGGGGAACCATGAGGATGCAGAGAAAGGGAGAAAGGAATGTTATCACCGCGGGGGGGGGGGTATATTATACTCGCGTGGTCCAAATGTCTGAACAACGAGTTTACCGAAGACAAACGGGTAGTAATGTACGGGTGGTGATCTACTTGTCAACTCTGGGCTGGACGCCGTAATATTTTAGCGCTGTGACATCCTCATGCGTGATGTTAGACGCATTGAAGCTCGCTTGCACGCGAGCTCCAATGCCGGCGCGCTCGGGAAGAATGCTTCCCGCTCTCCATGCGCCTTCCACCCCCTTGTGACACGTATATAGCCCCCCCGTTGAGTGACTTTGCGTTCAAAACTGCGATGTCACTCGTGTGATTTCCGTGTTTCCGCCAAGAATAGGTGGGAGAGGGCGCTAAAATCGCTTCAAAATTCCCTCCTGCCGCTTTCCTGTCGCTCCTACTATTCGCCTATCGGACACTTGGCCCACATACCATATAGTTCACGTTCAGTTTGCATCATCGCGTAGATAGAATGTACCTCTAGACCTCCGAGGCGTAGATCAGTGCGCTTCCCCAGCGTCTCCTCCAGGCGCCTCCTGATTGGCGCGGCGTAACAGCAGGTGTCATCCTCAACAACCTCTCGGAGGCTCGACCTTTCTTGGATGCGGCGGAATTCGTCCGTCACCGTGAGATCTATCCTTCCACACATCTCATTCATGGATAATTTTGGCTGACATAGATGCAGCACCTCCCTAGTAACTGCCGGGTGTCCTGGTTCACCGTGACATAGTCCATGAATCGAGGGTTCCCCCCCTTCTTTCCAAGTGGTGTATATATTTTCCCGTTTGTCGGTACTAGCCGTCGGTGAGTTGATTTTCTCGTGAGTTTTGATACTGCATACACCCCAGGTGATATTCGGGCGGGCGGACGCTGGAGAATGTTGCACTAAGAAGACGGCGGGACTGGAAGCCAGATAAGATGAGGTTGACTGGACAGATAGATGGATAACCAAACCCGTGAACGGCTTTCTGCAAGGCCGCTGATGGATCGGGAGCCCTTCGAGAGCTAAGAGTAGAGGGCTTTCTTTGGCTCATGAAAGATGGCAGGGGAGGTTTATCTCGATAAGCCATGATCCGGATTGAACCATACCATTCCGTGTGATCCGTATGCCGAACGTGTGCCAAATTAAGATTATTGGGGATAAATATAGCGCGCACGCGTAGGCAACGCGTAGGCTCATGAAAGATAGCAGGGGAGGTTTATCTCGAAGCGATCAACATTGCTATATAAACACCCGATCACCTAACTGACCGCCCTGTGAGCGAAGTGGAGCAGTTAGGCGCCGTCCTCCCTGCTCTGTTTTCTTGCTTTCCGTACTCTCTGCTTTCTGATCTGCTACGGCAGGTATTTTTGCGATGCAATTTTGGTCTGTTTGGTCTTGTGTTTGGTGGCCAGCGGCTCGAATCCGGCCTGTGGATGCCCTTAAAATCCTCAATCCTCTTCATCTTGCGCATGTGAACATCTCAAGAAGCGTGGTAGGTATCGTCGGCATTCACCGCTTATCCGCGCATAAAACGAGTCCGCGCCATCTTCGTCACTTCGTTACTTCGCTTAAATTCATCAGTTTGATGGCATTCTATGAAAGTTCGTGAGTTCAAGGAATTTCGACGAAGGTTCGTCACTTTCCCTGGATCAACGTACCGCGTGCCTGTCGGCACATCACAGAATCGGCGGTGTGCCGAGCTCGGCTGGTTAGGGCTAGTGGTTAGAGGTTAGCGGTTAGTGATTTGGGTTAGTGGTTAGTGGTTCTGGTTTGGGCTAGCGGTTAGGGTTAGTGGTTAGTGTTAGGGTAAGGTATCTAGATGAAAAAACCCGTCCAGCCTTGTGCTGAAGGAACAATATGGCCGATGTTCCGGGTTCTTGAACGTGCCGAGTCAAAATGACGAACATACACAGAAAATCGTCGGAAGTAACGAACTTTCCCTAAATGCGATCAAAGTGACGAGGTTTCGTGAAAATAGGCGAAATAAGCGAAGTAACGAAGTGACGAAGATGGCTACTACCCCATAAAACTCCGTCCAACGAGAAACCACGAGGCGGATCGCTTACCTTTGCCGCCTGTTCCCAAGAGTCGATCTATCGTACGTCTCGGGTTTCCAGTGTGTAACGCTCCCTTGCGTGAGCTCACTCGTCCTTCAGGTCCCAATTGTCCAGTCACTCGTTCTGGCCTTATTTCCGCCTACTGTAGTATTACAATCAAATCGACAGGGGGGGTGACGCGTGACTCATTTTTCCAATTCGACAATTCGACAACCGCCAAATTTTGGCGTGACGGGCGAAAAAAAAATCGACAAATTCAACAGAAATCCGGCCGAAAATGAGCTTTTTTGCATGGGAACATCGATTTTTGGGGTGACAAACCATCTGGAAAATTCGACAAACCGCCGGGTGACGAGTGACGAACCACCAAAGTTCACCATCGACAGGTACCCGCGTGACGCGTGACTGTCGATTTGATTGTAATAATACAGTACTATAATCATGCTTGGACTGGGACGTTCGACTCTGGTTGGCTATCTATGGAACCAACCTTCTCCTCAATTTTGTGCTATTGTAATTGTACGTTCTCTTGTCCACTACATGTTCAAGCCTCACTCCTTTACTAGCTTATGATTGTTCGGTTTATGCTCTCAATGCATGCTGGCCTTATTATGTTTATGACGAGATCATATATGTTGGCGATCCATCGTCGGCTATAGTCTCAATTATGTTTTATGATTATGTTTATCCTGAAGGTCAGGTCTTACTCTTGCAAGTCCGGCCGACTCTTATGAATTATGTGTCTGGAAATGTCGTTGTATTTCTGTATGAACTTCAGATTGTCTGGCTCCTGGTATATGGTGGAGTCAATTCGTATGAGCGAACGGGTGTTATTCTAGTCTCTAACGTGGTCGTGCTATGCTATGGGAGTTTAGTCGAATGTTGGTGGATGGGATTCCTTTCTTTGTTATGCACTATCTCTTTGATCATAGTTTTTTGCATGAAATTCAGTGAGGGAGAGTATGTTGATGAATTTCAGAAGAGTGCCGGTGACTTGCTAAACTACTTTGTTGCCTCTTATTACAGCCAGCCTTTCCATTCGTCAGCCGAGCATCCCCTTCTATTGAATGCCGAGAATGCAGCTGGGCTTAAGGGAGGGGGGACCACCAGGCGAACCAAAGGATTATTCGCCGGTGCTGCTATATTACCCTATGTGTCCGATGCGAATGGCAATGTCATGAGCTGTGGATTCGACTTGTTGTACATGTTTCAGGTCAATTCTGCCGGACTTCCTGCTGCGTTGGCCAGTAGTCCTTAGTTCATATCTGCGACCATACCTTTCAAGGAAATCTTGGAACCCATAACTAAAGCACAAGTTATGTCTCTGGCGGGTTTGCACTGTGTCAAGCTTGCCGCGAGAATGTATGTGGCTGATTGTAAGAAGTGTTTCGATGGTCATACATGTGTTGGATGTGCTTCTGTTTCGAGCATTTTCAAGATTTTCCCTCTGGCGGCTGAACGTCCTTTGATGTCCGAGCCCAAGAAGCTCTTGAACAAGATGGCGTACCTTAAGAGAGGAAGTATCAAATATGCCAGGTTCAGATCCAATGCCAGGAGGAGAACTAATCTCGAGAAGATGCGCATCGCTGCCGATCGCATGCGCGTAATGAGACGGATGTATTGAGGCGTGAAACATGGAACAGTGTTTCCTCCTCGGCCGAGGGACAATGGCATTGCTCACAGAATAATTGAACGATATTGTAGAGCAACCGCCAAGGACAAATTTGAAGAGGGCGGGTGCGCTGTATGTGGTTGTCTAACTCTTTTTAGCCAGCTTTCGCCTCTGAGCAACATAAGTATGGACTTATCTCCATTGAATATGAACGGTGTTACTAGGAAAGAGCGATTCGGCGACAGCGATACTGTCGAAGAGTTTGACGGACCTGTACTGGACGAAACTTGCGATATGGTATGTGTTGACTGCGAGACGGCTTTGGTGTCGGATAGGAAGATGCCTCTGAATGCATTAGCAAATCGCCGATGGCTTGGAGCTGTTCCGCCTCAACTTAAGGATCTTAGCTATGCAGAACGGGTACTAATCGCCAAGGTTCGGCATAGTGTTTGCGTCGTACGGGTGGTCTCTGGGCGAGTTCAGATGAGTGCCAATGTGATCATGTTTGCACAGCTGGTGTTGAAAGTGTATCATCGCCTTCCACCTTCATCTGATGAGTTGAGTGAGATTCTGGCTTTCATGTTTATGCGTTCATCGGCTCCAACTGAAGAGGACTTGGAACGCACCCCCATGTTGGTTCGACGGCATAAAGTAGAGGCTGCACTGGATTGGCTGAAATTGAACCATGTCGGATATAAGGATCTCGAAATCAGCAAGGATAGTCGATATTCTTATCCCGAACATGGTGTTCCCCCCAGTGTTTATCCTGAATGCAAAATTTACGATCCCGAGGACGTGTCGGCGCTACTACCACCTGCTATGAGTGTTCATGACGAGGGAGATGAACATGGTACTACCAAGGGACCGTGTACCTTTGCCATCCACGGTTTGAGTGGTATAGAATATGCCAAAGCTTCTATGAAGACCATGAAGCATGTAGCGCTGAACCATTTGACCAATAGGGGACATATGCTTGGAGTGGGTAGAAGCGAGATGCCGATTTCGATGTATGATAGCTTGGGTGTGTATCCTGGAATGTTTCCTTGGTTGTTTCCATACGGACTAGGTGGGATTGGTCATCCTTCGCATGCGAACAAGTTGAGCGAGCAGACGAATAAGAGGTTGTTATTACTTTATCACGATAAGCGGTTTCAGGAGGATATGTATTTCCCGATGATAGCGTTTAATCACTGCGTTCAGCCGGTCCTTAGACCAGCGAGTTGTCCATGTCGTGCGAGAAAGGTCTAGATCAGTTGATCCGATGTCTATGTGTGCATGTTTACCTAGACCCAGCAGGCTAGGCTAGCTAGACCTGCCGCTTGCCAAGGCGGTGCGAGAGTGATCTATGTCGCGTACAAGGGGTCTCGGAAACCTTAATTCCGGATATTGACCCATCCAACACACGTGACTGGTGTCTGGGGTCCTGTGCTTACGATCCATCATTTCGTCACTTCTATTTACACGCACTGTCATGTCGGACTCAGAACTTGACGGCTACGACTGGGCGAACGAGACTCAGTACCTACAACCCTCATCTGAACATGGGTCTGATGGGGAAATGTACCTGCCTGAACCTACTCAGCAAGACAAGATGAAACGGGTTTTCCTGCGGCGGAAAAGCAGACAGGGACAAGAACGCACCGACGAATCTCCCCGGCGAACACCACAATCTACTGCAGCCGCCTCAGGAACTGTAATATCACAGTAAGTTTTTGGTGTATAATTTCATCAGGCAATTAATCATGACTCAGGTTTTATTCTGCTGGCAGACCACTCGACTCGCAGGTAGAATCTCAAGCATACATCTCAGGCCTCTACCATGCGGCAGGGCAGAGCATTCACAGTATGTAATTATCTTGAGTTTGCTCATTTATGTGCTTATTTTCTTTAGCTCAAAGTCTACCTCCGTCCCCTGTTCTTTCTCCGAAGCCTGAGCGTGCTGAACTCGACATCCCGGACATCGCCATAAACCCCGTTCTCAGTGAAGCCGACCAGCTGCGAGAGGACATTCAAGGACTAAGGGAACATATCGATGACGAACGGGCACGATTTTGTGCATCCCTGGAGCAGGCCAACCGGGAGCGCGATACATACCGCAAGCAGGCACACGACTGGGAACAACAGGCCTTGAGTGCTGTGGCAAAACTCCAGCAGGCCAAGGATCTTGTTGGAGGTGCGTTAAATGATCTCGAGTTCGGTATATAGGTGTTTACGCAGGATAATACACTCCTCTGAGTCTCCAAATTTAATTATTTGTGCCCCCATCTTCAATGCCGTATCACACTGCGTTCCCTGGGCACCGAGGCAGAGGCTGTGTCCCTGTGCCGAGCTGTGACGAGAGCCTGAGGCAGACCCTGTGGACATGACGTGGGCACAGGGCTGCACAGCTGTGCCGCCCTGTGCTGAGCCCCCGCGGCGGCGACGGCCACAGACTCTGTCTCCCTCCCGCCGCGCACCACGGCAGATCTGCCCAAAGCTCAGCGCTGCCTCAGCCTTGTCTGGAATTACTACTAGGCTACTATGTCCGTATGGTATGGCTAATATCATATTAGACAAAACTTTAAACTTGATTATCATGGCTTCGCCGCCGCTGACCCTGCACTTTGCGATCCCTTGTAATGCTGGAGAGTATAATCGGGCATCTGGTGGGGCCAGCCGACCAAGGAGATGACCCTTGCCATCGATGACGATGGGTGTCGAGGAGAGGGTGACCATGGGGTTGTCTGCAGGCGGCGATGAAGCGGTACTGATATCGGCTAAGCCGTGGCAGTGCATCATCTGACATAATTGATGGGAACGTAGCTACTAGCCAAACATGCACAACACGACGCGCAATATTTGCCGTCAAATACTGTACACTGTCCGGCATCTACCATGTTACTGTGTGTGGGGGCATTTAAAGGGGCAGACCCTATTGCCATTGGATTGGCAGACCTGTGCGTCCATCTGTGCTGCCGTGTGCCACCCTATCGCGGCATGCCGCACAGCCTTTGCCTCGGCAGCAAGGGAACGCAGTGTTTGAGTGGCGGGATGTTATGGATGTCTAAAGGGTGCTCCCATAGATATAATCCTATCAGGACCGGTGATTATCCCTTTCGAGGTCGGGTACAGGGTCCGGACAAAATTTGAAATGTCGGCTACCAGGGTGGGCGCAAAGTCCGGACAAAACTAAGGGACAATGGGGCCACCTCAGATCAAAAGTCTGGACAAATGGGCCAAGCCACCAGAGGTCAGATCAAAGTCCAGACAAAGAGATTTCGGCTACTGATAGACACAATAACTTAACAGTGTAATTCAATTGAATGTGCCGAGTTCCTTGTAGCGTAGAAAATTTTATCTGCTCCCGTTTGCCACAAAGACTGAACTCCTCTATACATGATTAACATTATGGAACGACAACATTCTGCTTTACACACTTGCCCTCCAACTCCATCTTGGCTGTTTTTCCAGTCAAGGATGCTTTGATAAAAGTCTTTCGGCACTTCAGGTTACCCCTAAACTGACCTGGTTAGGATAGTTAGTACCAATTGAGAATCTATCCTACTAGGGGTCAAATGGATGGTTGCAACCGGTTTTGTGGGTGCACCCACCTACTGGGCCAAAATATTGAGGGTGGATCTACCCAGGCCAAACATGGGTACACCCAGGCAAAATATGGGTACACCCAGACAGGGACTCCTGGCACCGCATGTCACATCACGGTTTTGGGTGCACCCACCCAGCTCGATTTTGGATTTTCCGCGCCTGCACAGGGTCCTTTTGGTGGCTCGGTTGGGTTGCGGTGGTGGTGGGGTACTGGTGGACCATCCACCACCTCCCTCGGTGCAGCTGGTGTGTGTACGGTTTGGTTTGGGGATGCTGTGGGTGCACCCACCCAGCTCGATTTTGGATTTTCCGCTCCTGCACAGGGCCCTTTTGGTGGCTCGGTTGGGTTGCGGTGGTGGTGGGGTACTGGTGGACCATCCACCACCTCCCTTGGTGCAGCTGGTGCGCGTACAGTTTGGTTTGGGGATGCCGTGGGTGCACCCACCCAGCTCGATTTTGGATTTTCCGCTCCTGCGCAGGGCCCTTTTGGTGGCTCGGTTGGGTTGCGGTGGTGGTGGGGTACTGGTGGACCATCCACCACCTCCCTCGGTGCAGCTGGTGCGCGTACAGTTTGGTTTGGGGATGCCGTGGGTGCACCCACCCAGCTCGATTTTGGATTTTCCGTGCCTGCAGGGGGCCCTTTTGGTGGCTTGGTTGGGCTGCGGTGATGGTGGGGTACTGGTGGACCATCCACCACCTCCCTCAGTGCAGCTGGTGCGCATACAGTTTGGTTTGGGGATGCCGTGGGTGCTCGATTTTGGATTTTCCATGCTTGGGCGGGGCCTTTTTGGTGGTTGGGTTGCTTGCAGTGGCAGTAGGCTATTGGTATTGTGGGTACCATTGTACCATCCATACAGTGCAGCTTTCTATTAAGAGTAATTACAATGCTTGAGACATGAAATCCACCATCTCTCCACAAAGCCAGTGCCGGCAAACTGCAAACCCCCTTACTCTAGTATGGGTACACCCACTCCACCCATGTGGGTGCACCCACTTGGTATTTGAACCCATGCGGGTGCACCCACCTGGTATTTGAACCCAGGCGGGTGCACCCACTTGGTATTCGTGGGTGCACCCACTTGGTATTCGTGGGTGCACCCACTTAGTATTTGAACCCAGGCGGGTGCACCCACTTGGTATTCGTGGGTGCACCCACTTAGTATTTGAACCCATGTGGGTGCACCCACTTGGTATTCATGGGTGCACCCACTTAGTATTTGAACCCATGTGGGTGCACCCACCTGGTATTTGAACCCATGCAGGTGCACCCACTTGGTATTCAAACCCACATGGGTGCACCCACCGGTTATTTTGAACCCATGTGGGTGCACCCACCTCATATTTGAACCCATGCGGGTGCACCCACTTGGTATTCAAACCCACATGGGTGCACCCACCGGTTATTTTGAACATAGGTGGGTGCACCCACCTCATCTTATCTTATCTTATCCTTTATCTTATCCTTATCTTTTGACAGCACTACCGCTCACTGCCCAAAATGGGAATTTTCTTTGCCCACTGTTTCACAAGTCCCCACTTCGTATATTATTCCGCAACCATTTTATTTATTATTGATTTACAGGTTTTTACAATCCAATGTCCTTTATTCTATTACAATCTTTTTTTGTGTGAAGTCCGTTCCACCATTTAATTATAATTATGCTCTTTTGAATTCAATTACCGTCTCTTTTATTCAGGCCTACACCCACAAAACTCAACTCATTGTCTTTCCAGGTCGCTTGCCACTCGCCCTTTTTTCTCCAAGTCCTCGCATCATCAACCAAACGTACCCAAACAACCCATCGCGTCTCAAAATGGAAATTATCCCTCCTAGCGTGTTTTTCACTAGATACACATATTCAGCACATGGAGGGCATACATTAGACGGTGTACAGCATAGAAACAAAGAATGCACCCACAAAACTCAACCCATTTTCTTTCCAGATCACTCGTCGCTCGCCCTTTTCTTTCTCTAAGTCCTCGCATCATCAAACAAACGTACCCAAACAACCCATCGCGTCTCAAAATGGAAATTATCCGTCTTAGTGTGTTTTTTACTAGATACGTATATTGAGAACATAGAGGGCATACAGAGGGCATACAGATAGAAACAAAAGAATCCAGTAAGAAAATCATAAAAGTAGTGCTAAATGTCACGCTGCAGATTTCCATAGTTAATGTCGCGCAATTTACAGCAAAGCCCACCGCAAGAATCAACCCTCTCGTCCACCGGCATTGCAACCCCGGTGCGCATCAACTCACGAAGGAAACGAGACGCGCCTGTGACATGAGGGCGTCAGCTGTTGTCGAAAAAAAAAAAAAAAAAGGAAAATGACACTTACGCTGCGCATGGAAGTCGCCGTCGTTGGTATGGGCCTCAGCAGACACCGCGGTTAATTCGTCTGACATGCTCATCAAGCTGGGCATGCCGCTCGACGTGCTCTCCCTGTCGTAGCTGGTGGCAGACGACGAGTGACGGTTCCCAATCTCGTCGAACAAACTGTTGACTTCGGAGATTGACTCGCTGGTTGTGTCGAACAAGCTATCGAAGGAGGCCACTGACAAGTCGGGAGATTCGTTGCCGTTGGCGGGGGTGTTTCTCTCGTTCCCGGTACTGTCGTTGTCATGGGCGTTGGTGGCGTCGGCGATGTTGTTGTTGAGGGCGTTGGCGATGTCGTCGTCGTTTACGCTGGAGTCGCTTTCGTTCGCGTCATGTTCATCGTCGCGGCGCACTTCGTAGAATCCACGCGCGCCGATACCGCGCACTTCAGAAACAAGTGTCGTCAGCATATGGAAAGGGAGGGAGGGGCCGAGAAACATTCACCTGTAATGTTCCCATACGGGCTGATTTCAAACCAAATGTAACGGCGGAAGCGCACCACTGCAGGTGGGGTACATCAATCAACGAAGAGATAACACTGTGCCACCCACCATAGTCTTCTTGCCTGGCTCCATACAACGACTCGAACCCACGCATCGCTGAATTAGATACACCGTGAGCTTGGCGAAACAAAGCTTGAATTGGGCTTACAAGTTTCCGTGTGTGATTGCCTCATCTCCGGGAACATATCGAAATCTTCGGCTTGCTGCTCCCCTGCGACAAAAGAAAGATCAGCGGCGCAATAGCACACAAAATGCCGACTCACTTCCAAATCTCTGCTCCTCTTTATCTGCGTAGAAATCGTCCGCCAGATTGGCACCGATTTGAGCGGCTCTGCGGATCTTATACCACGTTGTGTAGGACGCAGAGGTGATCGACGCGAGCCGGTAGCTGACAACGTGCGCTTTGTAAAGCTCCTGCGCGTCGTAGTCCTCGAGGGGGTTGTAGGAGAGCCAGTTTGCCAGCAAGTCGCCCCGCAGATGTTGACGAGGGTGACGGCGGGGATTAACCTGGTTGGCCGTTGTCACCATAGAAGAAGTTGACGAAACAGAGCTGTCCTCTGAAGACGAGCTCGAAGACGAGCTGCCCTCTGAAGACGAGCTCCAAACTGAGGTGTCGTTTGAAGTCGACTCCTCCAAAGACATGCTCTCCTCGTCGGGAGAGGCTTCGTGCTTGGGCCATTTCAAGGACGGGCCCATGTCACCAATCGATTTGTCTTCGGGGCGTTCACGCTTGACACACGTGGTGCCTGCCTCCGGTTCGAGCTTCACGCAGGCGAGTGTGGTGGTGACAGCGTCGGGTTCGAGTTTCACGAGGGCGACCGTGGTGACAGCGTCGGGGTCGAGCTTCATGCGGGCGAGCGTGGTGGCAGCATCGGCTTCAAGCTTGACGCGAGCGAGCACGTCGGAGGCAGAGACAGAGTCGTACTGGGGCATCTGAGCGAGATTGTGAGACATGGTATTTCGTGGATCAACTACTCACCAGGCGGCTTTTATAATCCATTGAATCTCACAATGCGCTACCGCTGTCCCAATGCAGTCACCCACGGCCACCTTCCAACCATTGTCCTAATGCAGCCCAATTCTGCCATAACGAGAATTTCTTGGCCACCATCAGCTGCCATCTTAATTCAGCGACCCATGTGCTAATGTTCAGCTCCATTGTCCTTCCACTGGGCTGGTTCCGTGCACGTAGATGTGAACGATGTATGTAGGTGTACTGAATACAGACTCTATGATGTTTCTACTTGTGTCCGTGTCTCCAACGCCCCACAAAATTTAAACAGTTGTAAATGTCGTCGTATTCCCCCAAGCTCCTGTAACTTCCCTCGTCCGACATTTGAGTAGCTCGTCTGGACTCGGTCCCCACGCCGGCAAATCGTCCTCGTCGAGTGGCATTTTGTCGAGAGACTTTTTCCACAAGACACACAGCTCACACAGCTCATCAAGGCAGAGCTCCAGCTGGTATCGTACGGGCCTGGGGCCGCCACAGTCCTCCATCGCTGCTTTCACCGACCTCCACTCTGAAGAAAACCACTTTTGGAGGGCGCGGCGCTCGCGCAATAATTGCGGTCCCTCCTCGTCGCTTCGATCCTTGTCCAATAATGCTCAGATTCCTGACCGGATGGCGTCGTCTGCGAGCCAGTGTGGTGGGACCTCGTCGCTATCATCCAGACCCAGGTCCTGCTATATCACGTCGTCGACGTCGAGCTTGAATATGCCTTTGGGTGGGATAACGTGTGGAGCGACGGCGCCTGCGGGGGCTTTGCCATCATCAATCAGCTTCACAAGCTGTCCCCGTAGTTTGTTGTAGTCGGCACACAGCTTAGACGCTTTGGGCTCACACTTCTTAACGGCCGCCTCGATGTGCTCGTTCCGTTGGGTCTCTGGTGATGCTTTAGTCAGTGCTAATGCATCTCGTTAAGAACAGTTTCACATACCACTCGTTGTATGGCGTAACGAGCGCTCGATAGGCATCAGCTCAAACTTGCGATCTGTCAATTTCTGCCGCAAACGCTCAAGAATAGCGCGGGCCTGCATGCATGCTCCATAATATTCCGCATGCTCCAGCTGGCTCAACACAGCAGAGGTGGGCTGGATGCCCAGCTGCCTTTCGAGGTCGAACATCTTTTTCTTCTCCACCTTCCACGCCGCGCGAACACCGTCGATATTCAATTCGGCGTTCGTCCGCTCCGCTGCGGATGCGAAGTCGCCTGTGATCGCTTGTTGCAGGCCGTCTTCGACTTTCTTGCGCATCCACATCAAGTTCTCCACAGCCGTTAGACCTGCATTCTTAGACCGCCCTGTTGAAGTACATTAGCATCATGCCTATATGATTGAAATAAATCCCACCCACGTTTCAGAGGTTTTGTCTGAGTTGCCACTTGATCATCCCATTCCACGTGCAATACATCTTCAGTGACTCCGCAAGTCAACAGCACTTGCAGAGCCACCTCATGTTTGCCTTTGCAGTGGGTGGTTCGACACAGAAGCCATACTGCGAGACGACCAAGACTAAGCTTGTCGAGGTGTTCGATTTGACTGTCTAGAGTGTACAGACGGTGATGATACTAATTGAGCGTTGAATTAGATATGGCTGGAATCTCAAAACGAGGAGCGGTAGCATACCCCTGATACCCACAAGTATCCGATTAACTTGCTGATAGAGTGCCAGAAGCGCTCACAGCCCTCCCCATTGGTGAACCCAAATCCTCGACACTTGAGAGGGTGGTAGATCAATTGGCATGGCCATCGATGACCAAACGCGTGGAAGACCGACACCGCAAACATCAGGCGAGGGAGATATCGGTCGAGGAAGCCGAACTTCTCACAAGACCGATGGAGCTGGCAGACAATGTCGTACAGCAAGCCCACGCGAATGTTGAGCGGCAGATGCTGGAAAAGTGTTTCGAGCAGCAGCAGCGCGAAATACTGCTTCTCCCCTGCGGTGCGCATGTTGACCAGCCAAAGGACATGGTCGTGGCGGCAAAGTAAACCCATGAGGGCGGTGTCGTCGAAGAACTTGGTGCTAGCCTTCTCCCGCTTCTCGTCAGCCGCCTTGAAGGTTGTCTCACACTCGTCAAGGATCGAGTGAGGCACCTTCAAGCCGACGGCCTCGTATTCATCCACTTGTTCGTTCGCTCGCCGTTTTTTTTGTAGATTTGCGAGCGTTCCTGGGCTCTCGCACGAACTCCACGAACTGACCCATCGACTCCGCGGTAGCTTCAGGCACGAACACAGTACGAGTATGAGAGTGCGGTGGATCTCACTTTCCCTTGCGCCGCTTTTGCGTGAAGCAGGCGTCCAAGCAGACGTGAATGTCGACGAGTTGGGATGGGTCGTGCTCAGGGCTTCCAAAACACGCTGGGCATCTGGCGACGAGGTAGTCACTGGGTCGGGTAAGAGGAGGAGGCTCGGGGAAGGGGTTTTGAGGCGGACCATCCTTGTCGTCCGAGTCGCTGACCTCGCCTTCGTCGTCGTTAAGACAGCCACGCCTCCGAGGTGACCCTCTACTGGCAGGCGAGCCAGTCTCCTCGCGGACCCCTTTGCCCCAGACACGGGGTAACATCCTCGGTGCGGGTGGCCTCGGTGTGAAAACAATGGGAGTGGGCGACGCTGGGGGGCTGAGAGACGCCGGAGGACTCGGGGAATGTGCCACCGGGGTACGTTCTCCAGCGCTGCTCGACTCGTCGAGGATCTCATTGCGGGCCACTGCGATCAGCGTGTCGATTTCACCCACTGTGGTCTGACGTAGGCTGGTGTACCATTTCAGCGCGTTGCCAAAACGTCTGCGCAATGCATCCTGGTAATAAAGTCAGCCCGTCAATGACATCCTGAGGCATTAAACTGCATACCTGTGTCATCAATTTGTAACTTCGGCTCTTGAGGAATGCCTCCAGAGTGTTGCACCACGCCGTGTTATTCGGTGGCATATTGACGAACAAGCGCATGGCGGAGTCGAGCAGCCCAATGTCGACTGCGAGGCTTGGTAACACCGGGGCACAGGCGAAAAGCCCCGCATGCAGGAGCTGGTCCGGCGCGGGGTTGCAGCTGCAGACTTCAATACGGACCCGCTCGAGAGTGGTCATCCACACCAGCGCGACTTCGAGCGCCCGCTTGTCATGACAATTGCACTCCGGGGCCGTTTCCACCCGTAGCTTGCTTGTATTCCTCAGCGATTCCATCTCGTACATGACGCGCATGAAAATGGGGCGCAGACGCGGAAGTACCGCGGTCTGCCAGCGTTGCCACTGATTGGCGCACTTGCGACGATGAGCGCGCAACTTTGTCGGGCTGGGACCATCGCCCAACGAGACGTGCTGGCTGGTCTGGAAGTCCTTGCCCAACCCATCCTCGTTCTCCGTCACGTCGGGACCTTTGCGCCCTTTGTGCTGTGTCCGGGGATGCTGGCTGAGCGTTACCCCGTTGGCGCAGAAGACGAGGGGTTTGGGCTGGTGGGTCTTGATTTGAGTAAGCCCATGGGTGGGCTTCGGTACAATAAACGTCGGAGCACTGGAGTCGCACAGCTCAAGCCGCTTCTTCGTCATCCGCATCGTGGCGGGGTGGTGGTCGGAAGCAACACAGGGGATGCCATGTGCGGGCTATTGTCCTCCGTTGACCGGAAGGCAAGCCTTAGCTGTAATATATAGTCTAAATCCCCTGGCTCTAGCCAGCTGGTGCTTTGTCTATATAGATGGACCTAGCCAGCCCCTGCCCAGCCAAAGATTTGCCGGCCAAAATAAATGCCAGCAGCGGGATTCGAACCCACAACCTGATTATATAAGCATTTCTCAAAAGAAGCATCTTAACCACTATACCAAAGCAGCCTTTGATGTTTTCTAGTTAGGGTAGGGGTTGCAAGCAACCCTGTGACCCTAACTGGGAAATTGGATACCCAGAGCTAGGGCAGGCAAGCTGCCCTACCTCTTCGGATGTGGGATTACATGTGGATTATGTGTTTTGAAGCGTTTCTAACCCTAACCAGCTAACCAGCTAACCTTTCCTAACCCCCTAACCCCTAACCTCCTAACCTCCTAACCCCCTAACCTTTTCTTTGACGTCCCTGTGAACCCTAACCACCCTAACTCCTAACCCCTAACCCCTAACCTCTAACCTAAACACTAACCAGCCCCTTTGGGGCATTGTGGTGAAATTAAATGCTATCCCAATGACACCATGTATACCTACCACATTGTTGCTTTTCTACTCCTGTTTAGCTTACTTGGTTGTAGTGCTACTCCTAGTTACTTATGTAATTAGTGTTTCATGCTTTTGGGTTCGAATCCCTGCACTAACCTTTTATTATTCTTTTCATTTTACCTGCTTACAGGGCCTGGCTGGGTGCAACAGGGTAAACAAAGGACGGGATGGCTAGGGCCATGTCGTTAGACCTACTGCTACAGCTATGGGTGGGAAGGCCACTCCGCCATCAGGCGAGGCCATTGTCCTCTGTTTCCATCTTTCACTCACTTCATTCCACCGTTTGATACCTTCAGCACTTGTATGTGTACATTAGGGTAAGTATGTGCTCTATATATTACATTGTACTTAGTTCGTTTCACTAAAATACATTATTTCGTTCTACGCTACATGGGAGTAAGAGACAAGAGGGAATAAGCGCCCGGACCAAACAGGACCACAACTGACCAATACAAGTGACAGTATGACGCTGTGACTTGACGCGTTCACGTGACTGGACTTAGACGCGTCTTAACTCATGTTTTTTTCACAACAAAAATGGAACAAACGTACCAGTCAAACCCACTGAAGTTGTGCTCCCTCGAGGGGCGAATGAATAAAGGTGTACATTTAACTACTTACAATATACATGTATACGATATTATTGTACTACTTAAAAGTTCGACACCTCGGTAGCATTGATGCCGTAGGTCGGTATGTTCATGGCGTGGCAGAGAGACGTGAGCGGGTAAGATTCGATGGGGTTATCCTCCAAGTCCCCATATTTTTGGAATCGGACCTTGACGACTGTCACCGTGTTGCTCTGAGAGACCGAAAAGGTGGATGACCTGGAAGAATCGATAGCAGAGGCAACGGGCTCGACAACAATGAAGCCATATTCCCCCATGTACAGCTGGCCTCCAGCCACATCGGGGCCAATAATGACGACCCGCCAGCCATACTTGCTGATGCAGTCCGTGTTCTCGCGTCCATGCACATATGAAGTGCGCATGGGCTTAACACAGGGCGGCGGCAGAGTATATTCCCTGATTGGGTTCTGGTCGAGCATCGGCTTGACGAGCTTTTTGTTGACGTTCTCCGGTGTCAGGTCCGAATTGACCTGAATGACGAGGAAGCCGTATTTACCCTCCGCCTTCACCTGTTTTTCCCTGGGATGGCCATAGTTGCCTTTGCTGAAACTCGCCGCGACGCCGGATATTCTGATATCGAGTCGTTTCCCTCGCAGTCTCGGATCTGCGAACCAGGATCCACCTTCCTCATCCACTGCCGATTCATCAGCATGGGGGGGGAAAAGCAAAAAAAAAAAAAAAAAAAAAAAACTCGCCACTTGGGCACGGAGGTGGCCAAGGTAATGTGGTTCCCAGAGGTGGGGGAGTCAGCACGCGCACAGGGACGTTAACCTTTTCGCCCACCCATCGCGCGCGAGGCACTTTGACTGCTTCTTCCAGGGAAAGACGAGATCTAAATCAATGTCAGCTTCCGTAGCGAAACTGAGAAACAGTGCCTAACTCATAATGGAACGCATGCTTGAGTGGAATGTCCACACAGTGGTTGTCGCGCAGCCTCAGTGTCAGCACAATGCTCGTCGTCCCATCCGGTTTCAGCTCGTCGTGCTCCCCAATCACCATGCCCTGGTGGGTTTTTTCTGGGTGGTCCCCAGAGACCTGCACGTTGAAGCCCTCGTACACTTTACCGTGGTTCACGCCGAGGTTCAGAATGGTCTGGATATCCACCTGCGTCAGCCCACGTCTCACCTCGACGATGTTTTGAAGGTCAAGGGGGACCTCCTGCACCGTTTGGGAATTCTCGAATTTGACGTTCAGCAACATGGTTGTACCGCCGTCGGCATTTTGGCGGATCCCCTGGCTGACGACGATACCCCGCGCGTTCTGCTGGGGACCCTCGGTGAGGGCCTGGATGCAACGGCCAACGTATTCTTGGCCGGACAGAGCTCCTGTCTTGGGCTTCAACTGCACCATGCTTGTCCAGCGGGCATGGGGGAAATCGGGCTTGAGAACGCCTCGGATGAGCTTGAAAGCATTTTCGCGCGCAGGGAGGGGCAATTGGCTTTGGGTTGGAAGCAGCGCCTGAATATCAAATTCAGGTCGCGGCTCATGCCACAGAAGCGTGCCACGAACATAGAGCTTTGGTCCAGGTGTGAGCAAGTACTGTAACAATTGAAGATGTATGTCCACTCACAAAAGTTGGATTATCCTGGTCCTGCATCTGCATTTAACTTACCTCCAAGACCACAGTAGAGCCGCACAACCAGCTGTCCACGACGAATCCCACTCGGTCCGCCAACTGGAGTTCCGGTACGATTCAGACCCCTTCATGATTATCCTGAATCACCGCTCTACGAATGGTCGAATCGCTTTTGGTTATGCAGACGTGGTCTCCCAATCAAACTTCAAGCACGAGCTGGCCCAACGGCACGATGCCGACCAGTTTGGGTGCGTTCTCCGCGGCGGCGGCCCTTCTCTTCTTTTGATCCTCCTTGGCCTTTTTGGGCGCATACACCGCAACCGCGGCAGCCTCGGTGGCGTTTCTCTTCTCTTTGTCCTCCTTGGCCTCTTTCTCTGCATCATCCTTCAAGTCGTTCTCGATGTTTCGCACCCTCACACGAGGCATGTTGGTGTGGAACAGCTCACCAAGAGCCATGTTGCCAGGCAAACTGAGGAACGGATCGTATGGAACGGGCTGGACGTCTTCTACGCAGCAAACCTGTCCTTCCCATGCTCCTCCGACGGTGGCGACATAGTCGCCGGGCTTGAGCTGATATGGAATGGCAAGGATGTGGTGGGCAATGAGGCTTGCTGGTATGATGAGGCCGTTCTCGAATGACATCTCAAGTGCCGCGATGTCAGAAGGTCGGGCGAGGGGATTGATGATGAAATCTTCGCATTGCGCGAACTCCGGCAGGACGAGGGCACAAAGGGTGTCGTGGAGGTGACTGGAAGTGTTGTCGTACCGGCCGAAAGCGACTATGTACCCCCGTTTTGCCAGCGTGCTGGCCGCCCTTGACGAATACACGCTGGGTTATATTGCAAGGCATAGCGGGCTCATGAAGCCACATCGCTTCGATCTTGGGGTGTCCGACGTCGAAACCCGCTAGCTCCTCTGCGGTGCGATTGACTGCCGTTGTCTGCAGGTAGTTGCTCATCACTCTCCCTTTCCGGATCTTCTTCTTCATGTCGACTCGAACCAAACCTAAATCGTATGTGGCCTTGCGCGCCTCCAGCTTCTGGCTGACTTGGTCTGGCGACAACCTCTGCTTCTGCAGGAGGCGGACCTGCTCCTCGTCCGACAGTGGGACCACGTAGTACTCGTCATTGGGAACGGTGATGAGGGCGAGTCGTGTGCGGTAAGTGCCGCATTTAATGTGTGCCCATTGGACTGGATTGTAGAGAGCCCACATGGCTTTGATGCTGGGGTGCGGTACATCGAAACCTGCCATCTCGTCAGCGCTTGCAGCGACGTCGGAGGTTTGGAGCAAGTCACTCATGACACTCCCTTTCTTCTGTTTGAGCTTGGCTTTCAGGTCGATGAGGACCAAGCCGCAATAGCAAGCCGCCTGACGCTGCTGCAGCGCCCTCTGGACATCGACATCACTCATTCCCCGCTTCTGGAGAAGGGCGACCTGTTCTTTGTGAGGGAGGGCGACGAGGAGAAATTCCTCGTTGGGGACGGTGACGAGGGCAAGTCGGCCCTTGTAATCACCTCGTTTGACGCGCGCCCATGGAAGAGAGTTGCCTTCTGTGCGAGGGGCGGTGGTATCTCGGGACCGGGCCATGTAGTAGGTGGCGGCGAGCTCAGCCTGCTTGACCTCGTCCTCATCGGGCATCAGAGAGATGAGGGGGTGCCGACTCCCCAGCGGAGGAGCGTCAGGCACTTGCACATTGTCGTCGGCCCCGTCGTCAATGAAATCGGCATCCACGGCAATGGGAATGTCGCCCTCGTCGTCTTCAGCGTCGTCCTCGGCCGCTTCAATGTCGATAAAACGCGCAGCAGGGTGGTGGTGCTTTGGGTGTTTGCGTGGATGCTCGTCATGAGGGGCAACCTGTTTACCATGTAAGCTAGATAGGAGTAGAAGAATAAAACAAATACATACGGGGGTTTCTCGTCGAGGCGGTGTGGAATCGCGCGAGGCCGGCAGGAAGAGCGGCGTATTCCAGCTCTAAAAAGTGCGATACGTTAGCGGTTTCGGGTGGTAAATCAAAGATAACATACCTGGCGAGAAGGACCGGCGGGTTCACCAAACGAAAAGACGGGATTGTGGTCTTGGGGAGAGGGCGGCGGGAGCCGACGGGCGGAGAGGGTCTGCCAGTCCGGGGGAGCATCGCACTCATGGTCGGGGAAGAGCGAAAAGGGATGATTGCTGCGTTGGGAAGAGGGCGGCGGGAGCAGACGGGCGCAGAGGGTCTGCCAGTCCAGGGGGGCGTCACACTCATGGTCAGGGAAGAGGAGCTGACTCTGCGGGGGCGGCCTTGTTAAAATCGATAGCCAGTCCTGCTCCTCCTCGCGGGGTGGGTGCTGCGGCTGGGGAGCCTCCTGGTGCGGCGGGTACTGCGGCTGGGGATCGGGGATATACGGGGGGGCAAACGAGCGCCGACTCTGTAGACGGCGGTCCTGCGTCCTTGAAATGGATTCAACGGGGAAGTGTTGGAGATCGAATGCGCAGGCCTGCGCTTCTGATGAATCGGGATCGTCCTCGTACTCGTCTTCGGGCTCATGCTCGTTGACGTCCATGGCCCGATCATCGACGTACGGGTTTGCCACCGCACGCTCCTCGTCGTCCCGATGGTCCTCCCAATCGAACTCGTTGTCGAGGTGGTCGGTGGGCATGGATGGGTGAGTCGACATGGAGGGCGGCGGTGACATCTAGTGCGTCTAACAAGCGTCGTCAGCGTGCGGCACAACGGGCACGGTGCATCTGCCATTGTGTCATGTATTTTTTTTTCAAACGCCTTTGGCGCGTTCTCACATAGAGTAGGGGCTTTGCCCATCCAGTTGATTATACTACTACTGCTATCTACTGGCTACAGAGGGGGCGGGACGACTTACACAGCGCGACGGCGGACTTGGTGATGGTCGGAAGCAAGTGACGGAAGGCGGCCCGGTTGTGCGGCTGTACAGCATGACTCAGACGAGTGACTTTAGTCACAGGGTGACCCAAGTCACTTGTCCTGGCTAGCACATGACGCGGGACAGCCGGACCGCCTTCCGCCACCTGCTTCCCACCACCAAGTCAGTGAGGTTGAGTGGCGGGCGGCAGGGGGCGGGCGGACAGGGCGGGTGTCGGTGAATACAATCTGTAGTGTAGTAAATTCAATTAGTACAGTATGATAAAGCGCTGGGAACGCAAACGAAAGGACTTACGATGAACCGAAAAAAACGAGGGCGGATGTGCAGTGGATGACGACGACGGCAGAATCAAGTGGCGCGAGCGGCGCGTGAGTGGCGGTGTGTTCCTATAGAGACATGAAACTCACAGTGATGACAGTCGCACGGACTTGACGACTTGCATGGGGAGGGCAGGATTTGGGCGGGATCGGCGCGCTGTGCATCAAAGAACGGATGTAAGTAAGAGGGTTCGTCTCGATGCGCGGTACTCACCAAGACATAGTGGGGTGCACTCTGTCAAAGAACGGATGTAAGGAAAGGCCCCTGTGTATAGGAATATCACTCACAATAAAGGGGGGCCGTGGTGTCGCAGCGGCACGTGAAGGGGTTGAGTGGACTTGCAGGGGCAGCCTATGAACAGGTGAGCTGGCCGTCGATGTCAATGCACCGTACTCACTGAGAGATAGTAGACGCGGAGGTGCTGGTGTCAGAGGGCGAAGTCAGTGCGTGCCGGCAGTTGTACAGAGAGGCGCCTCACAAAGGGGCGAAGGTACTTGGGAGGACTGGTGAGGGTCGGGGGGAGAAAAGAGTGGAACGACCAACGTACGCTCAGGACGCTCGGCTTTTAATTTCTCAATCTCTTACCATTGTCCACAGGCCACCCGCACTTTCGTCCGCTTTAGGCAAATGTAAACCTTGGCCCTTTCGATGGCATTGTCCTTCATGAACCATCAACGCGACTTGGCACCCCGATTAGGGAGCTTGAGAAAGCGCGATCCATAACACAGGTTCGTGAGCCTAACTGTTGGTGTTCTCATTCTGACGGTTTTGAATTCTCAGCTTGCCACCCCTCCTCGTTGTCGAACTCGGTTGAGCCCTGCCAGCTCCCTCATTTTCAGTGTTCTAGTATGCCCATCTTTACCTGTTGGATGCCAATTTTGACTTTAAAACGTAGCTGTTTAAAAATCCACTTGAAAAAAAAAACTACTCTCAAAGATACAAAGCCCATATTGCCATGACCGACACCAACGCGCCTCTCCGACGCTCGTCACGCACTGCGAAGCCGCGAGTCCGTGCAGACCAGACGGCGCCAAAACTCCCTTTGCCGACCGCGGCCACGGCGGAAGGTTCCTCGACCGAGGCGGCAGCTGCCACTGACGGCGAGGCAGTAAGTTTTTGTGCGATGCTACCAGCGATGCAAGCTGATGAGGCTGACTGATTAGACCACCGCAAAAAAAATCACCAAGCGCAAACCAGCAAAGAATGCCACGAAGAATGCCACAGCGGTAAGTGGTTTCACGACATATCAAGCAGCATAACTGATGCCGCCAACGACAGAAGCCTAAAGGAAAGCAAAAATCCAAAGTCAAAGGCAAAGCGACTGGGAACGACAAAGTCCCTCGGCACAATGAACCTGAGGTCATTGACGAGCTTCAGGTCATCAAGGCGAACAATGGGGAGCCGGCACTACCCCAGCTCCGGCCAGATGTCACCGACGAGGAGGTGCGCCGCTTGTTGGTGGAATATGGGCGAGCAGTGTATGGTATGAAGACTTGTGACCCATTTAATTGGCGGCGGACTTACAACTTGCAGATTGGTTTGAATGGAATGCGACGGAGGACAGCAACGACGTCCGGATCCGCTTTCGCCTCGTAAATGACGAGTACCCGCTCCCTTGGGATAAACGACATCCCTGGGATGAATACTGCCCCGCCATGATGCCTGCTGAAGACCTGCGCGTATTGTACAAGTGCTTGCATGAGGACCAGTCCGACGAGATGGAGGAGACTTACCAGTTTTTGGTGCTTGACCCCAAGGAAATGCGGCCGACTATGAAGGCCGCAATGTCGGACTCGCTGCAGGACATTTACAAGTCACTCATTGCATTTGCAAACAACGTCTATAGTGCGTACTCATTGCGGCTGAGTTATTTCATGACTGCTAATATATGGTATACAGTGTGGCTCAAGGACGACTGCTCCATCAAGATGGTGCATGCACTGCTCCGACTTCGTGCCCGGGGCCAGGACGTAAACTCCGAGGACTTCAATTGTGGTAGCATGAGCGAGGAGCAGCTCCGCGCGCTGTACGCCTGTCTACTCGAAGACCACAAAGCCCTGGAATACGCACTCCCCGTCGAGAAGGCCACAATACCGCGTCCACCTCCGCCTGCTGCGGCGAAAGGCCCTGCTCTGTGCGCCACGCCTGCTGCTCCAGGAATGACAAAGGCCCCGCCTCCATCTCCACCTGCAGCTGCCACGAAAGCTGCTGGGCCGCGCGCCGTGCCTGCTGCCGCGCCTCCACCTCCGCCTGCAGCTGCCATGAAAGCGCCTATTCCGCGCGCCGCGCCGAAGGGCCCTACCAGATCCAGTTTCGCTCCTGCTGCCGCCAACGACGATGATTCGAGTGATGAGTCCGTGTACGCCGACAACGCGAATCCGTCCGACTCTGAATCGGAACCAGAGGCCGTGAAACTGACCAAACAACATACCAGCGGAAAGCCGAAAAATCCCACCGCAGCGTGAGCATCTACCAAGGCACCGTCAAAGACGAAGGGCAAGAAGAAGCAGCGCATAGGCAGCAACGACGACGCCGAGACAGCACCAGTACTACTGAAAGGCAGGTCGAAGGGGAAGGGCAAAGCGACAGAGGACCATGACGATAGTGACGACGACGACGACGACCACAAGTCGGGTCCTCTAACAGACGAAGTGCGAGAAGAGGCGATGGCCTGCAAAGCCGCGTATGAGGCTCAGCTCGCCGACCTCGCGAAGAGATCGGGCAAGAGTGTCGAAAGCTTGCACTGTGTCATCGGCGACGATGTGAAGATAATGCGCAACACCAATATGTGGAACACTTTCCAAGCGTATTTCCATGCGCATTTTCCGAAAGAGGAGGATGGTAAGTGGCATCGTCCTAGTTGGAGGATTCGTAGACTAAATGCAAGTACAGAATCCACCGAGGACTACCAAGCTTGAACCAAAGAGAATTACGAAGCAATGTTCGCCGGTATGTCAGAAGAAGACAAGGACGACCCGACGCAGCGCCGGGAGGTGATGAAGATGAAGGAGGTGTTAGATTGGTACGCGACGCAAACGATGCTCACCTTAAACAACAACAAGAAGAAAGGGAGGGGATGTGTGCAAATGGGCAAAGAGCTGACGCCATTCATTCAGATGGTCAGTAGCGGTTGTTTGTTACAAAGAAAGTACGCTGACGCTGTGAAATAGAGCACCGCCGTTCGCAACAAGAGTGGATACCAGGTCTGTGGGTTTGCGGTCAACGCTGATTACAACAACGCCACTCTTTGGGGCGGCACCCCCGAATGGTTTGCTTTGGTTGCCAAGTTTCCAAGCGACATGAACACCATCTTGAAGAACCTCAGCGCTATGTTGCGGTGAGTAAAACCCAAGTTCCACTGGTCAGGGTATCGGGACTGTCACAGTCCGATGGATCCGCGGGTGCCGTAGCGCCCGTTATATACGACAAAATCGGGAAGGAGAAGGTACAACGCGACGTTTGGTGACGCACGGCAGGCAAAGGCCTTCGGAATCGAATCAGTAAGTGGTGTTTGGTCAACGAGGCAGCCAGAATTGACAGGTACTCAGACGTCGTCCTTGGCGCAGCAGGCGCACCTCTCTGGAAGGAGATGAAGTGGTCGCAGTGGGCCAAGATCGCCTGCGCACACCACCTCCACATTGAGTACTGGCCAAACGAGCTGAAGACTCATGTCCCCGGCAAAGGATTCAAGATAGGTGCAATCAAGGGCGACGCCATGGTGGGGTTAAAGATCCTATCGGAGGGTTTTGAAAAACAAGCTAAAGGGGAGGAAGTTGAGGGTGCTGTTGAAATCGTCGCCTGGACAGAGGGTCTGCACCACTTTCTTGTATTTCAAGCTCGATCTAATTTTGACCTGCAGACAAGGAAGAGATGGAGGATGCCAGCGAGGTTCCGATTGTCGTGGCTGCCGACGACACGCCACTCGCATGGGTGCGCGATGCTCCTGAATTTCTTTGGGCAGTCAGCAAAAAGAAGTCCAAGAGCGCCCGCCAGCTGAAGACAAAGCCACACGTGGAGGGATCAAGGTGAACAGACAACAAGAGGAAGAAGGCCGACGACAACGACGACAATGACGACAATGACAACGACGACAACGACGACAACGACGGCAATGACAACGACGTCGACATCGACAACAACAATAACGACGTCGACAGCGCCGACGACAACCAGCACGACCAGCTGTCGGCTGAGACGGACACTACTGCCATTCCAAGCCACCAGGGCACTGAGGGCTGTGCGAGAATGCCTTTCAAGAGTGTTCTGGTGCGGCGGCTGAGTGCAGAGCTGCGCGGTGTGTTGCCCAATAGTTCTCCAGTACCAAGGCCGCCAAAGAGGAGCAGCGGCTCTGAGCTCCCGCAAAACGCCAAGCGCGCACGTTTCGAAGTGCCTGAACCCGCCGAAATACCACATCGTGGTGGGGGTTCTACTGCTGGACCTTCGCGACCTCCCGGTGGCGTTAACTTGGCCCCCAAGAATCGACCTCTACATGAGGTGATGGGCATAACAGTGTCGGGGAGGTACAAGGACGTCATCGCCAAGGACGGTGGCAGCTGTTGGGTGGCTTTCAGCAATGGCCGCGGTGATAGCTCCAAGACATTCAGCGCTGCAGGAATTCGTAACTATTTTGAAGCTCCTCTGAATAACGGGATTGCGGCAAATCAGTTGATTTACATGGGAGACGCTTGGTGGCCCATGCCGGCGAATCATGCAGCCCTGATTGCACCGGGAGAGGAAGGGCGTTGTTTGAGGCGACTTAGGGAAGTAGAACTTGTAGATTGATTTTTTTTCTTCTTTTTGCGCAGCTTGTTTCCTGGAGGACTTACGAGGGTGAATATGACAATAATTATGAATACATTATGAATATGAAATATGATTATGACTATATTTGCTTTTCATCTCAGCATGCGATGAATGTACTCATGAATGGCGATAATTTCCATTTTGAGATGCGATGGGTTGTTTGGGTACGTTTGTTTGATGATGCGAGGACTTGGAGAAAAAAGTTCGAGCGACAAGCAACCTGGAAAGAAAATGAGCTGAGTTTGGTGGGTGTGGGCCTGAATAAAAAAGATGGTAATTGAATTCAAAAGAAGATAATTATAATTAAATGGTGGAACGGACTTCGCACAAAAAAAGATTGTAATAGAATAAAGGACATTGGATTGTAAAAACCTGTAAATCAATAATAAATAAGATGGTTGCGGAATAATATACGAAGTGGGGACTTGTGAAACAGTGGGCAAAGAAAATTCCCATTTTGGGCAGTGAGCGGTAGTGCTGTCAAAAGGTAAGGATAAGATAAAGGATAAGATAAGATAAGATGAGGTGGGTGCACCCACCTATGTTCAAAATAACCGGTGGGTGCACCCATGTGGGTTTGAATACCAAGTGGGTGCACCCGCATGGGTTCAAATATGAGGTGGGTGCACCCACATGGGTTCAAAATAACCGGTGGGTGCACCCATGTGGGTTTGAATAGTGGGCCGGTTCAAATACCAGGTGGGTGCACCCACATGGGTTCAAATACTAAGTGGGTGCACCCATGAATACCAAGTGGGTGCACCCACATGGGTTCAAATACTAAGTGGGTGCACCCACGAATACCAAGTGGGTGCACCCGCCTGGGTTCAAATACCAGGTGGGTGCACCCGCATGGGTTCAAATACCAAGTGGGTGCACCCACATGGGTGGAGTGGGTGTACCCATACTAGAGTAAGGGGGTTTGCAGTTTGCCGGCACTGGCTTTGTGGAGAGATGGTGGATTTCATGTCTCAAGCATTGTAATTACTCTTAATAGAAAGCTGCACTGTATGGATGGTACAATGGTACCCACAATACCAATAGCCTACTGCCACCGCAAGCAACCCAACCACCAAAAAGGCCCCGCCCAAGCATGGAAAATCCAAAATCGAGCACCCACGGCATCCCCAAACCAAACTGTATGCGCACCAGCTGCACTGAGGGAGGTGGTGGATGGTCCACCAGTACCCCACCATCACCGCAACCCAACCAAGCCACCAAAAGGGCCCCCTGCAGGCACGGAAAATCCAAAATCGAGCTGGGTGGGTGCACCCACGGCATCCCCAAACCAAACTGTACGCGCACCAGCTGCACCGAGGGAGGTGGTGGATGGTCCACCAGTACCCCACCACCACCGCAACCCAACCGAGCCACCAAAAGGGCCCTGCGCAGGAGCGGAAAATCCAAAATCGAGCTGGGTGGGTGCACCCACGGCATCCCCAAACCAAACCGTATGCGCACCAGCTGCACCGAGGGAGGTGGTGGATAGTCCACCAGTACCCCACCACCACCGCAACCCAACCGAGCCACCAAAAGGGCCCTGTGCAGGTGCGGAAAATCCAAAATCGAGCTGGGTGGGTGCACCCAAAACCGTGATGTGACATGCGGTGCCAGGAGTCCCTGTCTGGGTGTACCCATATTTTACCTGGGTGTACCCATGTTTGGCCTGGGTAGACCCACCCTCAATATTTTGGCCCAGCAGGTGGGTGCACCCACAAAACCGTTTGCAACCATCCATTTGACCCCTAGTAGGATAGATTCTCAATTGGTACTAACTATCCTAACCAGGTCAGTTTAGGGGTAACCTGAAGTGCTTTCGGGACCATGTGGAGATCGAGGTGCGTGCTCAGAAGTTACTTGATGATCTGCTCACGGAAAAGCAAGGTCTGGCAACCGCCATTACCAGCCTAAATATGGTTCAGAGACGAGGGAAGTCCAATATCAATAGTGTAGATTTTGATGAGGACAGCGGAGGATGTAGAGTAATATAATTTTGTTTAAACTCTCATTTGACCTTGTGGGAGAAAAATTTAGGTTAGAAGCAAAGTCCGGACAAAATTTGGCCCGACCTCAGGTAAGACGCAGAGTCCGGACAAAAAAATATCACCATACCAAAGTCCGGACAAAATTTTCAAATGCCAAAAAATCATACCCGACCTCGATAGGGATAATCACCGGTCCTATCCTATCCAGTTGCTCTTAGTTCACTTTCTCGTCGAAATTGATCACGTGCAGGCCAAGCCGACAAAATGGCGTGAGAAAATTGGCTTGCCCATGCCCACACCCAAAAAGCCAATTTGCGCTGGGCCACGCCGTTTTTGCACGCCAAAAAATTGACTCTCGCTCTAGTCGAGATCCTCAGTGTCTTTGATGGCAAGCCACCACACCCGCCAAATAAACCGATCGGTGCACGCCAAAAAAGCCACCACAGCCAATTTCAAACTCCGATATAGGGGCAAGCCAATTGGCCAAGCCAATCGGAAAAATCTGGTGCCCAAAACTTCCTAAAACAATCCTAAAAGTCACTGGAGCGATTGAGTCAGACCCTCAGCGTTGCGCACAGCTACTGGTATGCCGGAGGACTCGAGCTAGCTGCGGCCAGTGCCTCCAAATGTCTGAGCCGTTCCTCTATCGCTAACTCGTGCGATGGCGGATCCCAGCACAGCACCACCGGTTCTGTGCAATATAACATCAGCCGAAGAATCACGGCTCTACTGCTACGCCCACGAACCTCGTTTGGTGTTCGTAGAGCCTGACGGTACTGAGAGATCCAGCGAGCTTGGGTCCTGCGACGGCGGAGAGAGTTCCGACGGCGCGTTCCCGCTGGGGACTTGAACGGCATTTGGTTGCACGGGTTGAAAGGGCTTCACCGAGTAGTTGAAGGGTTCACTGGCAAGAATGACGGATTTGTCATGCACATCCTCTGAGTCGCGACTTTCCAGTCTGGAGCGCTTCCGGCGGCGCAGGAGGAACAGTATGATGCCCAGCAGAAGAAGACCGCCGATGGAACCAACAACCACCGCAACAATTACGGTGGTGTGTGATCTGGGGACACGAGTCCGATCATCAGACGGAGCGGTGCAGCGGAAATGGGAGCCTCCATTGTAGTTGTGGATTTTGTGCTGCTGGATGGTTCTACTTCTGCGCTGCTGGATGGTTCGACTTCATTCGTTGTGACCATCGCGTAATCAAACAAGGCAGAGCCGCCCTCCCCAAGACCACCTTTCTCCAATACCCACGTCACCGTGTGCTGTGTGTCCGGTGTGAGATTTATTGCCTGGAAGAATAACGAGTCGTATATATAAATATTGGGATCTCTTGTATCCTGGTAATGAAAGCTCTTCAGTGGAGGATCATTCAAGCTGAACGATATGTTGGCGGGGTTCTGAACGTCAATGCCGTATATATAGACGGCAATCCCTGAAAAATTACAAGTCAGGCATGTCATGAAACAGGAATAATCCAATGAAACCTTTGAACGAGAACGACCCAGAATTCAGAAACCCATCATTCCAGGTTGACCGCAATGCTTTCGAGGGGTCTGGCCTTGCATGGCATTCGCTGCACGGGGTGGACGGGGTGACTGAGTGGAAAGTGCCCACCCACGTCCAGAAGGTGCTGTTTGTGTCGTCAACGGTGAAATTCGTGAGAGCTGCCGTCACCAGAGTCGTAATTGACGGGCTGGAGAGCAAAGCCAACGCAATCAGAGCCACTCCGCTGAGGGGCACCATGAGGATGCAGAGAAGAGGAGAAAGGAATGTTTGTGGGCGCCGAACATTGGTGTTGTTTGGTCTGATGCGCGCGGACCACCGCGTCACTTGCTTATCAACTCTAGGCTGGACTCCGTAATATTCGTCTGCAACAGGCGATCTTATTGCAGAAGGATCTGGACTCTGTCGTTGTGCTGGACTTGTTGATGTTGGTACAGGCCATTTCGAGTCTGGAGGCACCGCAAAGCCTTAGATTGAATGTTCACTTTACCCACATGCTGCCCGGAGCCATATCATGCCCGCCTCATTCACTTCGAAGCTTGAAAATATTGGAGTAAAGTGGATGATTTACCAGTTAATCAAGACGGGCTCTATACACGTTGAATGAACCTCGATATTGCTTTATCTGAAGCCGCCATGAGAATTTAAAAAAGTCACTCTGCGGCTGCACATTTACGCTATCGGGAGGATTCGAACCTCTGTCTCCCACTGAATAATTGCACTTTGGAAGTTGACTGAACCTTGATATTCCTTCACCTGGAATCGTAACAGCAAAAAGAATGAGGTTTTGGCATTCCCGCAAGAAAAGTTCGCATGGATTTCCCTTTCGGGTGCTCAATTCTTAGGTCGACCCAGTCAGGTCGTTTAAAATAATTCGATATTTGTACAGAACAAATAAAAAATTCAAACTCCGCTCTGAGTGGCACTTCTCCACGTCTCTTCTTTGTCGTCCAGCACCATCTCACACCGTCGTATTCTGCATTGTCTAAGCTGTATTAAGTTTCTCACTACCAGCATTATCCATTGCATTCTGCCTGTGATATTAGGGTGCTCAATTCTTATTCTGTGGCGTGGTGCCGTGGCATATTTGGTCGAAACAAATAAAGATTCAAACTCCGCCAGGAAACAAACCGTTTTGCACATCCTCTTGCTTCATTTCCTAGCCCAATTTTGGCTCTAAACTCACCCTAACCATTTAGTCACTTGCCTGGATCCGCCTGACAAATTTGGGGGTCCCGCAACTTTGAGGTTTTAGCACATTCAGACAAATATATTTATATCTGGCAATGAACGTTGTATTGAAGGAAGATACACACTTGGGGTACCATTATCTATCCCATTGAATATATCATGGAGCTCATTTGCCTTTGAAATGTGGGTAGGAACAGTGGGGCTGAGACCAAGATGCAGCGGAGTTTGAATCTTTATTTGTTTCGACCAAATAACCCACGGCACCACGCCACGGAATAAGAATTGAGCACCCCTATTGTCATCAAAAGGATCGGCCTCACCACTGTCATCTGCCTCGTCATGGTCCAGATCCTCCAAGACAATGGATATAGCAAGTAGATTCTCTGAGATGAAGAATAAGTCTGCTTGGGTCTGAATATTGGTTGTGCGAGGCATAGGATGTGTGGCAAAGATGTTGTAAAGACCGACACAATCGATCGATGTCGGAGTTTTAAATTTGACAGATTATTTGCACTTTTAATGGTGGTCCATCCAAGTATTTGAATCCAGGCGTTAAAAAACAAACTGAGGTTCTTAATGGCTGACGGGATTGAGATCGAGATCCCTTGGGTAGTGTGGGTCTCTTTCATCCGTTCTTTTTTTCGGCTAATTTTGATTACGGTTTGATGCAACTCGTCCTACAAAGACACTCCATAAAGACATGTACGTCTAAACCATACAAGACATGCCTGCGCTTCGCTCCGGCAACGGGGATCTCAATAAGGATGTTTGTTAAAGTTGTACACCGATCAGGATAAAACTCTGTCCCAAACTTTAGTTTGACACCGTAAGCGGCGCTAAGGCCTTATAGTGTCGTAAGAGCTGTGACCCTTATCAGAGTTTATCTGAATAAAGATCCCCGATAAGTCGAAGGGTTTTTTCGCGAAGGAGAGCGAAATTGGGGTTGTGGTCCCTCCGGAACTGAAGTCTATGTTCCTTGAGATAATCTAGATACAGCAAACTATGGGTCTACTATCATTAGCCCACCTTTGCAAAAAAAAGTTGGAATATTTTGCGACATGAATACTGCCTCAATTTACTTGAAACAAAGAATGTTCGGATTCTCCTGCTTCCCAGTAGTCGAGCACTATTTCTCTCAGAATACATGAAGCCAAACTGAGTTCAGCATAAGGCGAAACTTTTTTTTGCAAAGGTGGACCTTTTTGATCGCTGGCTTCGGCAACTCCACTTTAGGCTCAATTCGGCCCCAAAGCTCAAATAACTCTGGATTCGACATCTTCCAGTAGGAATAAACCTCCCTGTTAATTCCGAGTGCAAACCGACAAGAATTGCGAGTGTAGGGCCGCCATCAATTTATTTTTGCAAAGGTGGGCCAATGATAGTATTGCTTGTACCGTTCTCAAACGGTAAAACAAAATGCGGGCACTCACATTAAAACCACTTATTAATATCCACGGTCTATTATAAGCCGTTGCTAAGTTCGGCTAAGAGAAGCTTCTTATAAGCGGAAAGATAAATTTGGGACATCGTGCTGCATTATTATACCTAACTTGCGAAAGGAAAGGTTTGTTGTTTGGTCTGCGGAGAACTGCTATCATGATACGGTAACAGGAGACTTTTCCAGATGTTGTAGGAAGTCAAGGAGACCCGACGGACAGATTGAAGGAACAGAAATATTGGCAAACGACAGGTCTGGCTAAAGATCGGGTTTCTTTCCCTTTATCCCACTCTTTTGTGGCAAGCTCTATAGCGAATATTTACTTTCACGCTCCTGTCGGATTCCGGACTCTGCTGAACTTTTTTTTTTTTTGAACCATAATATATGCATATGTGTTGTGGAAGTGCCACTCGCTCCGCTCGTCGCCTCCGACATCTGAGCCAGTTCAACCTCCCAACCAAATATCCCAGCACATTCTGTTCAAGGTTTGTTTTGTTTTTGCATTTGCTCTCACATGTTCATTTTACCATTACTGGCATTCATTTCACCAATTCCCCGTCAGATTAATAGACTTTGTGCAATTCAGTCGCAATCAACTTATCCAAAGTATTCTTCTCTTGTTGCGGAAATGTTTTATCATTGCATTTTCGGCCTGATTTCATATTCCTACATGACTCTATATTCTTACTCTCTAACAACTCGAAAAGAGGTGCAGGAAAATAAGGTCAGAATTTTGGATCTTTTAGACATGAAGAGAGATGAAGAGGTTAAAATTGTCGCCCTTAATTACGGGGAATGGACACTATTTCTACTCATTACTACTGCGCGTGGGATGGCGAGAAAAAAGGAGCCGAGACGATCTCACTGAAGTCTAAGAAGTCAAAAGAGGCACCTCTGAACATCCAAATTGTCTCCAAATTGTCCCCTAGGTTGGGACAATTTGGATGTGTTCGATTGTAGCGGATGGAGAAAGCTCGCAGTGTCCTGTGTTCACAGTTAAACTGTTGCAGAAGCCTGAAATCGGAAGTGCCATGAGTTTTTTACAGAAGTTTTTTACGGAATCAAATAGGATGTACCCATAACCCGCGTTCCGGCTTAGTTGTAAGTACTGAAGAACGACTAAATTTGAGCGGACGCATGGAACAGACGTGTAAGATAACGCACCTTGTTTGTCATGAATGAGAATTATGGGCGGAAGGTCATGTCTGAGGTTAAAAGATGAAAGGGAGCGAAGCGAGAACTATTTAAGAATGTGCGGTCGTGTATGTTCATTGGAACCATGGGTGCGCAGCTATTACTGGGATCATTCAGGGCTTTGAAATAAATTACAGAATACACACTGGCTGGGGATACATTGAAAAAGTAGCCGTTGAAACTCGGCAGGTTCAGGCCACCTTTCTGTCAAGCGCATTGTGTCACTGAAACCAGTCAGTTATGAGGTACGAAGCCAGGACATACTCAAGAGCAGAGACTACTGAATGGGTTGCGGTGAGGGAGCATGGAGGAGCGGGAAGGCAGATGGGTGAATATAAACAAAACTGGCGTACTGCGGGGAAAGAAGCCGCGAATCTTGGTGAGCCTGCGGATATAGCGGAGTAAAGACATAGGAACAGTGCAGAATAATGGGAAATGCACAGAAAATCCACGCTGCCAGAAAGAGAAGTGAGATAGATTGAGAGACGGTGGGGCAACGAGCCGAGCGGAGGAAAGGAGCCAAGAAAAGTTAAAACAGTTGATGCAGCCAGCCAGCGACAGTTTTTTTGCGTTTGATCGGTGGCGATCATGAATATTTTGCGGAAATATTCAGGAAGCGGGGAGGAACTGAAGATGTGGCATTTGTGAGCCGTGAAAAACGGTGGGATGCAGGGCTTTTATACGAGAGGCGATACAAATATACGTGGCCGCAGTAGTGTCTTCTCCTACGGCACAGTACGGCTCCGGAGCTTGCGAGGTACGCGTCATGTCGGCACAGTCAATACCTCAGCTTCGGACTGCGGCACAGTTAAGCACACGAGGTCTCTTAATTTCCCTTTATTGACCACCTGACTCGGAGCACAGCAGAATGGGGAAAGGCTGTATCATTGCTGCGAGATGGTGAGAGCTGAAATCAAGTTGCACCAAAGTTGCACAAAGAAATACTGGAGAGGAACCGCAATGGAGATACGACTAAAGGGGATGGGACCAAATATATGCAAAGTGATTCGAGAGATCTCGTTAAGAGAACGGATAATAGCCAAATGCAAAGTCATTTCATCCTTATCCTATCGGTTTCTAATTATGCTATTCTAAAAATCCTGAGGCAGGCGGAACATTCCATCGTGTATAAAGCATGGAACTATCCACAGTTCATCGACACCGGTGTTGTGATAGTACAAGCTCATCGCCACTTTTAGCTTTCAGAACAGTCCCAGTTAATCCGAGTCGAAGATCGTCATGTTCTCGACATCCCATCCGAATTCCGCCATGAACTCCGCATATTCACCTGGACCCCACTCCTCCTCACTATCCTGATAAATGGTATTTGAGATGGGAGGATTGCGCGTCGAAATTTACATACATCGCGATTGACTCGTGGACCTGGATTTTTTCCGCGTCCTCTTGAGGGTTTCTTGCCCTTTCGTCCTCTCCCCCTCGGTCTACTTCCGCCATTCCCACCACCTTCTCCGTTCGGCACGCTGTTCATTCCGGGCGTTGTGCCACCTCCTGCTACTGCATTCCCGCCTCTCCCTGTTCCGGTAGCCGCACCTCCTCTTCCTCGCTGTACGATTGTGCTTGGCCCTCCGGTAGGCGTTCCCCTACCACGGCCATCAGCAGCTTGGAAAACCGTCTGGATTGGTTCTTCTCCTCCGCGTGCTGCACCACGGCCTTCGTCCCCTCTCCCGCGACCTCCTTCCCTTGAGCGTCCAGCAGGTGTTCCGGGTCCCCCACCGCCGCCGCGTCCCCCACCGCCACGACCTCTACCACGCTGTCCTCGTTGTCCTCTGCCGCCGAATCTGTTCGATGGCCCAGTATTTGCGTGACCACCACGCTGCAGCGCAACCCAAGATGACGCCAGAGACGGGTCGTCGGGGAAATACAATGTCGACCCGTGGTCTCCCGTAAGTACATCGTGGGCGAGTGTTGCTCTGTCATATTCAACGCTATCGCTTGGTTCGTGGTACCCGATGCCAGGATTTGGCATGTCGGATCCGATATTAGCCAAGAGCGAGTACAAAGCACTCACAGCGCCGAGCGGCGAGTAGCTGAAGTTGCTCTGTGCTCTGTGTGATGGGTGGGAGATCGATAAGAGACACCGGACGTGACATGAGAAAAGAAGAAAAGTATATTTGGCACCCGAGACCGACTAAAGAAGAATAAGTATTGAAGTACAGCTCAAGGTTAAACAGAAATATTTAGGAATTTAGGTCCGTATCGGATTCGTGTCCTTTAGGACAGCGGAGAGTAGGTGAAGTTGCTCTGTGCTCTGTGTGATGGGTGGGAGATCGGTAACTTATCGATCTCATGTCACGTCCGGTGTCTCGACGTGAGATGAGAAAAGAAGAAAAGTATATTGGCACCCGAGATCGACTGAAGAAAATAAGTAGTGAAGTACAGCTCGAGGTTAAACAGAAATAATTAAGATTTTAGGTCCGTATCGGATTCGTGTCCTTTCCGAATTGAACCTTTTGAATGTAATGGTGGACCACTTCGCATAATTGGGGTCAAGCACTGTTCAAGTTGGCTCCATCATGCAGGCCAAGGGGCACCCGCCGGAAGATGCCGAAACACTCGCTTAAAGTATAGTATGGGTCTGGGACCCCTAATCCAGTTTTCGGACTTCGACTCAGAATGCTTCAAAAATGCGTTTAAAAGAGGTTTGATTTTTTTCAATTTTTTTTTTTACCTGGAGCGTAAATTTCTCTTTCTCCGAGCTCTTCGGCGCGCATCCACGTAGGTACAAAAAAGCAACCATCTATCACGGAATGGTGATTGTCACCTTTTTCGCCCACGTCAGTCCACATCCGCTGTTTGGTAAATTTCTAATGCTTAGCCACCTTATATATTGTCCAGTTCCATTTGTGTTGCCGTGGATTGAGGAAGAAACCAACCGGTGCGTGGTACTGTGAATCTGCGATGATGTCTGCTGTGCGAATGGCGGAGCCAGGGTGCGCAAAAAGGTGCGCAGCAGTAGAAATTAACATACCAGTTCCCTTATTTTACGCTCCCAGACTGTAGAAATAATAAACGCGCCGGCATTTGCCGAAAATAGCCTCTTTCGGCCAGAATTGATGGCGATGACGCGTGGGAATTTCGCTAAATAGTATAGTATGTGTCCGGCACCCTTAACTCTGTTTCCTAACCCTGTGTAGCTGATTTTTTTTGTGGGTGCCCCTTGATGCAGGCTTCACTTCCAAATCATTCTAGAATCATACCCACCGCGTACAAGTGTCTGCCACATCATTCTGGGTACGAAAGGCCAAATACTGAACGGCCTCGGCCATCATTGAGCATCCCCAAGGCCGCTGACCTGATCGAAGGTGACCGTAATCCTCAGACACTTCTACGGTGGGCTCGCTCATCTTGTCGCATAAAGGGAAAGTGAATTCGCACTCAGGAAAGACTGGGGAGACGACAAAAGACCTAGGGAATGGGGAGTAATGTTGCCACGACTCGGAAAGTTGAGTCGCTCCAAGTCAAGTTGGCCTAAGTCGATTTGAATCAAGTCGAGTCGAGTAAGTCGACTTGAGTCAACTTTTCTTGAACGAATTTTCAGAAACTCGTTCTAAGTACTCTGCAGGTTGAAAATGCAAAAGGCGGGGGGTTTTTTTTTCCAGCTGTCACGGCAATGTCACGCAATGTCACCAAGCGTGACTCTGTCACTCCTGTCACAAAATTCGACCATGTCCCCAATTTGTCCCCAATTGTGTTTTTTTCGACGAACCGTGCAACTAGGTTGTGACCGACTCGAAGTCAACTCAAGTCAACTTGAGTCAATAAAGTGACTCGACTCGACTCGGTCTAAATTGGCGACTCCAAGTCGACTTTGTCGGCTCAAGTCTGGAGTTGTGGCAACATTAATGGGGAGAGATTTCCCAACAAATTTTCAACAAATAAACCCCCACCAAACTCTTTTTTTGAAAGTCATGTCTACATCCAAGAAGTTTATTCCGAGGCTGAGGATGAGCTTGAGACACTCACGGCAGTAGCGGGAGCACGAGAGGAGGAAGTGCGGGACGGTTTCCGGGGCTAGGCAAAGGTCGCAGTCGGGGGAAGGGGCGAGGCAGAAGCAGTAAAAGTACTGTACTCTTACAATCAATTCGTCGTGGAAAGGAACCGACTTATCGACAGGGACGAGTGGGGTGAACTCAGATATGTTCTTGGGCCCACCACCAAGGGTTCCGACAATAGGATCAACGTCAATCGTTCTGAGTGGTAGAAATGACGTGGGATTCGGCCTCTCTGAGGTGGGTGCTGAACCTTTAAGAGAATAATACAGTTTACAGAAATTTTATTCACTGTTTCTGTTGGGATTCAACTTGGGAATGCACTTGTACTATGAAATTTGATGCCAGAAACAACGGCGAGGATATGATGAATGGGGATGCAGATTTGGATGCGACAGAGCCGGATTCCGAGGAAGAGGATGCAGTTGCATAGATAACTATGTTGGGGAGCTCTGGTTGAGTTCATACCAAGGAGAGATTTTATGATATTGCAACTGGTCCGCTGGAGTATCCCAGAGACATCTTGCTTCTTGCTTATGTATCTAACTCGAACTTCGTAGAAGGTTTTGTAGTGGCAATTAATCGGCGAGGTGGGTTGTCAAGCAAGTATCTAATCCTGGTTCGGTTTATGAACTGATCGTAGTTTATGTACCCGGTCCTTTCTTGTTGTTTACCTCGGTGTGGTGTCGTCTCGCCTGGTCGAATCGTCCAGTTGACTTGTGTGTGATCCTTGCTCACTGTTTAGTGTCTGGCTGACACTCGTGACACTCTTCCGTCTACTCATTATTCCTGCTGGAATAGTTATGATTTTACTTGGTCTAATTCAAAACTTGACAGTATTATTTTTGCCCCTCTGGCACAAGTATAATGTTGCTTTGACTCGTATGAAGCCGCTGCCCGAGTACCCTGTGCTTTTGGCTGGGAGTGACCCGGATCAACCCCACACGCATTTCGTTAAACACTTTAGCACTGGGGGGCTTTCTCAACAGAACTAAGACCTTTTATGCTGGTAGAAGGCTGCCTATTGGCCTCGCAATTTGACCATTAAGGTGTACCAAGTGATCTTGGAAACTGAATTTATGCGTACAACAACACCAGGATGATGCCGGGCATCCCGAAATAACAATTGATGACCGATACGTAACTCAGAACTTATTACCTCCAATCAAGTACTATACTTGGGCATGTTGGAAGAGAATTAGACGTTGGAATCTACTGTGATCCCATAAATGAGCAGAATCAACGGAACAGTTGGAATGCATTTTAAACTCTGCTCTGGACCCGTGTTAATTCACAATACAGTGCTGTATATTCCATCCATGTCTTGCAACACCAGACCCGCCTCCGTCCTCCTTCATATATTCTCCCCAGGAAACTGTTTAATTCGAAGTAATTCACGGGTTGACTCACATGATTGTAATGCTATCGAAATCTCAGAGGTTCCCGTCCTAGTTCACGCCTCGAACCACTGAGTCAACTTATATGACGATATGTACGAATCGATTCGGGAGAGAAATAGGAAGGAAGTAGAACATCACCAAAAGACGCGGAAATCCCACAATGGGAGGATGGAGATCTGGACGAATAATGAAGGGTACGGGAAGGCATGGATCAATAGAACGGACGGGAACGCCAGGGAATGGATTGACAAAATGGAAAGGGAAGGAGATGACGCAGAGAAGAATAGCTAAAGCAAGGGATGGGTAGGAATGTGTCGAGGAATGGATAAGGACGAGTGAACGGAAGAGAGAGTAGCACTCATGCATCATAGCAATAGCGTTCCAAGATAACCGCCATCGCTTCCTTGCGCAGCGGATGTAGTAATGACGTGGCAGGGAAGATTATAGCTATAGTGCAAACTCATCAACTGGGTTTAAAGAAAAACGAGAGGGGGAGAGGGAATGGAAAGTAAAATGCGTGAAACCGAAAGGGAAGAAGACCGAGAAACACGACCATGGGGGGATCGTCGAGACAATGAGGTTGGAAGAAAATAAAAGGGATATTTATCGGGAAGGGGGAAGGAGACGTCAAGACGCACCAAGCTGAACCGACACCTGCCCAAAACTGACCGTATACCACCTCACGCAGGGTCTCTTGTCGGAAATTGAGAAGGCCTCTTTGCACTCTGGGAGGGTGGCGCAGGCGCAGCATGGTGTTGAGACCTACGCGATCTTGGCCGAGCCTATATATCATCGCTGAATAAATGTGTCAAGTTGAACGGGAATATCGACAGGAGGGGGGGAAAGGAGGAGAGGGGTAACGGGACAATGAAGGAGCGGAAGAGAAGCAGCCGAAACAAAGGGACGAGAGGGTTAGGAAACGTCTGACGGGTGGATGCGAGGGAGAGTGATAATAAGAATGTTAGATAGAATTGGAAGGAAATCACGGGGCAGAACCCGGAGGAAGGGGATAGAGAAGACGACAGAGAACATAAGAGTACGGAAAGGGCGAAGAGATGGGAGCCAAAATGGAAGGAGGAAGGAGCAGTTAGGATACGACGGACAGGCGGGACATGGGGAGTCGAAGGGAAAGAAGGATGAGGAGAATGGGAGCAAGTTTAGGCGAAGGAAGGCGAAAGAAGAGGAGCGTGGAGTAATGCGGATGAAAGAGAGGGAAGCAGGAACGACGCGCAAGACAAGACACGCACCGGCGCCTCAAAGTGGGCTAAAGTACCCGCAGCTATCGATTCTTGCGGTCACACCGCTTCCGGTGTCTTTGATGCGTAGCCCCGTCGCGGGGGGACCATAACACGGGGGAACGTAGTAGGGAATTAATACACTGTGCGAAAGTGTCTTGAAATCGCTTCCAGACGGTGCATGGACGTCGAGATCGAAGGTGCTCCACAAAAGGATACTCGAGGCGCGAAGCCGCAGACGGATGCAAACGCAGACACTGGCAACAATCGTGCCAGTGCAGCCCGCGACCTCACGCGCGGAATATGTGTTCGGCTTCCCCAGCGCGCACTTACGATACGCCTGTCCGACTGGATTCCACCCATCCCAATCTGGATCCTGTACGGAGGATCGATTACGGAAAGCAAAGCAAGAGGTGAGTGGGCGATAAGGGAAGGCGGGCGAAGCCAGGGACGCGAACGAGCGCAAATGAAATGAGATGGGTTTCGGGCGAGAGGTGCAATTCGGAGATACCATCCGACTCCGAAGGAAATTTTGATCGATCTCAAATCAGAGTTTGGCTTGTGACTCATCTCGTGCTCCTGGCCACCATCACACCGCCAAGCTAGGTTACACGCTCAATATGTATGGGAATCTGCCGTTTTCCGTCCAGGGTCTCAGAAACCAGGGTCACAGAGAGGCGGGCCCTAACTCGATCCTCGCCTGCCGGTAGACTCAGCACGTACTTCTCCAGCAGTGCCACAACAAACACTTGAATTTCCAGAATCCTAAGATTATTAAACGGTTAGCTATCGCGTAGGTTCCTCACGAAGGGAGATATATACCCCAAACGCCAACCAACACAGACAGCTGGGCCTCCGAAGAAGGCTAGCCTAACCGAGAATACATGGTGAGTGGGTGCGATTTTTAGAAATTCGGATGATGGCGCTGAACATACAGTGAGGCGTAAGGTCCTAGGGCTTGGCCTTTGGAAGGCTTCTCTTCTAGCCATCTCGAGGGCCGGAACTCATGAGCGTCAGGTCCCCAAATCGACGCGATCCTGCACCATATCAGACCAATCCCAATGTAGACGCGATACTATGATCACCTTTGGTAAGCTGCGATTGCAACATACAGGCATTGCCCCTTTTTGATCGATATCTCTGAAACTGTTGCACCAGTTTTGGTGTTGATGGGCTGGCATAAGGGAAGGACGCAATCCTCCTTTGCAACACGGTCAGCCAGCGGCACAGAGGGATACATCCGCAAAACTTCCTGCATATCAAATGGTCAACGATGAGGTGGTTCGTGGGCAATGTTGGTTTGGTCTCACGTTGATGATGGAGTTCAGCAAGGGCATAGTGTTGTAATCTGTCTGTTCCGTCGGATTGGTAAGCTGAATTTCTTCGCGTAGTTGTTGCTGAAAGTCTGTCATCTCCGCAAGCTTGTAGAGAATCCAGCCAACCGTGCCGCCCTAAAATTCAAATGGTCTCGATATGGCGTATACCCAGTGGATGCATTCCTACAGTCGTATCTTGACCTGCGACGAGAATGGTGCGTACATGCATCCCGAGGCCGTCATCATCGCTGCCCTCATCGCCGCTGCCTGAGGGTGTAATTTTTACGCGCGGGTCTCTAGGTGAGGATACAACTCACTGCAGCTACTAATAAAGTCTTGGCTTTTGCCAGGAGCTTGACGTGTCAGTTTCTCCGTTAGCAAGCGGAGAGATAGCTCGTCCGTCAATTTCTTGTACTTCTGAAATATCCTAATTGTCGGTATGGGAAGCGTAAATGTGTATCGGAGCACAATATCCGGTATATATGGGAGGGCTGCGTCAGCGAGTTGTGCAACTTTTGTCGGGCTCGAAAGCAAGTCCCTAGTGTCCCTTCAAATTCCACCACTATAGGGAAGATGGAATGAATACTCACAACATTCTCCTTTGAGCTGTTGCCAGCTCGCTTTGACCGTCTAAAGCGTTGAAATTATGCTCCAGTATGGCTGTGAGGGCTCAGCTAATCATTTGTCACCCACCACCTAGCGAGATTGAACTCACCGCTTCCCATGAGATCCAGTGCAGCGTCGTTCAAAATCACGGATACATCCACAGTATTTCCCGGGAATCCCAGCGCTTCCCATCGCTCAATAAGCTTCAACCGTTCAGTCGGGGATCGCTAAGAGACCTGGATCACATGCCTTTGTAGCGGTGTCCCGGATAATTGGGAGTAATGTGCGGATCCTACTGGACGAGAAACTCGGATTCATCCTGCTGCGAATGCGCCGATGGTCGTCACCTACGTGTCGTCAAACCTGCACATACGGTTTGGTTATGGAGTGTACCTCGCGCCGAGACAACATTGCCACGTCCAAAAAGAACCTTCGCGACCTTCTCATAGGAAGGACCCACGACAAAAATGCTACTGCTCAGAATGTACTTGAGTGCGGAAGGATCGGATACCACCAAGCGAGATTCCTGAACGATAGGGTAAACATGAAAATGTGGTGACGACCTCAAAGCAAAACTTCCCCCCAAACATCCCTGGATCGGATAAACGTGACCATATTTTTCTTGCCACTGGAATTCATGATCGCCGTATTCTTCACTGAGAAGGAGTTCTGGCAAATGACCTACACTGCTGTGAGATGGGCCGTAAGTGAATTGGCGGGCATACCATAGAGCCATGAGGTGCATTTCGGTCCACATAACTGTTCGGCGAGACCTCGAGAGAGTACGACCGACGAGCAATCCAAAGAATGAAGAGGATGATCAGACCCAGTCCAATAATCCAGCTGTTCGTTGCCATTTCCAGCCGTGGTGCGCAAAGACGTAGTCCAAGTGATATATAGTATACACACTCGTATGGTCGTCCAATGGCAGAAGGTCGCTGATACATATCGCCGGCGCTCACCCGATCAGGCAGTCGGACCCAGGATACTCCGACGCTGCCTCCCATCACGTCATCTACCCTTGATGCCATCCACTGCTCCATAGGTACTGTAGTACATGTTTGTTGGCTTTTGGTGCATGTTCTGAAAGGGGACATAGTGGAGTGTGATATATTATCCCGACTTATCCACCGCCCAAAACATGACGTGAATAAAGCTAAATAAGTTAAGTGCGTCACTTATCTCATTCCATTGAGCAGTTTTGCTAATGCGAGAATATTCGCGCTCCACCAACTTTGATCGCACGCCACAGGCGAAAAAAAAAAATCCTGCTGTCAACAGATTAACACACACCGGTGAAAGAGAAGATCCGGGCAGGTAGCTCAATGCACCGGATGTATTGCGGTTGCCGAGCATGCCGCATTGAAACATCGACCGATCATACCGGCCGCTATACCGGCCGTCATACTACGCCGGTATGATCGACGCTCGGTATTTCCAGCTCCCAATTGCACTCGGGATCTCACACTACCGAACACGCCTTTGAGACACCATCGAAGAGGGAGGATATACCAAACCCGACCCTCCCGCACTTACCTTATAAGAAATTCCCCCGCACATTAATCAAAGGCGACACATTGTTCTGCGGCTGATGTTCAACTGCCACGACGGCCATCATTCCGGCAGGTTCTCGGCACACTGTGGTTCCCCCAGACCAGCCGGCGCGGAGCCCTTTCGCCGGCGCGAGGCCTTTGCCGCTGCCGCGGAGCCTTTTTCTTTCTTTCTTTTTATTATTATTGCGGCTAAATCCGAATTTTTTGACATGCAGCGGTAATTGAGCAAACTTTAGGGACTGATTGCGGCGCTGGCCACGACGGCTGAAGTTTTCCACCCCAGACCCAGACCGGAGCCTGGCGCTCGCCGCTGTGGCCCACTGCGTGGTGCTACCGCTCGCCGCGGAGGCCCACTTCATGGTGCTGGCGCCTTCGGTGCCAGTAGTTCGGAGTTTAAAAAGTATTTGATGCACGGACTGATTTTGCGTTGATGTGCGATCAATGTGTCGCTGATGCCGGCGAATGTGTCGTGTGAAAATGTATGTGTTCGGCCGGGTTTGGTTAATTCCGATCAAGCATTCTATATATATACATATTTCGGGCCTAAGTTTCAAGCGGCGGTTGAGGAACACGAACAGACTTCGATTATAATGCAATGCCTTATATATATATATAATCTGAACTCAAACGCAAATAACACCACTTCCTCCTTCACCCCATGTCGACATCAAACGAATTCACAGTCTGCATTCAGCGTCTATTCACCGAGATAGGTTTTCGGCACCAACCCTTTCCTCCCCACGATGCCAATTATTGGGCGGCATTACATGCCTGGATGCACGACACCCTGGGTCCAATGTCCTCTTGGAGTCTGGAGCAGCTCGGTGAGCTGGAACATAGTTCCGGTGGAATCATCGAACGAGCCTACCCATATGCAAGCACTGAACTGAAGCTTCCCTTCGCGAAGCTGACAGCTATCGCCATTCTCATTGACGACTCAATTGAAGATGAATTTGTACACGCGCAGATTGTGCAATTCTCGCAACGGCTGTACCGCGGCGAACCCCAGCAGAATGGGCTTCTTGCACTTTATCAGGAGAACATCACGGAGCTGTCGGAGATATTCGGGGACGACTCTGTTCTACGCGGGTTGGCGGTTGTGCCGTGGATAAACTACATCGATGCGTGCTTGATGGAGAAGCAGATATTCACCGCCGAGGTAAACTCGCCTGCTGTGCTTGAGCATTCCGCTGAAATTGTTCCCACAGCGCGAACTATCGAAGACTGTGCAGATACGAAAATTCGAGCATGCAGAGCGCTTTGCACCGAAATTGTAAGGAACAAAATCCGATCTAGTCAACGTTTGGTCCACTTACTATTCCTAAAGCCCTCACTACTTGCGTTCCAAGAGTGGCATAGCCGAAGCATACGCTGCGGGGATCTTCAAGGCAAGAAAGGAACAGTGTTTACCTTTGACAAGGTTTATAAAGGCTCTCCCCGATTTAACCATGTTCATTGTACGTCGTCTTCCACACAAGCCTAGATATCTGATTATATGGGACTTGTTAAGGAGGCTATGAACGATGTTCTCTCATTTCACAAGGAAGAGATTGACGGAGAAACATACAACTTGATCCATCTTCGCACGCGTTCACTCTCATTGTCCGGAGTTCGCGGCCTCGGGGCTAATGAAGAGTGGACATGCTACGACACACTCCGCCTTCTTTGCGATGAAATCAGAGAAGCGACGCTTAGGATTGACAGAGTGTTGAGACTGGAGGAGTGCGAAAGGAAGCTGCAGGGCAAGTCAGACGTGCATGATATCGATGAATTGGACGTCGAAATCTCCAATCAATGGAGAGGCTGGCGAGACGGTTATATTTCCTGGCATTTGGAATGCCGGAGGTACAAGTTGGGATTTTTGGGGAATGTAGTGACCGGAGTAAACCGCAAGCTGTAGGTGGCCTAGAAAATCCGTCACTAGCCCTTCCAATGATTAACTGGATTGAATCATGACATTGGTTTAACAATTCGAGAGTTACTTGAAAGCTTCAATCGCTCAATCGTCTTCACAACCCAGGCTCCGTCATGCCTTGTGCCGGAGAAGCTGATGGAACGGTCTTCTAAAAAAGATTGAATTTAGAAGTATTGCTGCATAGCCTTTAGGGCCAGGTACAGCGAAAATAGTAGATTTAGTTTTTTACTTGGTTACATCCGCGGTTAATCATTCGTCCCCCATGCCGTGGAGTACTGATCAATTGACAGCCACCTGCGCTCACACGGAGGTAGGTAAGTAGTATCACACGGCACGGTCCCGCTTAGGAACACCGGTTCCCAGGGATTATCTAAGTGTACATGCACTCAAATACACTATTGCCCCTAGACTCCCCCATAGCACCAAAGACGAGCTCACGGACGTGCTCACTCGCCGCCGTAGATCCAAGGAACTATAAGAAGCAAAAAACAAATTGGCACGGAATAAGTGAGACCAATTATTTATATCAGGAGTTGTTCGCGCGAAACACAGGAATTGAATTGAATATTTGGAGGACATCATGAGCAAATTTAGCTATGAGTACAATAGTGGGTCTAGAATAAATCATGGCTTCTAGAATCTCTGTCTCGTAGTCTTCCGCCAAGACACATTGTAATTCTGGTGCTTTTGCTCACATTTGTTCCAGACATAGCTTGCGGAGTTCGACAAGCGAATCCAGGGACGCGCAGGTGACTAGTGCATGTTCTGGAGTTTCAACTGCTACGTTGTAGAGTCTAAAAAGCCTATTCGCCCGGGGAACTGGCTGGTTCGCATGATCCGTGAGCGCAAAAATTCAACGGCCAATTGAGCATTATTGAGGTTAAAGCCTCGCGATGTGCCTGAGTCTTCACCATAATTAAGTAGTGCCACATGGTTGAGGTTTTATGCACTAGTGGTTCGTCCTTCCAAGGCTCTAATCTAGCAAGTACATCTTCTCTGATGAGTCGATCATGTCTTGAAGCCATTCTAGCATTAACTTGTCCACCAATTTCGCATAGTTCTGAACATCTTCAATTGAAGTTGTGGCATTTAGAACTGGGCCAGGGAATTTGAGTGGCAGTCTTGCAGCCGCAGTTATTAGTTCCGAGGCCCAGCACTCTTTGACGCCTTTGGCAGACAGCTCCAGTGAGCTATTTAAAGCTGCGCGGGCGTGGTGCTTATTATCGAGTTCAAGGAAATATATGAGCTGCTGCAGGACCAATTGAAGATGTCGAACTCTAGTTGGTGTTATCCCAGTTTTTGTGAATAAGGGCGTGACCATTGAACGAGAGTGCAGATTTAGCGTCGGATGAACCTAATTTGAACCTTCGTTGGCTGTTTGACGTGGACATCTTCGCTATTTGGTGTGACTTCGTATCCGTGGGTGAGGTGGCAGTCGATTCGAGCCATGTAGAGTTCTTTAAGCTCTTTCGGGGTCAGCCTGCCCATCATGTCTTTAATTTCTATGAGGCGATGCCTACATTAACGAGCAGTGCGCGCTTTGGCCTTGTAATGAATGTGCCACTAGGATATTTTGTGTATCTGTCCGGAATAGCATTCCAATGTATGTCTCCTCTGTCTCGATCTTAAGCTGAGTTGTTCCAAGCATGAAGACCGGGAGCGGTTGAGCAGGTGGCGACGATCTCCCATATTTAAAGATCAAGATTGTTGTCTTGATCATATTGATGAGAATGAAGTTTCACGCGCACCACTGTTGGAGAGTGTTGAGTTTTCCTTGAAGACCACGCGCAGAGAGGGATGATAGTAGCATATCGTCTGCCTGTGCAAGCAAGGAAATTCGAACAGCCGTCGGAAAAATATCATCCTTGTCCGGCATCATTTTCAGATCGGCCAGAAAGAGGTTCCAGAGAATCGAGAACGCTGGATCTCCTGTGGGGAGGCGGATGAGCGCCTTGAATCCTTCAGACTCCATATCTCCGTGGCGCACGTAGTATTCCATTCGTTTGTACAGCATGCGAAGCCAGTCAAAGATTGCGCCGCCCATTCCAAGTCGGAACACTTTCAACCAGTGTTGGTTGGTCTGTAGATGGAAAGGCATTGGAGGCATCAGTTGCAACCACTGGCACATACAGGTCAATTTGTGCGCCATGGCCCAGTCCCTTAGGCAGTGTAGGATAAACGGGTTGTTTGCGCAATAGCCCGGTCTAAATCCATTTGCTACTTAGGGATAAGTACTCACGCTGCGGACCAGTCATGGATCCTCCAGTGCATGAGGATTGTCAAGGCCTTCAAGAAGCAACTTTCAAGTGCTATCAGTCTGTAGCTGTCTGGGTTGTCTTGTGATTTGGTCCTCTTCAATATGCCAATCAAAGCGGAAATGAACCAGACCGTGGGGCCGCCCTTCCTCACGACGCACTCGTTGCACAGGTAGGCTAAGTCCTCGTTCGGGATTTCCATGAGATCAACACACGACGCAGCAGCTTCCCCTGCTGCACTAGCCAGGGAGTGCTTGCGCAAGTGGTCCTTGAGTCGGCCCAAATCTTCAACGGTCCATTTCCGAATGAAGAATCCTTCCGGTGTTGTATCCTCGGTCTTCTCGGGCAGCAATCCGGCGAGGATTTTATTTATTTTGTGCTGCGCGGTGTCAAACTGCAGAGGAAAGATTTATGGCGGATTGAGCCTCTTTTTGAACATGCCTTTGAGGCTGGCTGCTGTGACGGATATCGGGGCGGTTTGAGATCTGCGAGCCGTTTGACTTCTTTCCAGAATATGGCCCGGTTCGGTGTGTCCATTACTTTTCTGCGATTCGCATCTTTCATGACCGCCAGTTTACTTCTCTCTCTATGGGGGATCAGGAATGCCTCACGGGTAGGTTTACTCGAGGTTTTATCTGGCCCACAGTTATTCGGCAGCTCTGTAATAATATTGAGAGTGTTCAAGTGCTTGTCTCCGCGCTCTTGGGACAAGTCCTGCTCCGAATTTCGCTGCTACGTTCGCGCGCACAGGGGAAATCGCATGCTTGACGAGCTCTGTTAATTAATAACAGCTTCCAGTAGGTGACCTTTCACGACTTTAGGTTGCTTTATATGAAAGAGGGGAAGAGGTGCCGTGCGCGATCTGATGAGGTTTAAAATGTGCTTTAAAAGGTCGCTGTTGGACACCTCCAATCACACGCCTCGTTGCACGCTACGTAGTGAGCTATCGATCGAATCACCTACTCCGAGCATGTGGAGTTACAGTGATTTATAGTTTGGTGCGCTTTGCAAGGCCAGTATCACGGAAAGCGGTTCCGCGCGGGGCCTTGTTTGTGCACCCCAGACTCTCGCGAGACCGTCATGTGGAGCTCGCTCAGCGCGCGCCGCGCTTGCTATACGGCCCTCCGCGCACGCATCCGGGAGGACAGCGCGTCGCCGCCTTGGCTCGTCATTCACAAGGTAGAGATGACCTTCGCGCCCGCCTCTTTGTGCCAATCTATCTGTCGTGCGCGGGAGCTATGTGTTGCCAAGTGTCTACCCCTGAGAGGCGGTGCTCTGCGGCTGTGGTGCGCAAACATGCACAACACTTCTCTTCCTCATCCTCAACGTCTTCGCCAGCCACCGATGCACCCGTTGCTCATGCGAGATTCCGCTGACCATCCTCCTGAGGTCGGCCTTGCCCTTGTCTGAAGACGCCTCAGCCGCATTGCGCTATGGCCGAGGTGGCCGAGGGGCGTGGGTCCCGCCTCCCGCTGCGCCACCAGTACCTCACGCACTACGGTTAGGCTTGCACTCCACAATCGCCACATTGCCCCGCGCTCCCCGTGGTCGGATCTCCCGCGCCCGGCCCACGGCTCCCTGCGCGATGGGTTGTCGCTCCTCCCTCCTTCGCCCTCGATTCCGTACGACACCCCATGGATTCTCTCCCAGCGCGTGGCGGTGTCACACACTTCCCATCCTCGTTCCAACGGCATCGCCATCCTTCCGAGCCTCAGCTCCTTTGCACCACCGCTCGCGCAATAGTCCGCCTTCTTCCGGTCCGAAGACGCCGTGGACGCATTGCGTTCGAGTGTCGCACCAAGGTAGAGGAACGCAATCGCGGAGCTCGTCCGCGACCCCCTCGTCACCACCAACACCGAGCTTCGCAAGCCGCATGGGGCCCCGCCGCCCGCCACGCGGAGATACCCCACGCGGATCCCGTAGCGGGTACATACACTGTCGCACTGCGCTGGCGCCCCACGGCTTCGCGCATGGTGGCTCATCGCGTCTCACTGCTCAGGCATCCCGATTCTCCCTCGTACATGCTTGGCCTCCATCGCGCTCTCAGCCTCCCTTACGGATGCATGGAAATGCCACCGTTCGCACCGCAGGCGGTGTCTTGTGTCGAAAGCCGCTTGCACCGTCCGCGTCGCCGCCAGGCGTTCCCGCGCGGCCCGCCTGTGCTTGCGATGTGGCGGCGCGGCGCTTTCGGGGCCGTGCCGTACCGTGCCGTGCTCGCGAGAGCACTGACACTCCTCCCGCGCCGGGTCGATACAATGCGCCGCATCAAGGTGCGCGCGCTTGTTCGACGCGATGCACTCGCGCGTGATGCGATGCGCGTGTTCCTCGTTTTGTCGTCTGTTGCAAAGGTAGGTGAAGCATACTTGGAGCGCGACGCGCTGGATCTGCGGCTGGCTCTGCGCGGCCCGGTAGTGTGGGATGTACCGAATGCTGTTTTGTTAGAGCGCCTTCCCCACCTCCGAGGGACGAATCTCGATGATCTGCGTCACTGTACCAGTAGCGATGACCGCGGGGTATTCGTGCGTTACCCAAATACTGTCGTGCCAAATCTGCCACGTACACCGCCTCAGCTGCTAAATCGAACAAATCAGAAAAGATAGACACGAACCTCCCGCGGCTGTTCTTCGACAATCAGGTAGAGCCTGCCTGTGCAGAGCCGCGCATATGCCGCTGATGTAATGCGGAACCAGTTGCGCCTGTTCCCGCCCAGGTTGGCGGAGAGCATGGGGTCTTCGGCATCGGTGAACGCTCTGGCGTTGTCGTAAACACCATCTGCTCCCGGACGGATCGTCAGTAGCCGGCCACAGCAAGATCGGCAGAACTCACAAAGTGTATGCTGTACAATCAAGTATAGGTCAGTTACGGATGTTATCTTATCATACAACAAAGCCGAAAGCAACGCACGTAATCCCCACTCGGGTTCGCCGCATTCATCAGCGCCGCAAACTGGATTGCGCGGCTCCTCGCATAGTTTGGGTCTGTGGGATCCACACCTTGCTGATTCACGTAGAAGATACAGTTCTGCCGTGGCAAGGCCCGCCGCCGTTCGGGTCAATTGCACTCAGTGCACCAACCATGAGCTCCGTCTCAATTCTTGCGGGCTCAAATGCATAATAGCTATAGTCTTCTGATTGCCGCGCGAGGAGCTCTCGCAGTGCCAAGTACTCGTCGCTGTTGAACGAGTCGTCGATTTCGCGGGCAGTGACGCCGCAGCTACCTTGTGGGACTTGCTGTGGTGCTTCCCAGTAAGTTACAGTGCTCGCGAAGCCGTTGATGTTGTCGGCCTGTTTTGCGACGGAGACATTGGGGTATGAAATCATATTGGTGCTTCCTGCGGTCGTGACTTGGTAGAGGTATATCGAGGCGGATTGTCGGTCGATCAGGACCATGGAGTCTTGACAATTCCGATTGGGTACACAGGTCTGATCCCAAGTCGCAACAGACCGCTGGAGAGCAGAGGGAGACATACCTGAGAATATGTCTGGGTGCTAGGATTAGGTTGTAGCGTCTTTAATCCAAAGGAAAAGACAGTACCTGGAAGAAACTATAGAGACCGGCGCCATAAACAAAGATGTTGGACGAGAGCGTGATCACCAAACCCCAGGCATCCGTGAGTGGCCCCGCAGGATCTCCGTACAAAGGATTTATCGAAAAGGGGGCGGGCGGTTTAGGCGTGGGCTGGAAGTAAGGTGTCTCCGTTTGAATAAGGCCGGCCCAAATGTCGTGAGCCTTGTTGAATGCATATTGGTAGATGACCTGTGCATGCATGTGAGTTAAATGAGTTCAATGAGACCTTCGTGCACTGACATGATGCTCCGATGCGGTTCCGACCAGCCACACGGGGCCAGTTGACTCCACCAGTACGCCTCGCCCACTGAAAACGTTCATTTTTGACTCGGCTGGATCGTCCAAATCATGGTCTAAATAATGGATGCCTGAACCAGATTTTTTTTATAGAGCCACATATTCCCGCACCTGCATTCCAAACCCAAACATTCTGAACCAACCCTGAGCAGCGAAACACCTCAAATAAGTAAGAAAACTATGCACCAACCTCGAAGTACCCTGAGCCGCAGCGCGTTATATGGAATCCTAGGAACGCGGAGGCACATTTTGCTGCGTTCGTTGACGACGTGGGGCAGTTGGCGGCATTGATGTTGGTGCCCTGTAGAACCCTTTCTCAGAATATGCGCCTCGGGAGGGTAACTAGCTGACACACCTTCGTGCCGCCGAGGCGGACATGCACATCCCACATACCTGCCGAACCTTGAGCGCTTTATTTGATATTCCACTCGATGCCGATCGCGCCAGCCGATCCGCCCGTGGTTGTAATGACCAGGTCGCTGATCTCGACTGCGCCGATGTCTCCTGGATTCCCGACCTTCCCCATATCAGCGCTTCGACAAGGCATGAGAGATTGCGGGTGCGCTTACCCGAAGAACTGGGGTTGGGGCGTTTGGTTGGCGAACTTGGGGCCTGAGCCCATGATAACAGAGAACATTTGTCCGACAATGATCGTGCCTGGCGGGACGAAGATCGTGCCCGTGACCAAGTATGTGCCGGCCTCAATGACTGTGAGAAAGGTCAGCGGGCCAAGAATAGAATGAAAAGGTTGAATGTCACATAATATGGCGCAACCAGAAAACTATACCGGGTGTCAACGGTCATGCTACATATCAAGAGAAAGACTGACCCTCTGCAGGAACGCATTTATTGCAGCTGTATCGTCCTTAATTCCATCACCCGCGGCACCAAATGACATGAGGTTTAGGAATTCTGAGTATGTGAGGAACCGAAAGAGGTACAGCCATTCAGGACATACGGATATCCTTGTAGTTCTCATATTGAGGCCGCGGCTTGGAGAAGTAGGCCCCGAACGCGTTGACCAAAGTCCGCGCCCTCCCGCCCGAGGGCTGGTTCCCTCCGCGCTTATTACTCTTTGTTAATCCTGCCAAGGGGTCAGCAACACCTGCAAGCATATGACAAATGAACACAAACCAGAATAAACATTTCCCTGCACCCATTGTCCGACGGTTCCAGTAGTCGCAGGTAGAAGGACGCCTGCCTGATCCCGGATGTTGGCCTCAAATATATTAGTGAAAATGACGTCGTCCAGAATCACAGATCCCCCGAGCCGTGTAGGTTGACTACTCGACATCTGTTGAACAATTTCACCGATAGGAGTAATAAACATAAAAGTGAAGAGGACTCACCCTGATTCCGACTCCGACGTATGTGATCCAGGAATCAACGATAAGGACACCACCTGCGCTCTAACAAAGCCATGAGATATTGCTCTGCCGCAGCAAGCGTTTATTTGTTCCCCTGAGTCTCCAGCGTTAGGCCTCCCGTGTGGAGGTCAAAGCCAACCATGCAGTTACTGCGACCCTTGTCAGTCCGAAAATATGGAATAACTTATAAAGGTGAAAAGACGCACGAAATATCGATGTTCTGCCAAGTGAAGCCCCAATACCATTGTTCGTAAATGGCCGTCACAGCATTCATGATCTTGACATTGCGGATCGTGAACTGCTGGTTGGAGATCCACATGCCAAATGCACCCCTATAGCGGGTCTTCAATAACTTCTCCGTGCTACATGGTGCGATATCATTACCCATCAAAGGTAAGGTCCGACATGAAGCCACCTGATCCGTTTCCGCAAACAAACTGTAAAGGAACATGAATATCGACACTGGCATGGAAAAGATTCTGGATACCCCTGATGCTTTGTGGTAGATACATCGTTCGCCCTCACCATCTTGAAGTCTATATTAATTAGACTTGTAGCCTTCGAATTTCGGTCAAACACAAAATCAAATGTGATATAGCTTCTTACCTGCCCGACTTGCCAATGGATTCCAGTTGCGAATTTATCAGGGCTCATCCTCGTGACATCAATAACGAAGTTTCTGATTGAGCGGAAAAAGTTCTGCGAGGCAGTACTCAGCACGATGTCTACACTGAAATCCGAGACAAACATTTTGATTCTGCCAAAAGTTTACACCAGAGCCATCTGGATTCGACGCGCCATCGATATATGGGTTGGCATCTAAATTTTTGTGGGTTAGAAGCTGGCATAGATCGAAGGTCTGGCTTGCCGATGACAGCAATCCCCACAAAATTGACATCCGCGATCAAGATAGGTTTGTTTTTTTTATCACCGACTCTGTTTTTCCAAGTTCAATTGCACCTGCTACAATCACTCAGACCATCGCACTCACAAAGATGTAAAGTAGTAACTGAAACACAGAAGTCGGTGGTCTTGATGATTTTCACACACAAAAATTCACGTACGAAATGATCGGTTTAGTAACGCGGTACTGTGGAAAAACACGGTCGGTAAGTGAATGCTGTTCATCAGGTAGGCCACATACATTGCCGGGGGGGAAGTACACGATTGCCGGTGTGATCTGTCAAAATTTAATAAATTTCATGTTCGGGCGAGGCCTTGATGGAGAGCATACACTGGAGGATTTGCATCCTTTCCCACAGCGGCCCCCATCTATTCACTTCATTAAACGACGTCCATTCCCAGCAGTCGCGATGTACCACTAATGACCCTGTTTAATGTTGCCCACAACTTCGACTCCAAGTCATTCGAAGTCTAAGTCGCAGCCGACTTAAGTTGAGTCGAGCCGAGTCGGTGCTGCGACTCAGGTTGACTTCCAAGTCAACTTGAGTGACTTCAAGTCGACTTAACACTCCAAATTCCCCAAAGGTGTACTGAGTCGTTTACAGCACAAAAAAAGCAATTTCTTGAATTTTGATAGACCGTGACCTGAGCGCGTGACACCCGGTGACATATGTCGCAAAATGTGCTTTGGAGTTGACTTGAGTCGACTTGGACCTATCAAGTCGAGTCGAGTCGAGTCAAATCCGCATTCAAGTCGACTTTCGAAGTCGCGACTCGACTTTTCGAGTTTGGGCAACATTAGCCCTGTTGATAGCAGCTGTGTCGTCTGCCCAGAACAAGGCGGATAAGGGCTGCGTTATGTACCCGAAAGGAAAACTTACCAGAAATACCATCTCCAACAGCCTAAAGTGTCACTTCTTTAGAGGGGTTGTGGGAAAATCCGCCGGCTTTACGCACACCGTAGGTAGTCTTGACATTGCGGAAGACCTGAAGTACACTATGAGAATGCGATCAACGCATCGCACCTTCTGGCCTACCTTATAGCCTGAGTTGTAGGCACTCTTGCCAAGTACATGAAGCCCAGAATTGGACATCCAAAATGGATCTAAAAAATTGGGCCGATCAGTGAAAAGGAAAGGCAGAAAGCAGCCCACCGTTTGCAGCCGCGGAGGGGGGTGATTCCTGAGGGACATCGCTGAGAGCGACTTGGGTGGATGAATATCGAGAGAGCAACTAGGGAGTGTAAAAGCATCATCCACATCTTCGGAGAGAAGGCGGGGCATGCGTATGAGCGCCAGAGCTGTATTTAAAAGCATCCGAGTCGTGTGGGAACCCCAGGCCCGTCTCGGGCTTGTCTGCACGAGCATAATACTACGTCAAGCGATGTGAGAATACAATGAACTCCGTATAGTCAGGAGGTTTCTTGGCGCGGGGTCTGAATTGAATCATCGAATGATCCCAGAGCGCCACTGGCAGTTTGACTCGGAGGCTCTGTTCATAGGACACAGCTGGGGAGAGTAACAGCTGAGCGTCCGACGAGCTCTCCTTTCCAGAAGTTGTATAACGGTCATAAGGAATAGAACCAGCATAGTATGGGGCAGATTCAGGCAGTAACCCATAGCTCAGGAACGACGTGGGATTGGCGCGGTGCAGTGACATGAACAAATAAAGATAAATATCAGACTGATTAGCTGAAGATTGATGGCAAGGTGGGCGATTTTAAGTAAGAACGGGGTTCGGTGTCGATGTCAACATTATTGACCCATAATCGGATTCGCAAAATTAAATTGACAGTTAGTCTCCATTTCGAAAACCACAGACAAAAAACCTCACACAAGTTAAATGTTGAAGCCAAGACTGTTGATAAACGGGGATGTCATTTATATGACCAGTCACCAGGCATATCCTCATTCATTCGGTTATCCGGCTCAGGCTACCTGAACTGGGAAAAGGTTCGTAAATAAGTTATCGTGATCATGAAAGCCTGTAATTTCTCTATGAAAATAATAGAGTGTACACAGAATTTAGTGAATGTTGCGGACAGAGATAACAATGGTGCAGGGCTGAGGGAACCTGAAGGAGACGGAAGCGCGCTTGTATAATTTTCTTTTGCATATTGACCTGCCAGTGCAATGGACTCGGAGTCATGACTAAAAAAAACATAGATAAATTAGATAAATACTCAGGTTGGGATGTTATGAACGCAGGCCCCGATGTGTATAATTTTTTCCATTATGAAAGCCGATTTACGGCACAAGATTCTCGGAACAAATGTGAGGAGTAATATATGGAAATAATTGCGCGGCAACCGCCACTAATAACTAGGGGTCAGGAAATCACGCCTCTCTCAACTAAAATGCGTGGCATCAGAACACGAATTTTAAATGAAGCCTGGGATCCTATCTAAGGGCGCTGGGCACGCGCTTCTCTAGCTCGTGTTGGTACGGTGGACGCAGTTAGCTCATGCTCGTCCTTTTAAGCTTGCCTGAATGACTGTCAGTTTCTACGGGCAGGCATTACTCCCAAGCACGAGAACCGCCTGAAGCAAACCTGAGATGGATCGAATAGTACGTGAAAAGGCGTGCTTCGTGTCCATAATATATTCCTGAGTGATAGCATGTGGACGGAATATTCAGGACTATATAGCGAATTAATATTATACATGGAAGAACGAAGAACGGAGGAAAAGACGACCACAACCAGTGACTTTCGAATTGCACCTCCGTTGGGCCTAAATTTGGCAGTTTCCTGTGTGAGTACAAGCCTGGAGATGCGGGTCTGGACGGGGTACGCCAAGGTTACAGAAGACACGGCAGGAAGGGCAACTTTAGACGTAGCTCCGTGACGGGGAACGATACATAACGATATTTAAGGAGACCAACTTCGGAGACCTGCGTTAATGGGATCGGAAAGCCCAGGCGCCTAGGCCCGCCGCCATGTACGAGTCAGGAGAATTCACTTTTTGGCGTGCAAAAACGGCGTGCGCGCGGGCCAATTGGCTTTTTTGGCGTGGGCGTGGGCGTTTGCGGGCACAAGCCGATTTGCTCACGCCCATCAAAGCCCACGCTGATTTGTCGGCATGGCCCGCCAAAGTCAATTGGGTCCAAAAAGCGAAATAAAAGCATGTAGCAAAGGTTATACCTTTGGGGGCACCCTTTAAAAGTTCATAGCAACCTGCCACTTGAAGATGCACAGGTTCGAAGCATTATTTGCATGGTTGTGCGCACATTTGTCCCGTAGTTGACATTCCAACTGCTCAGAATCTACTGAATCCATGGCTTTCCCTGTGGTATTGGAAGCACATATATTCAAGCAGATTCCCACCCAGGGAGAAACGACAGCATAAGAATTGGGCCTGCTATGGTGAAAAATGCCGTCGCACAAGCTGTAATTGGCACAATGCCGGTCCACTCTGTGAACAATTGGAATATCCTTTGAGGTCCAATTCAAAGCAACCCAGAGGTATGTGTTGGCATGCTGTATGCCGCTGAGTGTTCTCTGCTTTGCTCAAGACACTTGGCATGGATTTCAAACTCAATTCAAACTCCGAAGTGCGCAAGCCATTTTGTCCTGATGGCATCATGCACACGCCAATTTGTGGCCTTGGCCCACCAACATCGAGTTCAACATTTCACGAATATAAAAAGCAACCATGGCCCCAAAATGGATCTGGGGCGCCTCTATTCATACCTCCTGAGAATATTAGGCAACTGGTATGATTATCTGTGTGGATTCGAGATCTGTTTTTTGTTTGTTTGCAAAAACGCGACAACAACAGCATGTACCCATGCCAATTGGGATTCTGGCGTGGGCGTGGGCAATTGGTGGGACAAGCTGATTTAGTGATGCCCATCAAAGCCCACGCCACGTTGTCGGCTTGGGCCGCCAACATTATTCAAGTAGTGGTGAAGGCTCCAATGCCTCCAAATATGTCTATAGACGTCTAAAAAGGCTCTATGACTACCTCTCCTGTGAAGCTATGAGACTGGGAATATTACTTCAGCGCCAAATAAAAACTTGGGTGATGACTGAAAATCCCAAAGCCTCGGGTAATCTCAAATCAATGGCTTGTAACTCCTCCTCTAGTGTTAAAACTGGTAAAATATTGGTGGTTATCTTGCCAAGTACACTCCTGTAAGGGCTAATTCTCAACAAATTCCGTGCAACAGAATAATCTTTGCAGAATTTCAAAAAGTATTCGATAAGCAGAATGGCGCCCTTGATTATGTTCATGCTATAACAATTCGGGCGTGGTAATAAACTTCAAACGCCAAACCATTTTGTGGTGAAGGCCGCCCCCACGCCGATTAATTGCCTTGGCTTGTGTATTTCAGTGTCAACGCTTTCGCTGAAGGTTGGCGTTCAGGACATGAGTTGTCAATCTACGTGGGACTGCTGGCTACTTTATCCGTTAAACTGGCACTGAAAACCGCTCATTACGGAGTTCTCACCCATCAAATCGTTCCTTTTTCAATATCCGACTCGCCAGCGGAGTTGAAAAATCTAATACACCTGTGAAAGAGAAGATGTTGCTTATTATTTTGATGTCGGTCAATGAGGTTCAAATCATCTCTGAAAGTGCAAGGATATGAGTTGAGTGTGCGCGCAACGAATTGTAAAATGCTGCCGTGGGATTTAAGAACTGAAGAAAATAGCTTGGATGAGGCGATTCGGCTTGTGTTGATATTCAACAGGCTTAGTTCAGCCTGGTGTCTCTGACATGGGGCAAGACTTGAACAAATAGAATGTCACATTGAATCCAGAGACTTAGAAATAGTCTAAAATATCGGAGGTGACATCAAAAGTCCCTATACAGGCACAACTTAATTGGTGTTTCCCAAGCACTGCGTTCCGAGGCCCCGTCGGCAGAGTGTGCCTGACATCGGCTGACTTATGCCGACGGGGATCAGCACCGCTTGAGACGTGACGTCGGCAAAATTGGCCTCGGTGCCGGTCCGTCGGCAAACGGTCTCAAGCGGTGCCGATCCCCGTCGGCATGAGTCAGCCGATGTCAGGCACACTCTGCCGACGGGGCCTCGGAACGCAGTGAAGCCAATCGGCGGGCAAGGGATGATTCATCAGTAGCTGAATTAGCTTGCCATGTTTCTTTTAGTAAGACGAGTGTATAGAATTCTGGGCCGGCGGTAAAATGTGGATACCTTGGTGCAACCCTGAGAATCAAGGCAGAGTCGAATTGCAGTGTCGTGATCAAAGTAGGTTGGATTTATTTAATTGGCTTGCATTCAAATGCTGGGGATTCAACATCGCTCATACCTTGCACTGGCTTACCATACAGGTCTTGATTCTGAGAACAGCATGATTGGCTTGTTGTAAAAGAAATCTATGCATTGTCACGACGGCTTGGATTCGTAAACATTGGTATGTAGTGGGATGTAAACACTGAAACGATCAGCTTATGGCAAAAGAAAAATGAATCGTGTTCACGTTCAAGTCAGTCTAAATGTCAATTGAGGAGAGATTTGCATGTTTCTAATGGTAAGGATTAAAAAACAAATGGCGCTGATCAGTGCCGGAATTGATCCGGATTGTCAACAAGCATCCACAACACGCGACGCGAGCTCATCGGCATGCCTCAGAGTGCCTTGGGAACCTGAAATGAGACATTCTTGAAGGGTCATTGCCAACTTAGACTTCTCTATCTTCAGAATTTGTTGGAGTCATCTGCTCTGCCCACTCGATCTCCAACCTTCCATCCTTAACGGCATTTATGAAGTTTGTGGACCATTTTAGACTTCAAAAATATGTTAAACATATTCATTCAGTTTAGAGTAGACACATAACCGTTCCTACGACTTTTTGTAGCTGCTTGGCCCGCCGCATCGTTTGTGCACTTTGGTCCTGCTTGTGCCAGTGCCCCATATGGAGTCGGATCATTGGACCGAGAGATAGCCGGTTCTAATATCCGGGGTCCTGGCAACAAGATTTTCGGTAGTCACGTCCAGAGGTTTTGGTTTCGACACCCCTTGATAATGCGCGTAGTCTTTTGTGTAGGTGCAGTGATCTTATCCGCGAAATATCCTCAATATGCCCAGGGAATGTGGTGTAGTGGGTAGTACATGCCAATGTACTGAACACTACAACTCTGCACGTTCCGAAAGGGGACCTAGCGGAGAATAAATTATCCTGAGTATTATCCATGGCACCACCCGCCGCTCTATTACGCCTCCGCGGAACTCGCCATTTGTGCTCCTTCCGCTCTTAATCACTTCTCCCGTGCTTTATTCCCTACTTCGGCGCTTTCCGGGCAATCACCCCTGGCGATCCTTGCATGGACAATCGCCACAAGTGAGTGTCACTAATTGTTTTTGACTCGGATGCTGTTTGCTCCACCTATTTCAGGCACTCCCCATTTTCTCGTCTTGAGCGCCGCGCAGTCCAGAGTGAATCTTCGGAGTTGCCTCGGAACCACCAATATGTATAGTAGCATCCTACATCTTTTTACTGCGGACTTTGTCTTGGTCGAGCGCGGAAATTCTGGCATTCTTCCACATTTTTTTAGCCATCCCCGTAGTGGAACCCGCGTCGCTACGTAACGATGCATCCGGTTTAGACCAGTCTAACGACATACACCGGCTTTACCCGAAGTCGGCTGCACAAGCGATCTTACCCTCCCTAAAGGGAACCTCCTCTGATGCCCTTGCGAATCGTGGAAGTTTTCATCGAAGACTCTCGGGCGGTGATATTATCATCCCGTCGCCTTCGCTGTATCCGACCTCCCGTAAAAGTCTGCGACTGGGATCCTGGTTTTGGCGGAAAGGTGTTGAAACAGTGGCGGGTGGCTGGTCGTTCGACCTATTCAGATTCTTGGAGCGAGGTGTCTCAGTGACGGGCGCATCACGGCATCTGATTTGATGCGCCGTCTTTTTTTGGAACATGGATTTCTTAAAATAAGAAGCAAGTTCAAGCATACAGTGTTAATTGCCAGCTCATACCGTCCATGTTCGTCTCCATGCATGCAGTTGAAGAGCTCCCCCATCTCCTGTACTGAATACTGTGCGACTCTGTAGGGGAGCAACCACCTGAAGACCGTGACATGTCCGTTGCCTCTTTTTCAGGCAACGGAGGCACCGTGATCGTGACTGTTGCTTGAAGAGGCAACCAAATAATTTTATTTTGGCGCTTCCAGCTTAGTATAAACATTGTTGCAGGACTCATAAGTAACTGAGAGAAGATACCTCCAATAGGCTTCTTTCGAATGTTTCTAGCGCTTTTGGATTTTTTTTAGCAATTTATTTCCAAAGGTCACGATTTTTTTCAGGCAACGAGTCCACAGTGACCGTGACCCTGGCAAAAACAGGCAACGCAACGGCCCCATCGTGACCGTGACCGTTGCTCCCCTACGGTCACGGTCACGATGGGGCCGTTGCGTTGCCTGTTTTTGCCAGGGTCACGGTCACTGTGGACTCGTTGCCTGAAAAAAATCGTGACCTTTGGAAATAAATTGCTAAAAAAAATCCAAAAGCGCTAGAAACATTCGAAAGAAGCCTATTGGAGGTATCTTCTCTCAGTTACTTATGAGTCCTGCAACAATGTTTATACTAAGCTGGAAGCGCCAAAATAAAATTATTTGGTTGCCTCTTCAAGCAACAGTCACGATCACGGTGCCTCCGTTGCCTGAAAAAGAGGCAACGGACATGTCACGGTCTTCAGGTGGTTGCTCCCCTACAGGGTCGCACAGTAAGTGAATGAAAAAAAAATCTCAGGCTGAACCAATGCTTATTTGCTCCTAGTGGTTCAGTTAGGATAATTCTATTGAGAACCCTAGTTCCTCGGAGAAATCCTTCAAACTGATGCTGGCAATGGCTCATGCAAAGGCTCACCGTTTAGTATGAATATATGTTTAAATCATGTGGCATAAAGTATAAACCCTTTTACTTTCTTGAATTCAGCCTTTTATAATTTTTTTCCAAACTCTAGGACGAGTGTGGTGACCCAGCCGGCGATTTGTTCCATTTCCATCAATAGATAACATTGTTTTTATTCCAGAAGGGCGATGAAAGTTCCCAGCTGCCCACTAAATTGGGCTACAGACACATATATATGCTTGTAGATTTGGGAGCAACAGGGCCAAGTTAATCAAATTATGTTACAGATGCAAGGACGCCAGGTTTTCCTCGGACATTCAAGTGCCTAATTGATCTTCCGAGAACCGTGTTCCCAAGAGAATTCTCCTTTCGGCTATATTTCAATTCATACTGGATTATTGTTACCTTTTCTCCAAGCTGAAAGGAAAGGTGCTAGCAGATCAGAGACAATCAATTTAATTGCAAAAGGCAGTAGCACCGCAACACTTGATCCAAAAGCCAAGCAAGGTTAGAGTCGAGTTTTGCCGACACCTGGTTCATACAGGAGGAGGCGCAACTTCTTCTGTGTGGCCGAATACGTCGTAAGAAACGATACCGAAATGCCCGCCGTCGATCCGTATGATCGTGTAAACAGGAATAGAGCATTGGAGACCTCGTTTTCAAATGCGGACGATGCCCACTGGATGTTCAATCCAACCTTGCAGGTTTCCGACACCTCCATGCAGAACGCGTTTATGGGCGCCTATATTGCATTTGATGGTGCCCAGCAACACTCTCCTCTTCATCTACCCGACCTTGTGTTCCAAACACCGTCTCCGTCGCGGGACAATCTCACTCTCATCAGCACGATGTTCGCCCTCGATGTACCCAACGACCTGGAGTCACCATTCCATTTACCCTCTGCAGCGTCTACTCCTTATTACCCTGAGGATCCCAATACCCCGCCCCTTCCCCCGACTGGGACTCGGACTCAGACGACGATCTCCCACCCCCCGCTACCCTTCGACACTGCCGCTCTGTGACCACCTCTACCGCGCGTGCCTGCTCGCAATGCAGCTCAATATCCAGGCCCCTGTGGCGCCGCCACCCAACCACGCAGGAATACCTCTGTAACGCCTGCCCGGCAATAGTTGCGTCCTCAGACGGTTCACATGGATGAGCTTGCGTGCGGCACCGTGCCGCCCAACCGCACGCGCGAGTGCAGCCACCGCCGCATGCACACCACGCCGGTGTGGCGGCGCGATGCTATGGGGAAGCAGGTGTAAAACGCCTGCGGGTCGTACGAGAAGCTGCGGGGGAGAAAACGGCCGCTCCATTTGATGGCTAAAAAGTTCAGACCGCGTTTAAAGGGGTGTAAATAGATATACTTTCCAACATCGTAAGCACAAAATAAACATATTTATCGACTCCTGCGGAGAAATCGGAGTGTCGGATTGCACTACATGAATTTAATTCGATATGAACGGAGCTCCATGTGAGTTATAAACGGGGCTATTAATTCTGACAACACCAGCATAGGTTGCAGAAAACTATGCCGTATGCGCTAAACTGTAAGTTCAACATCAAAAGGCGCCTCCAACAACTATACACCACTTACTGCTTCCAGTTCTGCCAACACTCACCAGCTCTCACCAATTTCTTTCATTCCTAGCAACTTTACAGCAATCACGGTAATATGTATTTAATACAACAGTCAAAGAGCACAATATGGACGAAACTACAAAAGTATCCACTCCAATTTTAAAAGATAATAAAAGGAGGTTCGGCTACCTGAACTGAATGTAGCTTTGTTCGTACGGATGTTCCTGGACAGATGAGAAATAATCAGTATCGGTGGCGTATTAGAAGCCAAATCTAAGCACACACCTGGATATCCATGGAAGCGAGGGTACTCGCACCCCACGACCGGACGCCATTGCCCTGTGCCTCCGCGTACTTTCGCAGCGACGGCGCCGGTAGAGACGTGGTCGTGTCCAGGGCGAAGGTTGATTGGTACGACCGACTCGGACTAGGCCTGGGGGAGTTGAATGCCCCTCGTTGCATGGCGTTCGGTGGATAGCCGTCGGCACCCATGTCGTGCTGCCTGTTGGAGGCCCGAGACAGCGGTTTAGTGCGGCTCGGAGAGGCACGGTTGTTAAGTAGAACGAGGAGGGTGTTGGCGTATCTATTGGGAGGAGACACGATGTTAATCCGACCACAATGGCATTCCAGGGTGAAAACACGAACAGTGCCGGGAGGAGCATAGTTCTTGAAAGGGGGAGTCAGGTGGATGAGACGAGCAGGAGGAAAGTCTCCACGTACGGACAAATAAAGTATGTCATTCCCTAGATACATATACATCGTCATAAAATGAAATAGAGGAATAACTGCTGTATAACGTACGGGGAAACCAGAAAAGGCAGCGAGAGAAATCACTGCCATTGACGCTGGATGGAATTTTCAGCATATTATTCAGGTAATATTCAGGGATGTACCGGTCAAGGCGTTGGTCTCGATGATCAGGCGCACAATTCGACCGACGATGTGTTGTGTTGATGGCTCAGCGGTTTTGAGTAGCTGTACGGGGACAGAAATAGGAAAGAGGAGAATTTGGGAGAGAGGAGACACATACGAGGTACGTCATGGAAGTCGCAATGAGGACATCTGAAATAGCGGATCCTATGAGCCACAGCTGGAAAATTGGACGGAGTGAGCGAGGTAACGAACGCGACAGCGGGGCGAGAACACACATAAAGTAGCGGCATGCGGATTAAAACCACAAACGTCTTCGCGTTATTCAAGCCACCACTCCTTGACTCCGCGATATATACACTGAGTCCTGATGCCATCCCTCCTCCGGCTTGGGCAAGAGATATCTAAATCGCGACCAGATCAGATGGATTCATCGTAGGTAGAAGAGACCCACGAGCGTGATAAGCCCAGCGACCCATCCTGCACCACGGAATATACTGATTCGGTAGGCAAAAAAACCCTGCACGAGGAGTCCTACAAGGGACCCGATGATAGGGGTGTAAAAGGCGGAGAAACGGGCCTCGCCGAAGGCGGTGAGGTCGCCGAAGTTTGCCGCGTACCAGAAGTGTGCGTCGACCGCGTTGAAGCAAATCGAGATAAGCATCATCACGAAGACGGTCCAAACTGTATAAAAACCTTGACGAGGCAGATATGCTAGAACAACTTCAGTACGAACCGAGAGCTTTGACTGCGCGGCTGTCCTGTGGGAAGCATATCGCATATAAACCTGCCAAATAGCAGTTATTAGTACACAGCGGCCGACGGGAGAGGAGAAAGACGCACAGACTTGGACGATGAGCATGCCAAAGAGAAGAAAATTGAGCAGTGCGCCGAAGAGCGCTGAGCTCGTGCTAGGGGAAAGGGAAAACATTAGCATCTACGTGAAATCGCAAGCGGTATAATCGAACATTTGACTCCTGTTTGGCGGAGCTGGGGGCATGGTCACCGACGCTGGGAACAAGGAGCGGGGGGTGCGCTTGGAGTCAAAATCATCAAAAAAATCGGCAACAAGTGGTAGTGGTGCGGAAGCAGTATCTAAAAATAGCGTCGTCAAGTGAGTTTGGGAGCTTCTCGTGAGCTTCTACAATTTATCTTGCTTATCCAGACACGCGTAGCACCGGCAGGATGTGCGGCGTGAACACGAATTCGAGGAGGAACCCCGTCGTCGACCTCTCTAAGACTGCAACGTCCGCTGCATTATTATCGAGTCCGACGGTGTTAGGTTCGGATCAAGCCAGCCGTTCATTGTTTTGTGATGCGGGCATCATTTGGTAGCAATCTCCGAGATCGACCGGGTATCCGGTCCGGAGGGAGGCTTGTTCCGAACCTACCACGGTGTTGCCATGGTGGCACCCGGCATCACACAGCGTGGTACTAGGTAGCGTGTAAGTACGAGGCTCGTCTCCCAAGAGCCAGGGGTACCTGCAAGCCTGGAGATCTTTTCTGCTAGCGAAATCTCGGAGAGTTCCTTGAGAATTCCCAGAGTATTTTTATTCCAAAGAAGTGTTGGTGTGCCAAGCTCTAGCTAGTATTGAACACTTCTGGGATCTCTTAGGCTCCTTTCCACGTGGCCCACCCCATCTTCGGAAAGCGGTGAAACAGGAATATCTACAGCAATCACCCCTGTCGATCCTTGGGCGCCACGTTGCTACTGAGTCTGAAATCCATTTCCAACTCATCTTGAATCAGATTCTGTTTACTCCGCCTTGTTCGAGGATTCACATTCCCGTTCTTCTACCGGCGTACATTCTAGAGTGGAGTTGCGAAATTGCCTGGAACTTATTTATCGCTACGCCATCGACTCCTCAGTATCTGGGACCGAAAAACTCCGGGGAATAATTCTCTTGCATCCTCAGAGAAGGAAAATCCGACCTGCATACTTGCAGAGATCGAACCTCCGCTATGGGAAGCTATCTTCCATTTGGGACCCTTGTTGATATACCCGCCAATGTGCTACAATTCTAGAATTTCTACGAGGCAAACCTACTGCCGTACCTTCGCTGACCGTGGAAATCATCCCTGGGAACGAACACGGAACCGGGATGTGATCGCGTCAACTGAGACCGTCACCTTAGCTCTATCTCCGGGATCAGCGATTTACCGAAAGGGCGTTGAAACAATTTAACTGGTACATCTCGGTGTCGAGCGCCTTACTGGTTTAGTGGCGTCCGTTTTTGGAACAAGGACTTAATTGAAGGAAGAACGAAGGTCGTTTGTTCTGAATTATGAGGTGTATATTAATGTCTCTTTAACTTCCATTCTTCGCCTCCATGTTCACCTCTGTCCCCGCCGATGAAGACCTCCCCCCCTATCCCACATTGAACATTGCGAAGTATTTCCGCCGCGGCTCATTTTTACGGCTGAATTCCGGTGTGTCTAAAGAACCTCATAATTCTTGTCTAATTCCTCCCAAGGCACCTCGCCCTCAAATAAAACCGATACGCCACCCGGCGACGCCTCGTCAGCTACCTCGTCCAAAAATTACGATGATCAGTTTCCCGACGTCGATCCTCCAAACCCGGACGGGACATCATTTCTCGACGCGTATGAAAGTTACTGGGTTGCTCCGCCGTTGATATCTTCGGACACCTCCATGCATCGCGCGTTCATGGATGCCCTACAACACCCCCCTCTTCATACATCGACTGATCTTGACTCGCAAGCTTCTCCGGCATCCGACAGAACTTCTCCCGCCAGCACTATGTGCGTAGGCGAGATCCCAAACCACATGCCAGCGTCGTTTTACCCCTCCTTTCGGGAAACTCTTCCTTGTGATCAAGGCTACGTCTACGATCCTGCACCCGCGAGCTCACACTACGTCCACCTCTCCTCCTTCGACTCTCACGCCAATCATAGTAGCTCCCCTTCGCCAGCCTGGGACCCAGACTCAAACGACGATCCACCGGCCAGCAGTAGCTCTGGAGAATCCTACTTCCCCCCTTCTGCAACCCCCACTGAGCGGTTTCGCGGGGAGTGCAACTCGAATTCCACCCCACTCTGGCGCCGAGACCCGACCACGCAAAAATACCTTTGTAACAGCTGCGGACAGCTCGCTCGCCAGGAGCAGAGGCTTTGCCAGCAGGTACACGTCGACGAGCAGGCACATGTCGGCGTGCCTCTCCGTGAGTGCAGCCATTGCCATACGCACAACACGCCGGTGTGGCGGCGGGATTCCCAGGGGGAGCAGGTGTGCAACGCGTGCGGGTCGTACGAGAAGCTGCGGGGAAGGAAGCGGCCGCTGCATTTGATGGCTAAGCAGTTCAGCCCGCGTCTGAAGAGAGGTGAATAAGAATCGGGATCATTGCGACGCTGTAAGGATATCCAAGATGTGTATTTATAAACTCCCATACACTGCGGCAGTGCCTGTCAGTGCTGCTGCTGTGGCTGGCAGCGCTTTGTTCCACCATAAAGCTCATCCTCATACTGCGTGATTCAATCATGCCCTCAACGTATTCAGCCGCGTATGGGTTCGGTTTCCAACGTTGTCCACTGTATCTCATGTTCCCCTTGCTAGTGACTGGGAGGTATTTACGAGGCTCGATCGGAGCCAGTACTACGTGAAGAGGTGGGCAGCAGACGAGCGCCGGACCGTAGTCGTCGACAATTGCTGCCTTAAGACGGAAGCAGCTGATACCGTCCAATCATGGTCTCTGTCCTTCGAAGAGGTTTATTTCTTGCGAAAGGACCTATGTTTGCTGGTGTTCCACTCCTCGCAGACCGTCCTTCATGCATTTCATCAATACATTAACTTCAAGACGAAGCGGAAACTATATTGGCACTACATCCCGCGCATGCCGAGCAATTTATGGCGGAGTGGATTCCAGAGGTACACGAACAGCTTTTTTTTTTACAGTGGTGTTTATTCGGTGCGCGGGCTACAGAATTTTCGACATCGTCCCTAATTTTATATTTAAGGGCAATGACTTCATCGACAGCCCAGATTCTGTTCCCTCTAAAGCCTAGCCAGGATCTTGCAAATATGTTGACGTCTCTGGAGGCAAAGAGCCGTCTAGATAATGCTTGGGGTGGCGAGGAACGGGGCAAGGTATATAGCTGGGGAAACAGTTCGAGGCGAGCAGACCCTGAGCCAGATGAAAAGCACGATTCAGAGCTGGTGTACAACGCATCGGTTCAAGCCCCAGAAAGCGCAGCTCAAGCACGCTACACGCTACGCATGACTCTCATCGCCAAAGTTTTGGCCGAGAAATGTACGTCGATAGCCCTCTGTGGAAATCATATCCTCACTTTTGTATTTGTAGACACCCGGGAAGTCGCTGCAGACAACTACAGTGAGATGGATATACCACTCAAGTCCTCGAAAGCAGCTGATGCGCTCTTTTGGATAGTGCCATAGTGGACTTCGTAAGCTATGGATCTTTCCTCCGATATCTCCGGCGCTTAGAAGAAGTGCGCACTACGATTCCGACGGATGATCAATGGCGGGAACACATTCTGCAACTGGCGAAGGAATGGGAACAGTTCAATGTCGTTGTGAGTCTGATACATATACGTGCACAGCGCACCATTGATGTGATTCTGCGCTTCTCAGTCCGCTGTACTTTTGTCGTAAGCATGTGCATATTTCACGGAAATAAACATTCACCAATTTTTCAGTGCGTCTACTGGCATTCTCGCCTTGGAAAATATCGATGGTGTTACGCTTACCGCGATGTTAATTTCCATTCTGTCGTCTTGCGACTGGACTATACTGCATCTCGATGTATGAACTTCGTGCAGCAGAGTCTCCGGGTTCTGGTGAACGCACACATGCATTGACTATCATCTGTGGATTATGTTGGTCCGGTTAGATCAACTTCTGACGATTAGGGTCTGATTCAATTACAACCAGTACAATCAGTATACTTCGCGCAAAGGTATTGCCCTTGTTCTGGGCTCTATTTTCATTCATGGTCGGCATACTCTCCTTCAGTATCGTCGGAACTAAAGCCTGAATGCTTAACTGCCTCCGTTAATGAATCATGAATTATCCACCGATTGCCGATTGTAGCTTGTATTCGTGGCAGTCGTGACTTTCGTGAGAGACGGGGGTTCGAGTCCTCCCGGAGGCATATACCCTCTTTTTGCTTTTCTGAGGAAGAAAATCTCTTATGAGGACCGTGTATGTATTATTCTATGTCCTGAAAATATTTACGCGTCAGCGGAGTCTACCGAAACCATGAAAGAATGTCACTAAGGTTCGCAAGCTCATGCTCCACGCGGTTCAGTTAAATTCCCTCGAGGGAACGGAGTTGGAAGCAGCATATCTGATGTAAAACGTGCTGTACCTTGGGACCAACAATTTACTGAGCTACCTAAATTCATGCTGAGTGCTAATAGGCCCTCGTCGATTAATGGAAATCACCCACAGCGCATGTCGGAATTATCGTCGCTTTCGTGGGAGCCAGCAGTTCGAATCCTCCAGCAGGCATTCCAGTTTGAAGTTTTTATTTTAATTTTATTTATTTTGTTGACTGGATCATAGACAGTACACAGTTATGGATATTACGTATCTGTATTAGGGGTGCTCAATTCTTGGCTCATCTCGCCCATCTAATTTTTGCCCATCTCATATTTGTTCGAAACAAATAAAGAATTCAAACTCCGCTTTGCAGCGACTCATCCGGCAGGACAATGGCACTCGAGTCATACTGTTTAGGGTTAGAATATTAAGATGAAGACCTTTATTTATGTATTATAAACCATCATAGTCAGTTAAAGCAGGCAGGAAAAATTTGTGGTCACCGCCATGAAAGTCATAAGCCATAGCTAAAATAGAGCAAAGAACTCTTTATATACTTGGGTTTAAAAATCCAAAATAAATGTAGATGATTTGATTATAATGACATACAATTTCCAGTCCGTTATGCGGGCAAATAAAGGTGCAAGTATATCGAAAATGGTGTGTTAATGCTGGCCAGGCTAAGCGGAGTTTGAATTCTTTATTTGTTTCGAACAAATATGAGATGAGCAAAAATTAGATGGGCGAGATGAGACAAGAATTGAGCACCCCTAATATTATCTTAGGATGCTACGGCATAATCGCTACTTCTTCCTGACGCAAAAGACGGATAGGGCTCACTCACCTTTTTTTATACTTACACATTCATACATCATTTCCGCCGATTTCTGCCGATACAGCCGTTTTCAAAAGTTTGTGCGCTTTTACGAAACGGTGGAGCTCATTTTGCGCTTAACTTTGTTTGTCGCTGCGTCATCGTGCCGAGGTCACGCCGTAGTTCAACTTCGTCGAAATCTCTCCGGTTTTGCCCAGACACTGAGATATTAGTTGTCTGACCATGCCCTCCACTTTCCTCCTTATATTCAAGAGGATTTCGAGAGAGTATGCAAGAAAAGCGGTCGCATTTACCATTTGCTCCACCTATGACATCATCAAATCCACACGCTGCATCAAACAGAGGTAAGCACAAAATGAGCTCCACCGTTTCGTAAAAGCGCACAAACTTTTGAAAGCGGCTGTAGCCTTTTCTTTTGCAAACGGTAATTATGGCGTTGGTTCCGCTAATCTACTGCGTACGCTTTTGGTGGGCGATGCCGAAGATCTTCCAATGCAAACGAAGATCTTTTAGGGCAAGCTAGGTTTCGCGCCACAACATTAACGTCAGAATCATGCGGGTTTCTCTACGGGCGATTTGGTGTCCACCCAACAGCTGTGCTTTTCGTTAATACAGAAAGCCCTTGTTGATTACATGTAATAGAATATCACATAGCATACTGAGGTCGCGTCATGAACGCTCGAGTTCTCCCAGGAGCGTTCACTAGTCACAATGTGTTCCTTCTTTTTACGAAGTTCCTTCCTTTTCTTTGTTTTTTATGTTTTAAAAATCATTATTCCGCCTTTTCCCTTTCGGCTTATTAGCACAAACAGCCGCGGGACAGGTTCTCGGGAAGACGCATCAGAAACGGTCCAAGCGACGGCTCCCGGACCGAAGCAGATCCGGGTGTCACTAATCACGGCTGCATGTCACGTCACCTTTCAGTGCTCTCACCACGATATTCTTGTCTGCTCTATTGCCTGCAGAGCTTTTTTGCTCTAACCACTACGCTTTAAGACGACTGTCTGCGGATACTTGCCATCCACCGAATGGACAAGCGAGTTAGTTCCTTGGTTCACGTCAAGAGACGCGGCCTCCCTCGGGCGCTTCAGGAGGCCACCAGCCACTGGGTATCTTCCTCCCCATTACATGCTCTCATGGCGACTCGAAAGTCCAATGCGTTCTCCGCGCTGTCTCCTTCCCCGCTTGATTCAGACGTATCCCGCGCCTGCATCGTCTGATTTTGCCCACATTGCTACCTTTGAAGTGTGCGCGCACCTCTCCTTCTGTTCGTCGTGCCCACCTGCCCTTGCCGTCGCCGCGCTCCACGCCATTCACCTGCATCTTCCCGTCGTGCGCGGATCTCCTTTGGGCACAGAGCAGTGCCCTACTTTATCCTTGGTGCCTCGCCTACACCGTGCGCTTCCCGCGTCAGGGTTCCTGCTCTGCTTTCCCCCATCTCCGCTGCGCTGCATTGCCGTAGTGCACTGGTTATTTTTCAGAACTGTAAAGTTAAATTTGTTGTGTTTGCACTCCACCTCTGGCGGAATTTAGAGCAATTCTGGCTGATCCACCTTCTAATTCTTCGTGTCTCCCGGACCTCTCACAGCGGCCCCTTCACCCAATTCACTCGTAGATTTTTGACGGCATCAGTCTCCGAATAAGCTCCAGCTCAGACTCTCCCGTCCCGGATCTCCCTATTTTTTATCGATATTCCTGTCGCAGACAATTCATCATCCACGTTCAACGATGACATCGGCAGCAGGATATTCATCCTTTCTTGCTTGGGTCTCACATCATCTCCTCAGTCCTGCACACTTTGATGCCCACCTGTTGATCTGCACCTTGATCAGATTCGCAGAAAGCAGCTCATGGCCCCGCACATAAAGTGCGGAGCAGCAGCAGCACCGACACCGAGTTAGGGGCTCATCCGGTGACGTCAGACCACCTTCCGGCGCTGTCCGTGATGGGATCGTGTGAAAATGATTGACATTTTGTCTGATATTATATAGTAGACAAGACCTGCCTCCGCTGAGTCCGGCAACCGGGGGCAATAATAATGGCTAATATTATTTTTATTTAACACAGTAGAGTAAAGGGCGACTAAAATACAGTAGTACGATTTGGGTAAGATAATGTGGTTCTGAGCCTGGAAACGGCCACAACAGGAGCAAATGGGAACGAAGCTTTCACGGTGACCATCCATGAGAATTGGCAGCAGGTGGGAGATTGGCAAAGATTGTTTACAGCCCACAGATCCCAATAGCAAGGGACCCCAGAATGAACCCAGAAATATTCACGCATTTGAGAGGAAGCCTGAGGTCGTAGCTACAGCATTGGCAGGTGGAATTTGTTTGCAGTTGAATCTTGCATCGGATATAGAGGTTCCAGTCTTGATTGCAACACGGAGTGCGAAACAGGTCAGTCATATATATGAGCAATCAGAGGGAAGAGGTGAGTGGAGAAAGCAGGGATGGAGAAAGTGCTTAGAATGCAGGGCTTTTATACGTTTAATGAACATACGTGGCCGCAGTATCGCTGTCTGTGGCAACGTGTCATTCCAGAAATACTGTACTAAAACGTTCAGTTCGACAGAGGGGGGTGACGCGTGACGGAAAATTCCGGTTCGACAATTCGACAAACCGCATTTTTTGGCGTGACCGAGCGCAAAATTTCGACAATCCGAGCCGAAAATTCGTCGAAATCGCGAAATTTGGGGATTTTGGGGTGACGAACCGGAAAATCTATTCGACAGTCCTCGGGGTGATGCGTGACAAGCACCAAAGTTGGCAATCGACAGCCCCCCAGTGACGTGTGACTGTCGAATTGAACGTTTTAGTACAGTACTCGTAGCTGTGGACTCACGCGACTTGGCTCCTTGCCTCCTCTAGCCCAATCCGTGATGTCTTCTGCCGCTGGCGGTGACTCTGCAGGTCGCATCGCATCGGAAATCTCGGGCCTAGTGTGAAATCGGGGATAAATTGGAGCCTCGAGGCATATAAAACCGGTGGTGTTGAAGAGCGTTGAACGGAACTTTATGGGCGGCCTAGACAGTGGCGCGGGGTGGGGCTGACGTTAGGGCTGAGAAAAGAAGTGAAGTGGCGGTGAGCTTTGTTGTGGTTGTCCGTTTGCGGAGTCCCTGACGTCATTGGAGCTCTCTCAGCCAATCAGCTTTATCCAGAGTCAACAGTGGTCGATTCTTATATAGAAGATAGGCAGCTTCTCTCCGCGACACATTCGTAGTTTGTTGGCCTCCAGCAAGATGCGATTTCCCTTCTCCTTAGCCGCCGTTGCGGCTGTACAAGCTGCTGTTTCCTGGGCGGCTTTCGTTTCCGTCAACACAACTTCCGGTCTATTAAGAGGCTTGGAAACCAACGGACGTCAGTTTCAATACGATAACATGTTAAATTGAATTCCTGGCTCAATTTTGACCCCCCGTAGTGCTGACGTTCAAAGGCATCGTAAATATCATCCAACTTCCTATGTCAACAAACCTTGAACACTGTTGAAGCGATTCGCACACCCTCCCACTGGTCTGCTACGCTGGGAACCACCTGCTGCCTTCACTTCCGCCGCGCTTCAGAACTCAGGGAATTTTGGCCCCCCATGCGTGCAGCAATTTTCCGTTGGGGTTATCTATGAGCAGCTGTTCAACACCCCGCCACGTTCGCTAGTTTCCCTGCTCAGATACTGCTACTAATGAAAAAATATCATGCAGTGCCGGAAAGCGAAGATTGCCTTTTCTTGTGAGTGACTATTTTCTGCCTTTGGACCGGATCATCTATTATTGCGACTCATTAGAAATGTGTGGGCCCCAGCGCCAACTAAGCAGAAACTTCCCGTCCTTATATGGATCTACGGCGGGTGAGCAATTGCCATAAGCATTCGTTGTCTCAATATGCTTTCCTCGGCGCAGGGGCTTGGCCTTTGGAGCAGCCAGGGATCCGGAATACGATGGAGCCTCTATCGCATCGAATAAGCATATCGTCGTCGTCTCATTCAACTACCGCCTGAATGTTTTCGGATTTCCGGGCAGTGCAGACCTTCCGTTGGACGGGAACAATCTAGGTTTCCTGGATCAAGGTTGGTGCATGCCGCAATCATGCATACTCTGAACCTTTGAAGCCCGATTGTTTCTGCCTGCAGAACTAGCCTTCAAATGGGTGCAACAAAATATTGCGCGCTTCGGTGGAGACCCTCAACGCGTCACAATCATGGTCTGTCTGGCTTCCATTCATTCAATGTTTCGATATACTTATCCATACATGACTATCAGGGCCAATCTGCGGGTTCCCTATCGGTGTCCGCCGCTATTTCAAGGCATTCCCCGAGCTCTGCGCCGTTCCGCGCAGCTATAATGCTATCTCTAGCGCAAGTATCGACGCCGCCCACTCCATCTTTCGCGTTGTTCGATGGCCTTGCCTCCGCGGTGGGGTGCAAGCAAGCGCCAGGTGCAACGCGGTTGGCGTGCCTCCGGGAGGTTTCTGCATCCGCCATTCGAACCGTCACGAACGGGCCGTCTAGTGGATTTTTCGGGCCTAGTGTTGATAAGTACGCCTCTCTTCACGTTCTGAGATTTAATCTAACTGAAACCGCCCTCAATATTTATTTCAGTCTTACCTTCTTTTCGGATCCGTTGCAACGCATCCGTACCGGATTGACTGCACGCGTTCCTTTCATCATAGGCAACACCCAAGACGATGGAACACTATCGGCGTTCAACATGACAGATCTCGCCGCGTTTCTGGTCACTATCTTCGGCTCCTTCCCCACTGCCGATGAAGTGCGGTCGCTTTATCCGAGCGGCTTGAATGACAACGCTATTATTTCAGAGGCATTCAGGGACTTCGGCAACCTCTGGTCTGTTGTCAGGGACTTCCGATACCATGACAAAACCACTCAACAATTAAAACAGTCCTGCCGGGCTCTGGGCTGGCGCCGCCGTGGGTGCGGGAGTGACGAATGTATATCGGTATACATATGGTACGGCCATATCCGGCCTTGCATCCTTGTCGATTCCTAACTGCCCCTGGTGCTCTCAGGCCCAGTCTTCGCTGATCTTCAGCCTTTCCCCAATGCCGGTGCCTGGCACACTTCAGAGCGTTAGTCTTTCTGTTTTGACACTTTACTCTCTTTTTCATTCCCGGTTCGGATTTCTGATTGACTGAGCACTCTAGTCCCTGAGATATTCGGAACATTCAATCGCTCGACCGCCAAATCGTCCGAGGTGGAGCTCTCGCACACAATGCAGACGCTCATCGCCAATTTTGTCAAGAACCCCTCTGTGCCCCCCGCGTGGCATTGGCCGAAATACGTCCCAGGTAATACTACGACCACTCTAGCCAGGCTCGCATACGAGGGAAACGTCGCGCTCGGAAATGTTGTGCAGGTTGCGGAAAGTGACTCTGTTGTGCGTGGATTATAAGTATAGCCTTCTTTGTGGCTGATTTAGCCCGATCACAGGATGGGCCGTGCGATGCGTTGTGGAATCAGATCTTGGATGTCAGACTTTAAGGAGAAGCGCTGGGAAGCTCCAGGACGAGAATATTAAACATCTATTTTTCGCTCACGGATTGAACTTCAACATATTGCACGTGATCACGTTCAAATGTCCCACAAATCTTTGTGGGACAACCACGGACACTGCTTTGTTGGGTAATTCATTGCATTGCGCAGCGCCGTCTGTGATTCGTCTTTCTGTCCGAATTTGCGCGTTATCGGAAGTCAATCCAACCTGAATGTCTCTACATCATGAACAAAGGTCGAAAAACAGTATGAACACACCATGGTCTCGAACAGTGGGGTCAACAGCGACAAAGACGCATTGTTCATTGCTCGGAGTGTCTGCCTGCGTTCAAAATGAAAATATTTATGATAACGCTCTGCCAATTCATGGGCACTTTGGCAACCAGGATTGGAAGTGTGGTTTGAAACTTGTTTCGGGGAAAGCGCAGAGTCGGTGCGACTAGAACGCTTGAACTGGTGATTATGAGGAGAAGTGTACCCATACGAAACATTTATGCACTGACCACATACTGTGATTAAGATGCCCACCCGAGAAAGTATACGAGCATAGCGTGTGTGCGATGCACATCTCGTTCACAAGCTCACAATTTTCTGGTACAGGAAAAGAAGGAATCAACAAACAAAAGAAAGGAAAAGAAAAGGTACAAGGAACCTGCTCACTTGGACGCGGGGAGTCGAATCCTACCACGTGTGTTCACAAATATGAAGGATCCCCGTCGTGTCCCGCACACCACGCCGGATCGCTGGCCTTTTTAATGAGATTTAAGCATCTTGCGTAAAAGGAAGAGTCTGAATGAGGGGAAATGCAGTTTGGAAGTCGTCAATGGGCGCCGGCGCATGAGAGGTTCTATTTCGAAGAGGTGCAGCACCAACGTCATATTCCATTCAATTCTTACAGGGCTGATATCAATCCAAGTGTGTCCACTACTACTAGTACACACTGAGCACCTTATAAACGGCGGGTTTCAATGCTTCAAGATCGGCATCCCAAACTGATTTTGCCGCTACACTCTCTGCTACGCTACCTTTGAAAATGTACATCCTGAAGCTGCAACTAGATCAAGATCATCAATGTCCGAACCATCAGGCTGATCACTGCACAAGCCGGCGAGCGAGTTGCAGTAGTTTTTAAGACCTTTCTAATATACACGAAGTAATATATAAGTCAAATAATTCCGCACGGTGATTAATATTACTTCGTCAGCACTGTAGGTTGTGTAACACAGCATAGCGTAAATACACCATCACTTCTGGGCTCTCCAGTTGAACGTGATCTTAACATTGGGCGCCCGCTTAGTGCATCCTCAAGTGCACACTAGATGGCAGACCAAGAAGTCGCCCATTCAATTCATTGTGGCCTGGGTTCCTCACTGCCCCATTTTTAGAACGGACAACAGTTTATCTGCAAGGTGGTTGATTTCAGGACTAAAAACAAATCATCTGCACTAATTACAACTCAAGACGATATAGCAACACCGCGCAAAGTGTACATCAAAGGAAAACATAATTCACTTACAAGTCAGTTCGTCACTAGAAACACATGGTTCAACGGATTTTGTCTGTCAGAGGCCAATTATGTACATACCCAAGCCAATCTTTGTGGCATTGCAAGCGGAACATTTTGGGCACCTGCTGACCCGGCACACACCAAATATGTTGGATTCCCAGGATCTGAATGCAAGCCAATTTAGCCAGTTCTAGGTACGTAGCAAGCCAATGTATGCCCAACATCTTTCTAAACCTCGAAAGTCCGTAGACTACTTTGCTATTCAATTTACCTATGTCAAATCATGCGAAGGAATGTCTATGATATTACTTGGACATCTCGGTATATTGTGAACTATGCAGTTGTCCAGTCGCGATATTGACAGTTCTGTACACAAGCCACCTTTGTGTGCTACTCCATTTCGGTCTATTGTTGAAGTTAGTGTCGGCGGGTCAAGCTGTAAAACTGGCATGAATGTTGATGCGCATGAGCAAACTGGCTGGCGCCGCCAATCCACGCATATTCTGTAAAAATGAATTAACACGGGAACAAGGAATTTGGTAGTATCGGCGGGTCAAGCTGCGAACCTGGAGCTTTGATGGGCCTGAGCAAATTGGCTTGCGCCACCAATTCATGCCCTTGCTGTAAAAATAAATTAACGGGAGCAATTGACAGGAAGGTGATATAAATAATGTGATTTCGGGACGTTTTACTCATACAGACCCCTATTGAGGTCACATACAAGCCCTCGACATACAATCCCTCCTTCGATGTACATGAGTAAAATTGGGTTGGGAATGCTCCGCACTCAAAACTCTTCCCAGAGAGTTGTTGGGCAAGGCCATTGCCCAGCTTACTTCCATATGATCTGGATCTTTGTGAGTGAATTCTCAGGCATCGGAGAATGGTTCAAACCAGAAAAAGCCGCTCATTCGAGCTTGCTTAAGGCTATGGTATCTTGAATTCTTCTCAAAGTAATCAGTTACTTCTGAAATAATTCTGTTAGTCTGCTCTTTTCACACATCGAGCCCCGTCAGATGCGTACAGACTCAATTTGGGGTTGATCGCTAGTTATGTATTGGAAGTGATGTTGGCGGGGCAAGACGACGAAGTGGCGTGGCTTTTGATGTGCCTGAGCAAATCGGCTTGTCTCACCAAAAGCACACGCCAACACCCAAAAGCCAATTCGCGCGGGCACAGGTGGCATCACAAGCCAACAAATTAACTCTCCCAGCTCAACCACCTGTTTCCTAACTGCCTTCGACGCACACCGCGTGCTTACCCCCTTCTGGGCGTGAAGAAACCGGCTTGTCTTACCGAATGCCCACGCCTATGCCAAAAGCCAATTGACGCACGCACATGCACGCGCGTCACGGATTTTGCAAGCCAAAAGTAAAGTCTCAAAATCAATTCAGACTCAAAACCGCGGAAAAAATGTAGTGATACCAGTTGGCTATTATAGCTAATGTCAGTACCGAAGGGGCCGGGAAAAATTCCCATTTTGGGCAGATTTTGATCAAATTCAAAGAATTGCTTGTAACTGGATGGGTTCTACATGTATTGACCTAAAAAGTGGATAGAATTGACGGGCTAATTCATAAGCAATTAATGATAGAGCTAAAGTAGTGAAAATATTATATTCACATGCGTTCCGAGGCGATGTCGGCAGCGCTGCCAGACAAATGCTGACGTGTGCTGACCTAGGGTCATCACTGCCTGCCGAGCCGACGGCACGTAGTGCTGACCCAGGTCGGCACACGTCAGCATTTGTACTGGCACATGCTGCCGACATAGCCTCGGAACGCAGTGATTTTTGGGTGTCTTGAGAAAGTCAGAGTTTCAAAATGAGAATCTGGGCTGGCATGCCCAAATCACATCCAAGTGAGCTGGACTTTTGGTAGGGGCTATTTATGACTCAAGCTTCATTAGTTCTTCTTGCTGAACTACGGGCTTGGAGGCTCATTAGCAACTACAGGTGAGGTTCTCCTTACATTGCACTGACTGCGAATCCTTTCAGGAGAACCTGTGACTCCAGTGGGGGTCCACTTGAGTTCGGGAAGATGATACGCTCAGGACGTCCTAAGCTTAGTATCATCTCCTGCAAGTTATACACACCATTGACCTCGTTAGGACTGTACCGCTTGCTAGGAGCTCCCTCAGTGTCTTTCCCTGACAAACAAGTATTTGCAGGCTCATTCGCACCCAATGAGTCCTGCAAGGGAAATCGTCAGCAATGACCAGAAAAGTACAAATATGAATTACCTCGACGTGAAGGAATCATTCGTCTCCGAAGGACCTATGCAGAAATCAGTACGTGGGTATAAGTACGGAGGAGCCACAGGCGGCAGAGCACGCCACAAGGCGCCGAGGGGCAGGAGGCAACGGTAATGAAAGGAAGAGACCACAGGTGGCATAAATACGACACAGCGCAAGGAAGGATGAAAGTGATATGTAAATTTCGAAGCTTGAGGTGCTTGGGACAGAGGGCTTGAAGCACGGAGGGCTTGAGGCGGAGGCGGAGGGCTTGAGAATACGAGGACAGAGGGCTCAGAGGACGCCGGGCTTGGAACAGAGAGGAGGAACAGAAAAGGGAGGAGTATAATGAGGGAGGATAAAGACGAAGCGATGATAATGACATTGATACGAACCAAATGTTCGGGGATCACGCGGTGTGTGCACGGACCTCCAGCGGAGTCTAGAATGGACTAAGGACAATTTTGAAGATTCTGTTGAAAACCAAGAGACCTTGGGGATTGGCTAGTGCTTTCCATGATATTTTCAGGATAATGAGCCAGAGCATTTCTTCTATATTTGACGCGAATGTCCGACTGACATCGGCGCAATCTCACCACAAGCTCTGGAATCCAGATGCCGACGGAACATTGGAATCACCTAGTTCTGACATCCATCTTTGATCTCTCTGGAACAATCGTCTCCAATCTCAAATCCAGATTTTGGCTGGTTGGTGGTGTAGTATTATCCTCCACCATTTTGGGGAGGGCATTTCCTTGTATATCTTCCCTGTTATTCGACTTTTCTCATTTTTTTTGGAGTGGGGGGAGATGCTGAAATGCCTTGCCAGGTGCCTCCCAAACCTCCCCTGCCCCCCATCCCATTCCTGAACTATGAGCCCCGAGGGGAGGACGTTAAAAAAAAAAAGGTGCCCGATTTTGGGGCTGTATCCCCGGTGGCACCCATGCTCAAAAAACTACTTGCCCGTCGGTTTAACACCAATCTGTTTTATTCTATGTGGATACTTTACGTCCAGCCCGTCTTTCCTAAAAGGACTTTTGAAGCGCACCAGTATTCATTGACTTATGAATATCTTTCTGTAGAAGTCTGAAAAGTGGCAAAAAAATCAAAGATCCTTGGCACTTCATGTACTAAAATGATGTAGCCGCAAAATCGTGGGCATCATCGTGAAGCCCTCCTTCGGGTCTTCCTGGTGATATATGATTCAGATTTTTAAGACCCTAAGTCATATCTCAATGGTCTCGAAGATTGTCGCGGCAGGTCGAGATTTCTCGCTTTGACCGTTTGATGTGCCAAAAATAGGTTAGCACCCTCTTGGCAGTGATGTCATGGGGTGCGCATAGACCGGTAACCGATCTCTCGTATGAAGATAGTCGTTCATAGAGAGACCGGTCGACCTGGGTTTAAATGCTTATGAGGCCCGATCAGAGCCGGATCAGTCACGTTTCTGGCCCGTGCATCGCACGAATGAAGGAAAGAAGAGCGCATTCCCGTCGTACTACGAACGGATAATTCGTATAAAAAATTGGAGATGACTCAATTTGAACGTATAGAACTGGAGGACTGGGTATAATTGTTCAAATATGCATCTTCCGAGTCCATTCGGCCAAATTACTGCAAACCAGCCCAAGTATGTGTTTCCAATATGTGGACCAGTTAACGGGCTGAATTTCAGGTGCTAATTGAGTCCTTGAGACTATTGGAGGTAGTTTAGGTGCTAATTATATTTTTATTGCATCGTTGTTGTCGGGTTTGCGCTTTTTCGATGATTTTTCTGTGATCAAAACGTGACTGATCGGGCCTCCTAAGGATTTAAACCCAGATCGACCAGTCTCTCTATGAACGACTAGCTTCATACGAGAGATCGGTTACCGGTCTAGGGTGCACACACGACTAAAGAATAGCAACACACCCGCCCACCGCACTTCGGCCTTCTCGGACACCCGCTCTTGCACTCTTCCACCCTGCCCGGCAACTGCCGAGCACCCCCGAGCACCCCGCTCTTCTCCTCCTTGTCACCCACACCCGGGTCTGCGCACCCACACACCCCTTTCCACCACGCACCCTTTCCCACACTCGCCACCCTGCCGCATCCGCGTTCTCCCACCCGCAAAGTTCCGAGCGCTCCCGCCGCTGCACCCGCTGCTGCACCCCCGCAGCGTTCCGAGAAGTGCCGAGCACCTGCCCATCCGCACCCGGAAAGTGCCGATGAAGCGCCCACTTCCCAACGCGTACGCACCCAGGAGTTCCACCGCACCCTCGCACACCCGCCCGTCCTCCGCCGGAAACTGCCGAAGACAACTGCAGCCAACGACCTGTACGGTACTGTGTACGCGCCCGCTGTGCATGCCCTTAAAATATTCAACAAAACTCGGTGCTGCGTCAATCTGCGTCAATCAAGAAAAAAAATTGGACATTCCAAGGGTTTCAAATGGCCGGAAATGGCCTCAGATTGTCGAGGCGGGGTTGCCGCTCTCTATATGCGTCAAGTTCTCGTTGAAGCCATGGCATGAAGATCCATCGAAAAACACGACTTGAACAATTGTTAGCACTCACAAATCAAATTTCCAAGAAGACCTACGCTTGGAGTCAATCACTCGGGTCATACCAACCATTATTGACTCCAATGTCAAGGATATCTTTAAATCCAGGAGTCCAACGGTGTCGCAATTGAGACCATCCAATCTCAGGCATAACATTGTTCTTCTCATTCATCCATCGATATGGAAGTGTACTTACTGAGTGCACCATCATGCCAGTTGCGAAGGAGAGTGTGTCCATTTGGGAGCCCAAAGTTTTCGCACCCCAGGTCTCTTTGAGAGACGAGGGGCATGACTGTGTACACTGCCTTCGTCTCGGCATACCTGAGCGGCGGAAAGTCACATAAATGAAACTAATTAAACTCGAGTTACGATGACTGCTGCGGAAAACAGATTTGCACCAAATTCTGCCAGTGGTTCCGGCCTGAGCTTCCTGATCTCAAACGAGCCACTATCTAATATAATTATATTAACCAGGTTGCGCACAAGCCATTGAATGGCTAATGGCTACCAAAAATGAGAAGGGTCGAGTTCGAGATACTGGCCATGGAAAGGTTGGGCTCCTCTCGAGGGCATACAGAGACTGCTGCAGTATTTTGTATTTTTATTCGCCCAGCTCCGCATCGACCTCCAAGTGGATCTCAAACAAAAAGAATTAATTATTTGGGTGCTGGGTTGGATTTTTGAAACAACTGTGCAGCTCGGTGACACGCCATGTATGCAAGTAGATTGCAACAACCATTCTTCATTCTCATGCGTGTAAGTGGGTCGGTCGGTAGGTAAATTTAGCATGGCGGGCGGGAAAGAAGCGTGTAGGAGGTGATACAGCGGAATGGAGGAGAGGGAAATATAAGTGAGACGAGGAAAGGCAGATGATGCAGGGAGGGAGGAGAGCGAGAATGTAAATGAGGGGGATGTAAACTGAGTTACAGGAGTAAAAACAATAGAAGAAACTCAGGCGCTCGACACAAGTCATGTACGCATCTACCCTAGCTGCACCACCGTCGCATCCGCCCCACACCGCTGCCATTCACGCCCGCACTCGCAGAAGCACAGGAGCAAGGCACACGGGCGCGTAGGAGACGCCGCCTCACGCAACGTACGCAAACGTGTCGTTGGACCCGTCCACGCGCCCGATGTACTCTTTCTCTAAAAGCGCCTCTATCGCCTGCGGGGTCAGTAAGCGTATTCATAGCCGAGGGAAGGTTGTAGGTAGTATGAGTGTTAGAAGCGAAAAGGGAGGGGAGCAAAAGAAAAAGGCGGGCATATGGCAAATCGCCTGCAGTCGGCGCACAAGGGACGTTTACGTCGTTCATGTCGACAACGTCGCCTACATGCACGTCGGCAACATTGCCCACGCGCAGGTCGACAGCGCCGCCCATTTGCACGTCCTGCCGCTCGGCCACGACGCGCAGCGCAGAACTGCACAAACGCGCTTGCGTAACGGAGCCACCCATAACCACCAGCTAGGCGAAAGCGCAGAAACGAGAACCCAATCCGCATACAAGGCGAAGGCGTTATGGCGCCTGCTCGTCCGCCCGCTACGTCTACGGGTCGCAGAGGACGTTGCCAACGTCTATGTTGACGAAGTTGCCTACGTCTGCGCGGACGATGTCGCCTACGGCGCACAGAGCACGTCGGCTACGCCGCCCAGGGCACACGCATCCACGCCGGCGCGCAGAGCTTGGCCCATCCCCCGTCAGACCAGCTGCCACATAAGCTGCGCACGGCGTACATGACCCTGCGGAACAGCTCGCGCGTTTCCCCTCCCCCGCCGCGCACACGCTTGTCTCGTCGATGGCTGCGGGGTTCGCCTCATCAACGCAGCCCACGGCGGCACCAAACGCGCGGGATACACCAAGCGCATATGACCACGGAACTGCCCCAACGTGCGCACGTTTGTCTCGTCGACAACTACGGCGTTCGTCTCGTTGACACAGTCCACGCGCGGAAGACACGCGGGGAGGACAAGCACGAAGGGCGCAGGCGCCCCTGGCTGCCGCAGCGCATATGACCCCGAGCGTGCACAGCCCATGGAGGCGCGGAAAGAACGCCAGAAACGGGGTGGCGGCGCATACCCGCGTCACACGGAACGACGCGGGCCCCATGACACGGACCGCCGCGGGGAGGCTGTGGAACACAGCCCACGGCGGCGCCACACGCGACGCACAAAGCAAGCGTCACGCCCGCAGTCGCACAAACGACGTGGGCCTATTGACACAAAGCGACGCGGGGCGGGGCGGGCACGCAACAGACGCGGCGCGCACACGCGCGCGCAGCGCACATCACAACACTCGCAAATGCCGACACCGTCACCGCCGACGGGACAGCGCGCGCGCGTTCCCAAAGCCTCCTCAAGTAAGAAGGAAAGAAACACACCTTCTCAATATCCTGAATCTTCGGCCCGAAGCGATGCGAGATCTGCGCGATTACCTCGCGCCTTGTTCTCCATCGTCTTGCGCGTATTGATTATTCTGTGGGGATGTTAGCGTTGGTGCGGGAAGCGGGAGAAAGGGAGAGAAGGGAGATGATAGAGAATGGGAAGGCGGTGTGTAAGGAGGAGTGGGCGGGAATGCATGGAGGGAGGATATAAGGAGGGGTGGGGACGGGGATGGGATGTAAAGGAGGTGTGAGACGGGATGTATACAGAAGAAGGCGGGGGTGTGAGGGGAGCGAGCGAGCGAAGGAGGACGAAGGCGCGGGGTATGACATGGGATGGGTTGTGGGACGGATATGGGCCCATGAGGCAGACAGGGAGGAAGGCGAAGGCGAAGGAGATGAGCGGGAAAGGAAGACAGAACGCGGAGGAGAGAAGGGAGTCGAAGAGATGCAGCACCGACACGTACGACGAGCGGCAGGATGGTATGAGGGAGATGCTGCGGCCGGCGGAGTAGGCGGCGATGTATTGGCCCGTGGCGTAGCTCAGTACAGATAGAACTTGAAGGCGGGGCACGCACCCCGTGCTGCGTATCGAAGCCTTGCTCTTGTCCCCGTCGGACGATATCGCAATCTGTGTCGATGAGACCGGCGGCGGCGGAGGAGGGCAGGTGGTGGAAAGAGGCAAGTGATGATACACGTCACAGTGGCGAGCCAAGCACGGTCAAACATGTCGCTTTTGGCTTTTTCCGCTAACCCTCTCAAGAAATCGTGTGTGTGTCCGAGGTACAGAGTCAGATCATATCATCTTCAGCACATTAAACCCATAGCGGGAGAGCCAGTGGTTCAAACCCACCCGAAAACATTACATTTATCCACTGCTCTTGAGCTTGCGTCTAGACGCAATTTGTATAAACGAATGTCCTATAGTTTTTTAGAGAGCACGGGAAGAAAGTTCCACTGTGGCGGCCAGAAAAGCTTGAATGTCTCAAGGGCTGCTTATTTCCAAATCTGCACGCCTGTATCCGCCTCCTTGCCAAGGACAAACTCCTAGGGCGCCTAGTTGAACTATCACATCCCACAACAGATCCATTGATCACTACAAGTCACTTACACATTATGTAAACTACTCTCTAACAAAGCTTATTCCTGCAGGACGGGTTGTTAACATAGTTGAAGGTCAGCTCTCCGTCCGCGACATCGTTATTGCCCTGCGGAAAATAATACGGAACGCTCCCGCAGACCTTGCAGCCGTGGTCCGGAATGTACGGCGCAAGTTTCTTGACAATCGAACCCTGTGTGCCGGCAGTGTTCTGCAGGAATGCGCAGATATCGACAGTGCATGCGATATGCTGCCCGTCGTTGATCCAGACGTCATCGGCCAACTTCCCAACATAACCAGCGAGAACAGACGCCTCCTTGCTGCCGTGGAGGACGCAACTGCTGGAGCCCTTACAGTTGATACCAAGCCTCTTACGGGTCGTAATCGAGCTGGAATTGCTGGTGGGTACACCAAAGACCGTGTCCGCAGTGGCAAGAACCACGGCGAGAGAGACGAAAGCGAGCTGCATTCTGGGAGCACATTGGGTCAGAGCGGTGTCGACAATGGATATGGAAATACAAATTTACCTGGGAAGATTTGTGCGTGAGTTAAGAAGGTGGAAAGGAGAGTAAATAGATGCCAGCATCTAACAGACAAGTCGGCATCCCGAAATGAACGGATGGAGAGGAAAATACCTATAACAAAGAAACGGTCAAAGGCGCTGAAATCCGGATTTCAAGCTGGCTTGACCGCGAACTGCAAATTGTACCTTTATACCTGCAGACAGTGATAGACGGATCTCCGCTCTGCGGGGATCCGTTTAAGGACCCGACCTACAACATTAATAAGTCGCCATACCAGTTGCCGAGTAGTTAGGGGGCGATTCAGGGCACCGCTATATAACGAGCTGGGGCGCGGACAATAGGCAGAAGACAACAAAAATGTTTAATTTGATGGGCGCCGTGACGGGCCGCAGCCGGGTTTCACAGGCCTGGTTAGCCGGATGAGAGCCGGACAAAGTCGACCATCGCATCTCTCATTCTTGTGCTCTGCGCTTTGCGCGTTTCGGCACTCGTGATGTAGGTCCCCTAGTTAGTTTTTATTCTCCAGGATCGTGAGTAATTCCTCGGCTTGTTAGGTCAGAAGCAGTTGAACGGTGTTCCGAACTGTATCTGAGCGTTTCCTCGGGCGGGGTTCGGATCTCCTTCAAGCACCTCCTCAGCGCCGAAACCTCAAAATGATCCAATTCTAATACACACAGACAAGATATCCGTACGCTTCGGTCGGCGGCGTCCCGACTCCCGATTCGGTTTTCAACACCAGCGAGTAAGCTAAGCTGTATATGACTGTGGTTTTATTTGGGAGCGGGTTTGCGCATTTGGAAAGTGGATTACATGCCGCATTTTCACTCGAAACAACATTGCGTTGGATCTCCGAAGAGGCATACTTTCCGGAGAATCTTGCGGAACTTGTGAAAGACGTGCTTCAAATGAGTAGTTTCGGCAGCCAAGAACCGGCGACGGCGACGTTCGGCGGGTGCGGCGAGGGATGAGGATGGTGGCGGGAAGAGAGATACCGGGAGTGTGCATGCATTTGTACCTTAGAGTTGGGATATAGATAGCGCTCCAACTAATTAACTTTCAATTCAGTGACCCCATATTAGTTTACTACTCCCGGATCGGGACGGCGAATACTTGTCGACCATCCAGATATATTCCCATGCCCCATCCAATTACACGTTGCCTCTCATCTCCAGTTGAATTTGAAATGTACAGGTTCGAACCCCGAATACAAATTCCAACACGACAACTGTATAAACAACACCCTACACCCCGCTCAAGACGACCCACAGGTATCATGATCACAGAAATACATCGTATAATATGCCCCATTATACTCATAATGCCCAGTCGCATAACCGCCGCGCTTGCACTGCTCAATGATATTCTTCAGCGCATCCCAGCAGGTCTGCTGATTATTCGCGCCCGGATTGGTGAACTCGATGCTGACGCGGTTGTTAACGTAGCAGCTCTGCGTCTTCCAGAGGTTGTTGCCGCAGTAGGCCTGGCGGGCGGCCCACGCGTTGTCCTGGCTAGCGAGGAAGGGCCCGCCGCAGTAGCCAACGGCGTTGCCGTGCCAGCAGCTGGCAGCCAGGGTCTGGCCGGCGATGAAGGAGATGGTCCCGACAAGCGAGGTGGGTGAGGGATTTCATGGTAGGTGACTGAGTGAGTGTGACGATGGTCTTGCTTCTACTCGTGAAGCTGACATGGTTTATATACCACCAACCTGCAGCGGCTTGCTGGCTTGTGTCAAAAAAAAACCCCCGATCGCCACTCCGCCGATCAAGCTCTGAATAACCTCCGTTGTGCTCGTAAGTGTTGAAACATGAATGTTGCTAGGGCCCAGTAATACAAATTTAGAGCCATGATGGTCGAGCATAGTGTCTCTTTTTGATTGAGACTGCAAAGAAACTGTTACTGACCTCCTTCAACAGCCTCGAGCACTCCTGCACCATGCTGGAGAAAAGGCCCAGAACTTTGGGACTGTGCGTGATCCATCTCGGATCTGGGTACTAAGCCCCATCCCGCTCCAATTGCCTCCGCCATCATGGCGTTCAGCTCAGGGTAACGTGAACGTCCCTTCGGACAGACTGAGCTATTTCAGTCGTCCGTCATGTCTGCTGCGCCGCGTCTAGGAATGGTTCAGTTTACAGTATGTCACAGACTCTGAGTTTTGCCAATTATAATTACCAAGAGATTGGATACTCAATATGGGGAATTTTCGCATCGGGCGAGAATCTTTGCGAGTAGAGAGTCAATCCATGAACAGCCAGACAGATAGTTTCTACCACACACCGACGGAAGATCGTTACTACGTAGTCAGTTCCATAGATCAAGAAGTATCTCTTGATGCCGATGCGGTCCTAAACTTCCGGTTGAACATAGAATTGCGGAAGATCGCCTAGCCACACAAAGTCCTACACCGTTCAGAAGGCCTCACTACCTCAACTAGACGTCATATTCCAGCTGTCAGAGAAGGAGGATCAATGGTTCATTCAATGCAGCTGCAGAATTCATCAAGCAGGAATAGGTCAGTCTATAATTCGAGTGTTGCCGTTCCAGGGTATTTCCGTGTGCTAGAAGAGACAGTGATGATGAACCGAGTGACCGCGGATATTCTGGGGTAAAAGGATTGCTAGACGAAAGCCTCTTCAGCTGCTTTGGCGCAATCCGACGGAACCGAAGCAGCCACTGCTTCAGAAGCTGAGCAACACTGCCTCAAATCGCATCCGCCATGAAAATCGAGCTCAGGAGTCATATTCCAGACTCTGAGCCCACATATTGAGCTGGATGCGGCGCTTGTTGTCACGGTTTGTGCAGAGATCACCCGAACGATGATGGTATCGGCTGCATAATTGGCAGGCGCCTACTTAAGCGCCCAGTCTACGCTCCTCATACCTCGGCCGCTTTTGATCTCAATTGCGACATGGAATGAGCAATGCCATACTTGCTAACCTATCAACAGCGCTTATTTTGGCCGTATTTGACTCAACTATGAAGATATTTCAACGCTTCATGGTTTGTCTCAATGTCTCCCTATCCCTCTGATCCGGGAATGTGCTTGCACATTCCGCCCCGACCCCGATCGAGAAGCAGTTGTTTCGAACCGGGTTTTCGTTTATTTAGCGCCCTCAAGCCCTAGTAATATCGGCCCCAAATCTCGGGACCATCTTCTCTAAATGTGTAGGTGTGCTTCCCTTCATTGGATTTCTGTGAGAATTTCTGGCTGTGCCGGATGCCTGATCAACTTTCCCCACCCCCCCATGCCAATCCACACATAAATGGTCCAGAGGGGGGAGGTCAGAACAAAGAGTGCTCGCGTTTTGGGGCTGTTGCAGCCGAGGGTAACACGCCGAAAACACTACTTGCCCGTCGGTTTAGTAAAAATCTGATTTTATATATGTGTACACAATACCCCTAGCTAGCTTCCTCTGAAAGCACCCCTGAAGCGCACCAGTATTCATAGACTTATGAATATTCTCCTGCAGAAGTTTGAAAAGCTGAAAAAAATCAAAAGTCCTACACACTTCACATATTAAATTTTGAGAGTCGCCCAAGCTACATCTTGGCTATTATCGGAAACCCTCATTCGAGCCTAGTTACTGATATATAAATCATATTTTTAGGACTTGAACTCATATCTCGACGCTTTGACCGTTTGATGTGCCTAAAAATAGGTTAGCACCCTCTTGGCAGTGATGGCACGCGACTCAAAAATAGCAACGCACCCGCCCACCGCACTTCGGCCTTCTCGGACACCCGCTCTTGCAACCTGCTCGGCAACTGCCGAGCACCCCCGAGCACCCCGCACTTCTCCTCCTCGTCACCCACACCCGCGTCTGCGCACCCCTTTCCCACACTCGCCACCCTGCCGCATCCGCGTTCCCCCACCCGCAAAGTTCCGAGCACTCCCACCGCTGCACCCGCTGCTGCACCCCCGCAACGTTCTCGAGAAGTGCCGAGCACCCGCGCACTCCCGCCCGTCCGCACCCGGAAAGTGCCGATGACTTGCCCACTTCCCAGCGCGTACGCACCCCTCGCACACCCGCCCGTCCTCCGCCGGAAACTGCCGAAGCCAACTGTAGCCAATGACCTGTACGCGCCCGCTGTGCATGCCAAGCACTAGTCCCGGCCTGTCCCGCGTGTGCCCCCGCGCCCACCGCGTGCACCCTGCCGCTGCGCCAACGACACCCACTCCCCATCCACACACCCGGCGCCGCCGTTCACCGCAGCTGCCGCCCCGGCCCGGGCCCCCCATGCCCGCCGCCCGCCTACGCTGCAACAAACCATTGCCTCCCCTACATTTCGTCCACTTCTGCGGCCCTCGCTGCCTGTGTACCAACATCCCAACCCCGCATCATTTCGGCCCGGTTCAAGTTGTTTGCGTCTATTGTCCTCTAGTTTCACCACAACGTCCACCATCTCAAGGTCCGCCTCTTCCGCTCCCCACCATCAATGGAGCCCCAGTCACTAAGATACTGGCTTGTACTTTTCCTTCTTGACTGTTTCACCTCGAAATTCTGGCCCAGCCTACGTCCCCTGGCGATCAGATATCAGCATCCGCGTGCGGTATCGCTCGAAACGACCCGTTTGTCTCGGAGTCATCTTCCCACAACCACAAATGCACTCTAGGGTACATCCCCTCCATCTCTTCCCTTCCCATTTTGCTCTCCGTCAAGAACTGCGCTTCCTGCGCGCTTTTCGTCACCGCCAGCTTTCGGCTCCTCTTCTGTGCTCCTGGCTGGGCCAGACTCCGTACCAACCCGTCGCCGCCCTCGGACGATACCTTCAGGCGTCGTCCACCTCGAAATTTTGGACCTGTATCATCCGCCGTTCCGCCAATCACCGCCCACTCGAGCGCAGCCGTCGCCAGCGTCGCAGCCGCCCGTTTTGCCGTCGTTAGTCGTCATCCCGGATCAGATGTCGTGGGATGCGTGTACTGGAGGCAACGGGCCGCATTCGGGATGGTGCGGGTCCCTCAGATACGCTATATGCACTCTTTTTCGCATTTTTCGCATTTTTTGGACTAATCTGCTTGCCCCTGCACCAGTTCGTCCCAGTTTTGCTCCAGTTGAGCCCGAATAATTCGCCCTACCTTCACCATGCATGTCTAGGCCCGTGGCACTGCTCTTACAAGTCTTAAAATCGCTCGCTAGGCACCATCTCCGCGCGGTGGTATGTCCCGTAATGCTGCGTCGCTCCGATCCTCCCGTCGACGCCATATTCTCATTCTGCGACCTCGAAAAGGGTGGTTCACTTACAGACGCGAGATATCGGCTGCGTCGGTATGTTTATATAATTTTATTTCGCTCTTTTTGCGCTAATTCAGGCCCTCGTATCTGCCCACGGCCGCCAATGTCGCCTCTTCTGTTAGAAGAGTATCGCGTAGGGATGGGGTGTACCACGACGTCCAGGTGCGTGATCTGCCCATACAGCTCCATTTTTTCGGGGTTTTCTTTGGACTGATACGCCTCGCCCCGGGGAAATTCCGCCAAGTTAGGCCACGGGTCGTTACTTCAAAGTCACTGCGCCCCGCTGACTTGAAACGTAGCCGCTTGCACATCACGCGCGAGATTCTCCTCCGGACACAGGTCAGACTTTCCATCTATACATCACGGGGGTACCCACCTTCTGGCTGTCCCTTTGCCCTCAACAACTGAACTCACACACACTAGCAGATATCTATTATTTCAGCCCTCCATCGTATCGTCAAGTCTGGGTCCCAGGGAACTCCCTGGCACTTTCGACGTGTGGCATCCGCATTGTTACAACTAGATTGTACCCGATTTGTAGGGCTTCAAAGCCACCTGCTCACCGCCATCTCCGCGTCCCCATGCGTACCGCCACCTCCGCACTTTCCGATCGTTCCCCTGAATCACAGACGCCAGTTATCACCACCGTCGGTACGTCCGCATAATTTTTATTTGCATTTTTGGTGCTGATTTTACTATTTAACAAGATATGCCTTCGCTACGCTCCGGCAACAGCAAAGATTCAGACAAATGAGGGTACTTAAACCAGGGGTTCATTACACTTAGATGTACACGCAAATTTCCGAATTTAAATATGTGAATGTGCCTGATAAAGCGTTCATTCATCATGGAAAACTTCCATGGCTGTCAGTCATAAACTTTGAAACTGCGTACTCTTTGAAATCTGTCTAGCACTGCGTAATTCAGAGTGGATAACTGAATAATATTATTCCAGACACTATTACTCCTACTAAGAAATCAAGCTTAGCAGACATATAGATGCAGGCCGCAATCCCTGCAAAAATTCGGGGGAATATGTGTGGTCTCCATACCTGAAGAAAAAACCACCACAATTACCTGTACTTTATGTCTATACTGCGGCACAGTACATGGTCGGCGTTAATTTCCTGCGCTGAACCAATTGAGCTGCGGGGCTGCAGGGACAGGAAGCGAGGTTCCTTCGAGGAGAATGGCAAGTGGCGTGCTTTATCTTCGATCCAGTAATTGAAAAAAAATGTGGCACTAAGTTAGATAAATGAAGGGACAGGTTATTGCGAGACATTCAAGATATTGAGTCCAGATAACATGTGGCTACGACATGTGGCTATAACGAAAGACCTGAGTCTGAAGAGCTGCGTGAGGACGTCCAAGCCCGTGGAGGGGCGGTGAGGTGTGCAGTCCTGTGTGCGTGTCGACACGGGCATAAATTGCGGAAACTCAGTGCGTTGGCTAACACTCACCACAATAAGAGTGAGTTGTGTTAATTTGGTGGTACACTCGAATCGCCATTCGATATTCACTGCAACGCAGAGGTAGATTAAGCGAAAGAATCGTGAAGTACAATTGGAGAACTCACTGTGTCGCTGCCAGTGGTGAAGCCTGCATATGAAGAATCCCGATCTTGTGGATGATTTAAAATGTTGGGCGCGTTTGAGCACGAAGAACAATCTCTTGAGTTTTGAGTCTTGTTCAGTAGAGAGCTTGGGACCACAATGGGATGCATATGAGTCGACGCGGCAAAGCACAGCTTGGATGCGAATTGAGCAAACAGGGGTTGCGAGTGAGTTTAAGGGGAAGTTGGGGCTTTCTAATGTGCAACTGTGCTTAGGAATTTGAAGAGCAAGTGCTTGAAGATTTTCTTGTACCATGTGGAAACAGAATGAGCGATGGGGAATATTAATAGTTAGGTGGACGGGGGCGGACAGACCAGAACAAATGAATGCAGAAAGGCAGCGGCTTTATATCACGGCAAATCACGCAAGAATACGTGGCCGCAGCATCGTGACAATTCCCTATCTGACTCCATTTAACTGCGGTGCAGGTCTTGTGCTCAACTCATGGCGGCGTGTTGAACTGCGGCAAAGCTGCCCCGGGTCAGCAGGTATGGTCTTGTGGTGTATTTTCGGAGCGCCGTGGCTGGAAATGGAATATAGCTGTAAGAAAACTGCGCACTCGTGGGACTCAGAAAAGCGATGAATGAAGTACCAGAGGGGAGGAATAGGAATGGGGATACACAAATGGGGTTGTTGAACAAACATGTACAATGACATTCGAGAGATTTGCTTAAGAGAACGGATAATGTCTACCCATGTAGTTCGGCTCAGGTGTGTCTGTTCTTCCCCCCCCATTCACCCATTCTACTCTTCCCCACCCTTTATCCATTCCTCTCCACCATCCAGTCAACGGCGGCTACGGATCTCCATTTCGGAGACGCCGCACGCCGCTGACTTGAACCGTCTCCGTTCTCGCATTTCGTGTGCGAATTAGCACATCCATGGGAGCTATCAGTACAGTACGTCTTCAAGAATTTTTGTTTGCTTCTTGTGTGCTACTCTCCCTAATTGGGTTAGGGGCATGCCGAACGCCGTGCATCATCTACATTCAACTGGATTGGTTTCTATCGGAGGTGGTCTGCAGTGGATGGCTGCAGGCTGTAGAGCTGCCATGCTTCAAATGATCGTTGACAGTATACACTCCGCGCCCTCTACGATGGACGGCTGCACCAGTTTATCTTTGTCGCAGCAAGATGGTGTCTGAATCCCCGCGATCTGGTGATGAGTACTTCATTCTTGGCCACATCCCGAATTTACTGAACTTGCAGATCCCGCCCGAGTGGGCGTCGTAGGACTTGAACCGTATATAATGCCCCAAAATTTTCTGTGTGAGGCACAATGCCTCTCGGACGCGCAGCCGTTTGAGAGTGATAGATGAACATCAAGGGCATGACAAATTTGAATACGGATATCCTTCGAACGGTATGGGCGGCTGAATTCACCGCTGGCTGTGGCGATTCTTGTTTGAAAAAAAACTGACACATCTCATAATTTAACAATCCAGGGCAGTCTTGTCGCGGTACATGATATAATGATTGTCACCCATCAATGTTGGATATCGACAGAAAGCTTTTCCAAAACAAGGACACTGAAGTAATTCGCGGCTCATCGTACGAGAATCAAAGCATCCAGTCCGCCGCCCTATGACGTCTTTTCGTAGTATGTCCAATTCCAACCATCCCGGAAGATCTAATATCCCAGGGAGCCCCTCCCAAAATCGCCTTTTGCCGGCTGCAAATTCGCTGCCACAAAATATGTGATTATGCATACACATCCAGGTGTCGTATCGCTACCCATTTATCGTCCTCGGAGTAGAACAGCGGGTCCAGATGCTCCGTCCTTACTGATACACAAGCCTGGCCCGGCCTGGAAGCCAGGACTTGGGCCCGGCTTTGGCGGACTCGGGCTGAAGATTTTGTGGGCCCAAGCCCTAGCCCTATATTAATAGCTTTTTCCTTACCATTCTCATGCGCCCACTAGTCCATTGCACACGCAACAATCGATAAAAATTAAGCTCATGCAGTTATTTGGGTGCCGGCGGAGAGTTTTCAATCACCCACCTATGAGGCTGACCCCCACCTCCCTTCCCACGTTTCTATGGGGTTGACCGATCCCCTATGGCTTCTATGTGGTGTTATCTGGGGCTATCCGGCAACTTTGTTTTGCTGATGACTCATGCCTTCAAGTTGCCGGCCCACTGCCCAGTCACCTTACATGTAGTCTCTCATAAACAGACGTAACATTATCAATTCGTACCTCGTTTGGTATATTCATGACCAGAACGACCAGTCTGTCTATCGGCAGCTTGCTCCATAGACAGATTGGTTACCGGTCTAGACCGGACTCGCATGGCATGGTTTTTCTCGAATTTCTAATTCAGTTCGATCGCTTTCGCCATTTCCTTACAGATCTTACCCCGACCCCGCACGTCCCCGACTTGTAAGTAAGCAGGCTTTAAATCTTCGCAACTTGAAAAATCAGAAAAGAAAAGTATTTCTGGCCTTTAAAAGCGGACACGACAGCATTAATGAGACAAATATTTTCGACCATGGGCATGTCTTTAAACCCGACAGCTCGTCTAGCGATCGCCATTGCTTTCGCCACGCTCTTGGTCGCGGCCGGCGTCACTAACAACAGCTTCAATTTGAAGCCCTTCAAGATAGACCTGGCCGGCGGGATTCCCCGGCTGAAATCCCTCGTGAATAGCACCCGCCTCCCGGCCAAGGTTCTATACCCCGACGGTGCACCGACAAAGGGATCGAACTGGAAACCCTGCGTGAACTGCGAACCGAATGGGTGACAACGTTTGACTGGGATGTACAGCAGGCCGAGCTGAACCAGTCAGTGCCCTTGATATTGGTTCAACTTGATCTCGGCTCATGCATGTGGTGTGCATAGACTTGAACAATTCACAGCCGTCATTGAAGGACAAACCGTGCATTTCGTACACGAAAAATCCAAGGCTGTGGATGCAATTCCTGTAATGTTACTTCATGGATGGCCAGGTGATTTCGATTCTCCTCGTTCAAGTTGAATCTATTTAATATTTGCATAGGATCTTTCCAAGAATTTCTTCCGGTAATCGAACCATTAACCCAGCCCTCAATAAGCGCCACTGGGAAGACCGTATCTTTCAACGTCGTGGTTCCATCTCTCCCAGGCTTCGTCTTTTCCTCTGCGCCCCCTGCAAACTGGACTGTGGATGATACTGCCAGAATATTCAACACACTAATGACGGAGGTTCTCGGATACTCGACCTATGCGGTGCATGGCACCGATTGGGTATGTGCATTTTTCTTTGACGCGCCGCCACGCACCAATCGTTCTTCCTTATACAGGGTTCTAGTGTGGTATACTCGCTTTATAGCTCTTTCAACACAACTGTGCGCGCAGCGCATTTCGCCTTCCTCCCATTCTTCCCTCCGGCAGCTCAAGACATCGCTGAGAACAACATCACTCTGTCGGACATCCAGAAAGTGACTGAACAGCGGAATATTGATTGGAACACGACAGGCAACGGTTATGACATTGAGCAGACTACCAAGGTATGCCAGGATCTGTGTCATCTTCGAGCTCACCCATAATTACTTTTCGGTAGCCTAATGATGTCGGGTTGGCTTTGTACGACAGCCCTGTTGGGCAACTTGCGTGGATCGGAGGAAAATTCAAGCTTTGTGCGTATTTTTTCTACCCTTTTTTCCAAACTCGCTCGCTCAAGTGCGCTCAACAGGGTCTGACCCTCGCGCGGGAACACCCCCATCCGTACTAACCAACACGGCAATCCTTACTTCCGTCACTCTCTACTACCTCACACAGTCCTTTTTATCCTCCGTCTGGATTTACGCGCAGAACCCCAACTTCTTCAAAACTGTGTACACCAAGGCTCCCACGGATGCACCACTACTGTTCAGTCAATATAAGTACAACGTCGCTCTCTGGCCCGCTGAGTACGTCGCGAAAGTCGGTAATCTAGTATCCTACAAAGGTGTGCTTGCAACTTGAATTCTGTTGTCAGAACTGACGAGAGTAGTGTACGACTTTGGAGGACACTTTGCCGGACTCGATAATCCCCCATCCGTTATCGAAGATATTCGTGATGTTGGAAGATACTTGCTGGACTGATCGAGATAGAATTTAAGGCATCCGATACTTCGTGTATTAGATTTTCTTGGGTCGTTGAATTGTATAGAGATCCAGTTGAAACCGTGCGGGACGTCAACGGTTTACTTGAGCAATGTGCCCAAAACTTCATGCGTTCGTCGAAAGACTTGGGGGTCCTGATCTGTGATGGTAAAACAAAATGAATGAGAGAGACATAAGTACAAAGAGGGTAATGAGGAGTCCATGTGCCGGCTTCTGAGGCCATATTCCAACCTGACATAGTATTTAGCACTTCTGTTCCTCGGAACGACAGCATTCGGCTTAGAATAGAGATCATGATTCAATGCTGATGCTGTCCACATATGATATTGATACGAAATCTTGCATATCATATTACGGGTTCCCAGGCCATATCGTATCCGTATCTATTATCTGCATATGTATTAATATGTATCAGAATATATTAATAATATATCATTAATATTCCAGGATGTTGAGTAATTCCGTCCTATTCAACCCCTTGCCAAGCCCTGATTTCAGTCGCTCCCTCGTTACAATGCACATGGATGAATTCTCGGGTGTCATTGACGTTCGATCATCAGTCAAGGTGTACTTCATACTCACTGCGTTGAAGCCGTTTGTAGTCACAGGGTGTGGCTACGGGGGTAGACAAGGGGGTAGACACAGACCTATGTGTACAGGGGTAAAATCGTGTAGACACAGTATGTCTACACATGGTCTACCCTATCCAAGCTGTGTCTACCTGGGAGTACCTGGGTAGACCCAGGTACACCAAGTTGGAGAACCATCTTTGAGCTCCCATTTACATTGGTAGGCTTGTACCGGTATTTTCCCAGTATTTGTCCAATGATTCTCATCCTAAATTCTGATGTGGGCCATGATTGTCGAAGTTATGACATGTTTGGTTCCCTGATGCGGCGCGCTAAACCGCACATGGCGCCATTTCAGACACGCTCTGCAGAGTCTGCCTACAGAGTGTAATCGATATCTGCACATAGATAGATGTCAAATTGTTATATTGTATTCATATATGGTGTGTCGACATGGGTTTACATGGGTCTACATGGCGTAGCCCAATGTAGTCACACCTGTGACAGCATGTGACTACCGTGTGTGGACCAGGCTCCACAAACGTAGACAAACATACATGTCGATCCCCCTCGTCTACGGGGCAGACAAGGGGTAGACCAAGGTAGGCAAACATAGCCTACCCTCTGACTACAAACGGCCTCAACGCAGTGACTTGGGAAAAGGTGGTCGACAGCAATACTGACCCCTGTGGGATCGCAAGAATGTCTCTTGCCACGCGGGGAACAGACGTCAGAGTCTCCTGATTTTGCTGAAGTACAATATCAGAGTCAGTGGAAGTCAGACTTCGAGAGTACTAATTTTCCTTCCACCATCCGAGCGGGTAATCAAAGCCATCCTCAACCGGAGAAATCCCACCAAAAAACAGTTCAACCTCATCTTTCCCTGCAAACGAAGTCTTCTTCGTCTCGGCATATCCCTTGACTGCCATCGCAAAGATCTTCTTTGCTGGCTTTAATGCAGTACTAGTGGGAGTTGGAGGCCGCAGAATACTTTTTTACCAACACTGTCAAAAGACGGCGCGATCGTTTGGTGACTTTAGGATCCCAATCCGGACCTTCGAAGAACACCAAACATATGGTGGGATGAAGCACTACAAAAAATACAACATGAGGAAGCTTAGATTTCAAAGCAGTCGAAAATGCGAACCGGCTCCGAGCAAAGGATAATCGCTGATCAAGGCTTTGCCCACGTACAGCTTCGCTTTCTAGTATGTTGCCCAGCTGTTTCATACCACAAAACGGTGGCTGGCTGGGGAACGGCTGGCTGTGGCACGGACCCAGCCACCGGTGGCTGGGGCCATGAGTCTATGAGCTAGCCACCGGTCTGTGGTATGAAACGGCCGGGAAACATACCAGGGCAAGGGTTTTTCACCTATAATACTAGAATGCCATCTGCGCTGTGTGAATGTGCCAGTGTTTCGTGGTGTTCACGAGCGCGGTTCGCACACGAACCCCGAAAACCAATCATAACAATCAAATTCAACGCGGGCTCGGATATCGAATACGGCCAGCTATTCAGTCACACACTCAATCTCAAATAGCTTCATCAGCCATTTTGCGTTTTGCGACCCGGGCAAGATTGTGTGCAGGGTGGCGCAGAGTGCGAGCCTCGGTGACGTCGGGGCAGTCTCGCGAGATGCGTCTGATAAAGGAGTGAATGTTAGTCTTGAGATAAGGGGGGGAAAGAGACGGAGAAACGGAACATACCCCTCCCCTTGCTCCCGCACGTATAGCAGGCGCGCTTCTGTGGCTGCGGGCAGTCGCGGCGGATGATGCTTGGGAAATTGGCTCGGGTGGCTGTGGAATGCCCTTCGCCGTATGCCGGGGAGTGTAATGGCGTCCGCAGCATACTCATCCATGGCGAGCGGGAAACTCGTTCCCAGTTCATTCTTGCTTCCTCCCTCTTTGACCCCAGCCCACACCTGTATCCACGGCTCATGTCTTATCCAGGGCAGTGTCCCTTGTGCACGATTTTACTGCCTTGAAAAACCTCATCTCAATGGTGACTGAGAAGGAACCGAGGTTTTCTGATCGCTCCGCAGTTAACGGAGGTCATATTTCATGGCCGAGTCACGCAAAGACCGAAGCTGCCCTGGGCATAGATTCAGAGATTTAGCTACATCGCAACTACTTTATTAGCTCATATTAAGTTCTAGGCGGTTCGACCGCTTTTCAGACTTAAGTTTTACGACATCTTAAGTTCTTCTACTGTAGTCTACACTGCTGTATATGGCCCGCTGAAACCTCGATCTTAAGCTTACACCGTGCACTCAAGTTCACGCATGACTTGAGTCCGACACTCAGCCAGGAAATCGAGATCAGTTCATAATAATATAGTATTTTTGATTAGTGAAGTACTTACAGTATTCCCCCACTCCTTGAGTCAACCCCGCTCCTTGCATCACTAACAGTAAAAGTTGCTCAATTCTTGCTTGATCCTTGAGATTTCTATATAGAATTCTTGGTCCATATTGGGAGCATCTTTGGTCCAAAGTATAGGCCGGTGGGACGGGAACTCCCCGAGCAATCCGGGCGCTTACCCCAAATTTGACAAATTTGGTGATGTGAGCACTTTTGTGACCCCAATTGTACCGTAAATTGGGCCAAAAATTACAAATGTAACTGACTAGCCACATTCTATAGAATAATACCTACCAAACTTGCCTTTGGTCCAGATGGATTGCACCAAAATTGAGCCTGTACGAGCGTGATTCAAGATGCGGTTGTTTGCAGCGTGACACACCTTCCGTTTGTTTATCTCGACATCTTCACATCACTTCACACCACATCCCGGAATCTTTACAGAACACCTAGACCGCGATGGTTGGGCGCGCGCTGTCAGAACACGTCAAAAAGGTCAAAAGGAGACACACCGACAATGCCAGGATGCAAGAGACTGTTGATGCATTCCATCAGAATCGGGAGTGCCCAGAAGCGATGCGCAAGTCGGAGAGGGTGCTGGCTTGAAGATTCGATGTTTCTGTGGACACACTGCGACATCACACTAATGGCTGTGTGTCAACGAGCGTGTTTAATGCTGTGGGGCTCCCACATGCGCTGTGTATGCCCCAGTGGATACGACGGACCAGACGTGACGCCTCTACACTCCATATACCCCTCACACGTCCAACAAACACACACCAGGCCGCCGCGACTCGGATTCTATCACACCAAGTGTCGTGCCTGGTTTCACCACTGGCACATGGGAACTACCTTGGCCATAACGAGGTTGACGATCGCGAGGTACCACATGCTCCGAAACATCGGACCCGACACATCGCACGCGTTTCACCCAAATTCGGCCACCAATCGTCGTGCCTGAACGACCTTTGGATGGATTAGGAAGGTAGAGGTTCGCCAGCTGCCACGTCTCAACGAGATATGGTCCAAAAAAGGCAATAAACCGCGATGCCTCCCGATGTTCGAGTCAGCTCGGGACCGACTGAAACACGATGGAATGGGCTGGAACACCGAGGAAGTGGACTGGGGACATGTAGAGATGCTCCAAAGGGGATATTCACGAAGGTATAAAAGGACCTGGGTTTCTAGACAGTAGTCACTCAACTCTGGAGCGGTTTTCCCCCCACTAGTTCTCTAGTGTAAACCAATCCCCCAATACATCATTGACACACACACACACACACTAACCATCTAACTTGTCGCAAGACACTTGACCACTCATCCTCTAGATGGTTCATACCGAACGTCTGACCCACACTAACCGCTCCCTTGTCATCAAAAACCACTGCTGACGCAGAGAGGAACGACCAAGGCATCTCACACAAATCACGGACCACCTAGACCAATGCCGAGTCGCCATGCCCGCCACACGAGTCCAACCCACGTTGAGCCTATAGGCCCTCATCAAGCTGTCGCGGTTATCCCACCTTTGGGAAAGCCAGTCGTATCAACTATCACCAGGGTCAAAGGGGAAAGGCGATAGAAGAGAGACAAAGTGGAGACTTGAATATTGTCTCGGATCGAAGCACGCCAACAGGGTGCCATCTGAACAAGGTATTTTTCACACTATCCCCCATTTTGACCTCTCACAGGACCCCACAGGCAAACTCTGTTTGACCACCTCTTCTCACTAACTTTATTCGACCCACACGTCAATGAGAAAACCCCCAGAGGAAGAACAAGTCGATTTTGGAACACCATTTTCCAAACAGACACCGCAGTCTCCCTCACAACACGTCGAAACAAAAACTCTCACCTCCTGAGGAACGCGTCGTCATCGACCACATCTGCGTGTCTGTAGATCGAGGATTCCCATTGACCCATAAAGCCGTCGTTGCCCACGTGAATGCCATAATCGAGGCTCAGGGTGGGGAAATCATTGATCCCGAGTCGAATTGGATTGACTGTTTCGTGAGCCGGCATCGCGAGGAGCTCCAGGCACACTGGAGCAGAGCTCTAGACACCCAATGGGCATGGGCTCTGAATCCCGCAGCGGAATGGATGAAAGCGGATTCGCGTTTGGGGATCAAGGCTGTCAGGGTGTCATCGGGCACCGAGGGACAAAGGTGCAACATAAACAGGGTGGGGGAGACAAGGAGAACATCACTGTAATTGTTACCATCTGTGCTGATGGGACATATCTTAAGCCGACAATCATCATGAAGGGCCAGCATCTACAGAAGAAATGGGGTGAGAACAATGTAGCTGGCGCAATGTGAGTGTCTGCATCGTCATCTTGTTTTGATCCAACTCACTGGCAATCCAGTATTGCGTGCTCCCCGAATGGATGGATAGATTCAGAACTGGCACATCTATATGTGGTCAAGGACTTCGAACAACAGACACGAGAGAAGGCGGGTGGACGTACCCGAGTACTAATCCTCAATGGCCACAATTCCCACCACAACCCCGAGCTCCTGCACTTCGCAGCCGAGCACAACATCATCATTCTCGGGTATCTACCACACTGTACACACGCACTTCAAGGCCTTGATGTTGTGTGCTTTGCGTGCATGAAGCAAAATCTGGAAGGAGGAAATAGAAGCATTTGAGCGACGCACAGGCCGGAAAGTAGGAAGGGGGACTTTGCACTGGTGTGGGGAACAGCATTTGCACGCGCATTTGCGGCGGAAATGGTGAAGGCGGCGTTTCGGGCAACAGGTGTCTTTCCCTTTAATCCGGAAATCATCACGGCTGCCCAGATGAAGCCCGCTGAAGCGACCTCGACCCACGCTGCCTTCCCGCTCCAGCAGTCGAGTCCGGTGCAGGTAGTCATGGCTGCATTCCATCACTATCAGCGATTCAGCCGATGGCCTTCGAGCTTGATGAAGATACTCACACCATCGCGGGGTCGAGTTGTAGCGTTGCAGGGCCAAGCGACAGTGGACACACCCGCGAATCTGGAAGTGCAAGTCAGCCAGTTACACCAGTGAGACGCACTTGGGATCCTAATATCGATCCCTTGCTTTACACACCTAGTAAGCGGATGCGCATGATGAAGAGCGTGCATGGAGCGACTGCCTCCGGCAGTTTCCTCATCTCCAAAGCTCCTGTAACCTCCCTTTCCCACATTGCCCCTCCCGTCCTTGAGTGACCACAACTTCTACAGACACTGAATTGGGATCTTCTCCGTGAAAGCCGTCCTGAAGATATTGAGATGTTGTCAGCAAAAGTTCTATGAGAACGGGGTTCACCTCAGCACTTGCCCTGAGCCAGCAGCAGCTCATTGTGCACAAGGGGATGATTGAGGCAGCAAACACGCAGCTTGTTGTGCAAAACATATTCGTAGGGTTACAGTCGGAAGCCCTGCATGCAAAGGAGAGCAAGAAGTCGAAAAAGCGTGAGAAGGTCAAGGTCTTTGTGGATGGCAAGGGGAGGCATCTCACCGACATGGAATTCATCAACTCGTTGGCGAGGGAAAAGGCGGAGAAGGCGGCAGAGGAAGTTGTGAAGGCAGACCGGGTGCAGGCAAGAGAAGATAGAAAGGCTGCCAAAGCAGAGTTGGAGGAGAGGTGGAAGAAGATCAAGGCTGGCCACCTCCAGGCCGTCGTGCAATGGGAGACGCGATGTGCAACGTTGATAGCAGGTGCCAGGTGATGGTGTGCGCAAAAAAGATCTCCCGAAAAAGCCCAAACTGTTGGAATACGAGTTGCCATGATATGCATGCACTGCATTTGTGGCGCAGGTCCCCGCCATTCATTCCCACCTTCATTCCTGCTTTCTTGTTGATGCCCATAATTGTACCCAAGAGACTAAATTAGTACCTTTAGTTACTCTAGAATAGTATTTAAGAACCGTAGACAACAAAAGATTTCCCGTGCATTTGCAGCGGGTTCACTGCTAATATTGGATTGCTCTCTTGATTCCAACACAAATGGCCCAAAAAGCCGGAGCTGCCAAAGGACGACGACAGCAACAATGATTCCAGTGGGTCCAATAGCGAGTAGAGTGTAGAATGGCCGCTAATGAGAAATGGAATAGGGTGTGGCGGCGATGTCACGGAAGTCACAGGCTTGACGCAAGGAAAGGGATCTGTGACATTTCGATGTTTTTCACGGAACCCTCTCAATAATATCTACCACCAGTTCAAAACATATGGTCTCGTGTATTAACAGTCTAAACTACCCTTGGAAACTTCCTACTTACTCACTTTTAGCAAAAGTCACATGGTCTTTCAATAATTCGCGGATTTCAATCCGCTGTCGCAAGGAGTGGGGGAATACTGTATAACTTTTGACCGAACTGAGTTGAATCCATTGAATGGCTAATGAATATCAATATTGAGGGAAAACGAAGGACACAGAACAGAAATGCACCTCTGGTAAGGATAAACGATACTGTGGACCTATTGGGTCGCATAGTTAGTTCCTGATACTGTTTTCCGAACACAAACTGGCAGGGTGGCATACCAGAATGTATTATGCCATCGAAAATGTGTACAGAGGTGGGTACAACTGAGCTTGAGCTAGCCCCAAGCGATCTGGACAAGTTCTGGAATGTGAGGGTGTCTGGTGAGGTGTTGAGGAGAGGAGCAGAGCAGAGCTCATCGAAGTCAGAGCCAAGTCCAAGTGATGTGTAGTGGTGTGTTTGCAAACACGGCCACTTTCCACCCATTGTGATTCAGTAATGTCACGCGTTACAGATTCTGACTTCTCTCTCTCTCCACCACCAAACATGCCACATCCGCCACCTACCAGCCAACGACCAGCGAAGGCGGGGCTCGAGACGGGGTGCCGCTCCCAGCCGCCTGTAACATCTTTTTTGCCGTTCACTTGGATTATGAGTCTGATATCGATAATGCCACCCGTTGACAAACGGGACGGGGTGAGGAAAAAAGAGAGGGTAAAAAAAATGGGACAGCAAGCAGGTGCGAGATAACGTGTACTTCTTTCACCTGAGTTGCTTCTCAGCTCCGGAAACACGGCTCAGCCAGACTCCTTCCTATTTGGGAAGAATCGGCAATCACTGATGGAAGGTCATCTGCTGATTTCAATCCCAATTGGGTTCGACAGATTTGGCATTTTAATGACAATGCAGTCTTGAATTAGCACACAACGAGTATTGGTCATATTCAAATGTGGTGGCAGGAAAGCAATATAATCATGAGTATTTAAAGAAAATGAAATAGAAATTCTAGTGAGGAGCGAAGGATGTCTGTCTTTTAGAGGCTTTTTCTGGAGAGGGGGGGAGTAAGTCGGTCCTTTTCCTGTGTTGGCTGGATCCTGGACCGGCGGTGGATGTAATTTGAGTCGAGGTAGGTATAGTAGATGGGGGAAGCCTTTGAGAGGCAGCTGGTAGAGTATGCGGCGGGTTTCCGCAGATATGGAATACTTCTGCCACAAGTGCTGCTGCCGGTCCACATGCGCGAAGTAACCTATCGCGAAGGTCTCCATCGGATAAAGATTCCTCGTGGTTCTTCAAGAACTTAGCAAGGTCTCCGAATTTCGATGCAGATTCCTCCAGCTCGTAGACAGTACGCGATAGGGCTTGCTCGCCAAGTGCCATCCTGTTCATGGATGGAGAAGGAATGAGTGGTGCATCATCGCTATCTGAGTCCGAGGATTCATTGCTGGCAATGCTTTCGGCGTCGCTACCGTCATAATTTGCGGCTACGTCCTCCTCATCAGAATCATGGGATTCATCAGCCGTAAGGACATCAGCAATGGCGGCAGCGGCACGCGCCGTGGGTAGATCTTTTGATGCAGGCAAGGGGACGTCTCCGCAGGAATTGGCCTCGAGAATGTGTGCATCTGCGACAGAAGTTGGGATTGGAATATCCGGTAGCCTCGTCCCTTGTTGACGGAATATTTCGAGAATAACATCCGAAGATCTTGCTCAAGATATAAACATCGTTCTTGGAAGATAGAGGGAAGGATGTGGATGATTAAGAATCCCGTTGAAGGATTCCAGATGATTTGTTGTAGGAATTACGCCATCCATGTGGCATCCAAGAAGCGCGGCCGCAACTTTTCTCCCGTAGTCCGACCAGCTCTGCCACAGATTGTCTGTAGTCCAATAATTGGACAGGTAGTCGAGGTGTTCGACAGCTTTCCGAACAGCCTTTGCATCCTCGAGACGCAGGAGAAGGTCCTTTTGTGCTGTCGTTTTTCCCTGAGTGGCAGCTCCATTGCTGCGACCACCGATTGGCAAGGGCAGCCCGTGCATCTAGGTCCAAACCATGCTGTGCCATAATGGCCGAAGCAGAAATTTGGTTATCATCGAGTGTAAACAGATGATCGATGGGAGACAGCGTAGTAGGCGCAGGGGTCACACTAGGGATATACATATAACTCATCGACCAACTTCCTCTGCGCCGCAGAAATCCTTAATTTGCCCAACGGGATGTCCGTGGCAATACTGCGGGGAGTAACCGCTGGTTTAATCTTACGGGAGGCAGTTTCAGCCGTGTATGGTGCCCATCGAACTTTCTGAGCTTTCTGCGCTCTCTGAGTGCGGCTAGTGGCAGGAATAGCTTGTGGCGGCTCAGATGATGGCTAGGATGAAGCGGTAGGGGGTTCCCAGTGACAAAATTCAAAATTGGCACGTTGAGACATAGATAAAAGGCAGAGAGGATACAAAGGGGGTAGTAGATGGAATGAAAGAGAAATGACCTCAAAACACGTCCAAGGTGGCACATCGCGAACAATGGCCAGAAAATGGCTGCCAACAGGGGCTTTGCTGTCCCAGTTAGGAATCGGATCACATCAGCCGATGATGTCCGACGTCACCCAATTAGGCAGGAGCCTGGGTTGGCCCACATTCCGCGTCCCTGCAAATCGATGTCGCCTCTGCAGGCCACGTCGCGCACGCACGTCGGCACACTGGAGGCAGACTTCAGCATGTGCCATATCCAGGACTCTCCCGCTGGCCGCGTCTCTGTGATGTTGCCGTTCCCTCATCCCACCATCCCACGCGGCACTTATGTTGGCGCTACTTAAGTTTCAATAAGACTTGAGTTTTGTCACTACTTCAGTTATGAATAGAACTTGAGTTTTAGATGAAACTTGAGTTTGGTTGAACTCAAGTTGCCGTACATATATGGATATACGGTGGGGAATGCATTCTCACATGGACATTACCAGGAACTTAAGTTTGGGCGGAACTTAAGTCTGAAATGCGGTTGGACCGCCCAGAACTTAAGATGAGCTTATCTTATTTCATTACATCGGCCAATTACATACGAGCTTGGCGCTCTCGGGGACGCTTCCGAACGACGTCATCTGTTCTTTCTACTTCGGCCTCTCCAGTCTCTCCCCCGACCTAACATGGTCATCACTGTACTCCGAGATGAAGTTCTTGGGCTTCGAGTTGGTCATGAACCAGTATCTTGGGCGGTGGGCACAACACATCAGGTTTGGTTCTGAGTTGTAGCAAACGATACAACACTGAGCGGGGAGGAATGAACTCCGTCCTACCTTCGATTTGAGCTGTATGAATTGAACCCGACAAACTGAAATCAACCACCCTTCCATTCACTCGACTAAAGAATAGCACGAACCTGCAGCGACCTCAAATCATTCCAGTTGACAGAAACAATGTATGCTCCTCCAAAGAAGACCGAAACTTCGACGTGTAGGAGGGGTCCCAGTCGGAGGCTGTGTCAGTAGGAATCGCGCATATAGGGAGATCACGGAGTCGGGAAACTATCTGTTTGGCGGACGGACGTGCCTCTAGGTCTGCTTTCCAGCATTCCTCCATCAGATCCCAAACATTGTCGGGGATGCTGAGAGACCGTGTGGGTCGTTGGCCTTCCACGACTTTCAACATGGCGGCACAATCATTGGTGGAATCGCGAAATGGAATGTCTCCAGTCAATATCTAGACAACATATCTACTCAGCTTGATGACGAAAAGGAGGCCTCGAACAGACCTCTTAACAGACACATGAAAATGCATACACATCCGAGCTGTGCCTCCGCGCGTTTGCCACTGGAGGTGGACCGGAGGACTTTGGAGTCTGTCACTGATGCCAACCCGAAATCCGCTAGCACTGCTCATCCAGACCGAGTAACAAGGAAATTTATCTGGAATGGTTTTAGAGGCAAGGTTGAGATATCAAATCCAACAAACGCCCATACAGCCTTTAAATCTCCATGCACAAGCTTCAAGCTGTGAAGATGTTCCAAACCTAGTCCAGCGTCAAGAACCTGTGGAACAAATCCTCAAATTTATCGCACGAAGTAGAGGTGGAAGCATCCTTATTACTCACCAAGGTTAACCGATTAACACCCACGGAATTTCTTTTGAGGTAGCGGGTAATATCCCCATTCTCCATCCATGGGGATATAAGACACAATCGAGACTTGGTATCTTCTAGATGATAGAGCCCGAAAAATGGAAGCAAATTAGGATGAGACAGTTGGCGCCAAATCAGAAATGTTTCTCTATGAATATGTGGCTTTCCTTCAAAAGTGCTTCGACATCGGCCTCTTGGTAGATTCGCATTACTTTGACACACACTGTTTCGCCGCGGATCAGGCCTTTCCAGACATCGCCGAAACTCCCTGTTGCTACTTGGTGAGGGCCTCCGAGCTGTAGACGGTCCGAGAGCGCAAAACACCCGGGAATCCGGCCAGATGAAACTTAAAGTTTGCGAAGAGCTTCCAGTATCACTGGGCGAATGCGATCATCTAGGAGCGGGTAGTCCAAAAGCTTTGGCAGAATAAGTACGGCATAGATGTTTTCAATGAACATATGCACATCTTGAAGAAGGTCAAGAAGCTGTTGTGCTTGGTCGTTCTGAGCTTTCAAGAAATCTTGACGGGTGATAGGATCAGTCAGGATATCAACAACTTGAGCGCAGATACAGTGAAGATCGGTTTGCATCATGTCATTAATTGAAGACTTTGGGAGGTCCTGGTCCTGAGAGAACGAGGTGATTCTATTTCCGCCGGTAAAGGAAATAAATAACTCGATCGATTCCAAGAATTTAAACGTGATAGGCAGGGACGATAAGATACCATTGAAAGGAAATGTGAAGGTGGAGTTGCTCGAGGTCGTAGCATGTGAGGTGTTTTGGTATATCGGGCCAAAGTTTCCGACGCCGGCAGTACTGGGGTCCGCCACGAACCAGCCGTTGGAGCCGTACTGTATGGCAGGGTCAGTTTTGTCGATAACCAGGTCATGAGTGGGTGTGGTGGAAGCCATTGAAGGATTTTGAAGGAGGGAGTCACGAAAAGAACGGCCTGAAAGCAAATGATACATTGCTTCCACGTCCATCTCCGGAGCGGCGGTAACATCATCCTGCGAGATTGTTCATTAAAAGTTCGTTTTATCCTTCAGAAAATTGCAGGTAATCCGTCCAGGGTTTTGTTCCGTCCAAGTCCGATAGTAGTCATAGAGTGGCCTCGGGAGAGGGAGCAAGCTGCAAAGGCATGAATTTGCTGCTGCGCGGCAAAACGGGCAAATATAGCTACCCAGGGTAATACTGTATCATGATGATCTCTATGCATCCGAGGCGGTGCCAGTTTTGGATGCATCGCATAGACGACAACGCATTCACTGAGAATCGACGAGTTAGATGAGATGTGCATACGTAGATTCTGTCAGATTCTGCCGTTTCATTCATCGGATTTGTGTTGCTGATGGTGGGTGAGGCGCGATGGCGGTGGAATTCACGAGGGTGAATGAATGTGAATACGACTCGGACCCGTGCAACTGTCTCCTAATTTAAACACAGAGTCAATGGAAAAGGATGAAAAGCCGACATTGGGATTATGTGCGCGAGGAACAACGGAGGAACCCCGCAACCATGAGAAAGAACTCTTGGTTTCTTTCTCACCATCTATGTCTCAGGTCCGCCGACTGTTGAACAGGATCTCCTAGGTCGTTCCACTCCCGATCTGCCCTGTTTGATGAGTCAGGCATGGCCACGAACACTCACATCACGATCGGGGATGCCATGTGTATGTACAAACTGCGGTGGAGCGAGGCGAAGTTGCAGGAGGTAGACTCCTCTCAATCTAACTCTATAGATATGCCCCCATACATAGTTGCCGCCCTGTTCTGTACCAGCTGCGTTGTGCCATAGCCACCGTGGCTATACTGTACCATAGGAGGCGTAACCGATTGACTTGGCAAATTGACTTGCCCACTAAGCGGAGTTTGAATTTTGGTGTGTTGACTTGCGTTAACTTGTGCGTGGATTGACTTGTGCATGGACTCGCTTACACTCACTTCTGCCACCAATGTAAATTGTCCCTCATTAGCCATAAATATAATAACCCTTGGTCCCTGCATCATGTAGGAACCTCTCCAATGGGCGCCCACGGTTGTCGAAGCTTTGATGCCATCAATGTGCTCTGCTCGTCGTTGGTGACGGAGTTGAGAACCTCTCGACTTTTCAAATCCCAATTGCGCTCACATGTCACAAACTTTACTTTTGTCTCCAGCTCGGATGATGAGCTCTCAACGTTGCCGAAGCCAATGCCGCCACGTTCAATCCTCGCCGCGATCCCATCAAAATCGCGCTCGTCGTTGATCTAATTTTGCCCTTCCCTGCAAAGACTTTATTATGGCTCATCGCTACCTACCTTATTTTCTCTTCACCAAGCATAATTACGGTGGCCACTCGCTCAGGAATTCAGTTTGAGTAAATTATGGGCAGAACTTCAACATCGTCTGCTTGGCTTGCGCAGAGGGGGCCTGAATTTAACGCATATTTATATATATTCATATGCGACAACAAGTGCCATGTATTCATGTTGTTTGCCGTGAGGCGGTAGGCGATGCAAGTTACTTAACTCAGGCTGAACCAGGATGGAAGTGTGCATTTTTGAATGAATCACTTTTAAGGCAAAGGGGACCGTCCGGAACCACCATAACATGGCTGAATGACATTAATAATGCTTTAGGACACATATTAATATACATCGGAGACCAGATAAGCACCCAAGTTAACGGTGACATTTGTGCGTGGGTCACGGGCGAGGCGACAAATTGACTTGCGCACCCAACCTGAGTGAACTCCAAATATGTTCTGGATGCTAAATTTATAATACAATTTGAACTCAATCTCTTGGTAGAACTTATTAAAGGATATGGGAGCGAATTCTGGAATGAAATTAATAAAAATAACTGTGCCAAGTCAATATATACTGGGATAATTATAAAACCTGCGCTACATCCGGCCCCTAGAGCTGATAACCTCACCAGCTCAACAAAAAAGAGGTGTATAGCTGTATAAATGGAGTTACGTCCACAAGTCAACGATCGAATAAGGCTACGCAGTAAAATTGCCTCGGCAATGCTGTTGTTGGCGGAAGTGTTAGCATAAGTCGACACATTGTGGTCGGAAAACAGTGCATCTCAGCAGGGGAGGTATTCAATAATATGTGCTTGGTATTAGCATGTTAGTTCAGCAGCACATTGACCAGAATGTGTCCAAGCTTACACTCGACATATGTGCGTGCCAAGCCAACAAATTGACGTGTGCGTGCGACAAATTGACTTATGCACCAAAATCCATGCACAAGTCAATACAAGTCAATCCGTGCTGGCGCAAGTCAATTTGGCACGCTCAAAAGTGAAGCCTCTGTACCATAGCCACCGTTCTGTGGTACCAAACAGAGAGTCGATGAGTACAGGATACAACGCAATGCTAGTGGTGATCTTCTCGGTATGAGTACCAGCACACATTCATAAGCTCTACCGTGCGTATTCCCTTCACTCGCCGACACAGGCTGTACTGCACACAGGCGAGCATGGCAACGTGGTCACAAATGCCAATCATCTCGTGGCCCACTTTGGATTGTTCCAACGACACGCAAGCTGAAGACACATCTCAAGATCTTGCCACGTACCATCATTAAGGATTTCATCGAAAAGATGCTGAAATTGACCCGACCCATCCGTTGTACCACAAAAATTATGGTCCCCAAGTCAAACGGGGCTCCTGTGGACATTGAAGTGTTTAATTAGTTAGAAAACAAAGGAGCTCAGGTGTTCACCCAATGCTACTCTTTGACAGGCCGACAGTTTATTTATTTCCTCCGAGTGGCAGCGCCATATGGGCAGTCGGCTGGGCATGCCGCAGTGTGGTGGCGCAGTTGATGGGTGAGGGGGCGCGGTCGCAGGGACCGGGCCGGTAGGTGGCCAATTGCGAAGGCAATGGAAAAGTGTGAGCAGTTGTCGAAAAGGCCGAGCGAAAAAGTATGTGCCGAACTGCTTGAGGTCACTGGAATGATCCGGTGGTTTCAACTCCAACAGCCCAAAAAGGTGATTTTGACTTGCTGAGCCTGTGGCAAGGGCTTGGCGTGGTCAAAAGAAGTGATGTCGGGGGTCAGTATGATAAGAATCACGAGGGCTATAGTTCTATGCAAACATATTGAACCTAGGAAAATTTCCCATTGTGCTATACACCAAGGAAGGTGATCCAGAGGGATGTTCGGACTTGATGAGATATTGGACGGTGGAGGGGTCAGCACTGGTGCGCTTGAGCCAGGATTTTGGGAGCATAGACCGACATATATGGGCTATCGATGGGAGGTTACCCATTTTGGATGGAGCGAGGGATAACTTATTGTTTTCCGCTGTGGGGCCGGGCTGTGTTGTGCGGGATTTCAGCGGCAGTCTGCGGCACAACCAAATTCTGGCCACACTGCGGGGTATGTCTACTTTTTGAAGGGTATATTGGATATGTCCCATATTTGGTGGAGGCATGGGGCCTATGTCTAGCCTTCAGAATCCGGAAACAGGATATTTTAATTCAAGGTCCTTGATATCGCAGTCAGGGATGTGCAATGGAGGCTGTTTTTTTTTGGGAATAATCTAGAAAAATCTCATGGACAATTGCAGCATGGGCCGCCCCCGAGTCGAACGGGGTACTCCTTGTACCCACCTCGCTCTCTCCGATCGTAAGAAGAACAGGCGCGCATCGTGCGCTACATGCCGATATTTCGTTCAACTGTGTCCTTGTTGAAGTGCAGGCCAGATGTGGGAGAACATGAATACTGGGGTACCACTCAGAATGACCACAGATCCACATTGAAGCGGATTTCAATCCTGAGTGAGCTGGGGGGAAAGATAGGAATGAACGGGACTCAGTCAAAAGAACTTTGAGAAATTTGAAAAATTCAGCGATACCAGCATGGCCTGCCCCCAATTAGAACGGGGGTCCTCCTGCACACTTTCCCAGACAAAGAAGGACAGGCACGTGGCATGTGCTACAGGCCGATGTTTTCGTTCAACTGGTGGATGGGTAGGTGCATTCGTATTTGAAGTGCAAGACAATGTTACGAGAAATCAAAATATGTTGGAGCCCGCATGCACTGAGGCCGAGAATGAACTCCACTCCAATTGAACTGGATGCATTGGACAGAATAAAAATATACAAAATGAATGCTAGTAGGATCCCCCCCAAAAAAAAATCGAACACACATAGTTGTGCCACTCCACATGGCGCACCCCCGAGTCGAACGGGGGTTGTCCTGTATCAACGGTACTGAAGGCTTATCAGGAAGAACAGGCACGCACAGTGCACTACAGGACGATGTTTCCATTTAATTGGTGGTTGGGTAGCTGCGTTCATTTTTGACGGTGGGAGTCAGAGTTGCGAGAAAACAATATCTTCATGTACAGAGATGGGACTAGACGAATAATTTCTGCTGTAAAAAGAACGGAATAGTGGCTGAGAATGATGAAACGGGACTCGAGTCAAAGAAAATAAGAAAAGTGATGCTCGTATTATCCAATGGCCTGCTCCCGAGTCAAACAAGAGTCCTCCTTCCTCAACTCTCTATAATTGTCAACTTAAGGAGAGCAGGCGTGCACCATGCGCTACAGGCCGATATTCCTGCTCGTTACACTTTGGGTAAGTGCATTCCTAATTCTGGCTTAGTATTTATTTTGCGGATTTGGTGGATCTTGACCCCTGCCGTAGTTTTTTGTCCTGTTCAGTTTTTTCTTCTCTTAAGCCCCAACTCACTGGTGTTTCCGGCTTGCCCTATGATTCCCTTCCTATTTTCTATTTTTACGTTCATTTTAGTGAGCTTTATTCGCTGATACAAGAAACCAATGTGGTTTTATAATTGCGATTGTATCATGATCTGCAATGAGGACTTCATCCCATTTGCTAGTTCGAAGATGATTTCGGCTCTATGGCAGGTTGGATGTATATTTCTCCCATAGTGCCCTGTATGGGTACTGTAGTTCAACTTGAACAGGTGTAATTCAGTAACCACTGGACTTCAGAAGTTCACCCAAAATGTTCCATATCAGATTTACTTGATCTGCCGATCCCTATAATGTCATGACCTCGTTGCACATGCTCCTATAACCAGTCCTGACTACTATCGGAGACTTGTTGCATGTTGCATTGTGAATATAGAATACACTTCCGTTTCAAATGCTTCACTCCTTGATTATAGGACTTCACACAATAGAATACATGACCATAAATCCCCTGACTCCCAAGGCTAATTTCTTTCCTCACTATGGTCAACTGCAAGCTCTGGTATTAAAAAACTGGTTTAGGCAGAGGTAGCACTGTAACAATCTCATTTTGTTTGGTTCTTCCTACAACAATGTCCCAATCGGGAAATGCCACGCTGGCAGCGCGCGTGCCCGAGAACTCGCTACCCTCGCCCTCACCGTCCTCGAGCGACCTCCCTGACCTCCCCAACCCCCTTCCCAGCACCCCCAAGACCCTTGTTGCGACTGTCTGCGAAATCCTAGAACACGCCCGAACCAAGAAGAAGAGCCTCACCATCGATATGTACGCGAGATGCTTCAAGGCACTAGACACCCTAGACACGTTGCTGGATGCCGGTGACGCAGTGGAGGCATCCCTCAAAGCCTTCAAGCTTGACTTGCTTGCCGAAATCAACGCGTCCGCCCTCCGCATGACATACACGACAGCTGCTGCCACCCCTCTGCTCTCCTCCTCCCCATCCTCCTCCTCCTCCGCTAACCCCTCCCGCCCCTCTGCTCCGCCCGCCCCCAAGACCGCTGCAGTCAAGTCCTGGGAAGTCACAATCCTCTTCGACAAGGAAAGCGACATTCTCTCACTGCCGCTCCCCGAGATCAAGGACAGGGTCGAGGCAGCGATTGCGGCCACCGGTGTTGAGAAGTTGAAGGGTGTCATGTTGAGGGGGGTGAAGATTCTCTCACGGTGTCGAATCCTTGTTGCAGTCGACTCTGATAGAGCGGCTTCGCTCTTGAAACAGTCGGCTGCCCACTGGGTGCCGAAACTCACAAAGAATGGTTCGCTGGTGGTCCCGCGATGCCAGATCGTGGTCAACGGTGTCCCCACCTCCTTCAACCCATCCTCCCCCACAGCAGCGTTAGACCTCTACTCCCGTAACTGTTCGGCTTTCCGCGACCCCTCGGTGATCTCTGAAGTCTGATGGCTCAACCCCAAGGTCGTCCAGTGACCCGAAGAAGAAGGCTTCGTCTCTGCTGGTGACCATCTCGGATGCTCTCTCCACCGACCTCAGCATTGCCAAGGGCCTCGCCGTCGAATCCACGATCTGCTACCCACATCGCTACGAAGAACCTCCTCTCTCGTGCTACAACTGCCAGCAATACGGTCACACCCAACACCAGTGCAAGCAGTCCAGCCCGACATGTGCGCGCTGCGCTGGCCCCCACCACTCTGCGAGTTGCCCCTGCTCGACGAGCTCAGCGAAATGTTCAGCTCACAAACGATGCGAACACTTCTCCCCCCCGCTGCGCCAACTGCAAAGGCAAACACCCGGCGTACCACAAAGAATGCCCGATGCGTGTCAAGGAGTGCGAACTCCAGAGCCAACGCCTCCTAGGACGGATCTTCTTCAACCCCAGCTTCGACCCTTCCTCCGTGCTGCATGACGACGCCACCACCCCCTTCTTCTTTACCACCTCCACTGCCACACCCTCCACTCCCCCCTCCCCCTCCCAATGAACAATCTACCTACTACTTATACTGTTGACTCCCTACATATACTCTCCCTTAATACCCATAAGTGCTACAACGTCCTCATTTCCCTCCTCAACTCCATGAACCCCGTAGATTACAATATACTATGTATTCAAGAACCTCCCCCTGACATTAATAAATTCCCTTCCTCTCTCCTCCCCCCACTGGGACCATCTCTTACCTACGTATCGCACCGGCTCTCCGGATACTCTACTATACATTAATAAATCAATTCCTTCCTCTACCTACAAGCAAAATAAAATACTGTCCTCTTTTATAACTTCCATTACTCTTACTATAAATACTCGTACTTTACATATATTCTCTTTATATAATCCTCCAAACTCCGATGATTCCCCTATCCACGACACCTCCGCCTTTATCACCACCCTTGGCCCCCTCCTCCCGTCCCATGCCCTCCTCATATACGGCGACTTCAACCGCCACCACCCCCTCTGGGCCGGCGTTCTCTTCCCACACCACACCACCAGAAGCGACGCTGAAGCGGTGATCGACTGAATAACTGACCACTCGCTCCAGCTGCTCGTCAAGTCAGGGACGCCCATGTTCTTCTCGGCACCCCACAATACTTGGTCGACCATCAACCTCGCATTTGCGTCAGAAGGATGGCTGGCCGACACCCTCGTCAAGTGTTTCACCGCCTCAGGACACGGCTCCGACCACGTCGCCATCTGTACCATCTTCGACCTCGTCGTCATCCACCGAATGCCCCCACCTCGCCGAAACTTCCATGCCGTGGATTGGGACGAGTTCCAGCTGCGACTTGACGCACACCTTGCTGCCCACCCTCTACCCCCTCTCCCCCTCGCAACGCCGGAGGCCGTAGACGAGTGCACAGACACCCTCACTCGTGGCATTGTCGCCGTCCTTGAGGCATTCATTCCACTCAGTCGCCCTTCCCCATACACGAATAGATGGTGGAACAAGAAGCTGTCCGAGCTCAGATCAGCGTACAACCACGCCCACCGTGCGATAGCCAAGGACGACCCCACTCACCCGAGCTGGACGGCCATGTGCACGGCGAAGAACTCGTACCACAGCGCCATCCGGCGGGAGAAGCATGCGCACTGGAGGGAGTACATCTCCTCCCTTCCCCGTGCCAGTATTTGGAAGGCAGCAAAGTACGCCCTCAACCCCGCAGGTGACACCTCCACGTCGCGTACCCCCGACCTGGTCAGCAGCGATGGCTCTGTCGCGTCCACCCCCGCTCAGAAAGCCGCCCTTCTCCACGCCAAGTTCTTACCACCTGCGCCAAACATTCCTCCCCCGCTGCCGACTGCCCACCCGGCCCCGAGCGCGTGCCCCACCTTCACGGTTGAGCACGTCCTCCGCACCATTGGCAGGATCTCCCCGTGGAAAATGCCAGGCCCCTCGGGCATCCCGAACGTCGCAATCCGCACGGCACGTGACACCCTCGCCCCCATCCTTCTCGCGATCCTCCAGGCCGGCCTGCGCCTCGGGTACTTCCCCGATTCGTGGCGCATTTTCATCACGGCCACCCTGCGCAAGCCCGGGAAGGATGACTACGCCGTCCCTGGCGCTTACCGCCCAATCGCGGAAGAGGAAGGGCTAGGGAAGGTGCTGGAATCGGTCATCGTGGAATGGCTGTCAAGCTTTGCTGAGGTCAACGGCCTTCTGTCCGCTAACCAGTTTGGCGGGCGGCCCGGTCGTAGCGCAGTCAATGCCCTCCTGGCGCTCACGCAGAAGGTTAAGGATGCATGGAGGGTCGGCAAGGTCGCGAGCGTCCTCCTCATGGATATCTCGCAGGCGTTCCCATCGGTGAGCCACATGCACTTCCTCCACCTCCTTAGGGCCAAGTGCGTGCCGGACGCGGTGGTGGGTCTGCTCGGTAGCTTCCTTAGCAACCGCCGGATGACGCTCACCTTCGACGACCACACCTCCCCCCCCTGCCCCGTCCCCAATGGCCTCCCGCAAGGCTCCCCCCTCAGCGCCCTCCTTTTCCTCATCTTCGTCGACGAGCTCCTGGACGCCCAGAACGCCAGCTACGTCGACGACATCAGCCGCTTCGAGGCCTCGCACTCCTTGGCACAGAACGTGACGAACATTGAGGCGCACATGGAGCTGACTGCGTGCCCGCACGCGGAGCGGATCGGGCTGAAATTCGACCTCCCAAAATTCCAGCTCCTCCACTTCGTCCCCCCCGCACCGCCATGCTGAGCACTACTCCCCCCTCCCCGTCCTTCCGCAGCATCACGGTGGCTCCCTCCATAACGGCCAAGCTGCTGAGCATCATACTGGATCACAAACTGATGTTCCGCAGTCACGTCGAGCTGGTGCAGAGCCGCGACACCAAGGCTGTACTCGCACTCTCCCGCATCTCCTCCCCCACCTTCGGCCTCCCCCACGCCTTCATGTGCCAGCTCTTCCTCACGGTCGTCGTCCCGCGCATGGAGTACGTGCTGCCGGTCTGGTACAAGCCCATTTCTGCCAACTCGGACACGCGCCGGACGGGGACTGTGTGGATCGCGAAGACCCTGGGGAAGGTGCAACGGCTCGCCACGAAGCTTGTCACCGGGGCGCTGCGAACCACTGCCACGGACACGATGGATTACTATGCCAATCTCCTCCCCACCCACATTCGCCTCAACCGCTCCGTCTTCAACGCTGTGGTCCGTCTCACCACACTCCTCCCCTCGCACCCCCTCCACAGCGTCGTCTCGCGATGCCGCCAGGTCCCGCGCTTCCACTGCTCATCCATCCATCACCTACATGCCGCCTTCCCCCTCCTCAACAGCGAGTTCGAGTTCGTAGACCCGCACCTGGAGATCAAGCGAGCGCCGACGGGGACGATTGAGACGCGCATCGCACCGGACAAGGACACCGCGAAGAAGGAGGAGGAGGAGGTGACGAGACGGGGCAGGATGCGGGTGTATACGGATGGGTCGGGCTTTGAGGGCGGCATTGGAGCAGCAGCAGTCGCGTGGGGCAGGGACAGAGAGGCAGCTGTCAGGATGAAACATCTGGGCACGACCAGCGAGCACACGGTCTTCGAATCCGAGGTCGTCGGCGCCATTCTCGCCCTCGACATCGTCAAAGGTACTCCGAGACTGACGGACGTCGACATCTTCACAGACTGCCAACCGGCGATCTCCGCACTCGCCGCCCCTCGCCCCCAGCCGGGTCAACACCTCCTCGCGCTCTTCCACGGCCTCCACCGCCGCCTCCTCTGCGCGCGCCCCACCCTCAAGATCCGCATACGTTGGGTCCCGGTGCACATCGGCATCGCAGGCAACGAGGCGGTCGACGCGTGTGAGAAGGAAGCCGCTCAGGGAGCGTCCTCTGCGCTCTCGGGTCGCATCCTTCCCTTCGAGTGCCGTCTCCCTACCAGCAAGGCGGCGGTCCTGGATGCCGGTGCGAAGGAGTTCAAAGCGAGGTGGATCGCGGAGTGGTCGACCTCCCCGCGCTTCCGCCGCTTATCCCTGTTCGACAACACCCGCCCCTCCAACGCCACAGTGCGCCTGTACACCGACCTGAGCCGCCCGCAGTGCAGCGTCTTGACGCAGCTGCACACAACCAACATCGGCCTCAATGCCTTCCTCTTCTGGTTCCACCTCCTGCCCTCCCCCGACTGCCCGCTCTGCTTCATCCTGGAAACCGTCCCCCACTTCCTCCTTGCGTGCCCCCACTACAGACGCCAGCGCCTCGACCTCATCCGACGCCTCGGCACTGCGCGCCTTTCCCTCCGCCTCCTCCTGTCCACCAAATCCGAGCCCAAGCATGTGCTCGCCTTTGTACGCGACACCGAACGTTTCTCCCGCTATTCGCTATAGTCCAGTTCTTATTTTTCTTTCTCGTCTATTTATTCCTCTCACTTATCTCGCATATTGCCAAGACATCTTGTAACTGCCAAAACTTCATACACACCCTCATAGCCATCCTCACCGCACCCCCTCCATAACTACTACCTACCTTAGACACCCTCCCCATCCCGCTAGTGTAACTACCTGTACATTGTATAGTGCCACATGGGCCCCAAGGGGCCCGTGCGCACTCAAATTGAATTTGAATTGAATCAATGAATAAATACACAGACTACATAGTGGACAAAATGCTATGACATGTCCTGCATATCAAATACAGGTGGGTATGTATTTGTCCAAAAATCTGTGGAAAAGTTGAAGAGAATGAACAATACAACTTGAGTATAAGCCCTGATGATCAGAGAGCCAGACTGCAAATCAAATCAAAACTCCTTGCCTCCCCTTGTCCCCAAAATCACTTTTGTGAGCCAGTGTATCCTCTTCCTCTTCCTCATCCTCTATAACATATTTCTCCTCTGAGGTGCAACCAGGAACACACAATTCTGCAAGATGCTGGAGTTTCTCCTCATACTCAACCAAAACAGCAGAGTCAACCTCCGCTAGCTTTGCATCAAGCTTGATCATATCCTTCATCTGGGAAGATCTTTCAAACAGAGGCCTTGCTGCCTTCCATAGTCGAACTGCCTTCATGACTTCTCCACGGCTATACAAGATATTGGCAATTTGAACCATGCAATCTGCCCTCCAGCGATGGATATCCATGAATGTGAATCCATCAAGAGCAACATTGAATAGGCTGAGTGCTGTTTCATCATCACCTTCAGCAGAAAAAATCTGGCCAAGGTAGCGGAATGCTTGGATTGTCTGGTGCTTGTCCTTGCACTTCAAAGCCAGTCCAAGGAAGATCCCTGTCCGTCTCAGCGTAGCTTGGATGTCATTCATAGCAGTGGAAAGATCTCCAAGCTTTTCAGCACATAGGAGTGCCAGCTCCGTATCATTATCCAGAGACGATGCAAAACATTTTTCAAAGATTCCATTTGCAGTCCCATAAGCCCCATCTCGAAGACAGAGTTCCGCAGTTGCAAAATCCACTGAGAGACATGCTAGTCTGCGCTGATACCCATATAGTGTTTTAGCATGAGACTGAGCCATGTCTAGATTCTGGGAAATGATTTTGGAGTCAGTGCCAGTGGTAATATCAATGAGAGCAATGTTTAAGTTTGCCATGACAGCATCATATGAAGTTGGATGACAGCTGGATGCAATGGCTACTTGAAGTTGGCGAGATTCCCAATACTCTGATTTTAACAGGTGGATTTCGGCCTGATAATTGAGGATGCCAAGCCCCAATGTACTCTGTTGTTGACTATAGGAAGTTAACATGTCTCTGGCATTTTGCAGAAGATGTCGAGCATACTGATGGTTTGCCAGTACCATGTGACATCTGGCTAGAAAGTAGAGAGAGAATGCTTGTCCATAGAGGTCTCCTATGTGCTCAGTGGATCTGTATGCCTCTTCTGCATGCATGAGTGCACTCAAGGGCTTTCCAGTAACAATCAGGATGTTGCATATGCGGTGCAATGCATTGGAGCCAACAATGGTGGGGTATCCAATGCTTTCTGCCAGAGTGTATGCTCTTTGAAAATACTTGAGGGCTAAAACAAAATCTGACTTTGCATCCATGCAGTGGACTCCCAGAGCATGGTACCATCTGGCTGGGGAGAAATTAGGTAGGTACAATGTCAGTGATTATCTCTTACCCTGTTCCAGTGGAGCTTTTGATTTGAAATGCTGAGTACCTAGGGTGATGTCACTATTGACATCCAGGTCAGGCAAGAAGCCAGAACTTTGCAGTAGTTGGATAAGATATTCTCCCAAAATTAGTCCGCCTCTCCGATGTAGCATTGGCCCAGAAAGCCGCAGCAAAAGGGGTGTATTTGTCAGTTGAAACCGATGGTAGAAAGTATTGAGAAAGAGGATGCTCTGAAAATTCTGGACAATATCAGACTCCTCTGGTTCAAGCCCATCATGAAGAACAGTGTTTAAATTGCCCAAATTTCGTGCAATTTGAGGGTGTATATCTGCAACATTGAGGTTCTTGAATTGGTTCCAAAGATCAAGAATTTGATGGAAATGTTCCCGTAGTTTCAGCTTCAAGGGATTTACTGGAGGATGAATATGGAGGATATGTTCTCGTATTGGAACCAGAACTTTAAGATGTTGATCCTGACCAACAAAGGCAAGGGCCGTTTGAATCAGAGTGGCCTTGCAGGCCAGAATGTCCGGGATTGGAAGTTTGGCCTGCACCATATCAGCACTCGCAAGCCCATCTGGCAGCATGGACAAAATGCTGAGCAGCTGCTGAGAACCTGGGGTCATTCGGGAGCTGGTGTATGATAACATGATGGAGATGTCCAGGCTTGATGTCTGGTCATACCCTTCAGAAAGCATCCGAGTGCTTTCCAATTTCCAACGGGAAAGTGCCTTGGCACAGCCTTCAGATCCTGCAACATTTGCAATAAGGCTGACTGCCAGTGGAAGATTCCCTGTCAGTTCAAGGAGTTTTTCGACACCCGCATCATCATGGCCTTCATCAGCAACCTCAATGAAGGTCTGCTGAGCAGCCACTTTGGAAAGTGGCTTAAGAGGGGCCAGGAAAGGGCGAGCCCATTTGACTTTGCTTGGTCGCTCAGCACCTCTCAGGGTGATCTACAAGAAGTTCACGTTGTTATTCGATAAAATTACAAACATTGCTCACCATGAGACCTAGGTGGTGGACATCAGTTAGAAGAGATAGAAACTCTTCAACTTCAGAGCGAGATGCCAGGGATTCCCAACAGGTTTCCAAATTGTCAAGGACCAGAAGGGAAGGAGGGGCATGGGCAAAATAATGTGCAACCCGTGTTGGCATATTTGAGCCCTTCTCCAACCCAATATGATCTGCAATTGTTGCCACCAGCTCAGTGCAAGTGGGGCTTGAGTGGCATGGCACAAAGTATTGATATGAATACTTGGCTTCCACCTGTTGATTATGGAGGGCCATGGTGGCGAGGCTGGTTTTTCCCATGCCCCCTGTACCGAGGATAGCAATGCGGGCTGAATCTGAGATTAGGATATTCACCACTTCCTGGAGCTCAGCTTCGCGGCCATGGAAAATCTTTGGGCAGGGTGGAAGTAAACCAAAAGATCCTGAGCTGTTCAAAATCTTTAGCGAGACTGATACTGTTTGCAGGTTTGACTCACCTATTATTCCCCAAGCTTCCCAGGGTCCCTGTCACCTAATAACCTTGAGCTAACAATGTCAATGGTCATAATTTGTACTCACTGAGGAGTGATCAGAACTTGTGAAGTCAGTGTCAGCCGCCAAAAGTGCGACAAGCTGTTCATGCTGTTCTTTCACATCCTTTTTCATCTGCCCTATTTGAGACAAGGTTGAACCTGTGACTTGAGCCTGCACCCAATGCCCATGATTGATTATGCATTGAAATCCAATCTATTTGATATACCTTGAACAGCTCAACCATCCTGCTAAGCTCCTGTTTGCATGCTTCCAACCTTTTTCCAGCCTCAGGCTGTCGAAAAAGTCCCTTTATTTTTTGTAGAGTGCTGTTTTGTTGCCCATTCAGAATTGTGAACAGTTTTTCAAGTGCCCTGGGGAAATATATTGAATGAATGCAATGTTATTCTAAATTGGGCTCACTCTGTGAATTTTGCAATATCATACAAGAGTGCAGTCGGAAGCACACCCTTGATTTCCGAAGTTGAGTGAAGTTGGACAATGATACACAAGATTTCGTGGATCTGCTCCATGATGTCGGCATATACTTCCTTGTTCAATTTGGTCGTCTATTTATTTTGTTAAATATTGTGCCAATGGCCAGAGGAATTTGCTTACTTCGATGTACTTGGTGATGGACAAGCACAATGCAGCAGTCGAGCCAAGGAAAGGCACTTCGAATCTTTCTGCAATGATCTTGGCAGTTGTCGCAATGAGGATGGTATGTTGGATGAGATTCTGGAATTTCGATGCAGTAGGCATGGTGGGCATTTTTTATGGGAGGGGCGCGCTGTTGTCTAGGCTTATATATCTTTTGCTGTGTTCCTCCCATGGATACTGATCTCCGTGCATTCTCAGCATCATATGAATCAAATCATACATGTGGGTATCAGTACCTGTTGATCTGTTGCAGTTTCACTGAAACTAAACTCTGCGTTTCAAATGTTGCCTATCTAAATTCAGTGTATCAGATATCACTGAGTCACCGCCCCCCACCATGTCGTTTTTGGAAAACTCGCTTTTTGCTTGCTCTCTGGGCCCAGAACCTCTTGGACTACCTAGTATACTGATGGACAATGTGTCGTGGGTTGGGACGACCGACTTTTGCTGTTCTTCGCTGCTTGTGGATGACAGCGCTGATACCCTGGCTGTACCCCCTCTCCCGGCGTTGCTTCCCGCTCTTATGGGCGCTGTTCCTGCGGCGTTTGATCCTACCCCACCACTCTCTGAAGCCACCGCACTGTCTAGGGTACCCACGCAAAAGGCGTGGCTGAGTGGATGGGTCGACGAGCCTCATGTGCTGGCAGCCTCTACTCCAGGACTGCTCCCTGCTGCTCGATGCGCACATAACCTGTATGTCATCGCACCTCCCCGGAACCTAACCGAGGCTTCTGGAAATCTCGCCGACACAGTTGCGAAGGAGGGAAGGGCCGTCGTGCCTCTCTCGCTGGTCGCGCCCAGTGCCACGTCACTGCCCACCGCGGGCCGCGCTTCCCGGACATCACTCATCGGCGATGCCTTAGGCCCGCCGCAAATCCTCGTTGCGATTGGGCTCATCTTGATGGCTAGCTGGCTGCTCGTACTTCTCGCGGCGAGTACGCGGCGTCATCTCACATCATTACGGCCGATAACTCGGACCTGAAGGCAAACTGAGATTTCTAACGGGTGTCTGTAAATCTCCTCAGTTCTGGAGCACGGACAGCGCACAGCTTGTCTCTGCATCTTCTGGTTCGGCTGGCCAGGCCATTCTAACATCTGGTGGTACCAATGATATCATGGGCTCAACTGGCTCAGATCTTTCTCACAGTGTGCACGCAACTCCACATGGCAACCACGGACATCCTAGCCCATCTGTTGCGGCAGGATCATCTCGGAACGCCACTGCTAGCACTGTTACTGGGAGCCACCCACTTGTAAATATTATGTACTGGAATATATTCCATGACTTCACTCTCAAACTAACGAGCGCCGAGTTCCGTTCTCTTCTGGTGAACTATGAGATCATGTTCTTCGCGGAGACGGACATGCTTCCCGGCGAAGAGGACTCGGCTGATCTCCGCCCGGGATATTCCATTATTTCGTTGCCGCATAAACCCTACCTCCAGACGAATCCTCGCGGTAGAGGTGTAGCCCTTTTGATTCGCGACAATATTCACTTTGTCAAATCAAATCTTAGCTCACCGGATATTCTCGTCCTCGATCTGGGATCAATTTGGCTTATTGGAGCGTACATCCCACCCGTGGCTTCCCGATGGCAGGGCTGGACAGATGTAGGGCCACTGCAACGACTTTGGGAGAGTATTGCACTATGTACCCGCAGTGAAAACAAATATGTTGCGCTTCTCACCGACCTGAATGGACGAACGGGCTCAGACCAAGTCCCCAAATTTGGAGAGTCATGGCCTCGACTCTCACAAGAGCTTGTTATAAATATTTGAGGCCGAGAAATTTTACGGGAATGTGAAGCTTACGGCCTTTGCATCCTAAATGGAACAACTCTTGAAACTTGCTCTCCTGGCCGTTTAACATCCTGGCAGCCCGCCGGAGAGTCGACGATAGACTATGCTATTGTGTCGGACGGTCTTATACCTTTTGTAAAATCCTTTGATGTGAAACCCCCTCAAGCTAATCCAAAAGACGAATGGGCTGATCATATACGAATCTGCATGACCCTGGATGGTTCTCTGCTCTCTCGTACTCCTAGCATCTCACGCACACCAAACTCTCCACCAAACTTTTCTGGATCTCGGCCAATAGATATCCTTTACGAGGAAACTAGGAGCTTTCGGGAGATGCCCGAGGCCGCTTTGAATACGCTACTAGTTTGCCGCCCCGTTTGGAGGGTCAAAACGGATGAACATAGCCACCGTGGACATAGCCAGGGGCATAGCCACCGTTTTGACCCTCTAAACCGGGCGGCAAACTAGTAGGAGTCAAAGAGGGAGGCACGACATTGATCAATTGCGTGTGCCTGTTGTTGCGCGATATCGGCTATTCGAATTTCGCTGCCTTCGCTGCCCACCTTCCAATGTTCGGCGACATAGATCCACGAGATAGCGGCTAAAATTTTCCGAGCGCATGCCGAACTTGAAGGTTGTTCCAAATTTTTCTCAAATTTTACTGCGCTATGGCGATTAGTTTTAGTTTCATGTTGCTAACAAGGAGTCTCGTTGAACTCCTTTTGGGTTTTCTTTTCCGCCCCACATCGGCAAGCCAAGGAATATTCAACAGAGAATATGTGATGGTTAATTGGCAAGTGAGTGCATTGGTTGCTTTGCCCTACTGAGTTTACCCACTTTACCCGCTCAAAATATGTACCCATTGGGGACTTTTCACATCGATTATCGGAATCGAGGGGAATGCTGCGCAGTATACAGTCTTCGGCAGAAAGGCCGTGGCGGCGTGCAAAGATTGGAGGGAACAGCGCGATCTGGAAAGAAATGTGGCGATGGTGGAAATGGGATCGTCGCCGAGCTCGTGTTCGGAGACTGCGAGGTATCGGAGCGCCGGAGCGGCGAGGGCATCGAGAAGTAGTTTTTCTGTCGTCGTCGGCCAATCGCCATCACGTAGAATCAGTGATTCGAGATGAATAAGCGGCGGTACGGCTCCTGGAACAGTCGTGTCCAGCCAAAGAGTGCAGGTAAACTTTACAACGGCAGTAGCTTGCCGCAGAATGTCGGCCGCCGCGGCGGGCTTAATCCTCACAGCCTTGATGCTTGTAAGCTGTGACCACGGCAGGACCACGCGAGGCCCACCAATCATCACACCGAGGACAACACTCTTTAATTGCGGTGCGCCGTGAAAAACCATAATGGTGCTCTCGGTTGCAGAATAATGGTTGGGTCCGAAAGTCAGATCACGTAGGAGTAGAAAAGGACGGTTGAGCCAGCGAAGATCATCGAAAGGAAGGAGTAACATGATATGTTCCCAGCGCTCCGATTGCGAGATGAGGCGAGGCCGCGAAGTGGGGGAGTTTGGGGAATGTAGAATCTGTCTTGAAGGAGAGAGACAGAACAGTTTTTCGAACGCGAACGCCAAGTAGCAAGCACATTCAGTTGTGCGTCCAATGAGCTGCCGTTGTGGAGGTATATGTCGATGGCTCTCCATAACCAAGGCGTGTCAAATGCTATCTCGCGCCAATTCCGGCAGATCTGACCCAGAAATGCAGGGGAGAGAGATCCTGTAAGCGGAGGGCGCTCGGGGTAATCCGGGACGAAATGGACGAATATTTCCGCCGTGATTTCCCCATGGAGGGTAAAGATGGGCGGGCTCTCGTTACATGAAGTCTGAGATTTCGACTGCCCCAGATGAGCAGCGGCAAGGGATATTTCGAGGGCCCCGGTAGAAGCAGTATCCGCACGCATGGATACGGTCCCATTTCACTGCGTTGAGGCCGTTTGTAGTCAGAGGGTAGGCTACGTTTGCCTACCTTGGTCTACCCCTTGTCTACCCCGTAGACAAGGGGGATCGACATGTATGTTTGTCTACGTTTGTGGAGCCTGGTCCACACACGGTAGTCACATGCTGTCACAGGTGTGACTACATTGGGCTACGCCATGTAGACCCATGTAAACCCATGTCGACACACCATATATGAATACAATATAACAATTTGACATCTATCTATGTGCAGATATCGATTACACTCTGTAGGCAGACTCTGCAGAGCGTGTCTGAAATGGCGCCATGTGCGGTTAGCGCGCCGCATCAGGGAACCAAACATGTCATAACTTCGACAATCATGGCCCACATCAGAATTTAGGATGAGAATCATTGGACAAATACTGGGAAAATACCGGTACAAGCCTACACCGCCAAAGTGCCGAAACGTTCCCGGCGGCTGGCCGAGTCACCTGGGGAGCATGTGTGGCAAGAGCTGTAGGCAGGTGGTAGTGGTGTGGCTGCCAGCTGCGAGGTCCAGATGGCCTCACACCTGGCTTCGAGCTGCCCAGGCAGGTATCGAACATGTTTTTGCAGCGGCTGGTTCCAATGTATACAAATAATATTACAATTAATATTTTACATGCCTAATCAGAGAACTCGCCATTTGAGAGCATTTGAGACATCTCGTCGTAGTCATCAGTCGCGGTAATAAATGAAAGGCACAGGGCCGCCCTCTGGAAAACTGTCACTTCTGAGTCCTTCCACCTCCGGTTCCGGTGTTTCCGCACTGATGCTTTGTCGTTTAAAACTCAAGGTTCGTTGTACTGATCCTTGTTCGTGCGCTAGCGCCTCCGAGCAGCTCGAGAGAATAAAAGCCACGAGCGCCAGGATTGAAGATTATAGCAAAGGCCAATCGCCGAACAAGTCCGGTCGGCGGGTCCGACGATGACACGTGCACAAACAACAACAATGTTGCTCAGCCTTTCTTTCTAATTTCTTCCTCTCCATCTCCTCCTGCGTCTTCGAGCTGGAGACTGCGCTGCTGTGGACACCGACTCGCATGCGCTTAAGCACATATCCCACTTTCTCCCTCCACGCAACCTCAAGCCATGGCTTGGCTGCGCGTCTTCAAGTCGGCACCATCCAGAGCCATCCAGCCTCACACTGCGCTGGCATGGCCGCCGACTCTCATGCTCAAGACTCTGTCCCGATTTCTCTCTCCATGCACCCTCAAGTCATATGCATGTCCTCAATCTTGGGTTGCTTATCTTCAAGCCGGTATTCTTTTTACCGCTTCTTCAATTACTTTCAAGCCTTGCAAGCTCCGGTTTCTCAAGCGCAGAGTCTTCGTCTGCTAGGCTCTGCTGCTCTTCTCAGTCTATCCTCAATGTGTTCCGCCGTTTGCTGGTAGCATCCCGTGCGCTGCGTCGTTCTGGCGCATGTGGTTACTTTTCTTCCCAGCCGAGGGAACTTCGGAACTTGTTCGTGGCTGTTTCACTGTCAACCCCAAGCGTTCGTCAAGCGAACTCGTTTCCTCGTCTCCTACTAGACCAATTGCACTCTGGAGCGCAACTGAAGGTCCCAAGTATCTATCTCTGTTATCACTCCAAGAATTATCACTCCTGGCTCTCCAGCCTACCTGCACCTCCACGCTGTGTCGCGCTTTTGGTCGCTTGTGGCCCTTTTTCTTCCCATCCTTCAGTGCAGGGTTTCCGCACCTCTTCGTCACACGTGGCTAAATTTTCGAATCCTCTTTCAATCAACACTCTTCACCTATCGATTATCTGGCCATTTGTGTGCATACAGGTGTGTTATGACTGTGCATCTTATACACTGTTCTGACCATCATTCTCACAACAGGTTTGCGGACCGCCAGGTCCACGGCGCTGGATTTGTTTTTTGAAGTATGTCTACTTCGTCATCCTGTTCTACGGCACAGTGACCAGTGCGTTATTAGTTCCGCCGGTCATTCTCGAGCTGTCCCAGCTGCTCGCTATCAGCGCTGCGATCCAGTACATTCATATGTTCCGTTAGCGAGTCTTGCATGTATTTTGTAGCTTTCAATGCAGTTCAGCTGCGGCAATCCTGCCCCACGCGTCGTGAGCACAAATTAAGGGAAGCATTTCCATCCCTGTATGTCTTTATCTGTGCCTGCAGGTTGCCGCAACATTCCACCTCCAGCTGGTGGCCACACCTACCTGGCCACAGTCTGTGGCCATAGGCTCCTAAACCTGGAATCCACCTACAAGCACCTGGTGGCCAGCTTAAACCGGCATGTTGCAAACATGTCATGTACAGCTGGTGGCAACGTGCCAGACAAATGGCGGTGTACCAATGTAAATGGGAGCTCAAAGATGGTTCTCCAACTTGGTGTACCTGGGTCTACCCAGGTACTCCCAGGTAGACACAGCTTGGATAGGGTAGACCATGTGTAGACATACTGTGTCTACACGATTTTACCCCTGTACACATAGGTCTGTTTCTACCCCCCTTGTCTACCCCCGTAGCCACACCCTGTGACTACAAACGGCTTCAACGCAGTGTTTGCCACTTGCGCGTCCAACCCCGAGTCGCTGATCTCTGGGCCACGTGGATCTTTACTGAGTTCAGTGGGATATTCGCCTGCCACTGTTTGAGTCTGACCTGTCTGCGCTTCCATCTTTAGGGTTAGATCGCCTGGCGTTGTCTGTGTTTCTCCTTGTTCCCAGGGGTCGGAACTTTCTCAATGTCCGCATTCGGCGCTGCACAGCTATCCAGGAAAATAAAAAAACCTCCGCAATTGTGCTCTGTAAACAGGGAAGTATATGCGCATTGCAGCGACACATCTTGCATGGTGAACTTCGAAGTCGTCACTTTAGCCGTCTTCTCCATGGCTAGGCTCGAGTCTAGCTTGTAGAATCGAAAAAAATCGTGTCGATTGACAGAGTTCTTAGACAGACGGTCACCGGTCTGCAACGTGCGTAGCACACACAAGCACCGATGTTACGTTGAAAGCTGCGAGGTCCATCAGCCAATTGACAAATTGATTGGGCATTTTTTGATGTTTTCGCGTTGGCTACAACTTCACAATGCCAAGGGAAAAAAAAACCTGCAAAAAAAAAAGTTACCCTCATTGAAATGTGCTGAAAACCCCAGTGCAATGAAAAAAAAAAAACGCTGCGGGACACGTTGTGAGATTTTCCTCAAATATTGCGGGCGTTATGAGTTTCGGCGTTTTTCGGCGTTGTACAACGCCACAATCAAAATGTCAAAAGACTGATGTCAACTGGAGCTTACAATCCTCGAATCGGCCAAGAACACTGACTTTTTGCTCCCATGGTTCCGAGAAATACATGTAGATGCCCTGGCACTAACCCACGGAGCTTCATTTTATTTCAGTTCCCCACAGAGGGTTCGTTAAAATAAATAAAGTCCTCGGCGATGCATGGTAAGTCATCCAACCACTATATAATGGTAAATCAGATGTGTGGGAGGCTGCAACAGGACAGAAGCAATGAAGTTCACGATTGTTGATATTGAAGAACACACACTGTCTCAATTCCCCAGATGTAGATCCTCATGAATGGAGGCGTGTCGAAAGGAATGCTTCACTTGAATGTTTTTTTCCCTCATATTCAGTCGAAACTAAGTCCAGATTCCGGTATTTGCACAGGCCAAAATGGCCGTTTGATCCTAAATATGATGCCTGATTCCAGAAATGTTGGGGCGGCCTAAAGGGGAAGGAGTGACACGAAAAATAAAACGATGATGCCGTTGTCGCTCGCTTTACGCCAATTAAATTACAGTACCGTCGTTGCATCCAGTTCTCTTCACCCTGAAATTTCACCAGTAAATTCGGTGCGGGAGTTCTCGCCAGGTGTACTGCACACTCTGAAGTCACACTGAGATGTCATCAAACTTCTGACGTCGCCTAAAAACTCGAAGTGATCCCAGAAATAAAAACGGTCGGGCAAATGTGCTCTAATACAAGAGGTGAGCAGATCACTGATCTGGCACACAGATCAGCACACGTGATCGACCCCCCCTACCAAATTGGGAAGTAGCCCAAAACTCCATCGTTTTCCTTGTTCTTGTGTACTACTCCATACAAAACAACCAAATGCAAATAATTTCGCTACTCAAGGGTATATATAAGCATAGAATTAATATATCCAATGGGTTAGGTACGAGTAGTGTCTCTGAGTCGCATCACCGAGGTCCAGAAGAGGCAGTCTGAAGCAGGCCATTTCGGAAGTTCGAAGGTGCGGGTTCCACCCAGGCAGCGAGCACGTGGATGGGCTGAGCTCAAAGTCGCGAGTGGCGAGTGGCGTGCTTCCCAGTTTGGTAGGGGAGGGTCGATCACGTGTGTTGATCTGCGTGCCAGATCAGTGATCTGCTCACCTCTTGCTCTAATATGCTCTACTCGTGAAAAACTTTTGATGGGTTGCCCAGGATTGCTGTTTTGGGTTAGCCGAGAGCAGCCGAGCCGTGCCAAGCCGCGACAAGCTAACACAAATTTTCCCTCAAATATTCCTCTGTATGTTGCTTGGGTTGTTTTTTTGCACAAATAATGGCCCGAGCTCGTTGCGGAGGGCTGCAACCGTTTTCAGCCCAAGCATTGTGAGCAGAAGATCTTCTGGTCCTTGCCGAACGGGTTGCTGATCCGAGGCCAAATACGGCAATCCTTAGCCCTGCATCAAAAGCTAGACAGTGAACAAAAAATACACGCAGTATCGAGGTTTTCGGAAACAGCTGTAAACAGCCAGCCACTCATATTCAAGATATTGAGATACGAATCATCGGAAAAGTCCGACCTCGGCGGCATTTGTGCCGTGTTTTCCATTTTGGTCGCATTTCGATGGCTTTTTTCTTCTTTTCTCTCTATCTCTCTCAATTCAAATTCGTTTGCCTTGAAACCTGGTACAATCGATTCTTAATATTTGAATGCAATGTTAGAGCCCTTCACTATATTTTTATTGGACGTGGCCCGATCGCTATTCCAAATTAGCTAATTTTCACCCATCCTCTTACTGTAGGGATTTTGAGTGCTTGTGGACCTCTGTGAATTTGATACAGTAGTCGTATATATTCACAGCACCGCACTAAATAATTTGATTTGGGGAAACCACTGGGAAACCTTGAAACCAAAGCAAAACTGCAGATCAGCCAGGAAAAGTGTACAAAACTGTAGACCGCATGACAAATACACGCACAATTAGGAAGGGCCAGTGTCTTGTCCTAGGAGTTTTTAGGGCTCATAAAGATTCACTGTATAGCTTCATAGCCCACACTTTGAGATGGGGTCATTGAATGTGGTCTACGAACCCGCATCAGCCCTAGGTTCACACTTCCCACACTTTTTTTGGTTACATACCCTCTTTTTTACATGTCTTAGAATTTCCGGAGCATTAAAATACAGCATAAAGCACTTTTACCATCCAGATTGAGGGGCGACATGTCGAATATACTGGGAAGATGTGTCTACTTGCTCACTAAGTTCTGTGCCATTGTCTCTGCCGCTCCCACTCCGATGTCCTTCAAGGATGTGCAGATATATTCATCAATTATCTGTTACATGTTCAAGAAAACTAGAGAACCAGTGCACAGTTCATGAAGTATAAAATCACCCATAGAACCATTTATTACCAATCTCATGCTTGTGTGATGTACAACTGCAACATTGTGTCCGCCGTTCCCCTTGCGTTCTGTCGCCCTCAGACAACAAGGAATTGCACATCAGGCTCATCAACGCCCGTTACCCTTCTTTTCGACACCAACAGTATCCGAAACAAAATTAGGATCAAATCAATACAAGAGGAAATAAACATACTGTCATTCGACAGCATGAGGGCAGGTGTTCTGGAACCTTTAGGATTTTAATATAGTACTCCGATAAATGCAAGGTAATGCATAGGATATTTTTATTTAGGTAATTGCGGCGAGAAACCTTGGAAGAAGCCGAATAACTGTGCTTCAGACAAGTGAAACATTCCAAACTGTATACCCTACTGCAAAGGGATGGAGGGCCAGTTCTTTTTTCTTTTCAATATCTTTGAGGTGCATATAACTGCACTGTAAAGATATATGGGCAAGAATGTTGTGGGGAACTATGGAACGAGGCCAACAAACCTACATCAAAAGGTGTGAAAGGTGTGATTCCAGATTTGATGCGGGTTTGTGGGCCTTGTTACATGTCCCCACACCACAGTTATACCTAGGAAACCTTCACCCCAAAGATGGGTCGAAAAAAATATCAGCCTCCCCAACAGCTCCTCCCTTTCCGGCAGGGGCTACAGTTTTATTCATTTTATATGCGGTTATTGCTCTCGTTTCAAGGTTTCCTGAGGATTCTACCCAAATAAAATTATTTAGTGCAGTATATTACATCCATATAAGTCCTGTAACACAGCTACAGAGATCCCTCAGCCCACGTTCTGTCGCTGTAGATCAGAAATAAACAAACACCTAATGAGGTACAGCGAGTGTGTACCATTGATGAAAGAAATGCGTGGAAGACACTATACACTGTATTCGAGCCTTTGGAATCAATTGCGACTGGTTCAAGGCAAACGGACGAGAATTGAGGCTGCTAGAGGGAAAAGAAACAATCAATCAAAAAGCGGCTCAAAACGGCCCGCAGCTTATCTTCCGCTAATCAAGTGCCATCACGGCACTACGGAACCTCCGGAAATCGCGGCCCACGGTTAAGTCGCGTTTAACCCAAGTTTAACCCAATTGGGTTAAACTTGACCACAGACATGCACCATGAGCCAGAACTTTTGGGCGGTCGAATATGCTCTAGTAGCCGATCTTCTTATCCGAATCGCACGGCAACCCCGTCATTCCAAGAGCGATCGCAAATCGGTCAAAAGACCGATTAAAACCGATGGGCCGAATGGCAAACCCTGGGCTTGCAAAGGCCGTTTCCCGGCATCCGGAAGCCCTGGGAATGACCGATTTTTCCTCAAGGCCAACACCGCCATTCCAAGGGTGATGGCAAATAGGTGGGAAGACCGATTAAAACCGAACCTGCCAAGCGGTGAAACCCTCAGCAATCTGAAGCCGTTTCCGGCCAAATAAAGCCCTCGGAGTGATGGATTTTCTGTTGAGCAAGGGAACTTAAGATCGTGGGGATCTCCGGTGATCATACGCCGCATACTTTGAGCTGTGCTGGTTCTCGACGAACTCAACAGCCTGCTTCATAGCCCAACTTCGAGAAATGGTTTCCCGATCATCGGCACGAGGATTCCGCACGAAATGCTGTATACCTGCACAAGAAACGCCTTCGCTTCGCTCCGGCAAATTTGATTGAATTCAAATATGAGAGAGCCATCGAGAGATTTGTGATCTCGGATCTCATTATTGATCCATGCTCCGAGAGCGTATTTTTGATCGAGGCTGCGTAGAAGCCTATGGTTCATGAGGCAGTGAGAGAGAAAAATCGAGATCTGGGCTGCGATTAGTGAAAGTAGGTGGTCGGCTGATATGGTACGTGGAAGTTCGTGAAACAGAGTCTTTCAGCTTGTCCAGTAACGGAATAAACTAAGATGAGTTCAGTTTTTTTCAATTCATTCATTAAGTCAGAAGGTAGAGTAGGTGATATCTATATCCATACCCCATAAAGATCATCAATTCAAATTCTTGAAGTAAACTATTGACGAAAACAATCTCGGTATACTTGGCATACAAGACTCCCACTTTGATGCAGAATCTGCCTCACAGTTCAACAATGTTTTCAACCGTTGGTTCAAACTATACTACTCGGCCCACCCCGAAAAATCATGCTCCACAGCCGGCGTGGCATTTGAACTCAACAAGAAATATCTTGACACGGAAAATATCCGGGCCTTCATGATGGTAATTCCATGGCATAGCAGTAACAACGGTCTCGACGTTGTCCAGTTTGAAGGAATGGTTATTTTTCCATTGCAATCACACGATGAGGATGTATTCGTTTCACGTGCGCCCGCTCCCGTATTTTCCTGGAGCGGACGGGTTGTTTCGGGTTTCGTCGAAAGTTTTTGAATGATGCACAGAAATTCGGGATAGAGAGTAAGCCGATTTACGATGCATCACGGCATATTTCGGCATTATGCTCAGCCGGTTCCAATGCCGAAGCATTTTGGCGGGAGAAAAGCGGCTGACGTGAGAAGAAATGACCAAAATGTGATGCACCGCCAAAACCCGTTTGATTGGGCGCCTATAGAAACCCTTACCTAAAGGTAGCGGGAATGAAATTCACGCTCTATAAACTCTGAACTCGTCAAGTCGGCAGGAGACGGATTGATGTGCCATTTTGAATTCAATATTTTCAGTTGCAGTTTTTCAACTCGGGCAATTAATTACAAGTGCAAAGAACCCGGCTGCACATTTATGGGTCAGGTCTTTGAACATCAATTTAATTTTGTACTTTTGGAACCCACTGCAAGCTGAGTGATCCGGTCGACGGGGGAGTTTGCGCAGAAGAGGGGGACTTGGCAGGCATTCTAGACTCAGTAAAAGAATTAGTTCAGCCTGAGAGCATAAGATGTTGATAAACATGCCACCAAACTGGTGGGAAGAGTCGAGGATCCCTACACCCCTTCTGAAGCCGTGAATGATAGAATGAGAGCCAATGGTAAAAATTGTATTCACACTGGTAGGCAGTCGAGAGCCAAATGATCTTCTACTTAATCGCAGACATCGCAGACAGCACATCGGGATTCAGTTGGCACCAATTCCGAATGGGATGGTGTCCGGGAGGTGGTTGAGAAGTTTCGGAAGCTCACGAGGCTCCTCCTTATAGTGAAAAGCGACGAACCCCGAAATTTCGGAAGCCGTTCGTTGCTCAGGATCTGCAATGGTCCAGTGTATATATAATAAAAAACCAGTAATTTCAGGTGAGCAATTGAAAACTGGGCAACATTATCTTGTAGAAGTACCCGAGAATCAGACGAGTGACATATCCAATTTAGATTCAGAGGTAGGGTAGCGTTCCAATGCGAGCTGGTCGACGACCGAGCTTTGGGCCGCACAAAATGTACTGGAGTCTGGAGGCGGAAAATAAATGGGATAATTCCTGGCCCGGTGTTCCTTAGTGGGACTGTGTCATATAATGCTACCTACCTACCTACCTGTGTATTTTATTCTTCGGATGGGGGGGGCCATCCATTTATTTTTGGGGCTAGGTAACGAGCTGCAAAAGAGCCACCTTAGCGTTCTAAGAACCAGGAGATTTACACAGAGTGACGCACACCGTACGCAAGTAGTCCGCAAAATCATCCTCGGTTCTATATGGTAACAGCACGATCAGCATGCGTAGTGCGGAAAAGGCAGCCGAAACACGCACGTAACGTTAGTGCTCGCAAAGGCGAAGAAGCTGAGTGAATAAAATATTTATATCAGCCTGAGAGAGTAGATGACACCCTGTATTCTGCATTCGCGTTCCCTCGTCATCATCGTCCCCAGACAGGAGAGGAATCCGTGAATATGGACTTGAAACCATGCAACTGCAAGTGAAAGCCCGGTACGGACCTTGGCTTAGGCACCGCACGACACGGACTCGAGAGGATTGCACACGACGACGTCCCCATCGATGCTCGGGCCTCAGATCAGCGACATTCCCAGGTACGAAAACAGGTCGGTGTTTGATTCACGCTCGCGAGTAGGGCTTCGTACGGGACGCCACGGAGGCAGTCGAGCGTGTCCCGTGCCGCGGTGCAGTTCGTCGCGGCCACGAGCTGGTCGTACTATTTCTGCCCATCCACTTGGGTGTGGACGGGGATTGGTGAACCGGATAACTGTTGGACTGTTGGTTGGCGAGAACGGGTGCAGATATTTTAAAAAACTACATGCCATGAATGCGCCGCGGAATAAATCGGACGACTTGCGTTTGTTGTCGACGAGGAGCGCGGTCGACCACGACCACGCCCCGGCGCTGACGCCGCCTCTGCGCGCGGGTAAATGCAATTGATTAACGACGGAATGGAGGGTGAATATGAATAAGTCACTTACAGTACGACGCGTTTAGGGTCCCCGCCGAATGCGGAGATGTGTTTCTGCACCCATTCGAGAGCAAATATTTCTGAGGGCACGCATTCCGGTCAGCACATGTTTTTCCTTCCATTGTGCGAAAGCCGACGTACGGTCTTTCATCCCTCAATGCCGGCGGCGCTCGCCTCTCTCCCGGCTAGGAATCCAAAAGCTACGGCGTATAATATTAATTTAACTGCGGTGAAGGTCAGAGAGAAACTTCGTACCGTTGAGGCGGTAGTTGGATGCAACGACGATGACGGGCTGGCCGAGGAACATGGAGTGTTCGATAGAAGGGCGAAAGTCCGTGTCGCCGGTATTGCCAATATCCCAGCCCCTATGAAAATATTACATCACTGCGTTCCCTGGGCTCCGAGGCAAAGGCTGTGCCGCGATAGGGCGGCACACGTCGGCACAGGTGGACGCACAGGTCTGTCAATGCAATGGCAACAGGGTCTGCCTATGGCTGTCTTACATACCCAACATGCATGGTAAATGCCTGACTGTGTAAGACTGCAAAGTGTTGTTGATAGCAAATATTGTGCGTCTTGTTGTGCGTGTTTGGCTACGTTCCCATCAATTATGTCACCTGTGACCTGATGCACAGCTTTCACCTCCGGCTCTTATTAGTTACTACCTCGTCGCCATTGCATTCATGCCAGTGCTGGTAGTGGCGGAAAAAGAGATAAAGTCTGCCAGATGCCCTACTACATCCGCCAGCATTACAAGGGATCGAAAAGTGCAGGGTCAGGCTTCAGTGGCGGCGAAGCCAAGCCCCGATAATCAACTTTACTTGGCTTGTGGCCACTGCTTCGCATGGCAGTACGAGTCCGCTCGTTTTTTTTGTGATTGAACCCACCTCGAGCTTAAATTTACAAATAAATATAGATTAAATGTTGACAATATAAGGCTGCAAATAATGTCTCCTCCAGAATCTGACCTGTCTGAAGAGAGTTGATCTTGCAACTCTTGCCTTTGATATCGGACAATTAGGTCTGCAGTGACTGAAATTCCGTCGTCGTACCACATCAAACCGTTCCTGGATTGCGGCGATGCATCCGAGGGTGGAGCGGGAGAGAATCGTCCACTGGCAGTGATGTCTCGCAGGTGTAAACTATAGTACAAAGGACAAATTTCAATTTCCAAAGGCTCACGTCCGCAGTGCGCTTACAGCCTCTCGATGCGGGCCTCGGTAATGATGCTTGTGGTGCCTTAATAATAATTAATAAATAACCACATAAGGAAATAAAAATAAGGGAAGAAATAAGAGGGAGAAGGGTATATTTCAGTGTACTTGAGCCTCATATAATGGCCTCGAAATTAGGAGGCATCCCTAAAAAATTCTGCTGCTGCACGGCATAAGTTTTTGAGCAAGAAATAATTCAGCTGATACCGTCTGTGAAAATTGCAACAGTTGAGGAATATGTTCAGACTAGTTGAGCCATTGTGAACCGTTCAATAAGATGGCTCTGCAAATCTTCATCATTTGAGTCATGCATGGTGCTTTTATAGTCATCAGGTTAGATTACACCGTTGGGCATATTCACAGCGTCGCAGGTTCTGAAAGCAGTTTATTTAGCATTTTGTAGGTACTTCTTGCATTTGAAAGACAAGGCCTGACCGGCCTGACCACTTTAATTGGCTCATTTGTCTGTTTGATGACAAATTTTTGTGCTGGTTCCAATCTATTATCAAATAATTTGAGACACATTAGTCGCTTCAAGTCAACCGAAAGCGTCAAATATTGAAAGTAGAAAGGTCCATCTGCTTTCTACAAGTCACTGCGCCACTACCTATATTTTTCAACCCGTGCATCCATTAATTTGAATAGTAGTTGCTGTTATGGCTACAGTTTAATTAGTTTGCTATATACAGGAGGAGAACAAACGGTCCAAGGTTTGAACTCTATGAAAGAAGATCCAGAAGCTAGTTAAATGATAATTATATCCCACTATTGCTTCTCTCACTACTTGTCAGTTCTTGATATGTGATTGTTTCATTTCTTTCTCTGTACTATTCATAGTTCCGGCAAAAAATCTCGGCTTTTAGTATCAGAATGTTTGTGCGCCTGCAAACCACATGCATTTTTTTTGGGCCAATAGCTGCAATATTCATAGAGAACGAAGCATATTGAACATCCACAACAATCAAACACGTGAAATATTACTCAATCAGACTCCGGCAAATTCCGATGTCACTGGGCTCCGAGCACAGCGCGGAGCTTCCGGAGCTCTTCAAATTTCGTTTTAGTCAGATGATGACTTGGCAAATGCTTGGCAAATGGCTTGTCGATGTTCAATATACTGTTACAGTCACTGGTCAGGGTACTCTCAGCAGATATGGATTGGCTAAGACGCCCTTACATCTGCCGCCAAGGCCTCACCAAGACTTTTCCATAGAAATTAAAAATCAAAAGACGGCTGAACCTCGGAACGAAAAGCAGCGCGTGATGTCGGAGTTCTAACCTCAATCAAAAAACACTGAATGGACGCCTACAAGAATGAATCCTAAAAGATATTAGGACTCGTAAAAGTTTTGATTGAAGCTGAATTCTAATATTAGCCATAACATACAGGACATAGTGGCCTAGTAGTACGAGAAGATGATTCCAGAAGAAGCTGAGACAGCGCTAAGGTACATCAGGAAACGGGTTTTCACAGTACAGTTGGGCCTGTCTGGCCCAGACAAATATAGACCCCCAGACCACCACAGACACGGTCACGTACCGCCAGACCGCCCAAGACCATCGCCTCCACGCGGTCGCGCCATACCATCACTTCTTGCACATGGTGATCTACGTGCCGACACAGTGCCGTTTATTTGCTCCGAATCACTTCGGATCTCTATAAGTAAGAGCGCGTTCAAATGCGCACGCGAGTCTCTTTCTCCCCGCAACTCTCTTTCTCCCCAAATTTGCCCATCTTTCTGAGTTCCCCCTTCAAGTCCTTCAAGCTTCAAGGTCATTCGAGGTCAAGCTTGCAGCGCAGAGTATCACTGGTTCCTGGACCAGGGCCCCTCTAATTTTCGGTCAAATACACAACTCAAGTCGCCTTAAAACTTAGCTGGTGGTTGGCATGTCGAGAGCGAGATATATATAGCTATATTTTTAGTATACTTATGAGCATTTGTTCCTTTCGTACTATTTGGCCAATAAATATATCCATTGCCTACATCTTTTATGCTCTGGAGTCTCCCGAGTCCCAAGGAACGGGCAAATACACACCAATCCAGCGTCACGGCCTGCTGTCGAAAATTGCGCTGATGCCATGCCTCGCCAAGTTGGAATAGCCGAAATTAGCCGAAATAGCCGAGATTGATGATCGGTCTGGGAGTGTCTGGGGGTGTCTGGAACAGACGGGGGTTGGTCTATAGCACTATGTGGTCTGGGGTGTCTGGGACAGACACCTACAGACCACGGTTAGTTTCCAGATTAGTACGGCAGATCTGCCGTGGTGCGTGGCGGGAGGGAGGCAGAGTCTGTGGCCGTCGCCGCCGCAGGGGTTCAGCACAGGGAAGAATTTGGGATTGGTCCGAATTAGTTCAGGAACAGGGTCGTCCTCGGAAGGCAAGCGAACATAGTGGTTGTAAAATTCAGGTGACGAAACAGCGTTTAAGACATGTTGGAAGTACCTAGGAGGAGGAGGAGATATATTATACTGACACGGTCCCACAATTGGAACAGCCAGTCTACTACGTACGACATCGAAACTTTTATAGGCTAAGAAGTCAAGTGTCGTAAGTAGAACACACATATTACCAAAGGGGGGCGGAAAGACTCAGACCAAGCAGGTGTCCCCGACCTGGCTCGGACAAGAGCAGGTAGGTCCTTCGGCTGTAACCTCATGGGTGGGATGCTGCAATTCCTTGCCGCTAACCCTAATTCCCCGAGAACCAGGACACCCAAATCGGCCATCATCTCAACAGTCCCTTTGGGCATGCATGCTGCTATCTACAGGAAAGGAAAAAGAAGAGACACAGTACACTAAAAAATCGAAGGAAGAATTTGGTAACGTTGTAAGGGGCAGCCACACCTTCACTTCAACACCAATTAATTTTGGGGGGTAAATATGGCGGGGTTTATTTCCACCATGGGCTCGCTGTAGAAGACCTCGAAGATGTCATAGGCCAGTTTTCCAAGCAAGCCGATTATTTCTGGTTTAATCAAGAGATCTTTGAAGAACAGACCCGGGTCTGTGTAGTTCGCATCATGCAAGGCTGGCAGCGTTGAGAACAAGTTTGTGTAGACTATATTCCATAACTCAACCAAGGGTTGATGATCACATACAAACAATGCATGGATTGCGTCTTCCAGATGATCTTTGCAGAATCTGCAGAGTCTCCATTTCATCGGAATTTGTGCCTTGTATCTCTCACTCCACCTCATTTTTTCCATGGCCAGTGCGTGCCCAGATAAAACTGCGTGGGTCAATGCTACCCGGTGTTTATGATTTCGAACACGAAGGTATAGGCGAAAAGCGAGCACTTTGTGCACCCATTTCCCGTCTTCCATGAACAACCGATCTGGAAGCAAATCACGAGTTCTAGAGTATGCTTTGAGCTCTGTGTGAATGTATGTCTCCATGGACCATTTGACTTGCTTAATGAGAGTATCAATAGTTCCCGCTTCCAATGCAGTGCTGTCCTTGAAGGACCAGTATACTGGTATCGGAAGGTCTGCCAGCAAAATTGCAATATCATTGACCCAAGACATCTTCCCTTGTTTGGCTAAATCCCAGGAGTCTAGTAGACCATTCTTAACTAAACGATCTTCTCCTAGCTCGGAAATGTGCTTTAAGTGCTGAAGTAGGAGTGTAGCTCTTCTGTATGAGATGGGTTCCAGTCCTGTCTCCGAGAATAGTACCGCTATTACACTTCGCTCATTCAGCCCAAGGATTCGACGCAGGTGATGATTTTGAACATCTTCCCTTTCTTTTCTGCATATTTTCACCACGTCAGGGCAAATATCTGCAGCTGAGATGAGATGTGGGTCGACTCTTGCCATGTATAGGGTACGCGCTTCCCATACGGACAGGCCTCCAACCATTCGATTTATCGCCAAGCAAGCATTGCCAATAACTTCAGCTTTTAGCGTGGAGACCCTGTGATGCTCTGCATACATGTCCTTGGCATTGAAATTATGCCATACTCCTACATATTGAAAGAGGTTGACCTCTTCCAAGAGCTTGCTGTCTAGATAAACTCCTGAGGTGTTTTCGGTTTGATTCCTACCGCACCCCATCCACATTTGGGGGTCTGGATTTCACATCCAATGTTCCCCATATGTTTCCCGGTTCCATTGAGCTTGTGCTGAAATCCATGGCCCGAGGCGGACAAAAGTAAGAGATCATCTGCATGTTCCAATTTCGACACCGCTTTGCCATTCAACAGAACATCTCGTTGCTCAGCATATAGTTTGAAGCCTGCTAACAGCAGGTTCCACAATTGCGGCGAGCCGGAGTCCCCAGTCAGAACATCCAGAAATGACAGGAAGCTTTCAGATAATTCTCCATTCACTCTAACCATGTACTCCAATTTTTCGTACAAGATCATGATGAGATCTATCAACGCCCCCGCTATTCCCATTGTGTTAAGAGCTAAAAATAAAACATGTCTGTTGGCAGCAAGGAAGGCATTACGCAGATCCACTACAGCCACATACAGAGTTTTGTCTTCTGCAGCTGCGCGGTCGGCCATATTTCGCAAAAGCAAAGGGTTGTTATTGGTACGATATCCGGCTCTGAAACCATTCTGTGTCTCTGGAATGAGTTTTGCCTCATCGGTGTACTCCTTGATCCTTCGGTCAATCAGCAAAGTGAGGAACTTTAGGAGACAACACTCCAGTACAATCAGGCGATAACTCTCTGCTTTAGATGGGTCTTTTCGGGCCTTTAGAATTGCAGCTACTATAGCTGCAAGCCATTTTGAAGGAAAAGCTTTCTTCTTCACGCATGCCTGAATTAATTTAAGAAGAATGTCGTTGGGAATTTGCATGATATCCCCATACGAGAATTCATCAATGCCTGCTGCAGTTGAAATGTGCTTCTGAATTTGCCTCTTGCCCCATTCCATGTCCTCAAGTGTGAATTCCCAAGAGAAGCTCTTTCTTGGAGACCCATCAGCATTTTCTCGTGGCATTTGACTGTATAGCTCTTCCACTACCCGCAGTTGTTTCTCATTGAACGTGTCAGGCATCTTCTCAGGAGCATTCATGCGTGTTGAGAATTCTTGGGTCAGCTCCTCCAAGGAGACTTGGATAGGCCTTGGTACCGGATTTGTCCAGCCACCCATGACTTTCCAGAAAGCGGCGTCATCTTTAGCGTCGAAGATTTTATCTTTCAACTCTGACTGAAGAACCCGCACCCTTTCTCTTCCGCGGTGATTTTCCGGGTCCCCGGGCAGCGTGTTCTCTTCCCTCGCCTGTGATTTCCACAATGGAACCTTTGGTATGGGAATCTCCGCAAGTGCTGTTGATACTTTTGGGACATCAAGTGGATCTGATTCCTCAATCATGATGCCTTCCCATGGCCATGTCAGAATTTGTTCATGCTGGTGTAGTGTGCCAAGCTTCATCCCATCCTGTGACAATTTCCTTGCCATATCTGCACGAGAATTCTTTGCAAGTCGTTCAATTTTAACCCATCGAGTTGGGGCCAACCTGGAGCGGATGAGAAATGCTGTATCTTTCAACAGGTCACCGTTCGGGCAGTCCCATCCTAACTGCTCATTTTTCCCCGCGCAGAAGCATACATGACGTATCACATATTCTGAGTAAGTATAAATCATGAGCGAGGTACGAGGATCTGCAATCTTGAGTGCCAAGAATGCAGCATAGATTGCCGCCCTGTTATTGGATGGCTCCTCGGGGCCCGGAACTCGCTTCGAGCAATTAAAAGCAGAATTTTCCCCCCAGAAAACTCCAGCCCCTGCTTTGGCGTTATTTTTTCCCCGGATCCCAATACACGATCCCTGAATGTAAACCTGAGCGTATGGTGTGTTGTAGTAGACTTTTCCATACAGCGCAGTCAACATTTCAGCTGGAGTCTGTTTGCTTGCCATGGTTTTTCCACATAGCTTGTCCAAATATGGATCTCCGATTGGTAGTTTTGGTTTACGAATTATTTGTTTTGGTCGTTTTGGTGCAATTTCAAAGATCTTGCGGTCCATCACAAGTGTTAGACTGACATGGTCTGACCATGCTGCCTTGGGATCTGCCAATGGTGTTGGAACCGATAATGATGTTACCATTGGTACCAACATATCTGATACTACTGCATAGTCCACCACGGCTTCCGCTACACCCAATTTTTTTATTGAGGTCATCTTCCCGGAAGAAGAAGTCTCAAGGTCGGTACCATTAATAATCACCAGGTGTGACCGCTTCCATGCTGAAAGCAGCCTACGGCCCCGGGCATTAACAGGTTCTTTGTCTGCGGAGCAGCGTTTTAAATCTCCCGCTGCCTGTTCCGCTGCTGTCCGAGCATTGGCGTCAAGTAATAGGATCATGTGTTTTGTGTCATCTGCCGCTGCACAGAGTGACAGAGTCTCATCTAGTTTATTTTCCGGTGCAGTGTCTGTCCACTGCTGGTACCGCGATGACTGCGGGAGGATGTAGGCTCCCACCAGCCAACAGGTCCCCATATCAAGGACCAAGATATCTGGCGATGATAAGGTAGAGGTCATACAAACCTCGCCAACGTCACGTGCATTGATCCGATGTCCAGATTTGGGCAATTTTTGAAAACAATTGTCCCAAAAAACTAGTAGGCCACTAGAACAAAATTCGTTCCATGAAATCAAAGAAACTAAGTATAAGACTCATCCTACAAGATATATTAGCTTCTTGAGTTTTTGTGAGAGAGGAGTTGTTGTTCCAAGCAAATTTGGGCCATTTCAACATCTCCTCTTTTTCCAGCAAACATTTCTTATATGTGTGAGTTCCCAGACACATTAGGTATACTTTCTAGTAAATTCATGGAGCGGATAAGCCCGAAGGGATGTGGTCATTAAATGGAGGCTTTTACAAGGTAAATTGCCCAAATCTGGACGTCGGATCAACGCACGTGACGTTGGCGAGGTTTGTATGACCTCTACCTTAGTACAGATTTCTTTGCAATGATGTTGTTTCGAATAAAGGCGGTTACTCCACCTCCGTGGCGCTCCCATGGACCAGTCACCTTTCGGGATATAGATATCGCATAATACCCGTGAGGTACCAGTAAGCACTCCTCATCGTCTGGCAACAGATGTGTTTCCTGCAGGATTACAATATCATGTGCTATGAGCAGATTTTCGAAGTCTGGGCTGAACAGCTTAACACGCAATAAACCTCGTATATTCCAAGACAAAATTGACACATTGGAACTACTATGGGAATAAGTGTTGGCATGCAATCGACTGTCAGCCCGGTCTAGTTTCCCGTGAGGAAAGAGATGGTGTCAGTCTTCGACGACCCAGCAACCATAGCATGAACCGCCCCGATTGCCCTCAAACCCGGCTTCATTGAAGCGTTCGCCCCTGCCCACATGTTGACAAAACCAGTGGCACTATCAGCATTGGTGAATCCCACGTTAAGAACGGAGGGATCACTGGTGGAGCGCTCAATATAGGCGGATGGAAGAGTGTAGTGGGGAACAGCGGTCTCAAGCAGAGTCTTGAAGATAGGAACCGCGGGGTTCTTGGTGCTCGGGTTGATTGGCCCAACGTGCACCCAGTGCGAGAAGAGCGACTTGTCGGGCTTCCCGTGGGCGGTGCGCTTCGCTGGTCCCGGTAAGACCTCGATGCTGGCCTTCCGCTTCAACTTGTTCTTACCACCGAACTGAAAGACGGTAGTGGAAGGAGCAGGGGGAGCAGGGGCAGGGGCGGCGACGACGACTGGGGTGGGGACAGAGAGTGCATGGGACGGCGTGGAAATGATATGGTGAGCAAAGTCCGTCGTCGCCTGAGCCAAGTTGGCGCGCACAACAAGGAGAGACTTCTCCACATCTGCAACTTTCTCTGCTGTTGCTCTCTCGGCCCTCTCAAGTGCATCGAGGCGAGCCGACAGTGCGTCCATAGTCTCCTTCTGACCCTCCAACGCCTCCTCCATCCCATCGTAGAGCCCGCCGATGTCTCCCTGCGTCGCAATGTATTTCTTCGAAATGGTACCATCGGAATTGAAGACGTTGCTGTTCCACATGGCATCAACGTGGTGGTTCATCGTGTCATGGGTATCCTGAAGACAAGCAATGTCGGAGGACAGAAGGCCGATGCATGCGTCGGGTGCCGAAGGTGCCATCTCGGATGGTGCGAATTTAATTTTGGATTCGAGGCGGCGAACATCATTGCGAAGCTGCAGCTCAAGATCATCCAAGCGCGAGTTGGCGAGAATGAGAGTCCCCCCCAGACGAGTAATATTGCCGTGGGCCCGGGAAGCAGAGACGACCGCCGTCTCCGGCTTCTCCTTCTAGCCAGCCTTCGTAGTAGGCGGGCCAGCGAGGTGAAGCTGGCGCGAGACCTGGAGATGATTCTGGAGGAGAATGGGAGGCGGCGACGCGATTCCTTCATCCGCCGCAGACTCGGAGACCTCGCTCGCAAGCGACACAGTGCGAGACAGCAGCCGCCCGGCGGACGAAGGCCCGGTAGCAAATCCGGGAGGAGGCGTAGGAGAAGCCTCCACAACAGCAAAGTCACGCCGCATTTGCGAACTATATGTCTGTGTCAGTTGGCCGTTGACATCTCGCTGCTGCGTGGAATACCTCAATGAGAGTCCGGCATCTCTTGTTTCCAAGTTGAGGGCCGCATAGCGCGCCGCGTCATTATTTTGTTCCGCCGTGAAGGCGGCGCTCGATGGCACGCCCCCATCCTTACGGAGATCGTGCGGCGGAGCAGACATGGACGTGTGGAACGGCCGCACACCGTTCTCCGCAAAGGCGGTAGAAATGGCAATGGTCTTGCCACCCCTTCCGAACGAAAACTGCTTTGGGGCCGGGGCCGACTCGACAGAAGACGGGACTGTGGGGGATGTGGGTGCCGACATTAGACAGATGGAACGAAGGATAACGAGCGACAGAAGTTTTGTGCGAGTGAGTGGGATTTTTTTTAAGCAAGTAGGGGAAAGTTTAGGAGCGCAAATACTCTTCCCTGTCTTCTCTTATTCAAAACAGCAACTCCAAGCCCCCCCCCCTTTTTTTTTCTTTTCACGTCACTCTTGAATAGAGCGAGCTCGCCGCGCAATTCGGTTATGTGGTAAGTCGGTAGAAGATAGCACGGATTTTCTGCGCAATTCAGTGAATCTCACACGGTTTCCGCTCCTGTGCCGTTGTTATTAAGCCAGAAAATTACAAGAGCGTGCTCGCGACCCTCGTTTGCTGCGCAATTCCGTGAATTCCGCACGCAGTCCGTTCCCGTTCCGTTGAAAAATTACAAGAGCGTGCTCGCGACCCTCGTTTGCTGCCTAATTCCGTGAATTCCGCACGCAGTCTGTTCCCGTTCCGTTGAAAAAATTACAGGAGCGTGCTAGCAGCTCGCGACCCTCGTTTGCTGCGCAATTCCGTGAATTCCGCACGCAGTCCGTTCCCGTTCTCGTTACTGAGCCAGAGAAAGAAAATCCCGAGAGATGTTTGAGCCAGAGTAAATGAAACTATATTGACTGCGTGCTCGGCTTTTTGTGAGGATCCTGTGTTATTCACACGACACGGAGACAATCTTGGGAAAAAGAAATCGGAGTGTCCGTTCCCGTTCTCGTTACTGAGCCAGAGAATATCTATATATAGTCCCGAGAGATGTTTGACTCGGAGTAAATGGAACTATATTGACGTCGTGCTCGGCTTTTTGCGAAGACCCTGCGTTATGTATTCACAAGACGTGGAGACAATCTTGGGAAAGAAAAAAGGGTCGGAGTGATCCGCTGCCGTTGCTGTGGTTCCACGGTGTCAGTCTTCTCGCGTGGCTAGGGCAAAGGGTATGCTCGCTGTGAAAGTCCCCTCCCTTTTATCGCTCAGCCCTTCAGCCGCGTTCCCCAGCAGGCTAGGAAGCAATGTGCAAGCTCAAGAGTGGGCCAGTGGCTCCTATCCTCTCGGTCGGGGTCACCAGAACAGTGCCCAATACCGATGATGTAGCACTAGCAGAATTCTAGTATTCTATGTAGGACAATGTCCCCTCTCTACGTGCCACAGATGTGTCCACCAGTCTGCAGGTCTTCCCTGCAGCTGTGTGAGCTTATTTCCAGGCCCTGGAGACCACTTGTAACCTGTACGCACTCTTTCACTTTTTTAGTGATGGTGGTAGGAGCCAGGTAGGTACCCATCCAAAATAATTAGTTGATGAAACCTATCAAAAGGTACAAGGAGTTACTTCGATATGGTCTCGTTTGAGCGCTGGAATCGCTCCCCAACATGGCGGACAGAGAGGCTAGTGACACAGGTATATAAGAAAATTGCCACCTGTTCATCAGCCATGACGAAGCGAGAGTCCTGCAACCCGGTGAGAGCTTGTAGCTGAGCTACAGGCCCGAGGAAGACATGCACCCTCACTCCTAGCTCAGATTTTATTCTATCCGGATGCCCAACAATCAGTTCATCGAGCCATCCTCTCCCCGTGAGCACAGAAGTGTGGTAGTCTTGTTTCCAGTACAACTTGAAGGGATTGGCGTACAGGGCCGCAGCGATGTGGATCATGTGCCAGAAATAGGCAGCAGCCAGAAGAATGCGAATGCGAATGGCCTCGAGCGGCGTGGGAGTAGTGATGTTCAAGGCCCGGCTTCAAGCCGCGAAGCCCGCCAAGCCGGGCCCGGGTAGCCCAAGCCGAGCCGAGCCCGGTGCAGGGCTTGAGCGGGCCTAGGGCTTGGGCTTGAGAATTTCAAGCCTAGGCCGAGCCGTCAAGCCCGGGCCTATTGGTGATGGTGCATCAATCAATCACTTGTTTGCATCTCTAGACTTTGGCCAACAAATGACGCTCTTTCTGTCTCTTCAATGTCTGTGCAAGCCCTATGTGTCTCTACGTGCTGTTCCACTCTCCTTGCATTCCATCCCCCTGGGCCTCGGCGTCTCTCGGCACCCCACGGATATAAATTTTGTCACGAAATGTGACTTGATGGGTTAAACGTCGCGTCAACCTTTTTTTAGTCGCGTCTTCAACATATGTTTCTTCTTCAGTGGTCGTCTCTTGTGGACCGCATCGACACTCTCATGTGCTTGCTCCCCGACACCGTGAAGAAGCCCACACGCGACGACCTACGCCTGCAGATGAGGACGTGGTTGAAGAGCCAGATGTTAAAGAGAGCGCAGGTGCGAGAAGCTGGGATATATTTGCTGACAATGATCCCGAGAACTATGAGGTATATATCCCTTCGCCAGAGGCCTAATGTATTTGTTATGAATCAAATTGACTAATTCTAACATGCAATCTCTCTAAATCAATTTATAGGCCCAGGCCTCAAGCCCAAGCCCCGGGCTTCAAGCCCTACCTGACGGCTTGGGCTTGGGCTTGAGGTTTGTGAAGCCCAAGCCCTCATAAGCCGGGCCCAGGCCGGGGTATTCAGGCCGAGCCGGGCCCTGAGCATCACTACGTGGGAGGCATAGGGGCGTGCTAAATGCGTCGATGTGCCGTGGAAATCCTTCTGTTACCCAAAATCACGCATGTTTGGCAACGGTTTTGGCATTTGTTACTAAATATGGGAATTTGCGGTCGTCTCAGATGCAGATGCGCATTTGCATCTGACATCCGAACTGGCTCTTACCCCAAGTCCCTACCGATGGCGCAACGGTGGTCACACATTGATGGCCATGCTTAAGCGAACTAAGCGAGTCGCACTGTTTGATGCTGAATTGCACTGTTGCATGGTGTCGAGTGGCACTGATGGTGCTGAGTCGCACTGTCAAACTGGTGAGAATGCGAGTGGCTGAGTCGCACTCGCACCCTTTTCGTCATCCATCCCAGATTTACTCTGTGGACCTTGCGCACTCGATTTTATCATTTGTACAAAGGAACTGTCAAACATCTTTCTATTCGGTTCGGAGATTGATCTAAGACCCAAAATAGGACCCGCGGCAGAAGAGAGATTTAGACGACCGTTCTTGAAGTTCTAAGTCAAACCGAGACAAGGTCCCCGCTCAACGATAAACAAGCCAAATTCAAGCATTCTTGACAGCAGCAACGATATTCTACTGGCACTGGACAGCTGGGTAACTATCTATTTTCAATGGTGCGAGAATAATCGGACTCCAGAAGACTTACACATGCACTTGTCGAAAAAAAAAGATGTTTACAGTCATTTCTTACGACATGCACATTCTGGACTTGTATCAATATGGGAATTATTGCGAGCGAAGCGAGCAATTCTACCCTAACACGTGACGAGGATGGGGGATAGCTGGGGTGGAAAACAAGAACAAATTCTCCGAAAGTGGCTGGCAAAAAATTGCAAAAAAGAAGGGCTTCAAACACGTTCAATTCAGCAGCTATACCGCCAAATTTTGCTCCATTGCATTCGTATTTACTACGTGGTTCGAATGGTATAGGTCATTCGGGACGCAGGCCTGAACTGAGCGAAATGGGTTTGTCCAAATCGGGAAAATGACTGTCAGCCGGATTACGAGTCTGCGGAACGTGCACGGAAGTTGCCGTTCTGATTCGAGCGAGCACCTCCGCGCTTTGGCAGATCCGTGTTATCCCTCCCCGTCCATGTCCGGTGGCTCCGAATCGAGGCTTTCTTGGAACACCTTCGTTGGTTGCCGGTAAGCGGGTCTGGATTGATCTGGCATTTTACTAGTACGAGATGATCCGCAAGTGCGATCGGGTCATTCGGTGTTCATGTTGAACCGATGATGAGTGCTCGCCGAATGCTGAGGGAAATTCGCCTTGTGAGTTGTCTCAGCTGTCTCAGACGGTCAAGTTCGAATTGGAACGGTACTCCTCTCGCCCTCTTCAAATTTGAACACTCACCTCATCCTTGCCAGCGACGCAATTCCTTCTATTGCAACAACTTCGTTTCCCAAGCCTTCTTACTACCCACAACTCCGTGAAATATCTCAATTTCAAGAAAGCCGGGGTAGAAATCTCACATAATACCGTTCATTTAAATTGCTTTAACCTAACTGAACGGGACACACAACCTTCATCTGATTGTTCGAGTACCATGCACGGACACCTTAATTTTCCTTTCGGGTGACCAAAGTTTCCTAAGAATCTATATGACGTTGTTTAAACAAATTGCGTCTAGACGCAAATTGCTTTTTAAACAGATGTTTAATCTAAACATGTTTAACGGACCAATGGGCCGGTCAAACCGCGGTTTAAACAGTGTTTAAACGGGTCAAAAAGGCATTTTACACCGGGGTTCGAACTCATGCCTGCACACATACATAAGCAGACCAACGGGACAACAACGATCTGACTGGGCCAACTCAGAGTGATATTTCAAGAGTGTAAAGCTCCTTTATCATGCTGATTGCACCAGTTCAACTTGCCGAGTTCAACCGGATTCAAGACACAGCTTACAGGTGATAGTTTAAACACAATTTGAGACTGCCTCGAAGTAAAGCGGAAGAGGAAGTTCAAGATATATTTCTGATGAAGTGGGTAGTTTGACTCCAAGGTTTTTGTTTCTTATCTTGTCAGACAAAAAATAATTTCTTCCTACAAGGTTTGCTGTAATTTATTTGTCCGGCACTGTACAATGCAAGACCGCCCTGAAGCACAAACACTGAGCGGTTCAAACTGATATATTCCCGATGGAGTTGCGGCCAGTTGAAGAGTCTCAAGCAATCTGCACCATGTTTACATTCTAGGGGACCTTTATAGTATTTAGCAATGACCATGGCGGGTTCTTCAAGTCTCAGCTACCGTCAAGGTGACCGCTGAAAGGCTTGTGGGAGAACACCAAACACTAAGTATATTGGAAAATGTTAAAACACAAGTGGTACTACCCCGAAACATTTGTATCTCACTTAGGCAAGGTCAATCGCGGAATTAAACGGACCGTTCAAATTTATGTCGGGAGCCTGATTTTCAGTAGAATGCCAAAGGGACTTCAAATGTTTTGGCTCGGGGCCAGAGTGGTGTGTCAAAAAAAGTGAATTCAATTTTGGTGATTCGTGGCTACACTAACTCATCCTGGCCACCCAGAGGATTCGGATAATGTTTGGGTCGGGGATATTATTGAAGTTGAATGAAGCTGTTAAGTAGTTTACATAAACTAAAAGGCAAAATTGATCAAAGTCTCACTGTGGAAGTCCAAAGATGGTGGGATAAGACAGGGCTGTCTAATATTTTGAGAGTTAGTTCAACATGGAGATCAAAGTCAAACAGGGTACGGTGGACCACTTATTCTAGTGCCTCAAAACAGGGTTCGGATGCAGCAGTGCGCAGTACAGGAGGTAGTTTCTGCATGCTGAGGACCTTAGAATGGAGGGAAGAACACCTTGCAGGCAGAGAAAAAAATAAGAACTAGCAGCTGTGTAGCACTGAGCACTGCATCTGGTTGTTCCAGCTCATATAGGACAGGATATCAACCAAGGGGCACCATTTTCTTGAGGAGTGCGTCCGCACAAAAGCAAATAAGTACTTTGTGTACTGAAGATATAGAGTTATGTCAGTGGAATTTGGGGAGAAAATAATTCAGCAGATTCTATGTAGCCCGGATTTTGGTTACTTGGAGTTGAACCCCGTTTTACTGCAGGAGTGATTCGTCCCAAATAAAGGCGGCACCTGTGCTCATGCACCACATCCAATCAATCCATGGCTCAAGTGACTCGAGGGCGCCATTGAAGTTAAATGATGTCGCTTTAATACCAAGACTTATATACCAGAATATCAGAAAAGATGTTAATTGGGAAGAAATCTCGAGTTGTGGCTAGTTTATAAAAGGCCTACAAAATCTTGCACCTCGCCGGAGTGAGTTGAACATGTACAATAGCAGCTGCGAGTGTTAGTATTTAAAAATGACCAAGTCATAATTGTACTTGCTGGGTCAATGGTAAATTCAATCCAACTTTGAACATGCTGAGTGGAGAGTGTGACACTCGAGTACAGATGAAATGGTTGATTCAGCTGCGTCAGTTCAATTGGCAGAAAGAAATTCTGAGAAATGCAAGTTTGAATCAGGGCAATGCCAAGCCAGTCTATTGGACGAAATCTACCTCTAAGCAATGTTTATAGATGTAAATGAGCCGATGAACAAGAATTCTGAAGAGCAATTTCTAACACAGTAAATCTAAGCTAGGCCACTCACCACAAGGTCAAGGCACAGAATGGGGATTCGAGTGCCAGGAGCGGTGCAATCGCCGTGATCATGTATCACAAAGTATTCAAAATGGTGATAAGGAAGCCTTGAAGGAAGGAAATTAGTTGATGTCTGACAAGATAAGAAACAAAAAAACTCGAAGTCAAACTACCCACTCCATCAGAAATATATCTTAAACTTCCTCTTCCTCTTTATTTCGAGGCAATCTCAAATTGCATTTAAACTGTCGACTGTTTAAATGTGTCTTGAGTCCGGTTGAACTCGGCAAGTTGAACTGGTGCAATTGGGCCACAGGCCATGATAAAGGAGCTTTATACTCCTGAATTATCACTTTGAGTTGGCCCAGTCAGATTGTTGTTGTCCCGTTGGTCTGCTTATGTATGCGTGCAAGTGAGGCATGAGTTCGAACCCCGGTGTAAAATGCCTTTTTGACCCGTTCAAACACTGTTTAAACCGCGGTATGAACGGCCCACCGGTCCGTTAAACATGTTTAGATTAAACATCTGTTTAAACAGCAATTTGCGTCGAGATGCAATTTGTTTAAACAAACGTCATATGGTTACTGAGTTTCCTAACCCTCCCTTCTCACCGGAGACTTTTGCAGTATAAAACCTAGAGATTCTCCCCGTTTTCCACAAGCTGAATCCCCACCCTCAGTTTAAGGATGCTCTCCAAGGCTTTTTCTGCTCTCCTTCTTACCGTGCTGGCCGTCTCGGCGTCGCCAGTCTCGCCCCTGGAGGTATACATTTTTTCATTCACAGACTTCAAATATTTAACATTTGAGTACGACAGGCGCGCCAGGGATGCGCGCAGATGTATACTGTCGTGAGCGGAGACATCTGCTCGGCCACCGAGTCAAGGTCTGGAGTGTCAGATTCTCAGCTGCATGCACTGAATCCGTCAATCAATGGTGGTTGCACCAGTGCGATTCCCTCCCCGCTATCGTCGATTTTGGCTGAAATATTTTCCTTTGGTAGATCTTCAAATTGGCCAAGTACTCTGCCTCAGCAGCGGCAGGGGATGTCCTCCTAGTGGCGGTTGTACGCCGACGTATACTGTCGTCAGCGGAGACACCTGCTCGGCCATCGAGGCAAAGACTGGAGTCGATGTTAATAACGGAACCGTTATAAGTTTTGAGTGGGTGGAAGCGCACGGAAGTTTAAGCTTATGCCCACAAAAATCAGGATCGCGCTTAAGTAGGGCAAAAATACTTCGCCGCGGCGGGTGACGCGGCAGTCAAAAATTGATGAGCGCCGATCGCACGTTCTCGACGGAGTAGCTACATTATATAAGCAGAGCATATACGCACCAATTACTAGTTGGGGGTGGCGAAGGAATGGGCTTTGGTGACTGCGTCTACACCGTGTTTGGCGTCACGAAAAGTAACTTGAACGCGGCGGGGGGGGGGGGGATATATTATACTCACGTGGTTCAAATGTCTGAACAATGAGTTTACGGAAGACAAACGGGTAGTAATGTACGGGTGGTTATCCTTACATAGACTAAAAGATGTCAACGGAGCACACACCACCAGGAGGTCGGGCATACTAGAACTTACTGTGAACTGGCCGACCGCTTGTATGGCAGGACATGTGGTTATAACCTCGTGGGACCTGACCACAAGCGGAGTGCGCAAGTGTACAGGAGGAGCTCCCTCCTCCCAGGTAAAAATTCCCTGCATTCCACCAGTTACAGTCAGTCGTTGTACGGCTGTCCCTTTGCAGAATGCATGCAAACAACAACATCTCAAAAGAGATGAATAGGCCATAAAAATAGCGGACCAGAGCAAAAATAAGACTGAGAAAATTGCGAGCATAACCCAAGAGAGAGTAACATTAGGCATATTGAAGAGTCGAGCATGCATAGACTCATGCCGTGACTTGCACATTGGGATCATCCACACGAAGAATTGGGCATGCCTCAAAAATCTTCAAGACATCAAAGGCCAGTTTCCCCAGAAGCGGGGTAATTTCTCTCCGTGCCAGGAATCCCTTGAAAGCTTTTTCTGCATCGGAAAATTGGTTCGCAATACCAGGAATAATTTTTTCGATGCTCTCGAAAAATAGGGACCTGATGATCACCAGTTCGGGCTTTTGGCAAACAAACAAGGCGTGTGCAGGGTCTTCAATATAAGCGTAGCAGAACCGACACAACCTCCACTCCTTCGGTACGATCTTTTTCCCCCGCTCCTTCCAGCGTCGACGTTCGATGGCTAAACCATGGCTCAACAGAATCATCTTCGTAAGTGCAATACGATGGTCTGGCGACGCAATTCTCAGATAATGCCGAAACATTAGGGATTTCTTGACAAGTTTCCCAGTTTTCGAGTCAAATTCCATATGGCCGACGAGGATGTCTCCGACTCTTGATGAAGCCTCGATTTCGTGATCAATCCATGCTTCCATGGACTTCTCCACACATTTCATGGCCGATTCAACATCATTGACAGTCATGTCCATTGAAATTCGGAGGGAGACGGGGACATACAGTCTTGAGAGAACCAGTCGAAGGTCATTAATCCAGCACAGATGCTGTTCAAGTGCGAGTCTGAGTGATTCGCGTAGCGCGTTCGCCGCTGGCCTCCTGGTGTTCAACCCCAGGAGGTAACACAAATACCTCAAGGCCAAATAGACTCGGCGGTATTTTACTGGCCATATACACGTCTCCGAAAATAATAGCGCCTTTAGGCTCCAGCGACCAAGACCCAGCATCCGGCGCAGAAATTTCATTTGAATACGTTGCAGCAAAGCCAAACTCTTTGCATCTACGTCAAGGCACACATCGCAGCCAGCAATGAGGTATGGATCGACTCGGGCCATGTAGAGTGATCTGGTATTCCCATGCGGGTAGCTTGCCAACAAAACGGTCAAGTCCCAGCAATACATTTGCAACTGTGGTCGCTCTTCTGGCTTTGATCCTGTACTGCTCATTCCACATGAACTTTGAACCTGTCTCAAACCATACTCCGAGGTAACATGCCTTCGTAACTTGGGTTATCGGATTGCCTCCTAGATGGAAACTCGGGCAGGTTTTTGGTCTAGCCCCAAATATCTGGCCAAGACACTTGGGAATTGGTGTCTCGCAGCCGTTGTTATTCGCCCAGCCTTGAGCCCCGTTTAAGTGACTTTGAAATCCAGGAGGAGATCCAGAAGCCATCATTATATCGTCGGCGTGCTCAACATTGGTAACACAGGGGGCAAACTAGTGGGCACTAGTCATAGTGGCAATGGAACGGCATACCACGAGCTCACACTCTGTCCTCGCTGCGGCCTCAAGGTCTGATTGACAGATTCTGTCAATCACATGGTCGATGGGGCCGAATCACCACGACGCGTCGCCATGATGCAAATAGATGTAAATAGTCAATCTCTTTGTCTTTCTACTTCGTTCCTACAGCTCCTACATTCTACCCTCTCCACCCAACTTCCTTTCTTCGCCCCACATACAACCCAGATGTCGAGTTCAGGCCCTAAACGCACGGCTGGTGCTTCCGGTCCTTCCGGTTCGGGCACAAAAAAAGCGCGCGGCAAAACTAACGCCTCGAGCTCTGTTGCTGCCGGTGGACATGGGACCGGTGAGCCGGGTGAAAAACGCGGAATTCTGCCCTCTGGACGGCGTAAAAATCCGCATGGGATAGCTCCAGACGATGTAAACGAATCTGCAAAGCCTACTCAGGTGCGCAACAGCTGCTTCATTTATACTGTTTCTAAATCATTCCCAAGCGCGCTTTCCAACGCCACATTCGTATGTTAGCGGGATTTCTCACCGCTGACGCCGTTCTTGGTCCTGCCGACGACTATATCGACCACTATGACAAGCGCTTTAATGATACTGACGACATGGAGGCCCTCATGCGAAAAATTGTGGCAGAGGTGAAGAAGCCGAACAAAGACGCCTTTAAAACGCGCAGAGCGGCTCATCAGGGATGCGAAAGTTATTGCACAGGGAGACGCAGACGAGTCGTCTGGCCACTACGGTCAGATTGCAAAGGATATTGCGCTCATGCCTGCTGAGCATATAGCCTTTGCTCTTGGGACAGTCACCCGAGCAGGCCTGAAGACTTTCCACCCTGATGTTTTTGGTCCTGCGCTCTCAACTTATAACCAGCTGCATCGGCATCTCGCCGTCTCCACCTTTCAATCTGTCGCTGCCTGGTATGGGTTCACGGCGCTCAATGTCTCCTTGGCTGTCTCGCAGGATTATCACCTGCTCTCCGAAATGTATGATAACTTTGTCCATGGCACATTGAAGATGAACAGTCGCCGAGAGAATAACACCCCGGGGAGCCTGTCAAAGTCGCTCACTCAATCGAGTGCGGACAAGCGAAGAGCTCGAGTTTGTTTCTATTCCTTTAATCATTTATTCCGGTTAGCTTACGGTCTTAAAGCTTTGTGTTAGGCGCTACAAGGAGGGCAAAACGAGGGGCTATCGCAAGCCTATCCTGCGGATGCTCAAGGTGAAGGCCGCACATTCCGACGATGAGCGTCCGGAGGGGGGAGATCCGAAGAAGAACAAAGGCCTTCATATCTGCACCAAGGATGGTCGTACCGATGTCTTCACGGCGTTCGTCCGGGAGTTGGATGGCTATATCTTGAAGCGGATGGAACGCAGTCCAAACAGGAAGCAGAAGTTTGTTTCAGTTGCATGATTCTTTCTTGTACTGACTTTTTGCAGACTTCCAGAGACTCGTATTGTCACTGTTCCGCCTACGCCTTCTTCCGCACTCTCTCGTGTTCTCCCCGTTGGTGTCCCTATCGGTTTTTTCACTCCCGACTTCTATAACAAGGAGTTGGACGTTCAAGAGAAGGCCATGTACATTGGCACAGGTGTGGCATTCCCTCACCCACGTTTCTGCACCACCGAGCACGCGAAGGAATGGCTCAAGATGCCTGCAAAAGAGTTCATGGTGAAATACGGTAAGGAGGTTCTTGACCAATATGAAATTCCGACGGAGGAGGAGCTTGCGGGGCTTGCCTCACGTCGCAATCCTGCTGAGGACGACGAGGATGACGACGCCGATGACGAGTCGACAGACCTGGAGGACACAGATGAGGAGCCTGAGCAAGAGGTCGAGGAGGCGATGGATGATGCGTGATGGTAGCGACTATTTTTTGGACGACTCGGGTTCAGGCTAGGTTTTCGATCGAGTTTTGGGTTCTCCTCTTATGTGATATTCCCCATGCCGTATGATTAAGGTCCATGCCATATGATTTTTTCCCCTCACTCGCTAGATGCTTTAAATTGCGAAAGGTTTGGCATGTTAATGATGTCTTACTGCTTGCCTAGCCGCCCGGCTAGACTCCACCTCAGTAGTTTCTGATGACTTCAGATTCATGTAATTGGTGCACACTATGCTAGAAGATCTCTCAATCACTGTTCTCAGCAGCTGTAATGTTCTTCTGGTAATGCTTCGCACTTTGAGGCCTTATATTGTCTCATTACTTGCCCTTTTACTGTTAAAATCCGGGGGAAAAAAGCGGAATATCCCTGTATTATCTCTTTCTTGCATTATTTATCTTCGAGGACAGTTGCTCCAGATCCTATGAGCTTCTCCTCAATTTTCTAGTCTTTTGCGATAATATTTGATGCGCTCAGGAACACAACCGCTTGAGTTGGATCTTTATTGATCATTGTTTAGAACTTGTCCAAATTGGGTTCATGCTACAGCAAAAGTTGGCACAGCTCTAAAATGATAAGAAACCGAAGTGGGTTGACTTCTCAATTTTTTATTAGGTACCCGGTTCAATCTAATAACTATCTGGCACACCAGTTTTTCTTAGCCAGACATGGAACCAGCACAAAAAAAATGTTTCTCCATTTGTGTGACAATGTGTAACACAGTAGTGATGGCTGAATCTCTTGCGCTCCAAGTCGACAATAAGAAAAGTGGACATCTTCTCATTTTTTATTAGGTACCTGGTGTGCTAAGATAACTATCTGGCCTATCAATTTTCCTTGATAGCAGTGTGGCAAACTTTTTCCTCGTTGCTGTGGCCCAGCTGACATTTACTGGGCAGAACACTGGAATCCTCAGCATACAGTATGTTAAGACTAAGAAACAGTGAATGAAATAAATAAATTTGGCTAAATGTCGTACAATGCTATTTACGCCCCCTATTTAATGCCAAACCAACTGTCATGAATGGTTTATTGATACCTGAATAGGTGTGCGCTGGCCTCTTCCACGCAGATATGTGAGTGATTATATGTTTTGGTTCCATAACGATCAATGTTTTGTAGGCTGAATCTCTACCAGAGCTGTCATTATCCGGGGATGATTCCCAAGTGGTGTATGACTAAGGTCGATGGGCTTATGAGGTGCCACAAAAATGAATTTTCGTAGAAAGCCATGCAACGGGAGTTCCAGAATAAATTGAATGACACCGGTCATTGGAGCTTTGGTACTGTTAGGCTTTCGGAATTGAACCAAGCTATGTGAATGGTGTACTGAATTACAGCTGTATGTGCGGCCATGCTCGTGGTATTCCCGGAGCCGCCTAGCGTTTGGGGGAAGAATCATTGACTGATATTCAATGGAGGGATAGCTTAGCCAACTAACAGTGGCCTCTCTGCAAGCATTCAGATAATCCATAATTGATTTGTACTGCTTGGGGGACATTCTGGGAGATTTGGATAGGTGGCGGGCAACAGCAAAATCATCAAGTTCTTCAGGTGCCTTTGGCTTTGTGGTATTTTTCATGTCTAGAATATCTGCAAATTGCTTCAAAATGGGATCTACAAACTCCGAGTTGTGAAGATGGGCAAGCAAACGGCAGCGCCGAGCCATTTGACGCAGCATGGTGTAATCCATATCATCTAAAACTTTTATCAGCACTTACGGAATTTCCAAGAAACAAATTACTCACAGAGATGTTTGTTCGTCTTGATTCTCTGAAGCATGCCATTAATTCGCTCACCCCAAAATTCATTGATACCAGCCACGGGTCCCCAGTACTTGAGAATTGGCCCGTTGTGCATTGCAAAATGGCTGTTAGGAGGCTCAGGACAATCTGGATACACTTTTTGAACATGTTTTCGGTATGCGATATAATGCTCCATGTAAGCGTCAGCTTCAGACTCCGAAGTTTGGTAAGAGGCCAGAATATTTGTAGCTGAAACGAGGTGACAAAAGCCTTCGAACATTTCCTGGCTCATGGAGTCATCATCGGTCAGTGGAGTTTCAGGCAACACAAGTGGAAGGATTGCAGTAAACAGCGTAAGAAACTGTTCTGCCTTCAGCTTCCCATGTTTCTTCTCTCCGAGATTGTCAGGTAATCGTGTCACCCAATTTGGGAGGGAAACCTCCTTGATGCATGTGCGAATTTTTTCCAGTGCCTCTTTGGGGATTTTGAAGTTGCCATATACAGCAAGATCATCGTATTCCATGTTATCATCCATGTCCATGTCCTCCCAATCTTCTTCCCTTTCCAAATCGACTGAACTTGGCACTGGAGTTGCAGTGCTGAAGGAAGATAAAGATTCTCGTAAACTCTCCAACTCGGCAGGGTCATCTAAATTGTCATTTAATAAGTGGCCAACTTCTGTTCCGGTTTCGGCCACATCCCCTTCATCAAACTCTTCATAGTCTTGGATCTCCAGCAACTCCTTTGACTTCTTAATTGTGCGTCCTATACCCCATAACACTCGGAGCTGGTTTTCAAGTACACCTTCGAGCCAGTTATGCATAAATCCGAGAATTGTGTGTCTGACAGGGTCCCAGTAAGGCTGGAGATGTAAGGAGCAACTCCGCACACCGGTCCTCTTGGCTTGTTCGTTACGACCATCAATGGTGGTTTCATTCTGCCATGCTCGTGCATCTCTTCGTACCTGCTCTCCTGTGCGATATTCCCATAAATCGTGATCAAGTCGATGATTCTCATCACTTTTAAGTAGACAGAACCAGCAATACTGGATTGCTGCATGGGACAGGAAGCCCCCAGCCTCCCGTGCAGCAGGCAAATCAGCAATGAGTGGAATGATCCGAGTCTGGACATCAACACCCTCTTCATGATAATGTGTTGGAACTTTTCTCCCAGGTGCCTTGTAATTTAACACCGTTTTGACAATAGGATCCATAAGATGAGTGAGAAGTACTGCATCGGGCTTGGATGGGGAAGGAATCAAAGCCACAATAAAGACATTTTCTGGCAGATACCGGATTTCAGGAGGAAGGTTCATACAGCACAGAACTACAGCACCGCAAGAAACAACCTTTCCTACATGCAGTATATGAGCAATAGTTAAAAAAAGAGATGTACAAATGCCGAACCTGATATTTTATTTCCATATGGATTGAACCAGTCGATGTACAGGCCAAAGACTAAATTGTACTTGTTGGACACATAGTCTCCAAGATCTTTCCATGCCTGACTGTCACGCAGATCATGGATGGGCTGGCCCGGTGCAGAACCCTCTCGGTTGATGGCTGCCTCTAAGCTGTCCTCAATGACACGTTGGGAGAGGAAAAATTTCAGCCATGATTCAAATGCTTGAGTATTGAATGTGGTGTGTGCGACATCCTTTACTCCAGCAATAGGAGTTCGCCTTTTCCGGCGCAGATCAGCATTGCACCTTGTGGCCCGTTTGGACCGTTTGAACGTGCAACGAGATGGGAGTTCCCAAATTTCCCCTTTATAAATGGTGTAGCATTTGGGACAACAAGTGGTGCGGATGATTTCGGGCTCCAAGTTATAGAGCTTGTGACAAGTGCGAATATCCACAGGGATCTTGAATGATGGAATCTGTGCCCCAGTTATACCCTGCGAAACCAGAGAAACCTGTACAAGCTCCAGTGTAGTGGAGATGATGAACTGAATGGCCTTGAGAACTGTATTAACAGTTGCACGGCTAACACCAGCACCAGCATGAAGCCAGATGGCAAGCAAGCAGCACAGCTGAACAATTGTAGAAAGAGAGGTATCGGCAGAATCTTGAGCAGTATGTTCGGGTGCAGGATCTATATATGTGGATGAGAGCTCATAAATATCTTCGACTCTTCGTAGTTACCCAGAGGTACATCATCCGAGTCAGTGTCTTCATCAGAAACTGCTTGTTTTTTGCGCTTTCTTTTTGCAGGTGGCCCTGCCCCAAACATATGATGCTTGCGAGTTTGTGGGTGAACCTCCTTTCCCGGCTGGGATATTCCATCAATCACCACAGTAGACTCTTTGCAGCTAGAGCAAACACAAATAGCGGAAACTTTCAAAGCCATAGTGAGGGAGGAAGATGGGGGGATTTCCGGAAGCTCCAACTGTCCATTGTTTAGATATATCAGTGAAAAACGGTCAGCTGTTCTGCTCTTGACTTCCTCCATCTTCTTCTCAATTTAAATAGCACCAGTCACCACAGAAAAAGTCTTCAGAAGATTGTTGCGGAGATGGAACACCGTCCCATGGGTTAGATATCCCAAAAACGGATGTGTTCCGGCAAGATCCAAATCAGGTTAGGTGGATGGGAAATTTATTCTTAAACTGGTAGTAAGATCACAGATGCCGGGTCAATTCCACTGAAAGGGCGCAGCAAGTGCCACTCCGTTGCCCTTATTACTGGTGCCCGCACTTTTGCCCCCTGTGTAATTGGGACTCCATTTAGTTCAATATCGTCGGGGTGCCATGCAAGTAGGAAGTCCGACATGAATAGATTCCACAGGTGAGGTGAACCGGGGTCGCCGGTTAATATTCTGAGGAGAGATCTGAATGCAGGTGCAAAGCGGCCATCCAGACAAACAAGGTAACGAATGCGATCATACAACTTTTTAAGCCATTCAATCATCGGGCCAGAGATGCCCATGGTTGCAAGTTTTACCCAAAGCGTTGACCTATCGGTTCCGGGTAACGCGTTTTTCAAATCCAAATAAGCCACATATAGCGGCTTGCTGACAGCGTCGGCCTTGTCAATGAGACACAACAGAACAAAAACATTATCATTTGTTCGCAGGTTATCTCCAGTGGTTCCAGCCTGATCTTCCTGATCTCAAACGAGCCACTATCTAATATAACTATATTACCCAGGTTGCGCACAAGCCATTGAATGGCTAATGGCTACCAAAAATGAGAAGGGTCAAGTTCGAGATACTGGCCCTGGAGAGGGTGGACTCCTCTCGAGGGCATACAGAGACTGCCACAGTATTTTGTATTTTTATTCGCCCAGCTCCGCATCGACCTCCAAGTGGATTTCAACAAAATGAATTAATTATTTGGGTGCTGGGTTGGATTTTTGAAACAACTGTGGAGCTCGGTGACACGCCATGTATGCAAGTAGATTGCAACAACCATTCTTTATTCTCATGCGTGTAGGTGGGTCGGTCGGTAGGTAATTTAGCATAGCAGGCGGGAAAGAAGCGTGTAGGAGGTGATACAGCGGAATGGAACGGGTCGCAGAGGACGTTGCCAACGTCTACGTTGACGAAGTTGCCTACGTCTGCGCGGACGATGTTGCCTACGGCGCGCAGAGCACGTCGGTTACGCCGCCCAGGGCACACGCATCCACGCCGGCGCGCAGAGCTTGGTCCATCCCCCGTCAGACCAGCTGCCACATAAGCTGCGCACGGCGTACATGACCCTGCGGAACAGCCCGCGCGTTTCCCCTCCCCCGCCGCGCGCACGCTTGTCTCGTCGATGGCTGCGGGGTTCGCCTCATCAACGCAGCCCACCGCGGCACCAAACGCGCGGGATACACCAAGCGCATATGACCACGGAACTGCCCCAACGTGCGCACGTTTGTCTCGTCGACAACTACGGCGTTCGTCTCGTTGACACAGTCCACGCGCGGAAGACACGCGGGGAGGACAGGCACGAAGGGCGCAGGCGCCCCTGGCTGCCGCAGCGCATATGACCCCGAGCGTGCACAGCCCACGGAGGCGCGGAAAGAACGCCAGAAACGGGGTGGCGGCGTATACCCGCGTCACACGGAACGACGAGGGCCCTCATGACACGGACCGCCGCGGGGAGGCGTGGAACACAGCCCACGGCGGCGCCACACGCGACGCACAAAGCAAGCGTCACGCCCGCGCGCACAAACGACGTGGGCCTATTGACACAAAGCGACGCGGGGCGGGGCGGGGCGGGCACGCAACAGACGCGGCGCGCACATGCGCGCAGCGTACATCATAACACTCGCAAATGCCGACACGTCACCGCCGACGGGACAGCGCGCGCGCGTCCCCAAAGCCTCCTCAAATAAGAAGGAAAGAAACACACCTTCTCAATATCCTGAATCTTCGGCCCGAAGCGATGCGAGATCTGCGCGATCACCTCGCGCCTTGTTCTCCATCGTCTTGCGCGCATTGATTCTGTGGGGATGTTAGCGTTGGTGCGGGAAGCGGGACATGATGGAGAATGGGGAAGGCGGTGTGTAAGGAGGAGTGGGCGGGAATGCATGGAGGGAGGATATAAGGAGGGGTGGGGACGGGGATGGGATGTAAGAGAGGTGTGAGACGGGATGTATACAGAAGAAGGCGGGGGTGTAAGAGAAGCGAGGGAAGGAGGACGAAGGCGCGGGGTATGACATGGGGTGGGTTGTGGGACGGATATGGGCCCATGAGGAAGGCGAAGGCGAAGGGACGAGCGGGAAAGGAAGACAGAACGAAGGGAGCCGATGAGATGCAGCACCAACACGTACGACGAGCGGCAGGACACATCAGTAAAACTACACATCCGTCTTTGGCGTCTTTGACGTCTTGGGCAAGACGTCAAAGACGCGTAAGACGTATTTTCTTCCAAGACAGGCATCTTGGGTCAACCAGGTCCCTTTGTCTTATAAAGACGCCGTGTCTTGGGCAAGACACAAAGATGCCCCGGGTCTTGGGTCAAGATTCTTAATCTGTTCTGTAAGACGATTGTCAAGACGCTTCCAGACGCTTCAAGCACAGATGAGAATAAGCAGAATGGGATGGGGATGTATTCACAGTATACAGAAGACACTAATACAACATATCTACCCATTCCTCCGCGCCTGCTCAAATTTCCTTCCACCGTTTTTCATCCCATGCTTGAAGCATGGCAACAAATTACGTCGCACGTCTGTTTGACCTACACAGCCGTCGCAGTATTAGACAGGGGATATATTACAGATGATGACACACCGCCTGGACTGAGAGAAGAGCTCCAACACGTTGCGCCGCGGAACACGCGCATGGCGGGTATTGAGTTGAGCATCATCAAGTGATAGGCAATGCGTACTGGATGAGTTACGATTGGAACGGAGGGCCTGGCGGCAGCAGTGGGAAAAACGGAGGGGGCAGGCCCTGTGGAAATGAGAGTCACGTCAGAGCGGGGGAGAAGGGAGACCGGGATTTCCACGTACCAGGAGACTGATTAATAAATCTGCCAAGTCTGCCGACGAAGCGGTCAGTAGTAACAAACATGCACCACATTCAATGAAGGAATGCAGTGCAAAATATGTGATGGAAGCCACAGACGGCCAGAAGACGTTATCCAGCGCAGATCAGAGTGGGAGCGTGGAGGAGACAGCGGAAAGCTAAAGTCTTGCTAAAGTCTTGACGGCTTGAGGATGAGTTTGATGAACAACTTGAGTTTTGACAGCTTGAGAGCAAACTTGAAGAGGTTTTGAGGGAGATGCAGGAAGGAGGGAGTGGGGGGCAAGTGGGGGGAAGAAGAGAAAGGCGTCGCACTGGCATCACCAACCATCTGTCAATGTCACGCCATGTGCAACCCGGTCGCTCCCGATGATCGGAACAGCGGAGTTTAAATGACTTGGGCAAAATGTTGAGAGATCTCTGCGATCATTCCTATTTCTTCATGCCACACACTCCTGACTGCTCAGCAGTACTTGGTATTGAGAGTAAACTTTCATGTCTGATATCTGTTAGCGATACCCAAGGTCCCAAATCATCAATTTCGCTGAATTGAAGATTCTGCTCCTGCACCGCAGAAAATGTTTAGGATGAGGCCGCCAGCTCAGAAATACCAGTCCCAGCGGGGAAAACAACGGAACATCGGTATGTTGATTCAATCTCAATAAAATCTACATGAATTTTGTACCCGTTAATTGCTTTCAATAAGATCATTGCCAAAGACAAAAGATGGAGGATCCAAAACAAAGACGTCCCAAGATGCTGCTCCCAAGACCAAAGACAATTTTCTAAGACAAAGATGCCAAAAGACATCACCGAAAGACGTAAGATGTCAAAGACGAACATGTAGTTTTACTGATGCAGTATGCAACTCGGTGCGCCAGAGGGGATGCTGCGGCCGGCGGAGTAGGCGGCGATGTTTTGGCCCGTGGGGTCGAAGCGGCAGCTCAGTACACAGATGGAAGGCGGGACACGCACCCCGTGCTGCGTATCGAAGCCTTGCGCGCAATCTGTGTCGATGAGACCGGAGGAGGAGGAGGGCAAGCCAGGACGTTTGGTCATCGTCTCCGGTGGAAAGAGGCAAGTGATGAGTGGCGAGCCAAGCATGGTCAAACATGTCGCTTTGGGCTTTTCCCGCTAACCCTCTCAAGAAATCGTGTGTGTGTGTCCGAGGTACAGAGTCAGATCATATCATCTTCAGCACATTAAACCCATAGCGGGAGAACCAGTGGTTCAAACCCACCCGAAAACATTACATTTATCCACTGCTCTTGAGCTCGAAGTATCAAAACTGTAGAACTCAATCAATTCCTGTCCCGTATCCTGAGTAAATCGACGACAACCTTCATGATTGATCAAATCTTTGTGGATGTTCAATCCAGTGATGACAGACACATTCCGATATTTTTTGTGTCCAAGTGCGGATGACCAGGTCGATCACTTGCTACTTGGGTTCGCACAAAAACTATATCATCTGGAGTGCACGCTCCAAATCGCATATTCTCCAATACTGTACACAACTTTGCATCAGCCTCGGTCTATTTGGTCTGCCTCATATTCTGCCGTAGCAAAACTACTGTCGTAAACTGATGCCATAGGATTCTGCCAAGGACTTCATCTATATTATGATTGGGTTCTAGAGAAATTATGCAGAGCATAGCCAGTCACAGGAGGTAACTGGGCAACATCACCAGCAAAAATCACATTCAAGTTTCCAAATTCGGCATCATGAATATTCCTTGCCATGCCGCTTGAAGGTTTGTAGGTCTTCATTTATGTAATCAGTTCATCGAGCTGTGGGTTAGGTGTAAAAGGCTCTTTTGGCCCGTTTAAACACGGCTTAAACCGCCTTTTAAATGGCCCCCCCTGAACTGCCATCATTCTGTTCAGCTGTTTAGATTAAACAGCTGTTTAAGCGGTAATTTGCGTCTAGACGCAATTTGTATAAACGAATGTCCTATAGTTTTTTAGAGAGCACGGGAAGAAAGTTCCACTGTGGCGGCCAGAAAAGCTTGAATGTCTCAAGGGCTGCTTATTTCCAAATCTGCACGCCTGTATCTGCCTCCTTGCCATGGACAAACTCCTAGGGTGCGTAGTTGAACCATCACATCCCACAACAGATCTATTGATCACTACAAGTCACTTACACATTATGTAAACTACTCTCTAGCAAAGCTTATTCCTGCAGGACGGGTTGTTAACATAGTTGAAGGTCAGCTCTCCGTCCGCGACATCGTTATTGCCCTGCGGAAAATAATACGGAACGCTCCCGCAGACCTTGCAGCCGTGGTCCGGAATGTACGGCGCAAGTTTCTTGACAATAGAACCCTGTGTGCCGGCAGTGTTCTGCAGGAACGCGCAGATATCGACAGTGCACGCGATATGCTGCCCGTCGTTGATCCAGACGTTATCGGCCAACTCCGCAACATAACCAGCGAGAACAGACGCCTCCTTGCTGCCGTGGAGGACGCAACTGCTGGAGCCCTTACAGTTGATACCAAGCCTCTTACGGGTCGTAATCGAGCTGGAATTGCTGGTGGGTACACCAAAGACCGTGTCCGCAGTGGCAAGAACCACGGCGAGAGAGACGAAAGCGAGCTGCATTCTGGGAGCACATTGGGTCAGAGCGGTGTCGACAATGGATATGGAAATACAAATTTACCTGGGAAGATTTGTGCGTGAGTTAAGGTGGAAAGTGAGTGAATAGATGCCAGCATCTAACAGACAAGTCGGCATCCCGAAATGAACGGATGGAGAGGAAATACCTATAACAAAGAAACGGTCAAAGGCGCTGAAATCCGGATTTCAAGCTGGCTTGACCGCGAACTGCAAATTGTACCTTTATACCTGCAGACAGTGATGGACGGATCTCCGCACTGCGGGGATCCGTTTAAGGACCCACCTACAACATTAATAAATCGCCATACCAGTTGCCGAGTAGTTAGGGGGCGCCGCTATATAA